>OX592707.1:7500000-8750000 GCA_951361185.1 Ochropacha duplaris | reverse complement strand
CTGAATCTAAGAGAGTAGTTAGACTTAATCAAGGAGATTCTGTAATTAGGCACAAGCATTGGTTTAAAAATTATTATAATGCTAAGGGCACGTAGTTCTCTTTTCTCTGCTAAATTCGTAATATTTCTAATTGTATGCTCTTCGCTTTTACCAAGTATTTTAGCGACAAGCAAGTATAGTGAGAACCCTGAAACTTCCAGGGAAGATGATAACTCAATAGAATCTCACGATGGAAGAACAATTCCAAATAAATCCTACGGAAAAGAGGATCCTATAGATTCTGGCGAAAAAATTACGTCTATGGAAGATAAGAGAGTGACAGAATGTCCTAATGAAGAGTCTGAATTGAAGCCTGAAGAATCTGGTGATGAAGAGACATCAGATGAATCTGGAAATAAAAATGAAATGGTAAACATATTTTTTTATTTTCTTCTATATTGTAGTATTCCTTGTTTAGCATTACCTAAAAACTACCAATAATTACGAATTGACTAGCCCATTTCGTTTTTCATAATGCATGATTATTTTCAGGTATTTGAAGGTGCGTATGCGCCGGTATTCTCACCAACAGATGAACATAACGCATTGAATTTTTCTATTATACCTAAATATGTGAAATACTTGCACAAGTCTGGAGTTAAGGGTATCTTAGGTAAGTTGCCTTTCTTATGTTATATCTTGACCGTGCTATGATTTGTTCACAGTGTATTTCTTCACCGAAAGCTCACTCATTGCAGGAATCGTAACAACAACCTTTAGCTTGATATTAGACTGAGCTATCATCGCTTTGAAACTTTAGTCAAAAAGCATTTCAAATTCTCCTGGTACATAATCTCTTAGATCTCGTTTTATAGTTGCTGGGACAACAGGAGAAGGCCCAACTATGACTATTGACGAAAGGAAAAGATTGCTGGAGGCGTATCTGATTGAAGCTAGAAAGTTTGGCTTGAAAGTGATTGCCCAAGTTGCTGGAAACAGTGCGCCTGATGCGAAGGAGTTGGTGAGATTTCATATGACTCTATATCAGAAAATTGGTGACTGATTTATTTAATTAATTGAATGATCTATCCAAATATCATCATCATCATCTGCCTGTCCTGTCTGTGGGCCAAATTTAGTTAAAACGCTACTGATCAAATAGTAAAATGTATAAAGTAATGAGACACACTTTTTGGTACAGATTGGGGCTTTGGGTCAACAAAAAAAGTGTAAACGCGGATACAACCGTGGAGTGGAAGACTAGTTTTTATACAATACTATCTGTCTTCCGCGGTTTCACTCGCATTCCCGTGGGATCCGCGTTCCCGTGGAAATTTTTATTTTATACAAACCAAGTTAGGACAAATAACAATAACGAATACATAAAATAAAGAATCATCCAATTTGGTGCAGTCATTCGAAAGTTATAAGCGGATATACATTTCGAAGATCTATTTTTATTTATATAGATAAAATAATCTGTGCGTGTGTTTGTCACTGAATTCCTCCTAAAAAGCTGGACCGATATAGGAGGATCTCTCTTAATGGTTTAGATTCACAATAGGTAGGTGGCGCTGCAAGTTCTAGGTTTTTTTAAATTTTCATGACACAACGTCTATCAGGTCAGGTAGTTGGGTATAAGACATTTGCACTGTTCAGAAAGATAATATTACTGGTTGGTTTCCAGGCAATGCATGCACAAGAAGTAAAAGCCGATGCAATCTTGGCTTTATCACAAATATATTACAAGCCGAAGAGTATAGAGCAGTTGGTACAGTTCTTAGAGCTCCTTTACAAAAGTGCTCCCAAACTACCCATCTTTTATTACCATTCCCCACAAAGGAATGGTGTTAGTGGTAATATTTTTTACTTTTCATTGGTTTTAGGGAAAGGTACACAATGTGAAGTCATTATTGCTATTTGAATAAAAGTATAAAATTTAAATACGATATGTACTTTACCTATTAAATATTTATTCCTCAACATTAGATTTAAAAATTTTAATCAATTTATACAATGAAAATCTACTTTCCTGAATACTTTATCATTATTTACTTCTCAATTTCCTTCAATAACTTCGACAACTGATTATTTATATCTATTTTAATTACTTACAGTGAATATAAGAGCATTCTTCAGATACGCTTCGGCTAAAATTCCTAAGTTTATGGGAGTTAAGGGTAATTCCGGAGTAGCCTTACAACTTGCGGATCTGCTCCGCGGAGAACAGAAGGTGTTTGTTAGTGGTGATGTAAGTATAACACAGATATTATAGTTGCATGTACCTACTATTCAACTTTTTTTTGTATTTGCGCGCCTTGGCAACATAACCGCCTCATTTGGCATCAGATCACATGGCATATCATGCCGTAATTAGACCAAGAGATGAGAGCCATTTTAACAAAGCTGAAACTTTCAGTATGTAGGTATATCCATGCCATATAAACATTTTTTTAGGAGCCTTAAAGCGTCTGGAAATTAGGGCCCACGGGAAGTATCTTTCAATGTGATGAATTCTAAATTGTAATAATATTCCGTGAAATAACATAGAAACATTCTGAAAATATATTATATGTTATATTATTAAATCGAAAAATGAATTACAGTGATGATCAAGTGACCAAAAAGATTTTATTCGCGTTTATAATTAAAAATTATAAGTCCATCTTTTCATTATTTTACTCCTTAATTCGTTATTGGTTTTTATGAATTAGACTTGTGGTATAAAAAATATAAAAAAATATATTTCCAGTTCATAGCATCAAACACCCTGTTGGGTTTCGACACAAGTATAACAACCGTTACGAACATGTTCATGGACCAAGTGACGGCCATTCAGAGTGCTGTACAAAGTGGAGACTTTGAGAAAGCCAGGACGCAGCAGAATCGTCTCGACAATATTATTCGAGAGATTAAGACAATAGGTAATAATCAACCAGTAGTAATAGTAAGCAAAAACTATGTTACATACATACTTAATGACTGATTTATCAACTCAAAGCCTTAACTGCTGTAGTGCGAAACTAATTAAAAACTAATTAACCGATTTTTAAAAATTATTTCTCTTATACGAAGGAAGCTATGTAGTCAGTGAACATGGGCTATCTTTTATGGGCATGGGAACATGGGTGAAAAAACCGGGGTGGAAAGCTTATAACCTTGACTTCCACAAAGGAAACTAAAGGATAGCTCACTGGTGGCGACCTTGAAGGTCGAGGCGATGATCATGGATTCAAATCCTACAACGAGGAAGGGAATCATAGCACGATGGTAGGGTAGTTTGTAATGCCAGTCTGATTGGCTACTACTCTAAAGATGAAAATGCATATACAACTAGCTGCGTTTCAGTTACATTACTTTAGTTAGAGTCATGTTTCCTTAGACACAGTAGCGGATCCAGGGGGAGGGCTAAAAAACTCAAGCACCCGCATCAATATATGTCCACTCGTTTCGCAAATTGACCGAAACAAACAGATAAACATTTTAAAAATAGTTTTTGTTTTTGTTTTTGTAAATACTTTCATTTGCATTTAGTATAATGCTGTTATTAACAGTAGCAGTATAATAAAGACACTTAAATTTTATTTACAAAGATAAGGAGGTATTAAATTCATGTAATTTTTTAACATTCAATGTAAATTTGTATGAAGTTAAGCTTTAATAGAAGTACGATACAATATCAATACAAGAAATGAACATGATAAAATTAATGTTTACAGGCAATGAAACAGTCCCTCTATTGAAGGCGACTATGGAAATAGTGACCGGCATGGAAATGGGCCCCGCCAGGCTTGCACAGAAGAGGATCAGCAAACAGCAAAGAGAAGCTATCCGCAAAATTTTGGAAAAATATGACGTTGATATAATGTCGCGATAAAATTAGCGCCGAGAAAGAAAATCCAATGTAAAATGAATTGTAGTTTTATTACGAAAGAATCTACTTATAAATCATTAATTTCCAGTTGTCGGTGAAAATATGTTTTGTTAAGTTATTCAATATCTATAATAATAAAATAAAAACTAAACTAGATAGAAACGCTGGTAGTGTGCGTGCCCAGAATGCTGGTAGCGTTGGGGTCGGGACGCTTCGATTAGGCGTTTGGCGATAACAATAATAAATTAGACTTGGTACTTTATTATGTTACTTTAATATAACAAAATACATGATACCATTGTTACGATAAGCTGAGTTATTTTAAAAATAGTTATAAATACAAATAATTGAGTTATAAATAAAGTAATGATAGACAGCAAAGCGCTAAAGCCAATTAAAAATTGATATCGCATTTAACATTGAGTAGGTAATGCATTTGATCTTCAATTATGTAAATTAAATTGATAAATAAATTAAGGGCCTCAAAAGGACTTATACACCAGCCGTTAAATAATATGTAGTTAGAAATAAAAATTAATAACCCATTCAAGAACGTTAGTCTCGCAAAAACTTGAAAATGACTGGACCGATTGAATTTTTTTTGTTGGATGGTTTAGAACAAAGAAAATTAGAAAAACCCCAAAGGAACAGCCAGAGACGTGACTACTACAATTTACTCATAAACCTCGTTAAATATTTTACGCTAAATAGACCTTATTTTTTATAGTTAATGTTTCTTTGCAAAGTGAAATTTCAAGTGCAGCTTCTAGAATACCATTTTATATGCTAGGCAATTAGGCAAAACTTTAACTTGAAGGTAGACGAATGCATCAAAATACTGTATCGTAGTACGATTTTCTCACGATGATTTCCTTTACCGAGAAGTCATGTTAGTATAATTCTAACCAATGACCATTGACACGGCATTGGACGACACCTCCGAACTATCCTAACCTTAAATGTGCTTTCTTTTCTCTTCATCTCATCACAAAATCACCATCATTCATTCCTTCAATCACCATCTTTTTATACAACGGAACAGATATAAGATGACTATGTTATAGTTGACAGATTTTGTAAGTAGGTAAGTTAGTGTCAATGGTTGGTCTTCTATCCGATGGTTAAGAGATATGCCTGAAATAGGTCCTAAGACTATCAGTTGCATGCCCAGTTCAAGTATTGCCGGCGCGGTAGGTAAAAAGTCCAAGCTTTCTGGAAAAAAGCAACATTCGAAATTCCTTTTTTAGGCAATAATATTTGCCCAAATCCACGAAAACATTGTCTTTTTTGCATATGAACTGATCTAATGAACAAATATCCTTTTCACAACCAAACAACGTACATTATGAAAACTCCCTTAAACAAATTTGGCGATTAAGTGTATTTTTGTGAATATAAAAACCGTAAATGCATTCAAAAATTCATTCTGAGAAAACAAGGAAAAATCACAAGTTTTCTGAAACATGTTTGTCTCTAAATTGCCTGTATTGATATTTATTTGCGTTTTGATTTTACCATTGATTGAATCACAAAAATCTAAACACAAATCTTCTGAAGAACCTGATTGGGATACATGCGACTTTCAAGGGTATGATGGTCCCGAAGATGGCGGTAAAAAACACCGTAAGAAGAACAAAGTGGTATAATTTTATTTTAATCATTATCTTATATGTTGTTATACTATTATCATTATTCTTGTATCAACCCCAACTATGGTCATAAATTAATGAGTAAGTCAAGACGACTCAACCACAACAATCCCCATAACCATTCTGAAGCTTATAAATTTACGAGTCCCCTCAATATTTATATTAATGTGGCCATTATCTTCAAGAACATATATGATAACTAATTTGCAGCTTATCTTAATTTTTATCTTAAATCATCATGTTCATAAGCTAAAAGACGTTCACTGCTTAATATAGGTTCCACAACATAGACATTTTTAGTTTAAAAATATCTTCCATCGACAACAACTTGGTTAATGTAATATTAATTTAATGAATTATTTTGCAGCGTCTCGAAGTAAGAGGCCCAGTGCCATCGTTATTTACTCCATTCACAGACGATGGCGAGATCGATTACTCCGTTATACCTAAGTATATGAAATACTTGAACAAAACTGGTGCTACTGCTGTTGTCGGTAAGTACTCTCTATAAATTGCTTTAGGGAAAGAATAATATGCCGCTTAAAAGTGTTTTTTTTTATTTTCATCCCCTATGAGAACTGCTGAACGCATGTAACTTTCTTTGCTTTGATCTTTTACTGTGAAGTATAAGTATTAATATTGTGCGTCGATTAAAAACCAATCCTATATTTCAGTGACAGGGTGGATAGGCGAAGCCCCCAAATTGACCATCTGTGAAAGGAAAACGGTCACAGAAGCGGTTTTCTACGAAGCCAAGAAATACAACATCAAAATAATAGTACAAATTGGAGCCGCACCAACGTTGTATGTTATTGAATTGGTAAGCTTTAAGCAATTGATAGTTACTTTGACAGGTAATCCCCATCATATGTACAAATAAATCAATTTTTAGATGGCGAAATTAGAATTTCAGTAAAGGATATGAGAAAAAATACTATCTCACACACGACCAATCTCAGTCAGCTGTGGCTGTCAGTCAACGCCCCACAAACTCCGCAGTACATTGACCTATACAATACCTTTACCCTGCAATACGATACACTCTTTTAAATGGATTATGTTTGGGATGGCCTGTCGTGAAGAAATGTCTCCTTCATTAATTAGTAGACTTCACAATATAGCAGATAATTGATTTTAACTTTAATTTTACAGGCTAGACACGCTGAAAAATTAAAAGTGGCTGGAATATTAGTATTACCACCACTCTTATATAAGCCAAAGAGGATTGAAGATTTGATTTGGTATTTGTCAATTATAAGCCAATTTGCGCCGTCTCTACCTCTACTGTATTACCACGATCCTGATCGAACAGAAGTATACATTAGTAAGTACACAATCCTTTGAATATATTTATGTTCAACAGTAGTTTGTCAATGCCAAGTTATCGGCAGATGAATATATTTAAACCTTCCCTAAAGAACAAAAATAAGGGAATCATATTGTGTATAATTTAACGTGGATTCTCCTTGTCGGCGTGTGTAAAGATGAACGTGGGAAAACATCTCGAACTACAGGACTAGTGAGCCGTCCACACTACTTGCGTTACATTCACATCTTGCCCCGTCTAGAGAGACAGTAGTAAAAATATTTCCTCTAATACTTTTCAGAGGACATCCGAGAATTCCATACAAAAATTTCTATACAGATTTACAACTATAAGGGAATGTTAACCACTTTCTTAGTGGCTTTAGAAATTGCTGACCTGGTGCGTCGTGATCAGGAAATTTTCATTTATTCTCACGTAAGTATCGGAAGCCTATATCAATTATTTCAATTATTTTATTGCGAAGAACGTTACAATGATAAGATTGTTCAGGCATCAAAAACTCATTGAGTTCACTTTCAGCCATAATGAAGATTGTCCGACTACACAAAAAAAGACACGATTGACTTTTTTGGTTTAACAATCATTTTATTCCGCCAGTCGGAAGCTTTCTAAAAACGGATGCCTAGTAAATTTTAATTTGTTGAAAGTCTCTGAGGCTTCTTTAATGTTCTATTTGCCCATGCACCGATAGTACTACAGCAACAATTGCTGTTAATGAAGTACTTACTCGATCGATTTGTTGATACGAATTGTCTTAAATTCCACATGTTTTGTTCTTATCAGAGACCTTATAACAACATACATTTACTTTCAGCATGTAGCTTCACCAGCATTAATGGGCTTTGACTCTTCAACATCTCCTGCTCACAGTGCAGCCCTCGCGCTGATCTATGAAATACTGAAGGCAATTAAAACTGGTGAAATTATAAAGGCGAGGAAACTCCAGTCGGTAGTTGATAAAATTTATGCGGAACTCGATGCTGTTGGTAAGAAATTACATATTTAACAATAGTTCTAAAGAACTCAAATTAATAAAGAAACAAAACGACCTATCATAACATTTTCATATCTGCTGATATTTGTATAGGTCTCTATTGTATTTTATTGTATACTTGAGGACTTTGCTATTTTGGTAGGTAAACAATTTTCTCATGATATTTTTTGTTTTGAGTTGCTCAATGTTGTTTATCTTTATAACTTTCACTCCATTAACCGACTATTACAGGGGAAACCATACCAGTACAAAAGGCTGCCATGGAAATTTCAACAGGCATTAAAGTAGGCCCTGTGCGACCCCCAGAACCTCTGATTACCGAGGAACAGAGAAAATGCATCACTGAAATATTACAGAAGAATGGAATTCAAACCTATGATAAATAATTTGATTTTTTTCTTAGGATACCAACTCTTTTTGAATTTGTATGCACATTCACTCTTTTCATATTTCGGAATAAAGTTCTGTTTAGCATTGTTCATATATCGTTGTAAAATATGTTTAACTCTTGTTTTTATTTCCATACAACAATGTAAAATTTATTCATTGAACTCATTTATTTATTGTTTTTTTATGAATATTAAGTGAATTATACTTATTTATTTGCATTTATTGAGGGCAGTACGCCGCCGTTTTCATGTTAAACAGCTGTTTGAATCTTGATGAAATTTAGTATAGAGATACTCGTGAAGGACAAACAAACACTGTGTGACACCGTTTTCTTAAATCAAATCAAATCATTTATTTCCAAGAATATGGTACATTAAGATGGTCATGTCATTTAGATCAGCATATTCTACCAATAAAAGTGTCTAAATATTAAATACATTATTATTAATAGAGATTAAAAATTGAATGATTAGATTTCAAAGTTATTTTTTTGTCTATCTATCTTAAATAAAAGAGAGGTATCATCTGCAAATAATACAATATCATGTTTATTATTTACCAAATGAGGCAGATCATTGATATATACTAAAAATAGGAATGGACCAAGAATTGAACCCTGTGGAACGTCATAGTTACGGGGCACCCTGGAGATGTTTTCCCATGTATATCAACTGTTTGTTATCTCTCGCACAGATATGATGATTAAGGGCTAGGTCTCTTATACCAATGATCTAACTACCTGATCAATGTTTCATTATGTACACAATCAAAAGCCTTGGATAGGTCACAGAAAACACTTAGCGCATTCTGTGAGTTCTCCCACGCTTTTAAAACATTCTTGATAAGCTCGATACCTGCATCGGTTGTCGAGTGACCCCTAGTGAAACCGAATTGCTTACTATGCATCAACTCATGCTCATCAAAAAAGGCTATAGACCAGTGCAGAAGCCTTTGAAAATGGTAAAAATTAAAAGTAATTTATAGTTGGATGAAACTCATTGGAAAAGGAAGATAATATAACAAAAATGAAAGGAAAAATAAATTACGGTCGATCTGAGGTCGGGAAGTGGAAGAGGGGGGGGGGGGGGGTTAAGGGTAAATATTACAAATTATATTCACAGTTTTTCACTTATCCTCAAAATTTATGTGAAAAATTCAAATAACCAAGTTTTTTCTTTTTTATTTCTATCTCATACAATAATTATTATTATTTTTTCACCTTATTTTGACTTAATATCGAATGTTATGGTGCTTTTTAATCGAAAATTCTCACGTCAAAATATCTCTTTTTTTTTAAAAAAACCTCAGATCCACCGTAATTTATTTTTCCTTTCATTTTTGTTATATTCTCTTCCTTTTACAATGGGTTTCATCCTACTATAATTTACTTTTGTCAAAAAAATGATCTATCCATATGATAAAGAAAGAGTTTTTCAAAAAATTTACTGAAAATAGGCAGTATTGAGATAGGTCTAAAATTGGAGGGGTCAGTAATACTGCCAGATTGAAATAATGGAATTATTTTACAGTATTTCATTTGATCAGGAAATTTACTATATTCAATACATGTATTAAAAATTAAAGCTAAATCTGTAGCAACAATATCAATTACTATTGAATAGTCCGTCAAAGTATAAAATAATTATTCTTTGACGGACGTCCATTAAACAAACAACTTATATGTAATAAATATTTAATTTATTTTAACTTTATTATATTCATAGTGGTGTTATAACCGTGGTCGTATGCCACCTACCGTAACAAAACAATACATTGTGCAAAGTAGCAAATAGGTAAGGGTTTTTATTTGTGAGCATTTATCCGTTTTAGTAGTACAATTTTATCTATTTTGGTAGTAAATAAGGTGCATTTCTGGTAGGTTTAAACACAAGTCATATAATTAATTGAGTTATAAATAATGTAGATACTGATAGACGGCAAAGCGCTAAAGGTAATAAAAAAATTGTTATCGCATTTAAAACTGAGTAATTAATACATCTGACATACACTTATGTAAATAATTTAAGGACATCGAAAGGTCTTTTACATAAGCCGTTAAATTACCAAAATAATAATCTAAATGCAGAGAAAATTGTTACCTTCATCTGTTATAGTGTTCCAATTTTCATCAATATTTATTCTTATTATATAAAAATCAATTGCCTCAGGATGGTTTCCCAAACGCTTGAAAGAGGCTCGATCGACTCGATTTAATTTTTTTGTTGGGTGGTTTAGGCAAAAATTAAATTATAAAACCCAAAAGGATCAGTCACAGACGTGAAACAATCTACTCATAAACCTCAAGTTCACTGCAAACTGAACTGTTCATATTAACCTAGAAGGGAAGTGGAATTCAAGTTTTTTTTCGCAAAAGATGTCATAGTTGACAGATTTTGTATGTAGGTAAGTAAGTGTCAATGGTTGGCATTTTATCCGATGGTTATGAGTTAGGCCCTAAGACTATCAGTTACATGCCCAGTTCAAGTATTGCCGGCGCGGTAGCTAAAAAATCTAAGCCTAAGTCTATCATTAAGCCTTCTGATTTGCAAATGACGTTAAACTGAGGATTGGCTGAAAAATGCAACATTATTTTTATTACTTCTATTGGCAATAATAATTACCCAAATCCATGAAAACATTGCACTTATTCTAAACCTATATCCCCTTCACAACCAAACAACGTACATTATGAATACTCCTTAAAACAAATTTTGCGATTAAGTGTATTTTTGTGAATATAAAAACCGTGAATGCATCCAAAAATTTATTCTGAAAAAGGATTACTTTTCTGAAACATGTATTGTAAATTGCCTGTATTAGTATTTCTTAGCGTTTTAATTTTACCATTGATTGAAACACGAAAATCTAAACAAAAATCTAAGGAATCTTCTGAAGAATCTGATTGGGATACATGCGACTTTCAAGGGTATGATGGTCCCGAAGATGGCGGTAACAAACACCGTAAGAAGAATAAAGTGGTATAGTTTTATTTTTTATTAAAAAGCTAACAGAAACATATCCAAAACGCTTAAAAGATTAAGTCGTGATAATACTGTTTTCATTATTCTTGTATCATCCCAAACTATGGTCATAAATTAATGAGTAATAGAGCCATTCTAATAATTTACGAATTTCCTCAATATTTATAACAAATCTTGCCGTTATCCCTAAGAACATTATGGTAACTTTGTAGTTCTATCATAAATCATAATATTCATCAATTAAAAGACGTTATTCTTGCCGATCGGCAGCAGCGCAGCGACAGCCTCGAAGAAGTTTTTTATAGTATATTATAGTTGTAAATAAAGAGTTAGATATTTAGTCATATCTCTAAACAAATATAAATAATTGTAGGGAGTACTTGAGAGTAGAATTAAAACGCTGGTACAAGGAATCAATCTGAATATTTATTGATGTAAAACTTGCTTATTAAGTACACAATTTTAGGTGATGTGTTAATACGTAGATGACGAGCTAACATTTTGGATCTGACCAATCACACGACAGCAATAATAGGAACGAAATCTAACAGTGAGGCGAGAGCGAGAAGTACATGTGCGAGGGAGATATGAGAACGTAAATAGGCGCGCGCTTGGAGCGGACCGGTAGTCGGGGCTCGATGCTCGTTGTTGATGTGATCCCACAGAATCAATTACAGTATTAACTAATGAATATTAATAGACAATCAAAGGATAAATAAATCTTAATAAAAAAAAACGTTGTCGGTAGGCAACGTACCCAGAATGCTGGCAGCATTGCCTTGTTGGATGGCAATGCTGATTCGTTGAGCGAGGTATATGCCAGCATTGTGGTCACGAGATGCGTCGACCAGTCGTTTTGACATTTCTCGGAAAAGGTGGTGTGCACTCGGCCCCCACGGACCCAGAGTTTCAACGGCTCAAATATGTAACTTGTATCTAAGTTACTGTATTTTCGCCGCTTGAGGCTCTCTGCTGACATGGCTGCACCACCGGCCCTATCCACTGTCTCTGGAAGATGAAACAGTGCTAAGGTATCAACACACGTGGCATCCCATACCAAAGGCCGACCCATCTTCCAGGGTATAAGTGTCATTCCATCGGGTCTCTTACCATCGTCACGAAACAAGCCATTAGGTTCTAAAGTAGCTGTTACATTGGCGCTGGTAAGGGCCCGACGGATGACATCATTAAGGCAAGCGTGTCTCGAATATCTACCTGCGCTTTTGATGCAAGATAGTCCGATAGAGTTAGATTATCATTGACCAAGGATAATGTAATATTAATTAGATTGATTATTTTGCAGCGTCTCGAAGTAAGAGGCCCAGTGGCATCGTTATTTACTCCATTCACAGACGATGGTGAGATTAATTACTCCGTTATACCTAAGTATATGAAATACTTGAACAAAACTGGTGCTACTGCTATTAGCGGTAAGTTAAAAAACTTAGATCGTCGGCAGATCGCGACACACTAAAAACTATATATTTTACCTTGTGTCAATCTATAATCACTTACTGTGTCTCTGTATGGGGAGGGATGCCTAAGAGCCATCTTTTGACGTTAGAACGTGCGCAAAGAGCGCAACCAAAGGTAATGACTTTCAAACCCTATAGACATCTCCCTGCTGAAATATACGCCGATTCCCAAGTCCTTACGTTACAATAGCTCTATATTCTCCAAGTCATGCTTCAAAAAACATTCTTCTACATACTATGACCCTACCATCTGCAATAAGAGACGAAATTACCGAATATGTCCCTCAGAAAAATCTAGGACAAGCCTTGCCCAACGACACTACAAAATCATAGGGAATCATCTTTACAAGATAGCAAATAAACACTGTGCTATATACCCTCTCAACAAAAAAGAATGTAAAATAAAATGAATTAAATGGCTCCATACTAAAAAATATCCCTTTTAAATTTTCTTATTTTTTCTCTCATATGAGAACTGCTGAACGCATGTTTTGCTTTGATCTTTTACTGTGAAGTATAAAATTAGTTCGCTGTAGTGATTGACGAACTAGTCTAAGCCTTTATCTACCAAGATAGGGATACCAATCCCGCTAGTATTAATCACGGGTTTTCAAACCATAAGGATCATTTCCTATCAACTAAATAACAGTTTTTGGGGGACTAATTGAAGAATAGCCAAGCAGTAAACATAAGTAATGATGTTTCCGCCTGAATCCCTATTCCTAGTGGAGTTCCTCAAGGCAAATTACTCGGCCCATTACTATTTGTGATCTTTTTAAATTATATTGAACAACGCTTTAAGTTTTCCCATCTCTTGTATTTCGCCTATGATAAGATAAATCGAAATTTCTTGGTCAAAAGGATATCATTGTGTAATGTATTACCTACTCTGTTGTTTAAAATTGTAATAGCTAGATTAAGATAAACTTCATTGTCTTAGTAATCAAGTTAATTTATTTCATGGATCATTATTAGTGCATGCCGTTATGACCTATAATTAAGATGGTACTAATTTCTTGTATCTCCTTGTGTTTTATGTTTTTTTGGTGTACTATACTTGTTGGTGATTCTATTAAATGAATAAATAAATAAAATAGACTGCCATATCTTCAAAAGATGATGCTGCTAAGCTCTAATCTAATCTTACTCGACTAGCCCATAGCTAGCGATTAGCTGCTAGTCTTTCGCTTTGAATTAAGATTTGATATCTCATGTAGCTATAAATAACCAAGCCCGTTACTCTACATGTCGTAAAATATACAGCTTGTTCTTTTCATTACACAATTTTATGACTTAACATTAAAGTAGGCCTTGCAAAGTTCTGAAAATGACTTTGCTTGAGATGTGATAAAAGCCTAACAGTGAAAGAGATATATTTGAGTTTGTAAGTCTTGCCAACCTATTTTGATGGGATTTAATTTTAGTTTGGAAGGCATATAAAGTAGAGATTTTATAATTTAACAAATAAGCTTCATATCTGGTTTTTGTGCATCGATTAAAAACAAATTCCATATTTCAGTGACAGGATGGGAAGGTGAAGGCCCCAAATTGACCATCTGTGAAAGGAAAACATTCACAGAAGCGGTTGTCTACGAAGCCAAGAAATACAGCATCAAAACAGTAGTACAAATTGGAGGCACATCAATGATGTATGTTATTGAATTGGTAAGCTTTAAGCAATTGATAGTTATATGTACCGTATGATACCGCCGACTGCTAGAGCTCTAAAGGCTATGAGAAAAAATACTAACTCATACTTGCGCACACGGCCAAGCTCAGTCAGCTGTGGCAGTCAGTCAACGCCCCGCAAACTCCGCAGTACATTGATACGATACACTCTGTCATTTCAAATGGGATTCGAATCATGTTTTTTTTTTTTTATATTCGATAGGCTTGTGTTTGACCACAATCTCACCATGGTAAGTGATGATGATGTGGCCGAAGATGGTATGCACACAAAGCCTAGATGGGAACTGGCTCTCAAGTGCAGCTCTGTCGGAACGCATCGATAGGTGTTTGGCGACAGATTTTCAACGTGAGGGTGGTAGCCAGCCAGTCGGGTACCACAAAGTACCCTACCACCGTGCTATGGTTTCCTCACGATGTTTTCCTTCACCGAAAGCTCAAGCTCATTGTAGGATTCGAACCCACGACCTTCGCCGCGGTATTCGACGTCACTTACCACTGAGCTATCATCGCCATGTTTGGGATGGCCTGTGTCGTGAAGAAATGTCTACTTCGTAAATCCCAATGAAATTGTAGAAGCATTGATTGTAACTTTAATTTTACAGGCCAGACACGCTGAAAAATTAAAAGTGGCTGGAATATTAGTATTACCACCACTCTTGTACAAGCCAAAGAGGATTGGAGACTTGATTTGGTATTTGTCAATTATAAGCAAATTTGCGCCGTCTCTACCTCTACTGTATTACCACGATCCTGACCGAACAGAAGTATACATTAGTAAGTACAAGCTTTTAAAAAAAAAAATGTACAAAATAAACAAAAAAATGTACAACTATAGTATTATATAAAAAACTTCTTCGAGGCTGCCGCTCCTGCCAATCGGCAAGGTTCCCAGAAGGCTGGCAGCATTTCCTCTTTGGATGGCCAAGCTGATGCGTTGGCGGAAAAAGCTCCCCGCCCGCCGGTCACCCGAGAATATATTTATGTTCAACAGTAGTTAGTCAATGCCAAGTGGTCGGCTGATGAACATATTTAAGCCTTCCCTAAAGAACATAACGTGGATTCTCCTAGTCGGCGTGTGTGGAGATAAACGTGGGAAAACATCTCGAACTACAAGACTAGTGAACCGTCCACACTACTTGCGTTACATTCGCATTTTGCCCCGTCTAGAGAGACAGTAGTAAAAATATTTCCTCTAATACTTTTCAGAGGAAATCCGAGAATTCCACACAAAACTTTCTATACAGATTGACAATTACAAGGGAATGTTGACCACTTTCTTAGTGGCTTTAGAAATTGCTGACCTGGTGCGTCGTGATCAGAAAATTATCATTTATTCTCATGTAAGTATCGGAAGCCTATATCAATTATTTTATTGCAAAGTACGTTACGATGATAAGATTGTTCAGGCATCAAAAAATCATGGAGTTCACTTTCAGCCATAATGAAGATTGTCCGACTACACATCAAAAAAACACAGATGCCTATTTTGGTTTCTAAATACGGATGCCTTGTAAATTTTAATGTGTCAAAAGTCTTTGAAGCTTCTTTAATGTACTTTTTCACTCCTCTTGCTCAAAAAGACCGTCATTGTGGCGTACCAGAGCGTAGAAAAAATAGCAATTCTTCCTCTAGGGGAAAAAGTTTTTTTTTTTAATTTTTGTGCGGCAAATGACAATGAGCCTACAAAAACGAAAAAGTATTTAGTCATAAGTAGGATAATCATGAATAAAGACTCGACTTATTACTGTTTCATAAAAAAAAGAACTTCATTTTAATTTTGAAAGAAAATGGAACTAAAATCGGCGATCTCTGGTAGAATGCATGCAATGTGTTGCGGCTCCAGAAGAAACAAAAAAAAGACATTATAAACTACATATTTCATATTGTATTGGATTGTTTTATTTTCTCGCAATCGTAGTGAAAAGTATAGTGTAACACACGGCGCTAAAACCCATTAAAACTCGGTTTCTATTTACTACCTCGTATATAATGGGTCATTTCTCTTCAGCTCCTTGTATAACAATCTACTATTTTACCGCTATTTGCCCATACACAGATAGTACACACTACAGCAACAATTGCTGTTAATGAAGTACTTACTATTCGTTTTGTTGATACGAATTGTCTTGAATACCATAATTTTTGTTTGTATCAGAGACCTTATAGCAAGATGAATTTACTTTCAGAATGTGGCTCCAGCAGCATTAATGGGCTTCGATTCCTCAATATCTCCTGCTCACAGTGCAACCCTCGAACTGCTCTATGAAATACTGAAGGCATTTAAAACTGGTGACATTAAAAAGGCGAGGAAACTCCAGTTGACATATAATAAAATCTATACGGAACTCGTTGCTGTTGGTAAGAAATTACATAAATTAACAATAATTGTATAAGAGACTCAAATAAAAAAAACCGGCCAAGTGCGAGTCGGACTCGCGCACGAAGGGTTCCGTAAAAATGCCAAAAAAAACACGTTTGTTGTATGGGAGCCCCCCTTAAATATTTATTTTATTTTAATTTTATTATTTATTATTAAAGTAAAAATACAACTGAGTATTTTGTGAATATTTCAAGTGCCTACCTGTTGCCATTATTGATATCGAGCAAAAAAAGGCAAAAAAAAACACGTTTGTTGTATATGAGCCCTCCTTAAATATTTATTTTATTTTGTTTTTAGTATTTGTTGTTATAGCGGCAACACAAATACATAATTTGTGAAAATTTCAACTGTCTAGCTATCGCGGTTCTTGAGATACAGCCTGGAGACAGACAGACGGACGGACAGACGGACAGACAGCGAAGTCTTATTAATAGGGTCCCGTTTTTACCCTTTGGGTACGGAACCCTAAAAAATTCAATCAAATGATCATTACGTTTTCATATCTGCTGACATGTGTATAGCTCTCTATTGTAATTTTTTGAGGTTTTTGAGGACTTTGCTATTTTGGTAATCACAGTTACAAATAATGTTCTTACGATATTTTTTTGTGTTGAGTTGTTCAATGTTCAAATTTTTTATGTTTATAACATTCACTCCATTAACCGTATGACTATTACAGGGGAAACCATACCATTCGCCAAGGCCGCCACCGAAATAGCAACAGGTATTAAAGTAGATGCCGTGTGGTGACGGCATAGAATATCACCACCCCATCTCATCCCGTGGGGGGCGTAGAAGTCGACCCGAGGGAATCTTTACCAGAGAACGGGCAGCAGCGTCTCTCTGAGTACTATAACCACCATACTGCGATCGCCAACCCGTTTGCCAAGCGTGGCGATTATGGCATATACCCCCTAATGATGAAAGCGATAAAACCACGGCCCCTAGTCCCCGGCAGCCCTGCTATTCCCAGCCATGGTAACAGCTGTGGTAACGGCGGGGCAGGGGGTGCTAAGAATCCCCGGCAGATTCCATGTTACCAACACCGACGACCTCTGGCCCTGGCAACTTACAACACTCGTACACTGCGGACTGACGAGAAGATCATCGAGTTGGAGGAAGAACTGAGCAGGTTACGCTGGGATATTATAGGATTGTCTGAAGTCCGAAGAGAGGGGGAGGACACGATAATCCTGAAATCCGGCAACCTGCTCTATTTCCGGGAGGGTGACCAACTGTCCCAAGGTGGTGTCGGGTTCATAGTCCACAAGTCCCTCGTGAACAACGTGGTGAAAATCGAGAGTGTGTCGAGCAGGGTGGCGTACCTTATACTCAGAATTACCAAGCGGTATTCGTTGAAGGTCATACAGGTATACGCGCCGACCTCGACGCACTCCGACGATGGTGTTGAGGTTATGTATGAGGACATTTCTAGAGCCATACATACCTCTAACACTTATTTCACTGTGGTCATGGGGGACTTCAACGCGAAGCTGGGCAAACGATTCGGTGATGAGCTGAAAATGGGGCAATTTGGAATAGGAGACCGCAACTCCCGGGGCCAGATGTTGGCCGACTTCATGGAGAAGGAGGGACTCTTTATGATGAATTCTTTCTTCAGGAAGCCGGCACACCGTAAATGGACCTGGGTGAGTCCCGATGGTAAAACCAAAAATGAGATAGACTTCATCTTGTCGACGAGAAGACAAATCTTCAATGACGTCTCAGTGATCAATGCGGTCAAAACCGGGAGCGATCACAGACTAGTGAGAGGCTCATTGAACCTCAATGTCAAACTCCAGAGGTCCCGATTGATGAAGTCTACGCTCCGTCCTTTACCATTCCACGTCCAAAACCCCGAACCTTTTCAGCTCGAACTTCAAAACCGTTTCGAATGCTTAGCAGACTGCGAGAAAGTGGACGCATACAACGACAGATTCGTGGAAGCTGTCCATACGGCTGGGTCTAAGTTCTTTAAGGCTCGCCGTACAAAAGGAACCAAAAAGATCTCTGACGCTACCCTACAGCTCATGGATGAAAGACGGAAAATGGTTCTGACATCCTCAGATGATGCTGCCAGGTACCGGCAGCTTAATAGACAGATCTCAAAGTCTTTGACTCGCGACACGCGCCAATTTAATACAATTAGTATTAAAGAGGCAATCGAGCGGAACAAAGGCTCTAAAGTGTTCGCTAGAGATCTGTCTGTTGGGCAGAGCCAACTGACGAAGCTGAAGACTGAGGATGGTAGAATCGTCACGTCTAAACCTGAGCTATTGGGGGAGATCGAGAAGTTCTACGGACAGCTGTACACGACAACGAAGTCATCTGTCAGTAGTCATCCTTCAGATCCCAGAGCAAGACTAACCCGACACTACACTGAAGATATCCCGGACGTCAGCCTGTACGAGATTAGAATGGCTCTCAAACAACTCAAAAACAACAAGGCGCCTGGTGATGATGGAGTTACAGCTGAGCTTCTGAAAGCGGGTGGTACACCGATCCTTAAGGCCCTTCAGAAGTTATTCAACTCCGTCATACTAGAAGGTCAAACGCCACAAGCATGGCACAGGGGTGTGGTGGTGCTCTTCTTCAAAAAGGGCGATAAAACCCTATTGAAGAATTACCGACCTATCACACTACTGAGCCATGTTTACAAGTTGTTTTCGAGAGTGATTACGAATCGTCTCACGCGCAGGTTCGACGACTTCCAGCCTCCCGAACAAGCCGGTTTCCGAAAAGGCTTTAGCACCATAGACCACATACATACGCTGCGGCAAGTTATACAGAAGACCGAGGAGTATAACCAGCCATTATGCTTAGCGTTTGTAGACTATGAGAAAGCCTTTGATTCAATCGAAACCTGGGCCGTGCTGAGGTCTCTTCAAAGGTGCCAGATTGACTATCGGTATATCGAGGTGTTAAAGTGTTTGTACGAAAACGCCACAATGTCGGTCCGACTCCAAGACCAGAGCTCGAAACCTATCCAACTGCAGCGTGGCGTGAGACAGGGAGATGTGATATCTCCGAAACTGTTCACCGCTGCATTGGAAGATGTCTTCAAGCTTCTGCAATGGAAAGGATTCGGCATCAATGTCAATGGCGAGTACATCACTCACCTACGATTTGCCGACGATATAGTAATCATGGCTGAGACCTTGGAAGACCTTGGCACAATGCTCGATGACCTCAGCAGAGCCTCTCAACAAGTGGGTCTAAAAATGAACATGGACAAGACGAAAATCATGTCTAACGTCCATGTTGCACCCACTCTAGTAAAGGTTGGAGACTCTGCACTCGAAGTTGTAGACGACTATATTTACCTAGGTCAGACCATCCAACTAGGTAGGTCCAACTTCGAGAAAGAGGTCAATCGACGAATCCAACTCGGCTGGGCAGCGTTCGGGAAGCTGCGTAACATCTTCTCGTCCCAAATACCGCAGTGTCTCAAGTCGAAAGTCTTCGACCAGTGTGTGTTGCCAGTGATGACATACGGAACAGAGACGTGGTCGCTTACTATGGGCCTCCTAAGAAGACTAAAAGTCACCCAAAGGGCAATGGAGAGGGCTATGCTCGGAGTCTCCCTGCGAGATCGAATCAGAAATGAGGAAATCCGCAGGCGAACCAAAGTGACCGACATAGCCCGAAGAATTGCCAAACAGAAGTGGCAGTGGGCGGGGCACATAGCTCGTAGAACCGACGGCCG
Organism: Ochropacha duplaris; assembly: GCA_951361185.1. Taxonomy (NCBI): domain Eukaryota; kingdom Metazoa; phylum Arthropoda; class Insecta; order Lepidoptera; family Drepanidae; genus Ochropacha; species Ochropacha duplaris. The sequence continues at coordinate 8,729,556 of OX592707.1, read as the reverse complement.
ATGGGGCAGAAAGGTTCTCGAGTGGCGACCACGAACCGGAAGACGCAGCGTGGGCAGGCCTCCCACACGGTGGACCGACGATCTTGTGAGGGTCGCGGGAAGCCACTGGATGCGAGTAGCGCAAGACCGGTCATCGTGGAGATCCTTAGGGGAGGCCTTTGTCCAGCAGTGGACGTCTTCCGGCTGATATGATGATGATGATTAAAGTAGGCCCTGTGCGACCCCCAGAACCTCCTCTCACCGAGGAACAGAGAAAATACATCACTGAAATATTACAGAAGAATGGAGTTCAAACATTTGATAAATAATTTGATTTTTTCTTATGATACCAACTCTTTTTGAATTTGTATGCACATTCACTTCTTTCTTATTTCGGAATAAAGTCCTGTTTAGCATTGTTCACATATCGTTGTAAAATATGTTTAACTCTTGTTTTTATTTCCATACATCAATCCATACTCCATACTATACTATATACTTACTATATACACGGTGTCCCATAAAGAACACGCCACAGTGACACTGGAGCTAGATTGACTTCAGGTCTATCAGATAACATCAACATGATCTTAGTATAAGTTATCTGGTTTTCGAGATATTGCCACTTTAAAGCTTTTAAATAAAATCTCTATGAGTAATTTGGCGACAAAAGCCGCCTGCACCATTTATTAAGTATTATTTTTTAACTCTAGTATTTCCCAAGCAGCACGACTTAAATGACAAAAATTGGAATTTTTAAAATTTTGGCAAAAAGAAGTACGAATGTTATACCATTTTCGAAAAAACATTAAATAGGCTAGTTTTTAAGATAATTTTGCTGATTCAGTCCAGTACATTTTTTTTTCACAGTAATTAGTCAAACTTCAATTTAAGTTTACGCATTAACTTATTATGAAAAAACCTAGTTATTTTTTGGACATAGCGTACTAGTTTCAAATTAAATGATTACTTAATTGTCTCAACCAACTAGGAAAAAAAACTATAAGTTAGAAGTTACTTATAGCCAAAACAGGCGAATGTGTATTTTTTAAGCTTTACACAGCAAGCATCATTCGCCTTCATCAACTTTTTGCCTTTCAGATCTACAAAATTGCATTCCAGTATTTGATACAGCTCTAAAATGTACAAATAAAGATGTAATTGGTGACTTGTCAACATTCCAAAGTAGTTCGGCACCTGGAATTTATGCCCTCTCTCCACAACACCTTAAAGATCTAATTTGTGGTCGTTGCGGTGTTAGGACACTGTTTTTATTTTACAGGAAAGGGCGATTCACGCGATCTATTGTTTGGGTCCTCGCGAGTCACCAAAAAATCTATTAATTGTTTTTTTTTCTATATTATTCGTAGCACAGAGGTAATAGTAACTGTAGGACATGTTTTATTAATTATACTGTAAATTTAAAATATTATGTAGCTAAAAGCATTCACGGATGCTTCGCTTATAATTTTTGCATGCCAGTTCTTGGCTGAATATGAATGTATTTTTTTTGTTTTTTCTGTCACCATATTCTTGCAAATAAAAATATTATTATTATTAAAGGAATTTAAGATATTAACGTTGCCCTCGCTGTACATATATGAAAATATTATGTTTATTCGAAAAAAAAAATGTTTGAAGTAAACATTAATCATCATAAGATTAATACAAGAAACAATGATAAAATTTTGACCCCTAGATTCAGGCTAGGTAAAGTTAATTAATCATTGGTTAAGTAAAGGTGCATGAGGTAACTGGAATGTCTTAATTTAAATTTAAAAATTATATCAAACTTAGGTTAATGAACAAAGCCTGCTATAAAGGTGGCTCATTATATGGAAGACAGAAATATATGATTGTAGTAGCTTATCTCTGCACATGCATCCCCCTGGCGTAGTGTAAAATATTTGAAAATGTATCTAAATGTACTTATGAAAATGTAAATAAATTTAAGAAAGATCCACTGCTGAAAAAAAATGTACTTGCTGAGTTTCTTGCCGAAGTCTTCTCAGTTTAAGTGTATGTCTTCTCAGTATAAGTCCGAACCGGTAGTAGACTCAATTGTAACGTTCATAAGTTCCTTACCAGGGCCTTAACTGAATAAATGAGTTTGAGTTTGATAACAATAATAAATTATACTTGGTAAGTACTTTATTTATATATTTTAGTTTAAAATAACAAAAAATGTGACACCGTTGTTACCATCAGATGAAGTATTTAGAAAAAGTTATAAATACACTTAATTTACTTTTTAATAATTTAGGTAATGATAGACAGCAAAGTGCTAAAGACAATTAAGAAATTGATATCGCATTTAACACTGAGTAATGCATTTAATCTTCAATTATGTAAATTAAATAGATAAATAAATTAAGGGCCTCCAAAGGCCTTATACACAAGCCGTTTAATAATATTTAATAGTTAGTAATAAAAATGATTAACCTATTGAAATAAAAATATTATAAAAGGACGGAACAGATATAAGACAACTACCTAACCAGAAGTTACCTACAGTTTGTGTGCGAAAATGATGTTATTGTTATTTTGAAGTATATAAGTAAAAAGTGTCAATGGTTGGTCTTTTATCCGAGTGTTTTATCCGATAAGTCTGAAATAGGCACTGAAACTATCAGTTGCATGCCCAGTTCAAACATTGCACTTATTCTAAACCTATATCCTCTTCACAACCAAACAACGTACATTATGAATACTCCTTAAAACAAATTTTGCGATTAAGTGTATTTTTGTGAATATAAAAACCGTGACTGCATCCAAAAATTCATTCTGAAAAGCATTACTTTTCTGAAACATGGTTGTCTCTAAATTGCCTGTATTGGTATTTATTTGCGTTTTAATTTTACCGTTGATTGAATCACAAAAATCTAAACACAAATGGTCCAAATCTAAGGAATCTTCTGAGGAACCTGATTGGGATACATGCGACTTTCAAGAGTATGACGGACCTAAAGATGGCGGTAAAAAACACCGTAAGAAGAATAAAGTGGTATACTTTAATTTTTTATCATATCCCTATGTGATTATGCTGTTTTCATTATTCTTGTATCATCCCAAACTATGATCATATATTAATGAGTAAGTCAAGACGACTCAACCATAACAATCAACATAATCCCCATAACCATTCTGAAGCTTATAAATTTACGAGTCCCCTCAATATTTATATTAATGTGGCCATTATCTTCAAGAACATATATGATAACTAATTTGCAGCTCTATATCTTAAACAGATTGCGGCGGCTGCTCTTGGGCGGCTGCTGCCGAACACTGGCGAACCGGGCGCAATGTGCAGGCGGCTGTACTTGGGGATCGTGCGATCCATGGTCCTGTACGGAGCTCCCGTATGGGCGGACGCCCTGAACCGCGCAAACACCACTCTTCTGCGAAGGCCGCAAAGGGTGGTCGCAATCAGGGCGATACGGGGATATCGCACGATCTCCTTCGAGGCGGCGTGTGTGCTGGCCGGGTCTTTGCCCTGGGACCTAGAGGCGAGAGCCCTCGCGTCACTATATTATTGGCGCGAGGAGGCGCTGGCCCAGGGCGATCGGCCAGCACCACGTGAAGTGGAAGGGAGCAGAACTCAACTGCGCGCGCTCGCCATCCAAGAGTGGAAGACCAGGCTTGAGCACCCTAGTGCGGGGCTTAGGACCATTGAGGCCATCCGTCCAGTGTTGGAGGAGTGGCTTGAACGGCGGCACGGCACGTTGACCTTCCGGTTGACGCAGATCCTCTCGGGACACGGTTGTTTCGGGAGGTATCTGTATCAGATTGCCCGGAGGGAGCCGACCGCCTTATGCCACCACTGCGATGGATGCCTCGAGGAGGACGCCCAGCACACCTTGGAGGTGTGCTCGGCCTGGATGAGCGAGCGCAGTGAGCTCTGCGCCCAAGTGGGGAACGACCTCTCGCTGACGAGCGTGGTTCGCGCTATAGTCGACAGCGAGAGGTCCTGGGACGCACTCCACTCCTTTTGCGAGCGCGTCATGCTCGCAAAGGAGGCGGCGGAACGCCACAGGGAGGACACTACCACCCTTTCGATCCGCCGTAGGAGAACAGGGCGTCGGAGGGCGGCTTTTGCGAGCCACGCCCTCTCCCCACTGGAGCCCATGGGTGGCAGACTCGGGGGAGTCAGCCGCCCTGTCACAACGGGCTCGGGTAGTCTAGTGCGTGTTTCCACTCACTATCCAAGGCGAGACGGTGAGGATACGAGCTCCGATCCTCCCGTCATAGCAGTAGAGGCCTGCCACCGGGCCGTCGCTGCTGGGTACGCGGAAGAATGCCTCGGGCGCCCCCGTATACCCAGCACCAGCAGCGACAGGTAGAAACACCGTGGGGTTTTAGTCAGTAGGAGTCTGACATAACCCGGCCAGCTGCCCCCTCAAGCGGCCGGGTATCCATGAGGATTTCCCCACGAAATAAAAAAATAAATAAATAATGTTCCACAACAGACATTTTTAGTTAAAAAATATCTTCCGTCGACAACAACTTGGTTAAGGCTCGCACCAGCGCCAACAACCTTGAGCGTTTGGTCGGAACTCTGTACCGCACCCCGCACCATCCTCACCTAAACGTGCCTAAACATCGCGCACGATGCGCTCGCTACATCATGAACAAGCGTAGCGATAACACACGCTGCTGTCATAGAATAGTCAAGTTACAGAGAGATCACTATTGCTATAACTCTAACTTGTTTTACAATATTATCATCACAATAAGTTTCTCCTAAAATGATTATTACTCTATTGTTACTCAATTTATTGTATTATGTTAGCTTATTAAGATATTTTTGAATATTTTTTTTTTTTTTAATAATAGCAATCCAAAAAAGTAGGCACTACCTAGTTATATTTTTGTGTAGTAAAACTATTATATTATAGTACATAGGTACTGTACTAGTAATATTGTATTATGCTATTTTTTTGAAACAATAGAAATAAATTCATTTTAGGCAAAACTTATTGTGATGTACCTATGGACGAGAGCGGGGTGCGGTGCAAAATTTGCTCGACTGCAATGCTTTGTTTATTTATTTAAATTAATACATACTGTTTTTTTTTTAAAGTAAGTTAACCACATAATGTAATATTGTATTTTAAATAAGTGTATAAATTTTCATACAGTTTCGATAAAAAATGCAGCAGTAATATCGTTTCAACTAGAAAAAATAGGGGTAACTTTAGTAATTTTTTTCTTCAGTTCTATAAGTTAAAATAGAATTCAAAGAAAACCACATAATTTCACATATCTTGTAGATTATTGCTTATTTTTTTCTGATTAATTAACACTATGGGTAACGTAAAAACCGATTGCAAAGATACCTAATTTTACAGTGTTTTTCCCAGGACAAGCCTTAATGTAATATTAATTTAGTTAATTATTTTGCAGCGTCTCGAAGTAAGAGGCCCAGTGCCATCGTTATTTACTCCATTCACAGACGATGGCGAGATCGATTACTCCGTTATACCTAAGTATATGAAATACTTGAACAAAACTGGTGCTACTGCTGTTGTCGGTAAGTAGGTACTCTCTATAAATTGCTTTGGAATAATATGCCACTTAAAAATATCTTTTTATTTTCATCTCCTATGTGAACTGCTGAACGCATGTATCTTTCTTTGCATTGATATTTTACTGTGAAGTAATAAGTATTAATATTGTGCTCCGATTAAATCTATTTTTCAGTGACAGGGCGGTTAGGCGAAGTCGCCGAATTGACCACCTGTGAAAGGAAAACGGTCACGGAAGCGGTTGTCTACGAAGCCAAGAAATACAGCATCAAAGTAATAGTACAAGTTACAGTCGCGGCATTGCAGGATGTTATTACATTGGTAAGCTTTAAGCATTAATTTTTAGCTGACGAAATTAGAATTTCAGTAATAATACAATCTCATACATGCGCGCACGGCCAAGCTCAGTCAGCTTTAGCAGTCAGTCACCAAAAGATAGCTCTGGCATCAACGAAGTTAGGATATATACTGATGGCTCCAAAACCACTCACGGCACTGGAGCTGGTGTCTTCTCAAATGACCTAAATATCAAAATATCAACCACACTAGACAAACTAAACACAATCTTCCAAGCGGCATGCATTGGTATCACCAAAGCAGCACAAGTGATTGCAGCCAGAGAACTGAAGAAACCCATTTAATGCAATGGAAAACCAATGAAGGGTGCAGACAAACAAAGAATGCAGTTCCGGTGGCATCAAAAAAGTTTTCCCGCAACCTCATCAGATTAAAAAGGGACAGAATCCGCAAAGTTATAGGAGTTATAACCGGCCACTGTCTGCTGAACAAATACCTAATTACCATAGGTGTGACAGAATCCCTATGCAGAGGATGCATGGAGGCGGAAGAAACGCCACAGCACGTGCTTATGGAATGCAGGAGCGTGGCAGATAAACGGGCACAAATCCTCCTTTCACCAGCGTCACTTCCGGAAGCCTTCAGCAGTCTACAAAGGCTGCTAGCCTTCTGGGATGACCTGGCCTGGTTGGAGTGAAAAGACACAGAAGCTTAAATACGTACAATGGCCCAATCAAGAGGCTAAGTGCGGAAACAGCCCTGCCAAAACAAACAAACAACAAGCAGTCAGTCAACGACCCGCAAACTCTGCAGTACATTGTCAATTACCCTGCAATACGATACACTCTGTCATTTTAAATGGAATTCGAATAATGTTTCGGATAGCCTGTGTCGTCAAGAAATGTCTCCTTCATAAATTCTAATGAAGCAGATTTTTTATTTAACCTTTAATTTTACAGGCTAGACACGCTGAAAAATTAAAGGTCGCCGGAATAATAATCATACCACCACTCTTGTATAAGCTAAAGAGGATTGAAGACTTGATTTGGTTCTTGTCAATTATAAGCAAATTTGCGCCGTCTCTACCTCTACTGTATTACCACGATCCTGATCGAACAGAAGTATACATTAGTAAGTACACAAGCCATTGAATATATTTATGTCAATGCCAAGTGTTCGGCTGATTAACATATTTAATCTTCCCTAAAGAACAAAAATAAGGGAAACATATTGTGTATAATTTAACGTGGATTTCCTTGTCGGCGTGTGTGAAGATGAACGTGAGAAAACATCCCGAACTAAGGACTTGTGAGCCAGCCACACTACTTGCGTTACATTATAAGCTGGATTCACTGGCCACTGATCATCTGGCCCTGTCTAGAGAGACTGTAGTAAAAATATTTCCTCTAATACTTTTCAGAGGACATCCGAGAATTACACACAAAAATTTCCATACAGATTGACAATTACAAGGGAATGATGACCACTTTCTTAGTGGCTTTAGATATTGCTGACCTGGTGCGTCGTGATCAGGAAATATTCATTTTTTCTCATGTAAGTATCGAAAGCCTATATCAATTATTTTATTGCAAAGTACGTTACGATGATAAGATTGTTCAGGCATCAAAAAATAATTGAGTTCACTTTCAGCCATAATGAACCGACTACACATAAAAAAAGACACGGTTGACTTTTTTGGTTTAGCAATCATTTTATTCCGCCAGTCGGAAGCTTTCTAAAAACGGATGCCTAGTAAATTTTAATGTGTCGAAAGACTCTGAGGCTTCGATATTAGGAGGTCATGCACCGATAGAACTATAGCAACAATTGCTATTAATGAAGTACTTACTATTCGATTTGTTGATACGAATTGTCTTAAATTCCACATGTTTTGTTCTTATCAGAGACCTTATAGCAAGATGCATTTACTTTCAGCATGTAGCTTCACCAGCATTAATGGGCTTTGGCTCTTCAATATCTTCTGCTCACAGTGCAGCCCTCGCGCTGATCTATGAAATACTGAAGGCAATTAAAACTGGCAAAATTAGAAAGGCGAGGAAACTCCAGTTGGTAGTTGATAAAATTTATGCGGAACTCGATGCTGTTGGTAAGAAATTACATATTTAACAATAGTTCTAAAGAACTCAAATTAAAAAAAGTATTAAAACGACCGACAGGCCGTTACAGGTATAGGTCTCTATTGTATTTTATTGTGGATCTTGAGGACTTTGCTATTTTGGTAATCATACTTTGAAACAATTTTCTCATGATATTTTTTGTTTTGAGTTGCTCAATGTTGTTTATCTTTATAACTTTCACTCCATTAACCGTATGACTATTACAGGGGAAACCATACCTGTACAAAAGACTGCCATGGAAATTTCAACAGGCATTAAAGTAGGCCCTGTGCGACCCCCAGAACCTCCGATTACCGAGGAACAGAGAAAATGCATCACTGAAATATTACAGAAGAATGGAATTCAAACCTATGATAAATAATTTGATTTTTTTCTTAGGATACCAACTCTTTTTGAATTTGTATGCACATTCACCCCTTTCATATTTCGGAATAAAGTTCTGTTTAGCATTGTTCATATATCGTTGTAAAATATGTTTAACTCTTGTTTTTATTTCCATACAACAATGTAAAATTTATTCATTGAACTCATTTATTTATTGTTTTTTTATGAATATTAAGTGAATTATACTTATTTATTTGCATTTATTGAGGGCAGTACGACGCCGTTTTCATGTTAAACAGCTGTTTGAATCTTGATGAAATTTAGTATAGAGATACTCGTGAAGGACAAACAAACACTGTATGACACTGTTTTCTTAGATTTTCTGAGATTTCGTCTCGATGATTTTCATCAATGAAAAGTCATGCGTAAGTAAATTCAGACGTAAATTTAGATAATTATTGGTCATGTTGAACTTATTTTCTACTCTCTCGTGCTTGAAATATTGCAGTACAAATAAAAGTTACTTACCTTTCCATATCGAGTTCTTCATATTGCACACGACCAATCTAACCATGCTTCATTGACAAGCAGAATTAAAAATAACTGTTCTTTCCACACCCCTGCTAATCTACCATCAACCATTTCAAGGAAATCTAAGTCACCATCCTTGACATCTTCAGTTCAATTGAAACTTACTGATGGGGATATAAAGGGGGCATCTCGGGTTTTATTTTCCAGAGACGTATTCGCACCTAATACACCGGATACTTTGGCAGCTCTTCAGAATAAACATCCACTTCCAGCGACGAACCTCCTCCTTCCTGATCCTCCCCAACCTCTCGATACTCATATAGAAGCTTCAACAAAAGACGTGCTTGGAGCTGTGAGATCCTTCCAGAATGGTTCAGCAGGCGGCATAGATGCACTGACGCCACAACATCTTAAAGATTTATTATGTGGCTACACAGGCGACGCCGGTGAGGCACTCTTAGAGGATCTCTCATCTCTGATCAATTTAATGCTTAAAGGTAATGTAGCTGAAGATGCCTTAGACATCATCTATGGCGCAAATTTATGCGCTTTTACTAAAAAAGACGGTGGGATTAGGCCTATTGCCGTAGGCACCACTTACCGCCGCATCGCAGCCAAGGTCTGCTGCCGTCAAAAGGCGACTTTATTGAAAGACTACTTTCAACCAAAGCAGTTGGGCTTTGGATCGCAGGGTGGTTGTGAAGCGGCGGTTCATGCCCTCCGTACATTCCTTAAAAATGGAGCTGGAGAGGTGTTACTAAAAGTGGATGTTAAAAACGCTTTTAACTCCGTTGATAGAGGTGCACTACTTTCACAAATTAAAGATAAAATTCCGGACGTTTTTGGATTTCTTTGGCAATGCTATAAAAGTCCTTCAAAATTAATATACAAAGATAACCTTCTTTTTTCCTCAGTCGGATGCCAGCATGGCGATCCTCTTTTTGGGCCGGCTATTTTTGGGCTCGCAATCCACCCAATCATTAATCTTCTAGAATCAAAATTCAATGTCTGGTACCTGGATGATGGAACTCTAGGAGGCAATGTGGACATAGTGCTCAGTGATTTCCTCCTCTTGTCTCAAAATTTACAGTCAATTGGCCTTAATTTAAATCATTCAAAATGTGAACTTTTTCTTTCAGATAATTGCCCCTCGCCAAATGAAACTATAGATAAATTTTTGAAGATAGCACCAGACATGAAAATTGTAAATAAATGTTCACTTCGCCTCTTGGGGTCACCAATTTTCGAAGAATCTTTTTCAGACTTCATTGAAGAAAATATTCAAAATTTTAATGATGTTTCGGACCGTCTTCTACGAATTAATACTCATTCGGCTTACACCATCCTCAAGTACTGCCTTTTTGTACCAAAATTTACATATACACTTCGCTGTAGTCCACTCTGGAATCACCCTCTTCTTTTACAGATTTTGGACAATGCAGTGAGAAACACCCTCAATTCCATTTTGAATATTAATTTAGATGATCGCATCTGGTCCCAGGCTTCTTTGCCAATTCGGTATGGAGGTCTGGGTATCCGCAAAATTTCTAGCATCTCACTACCAGCCTTTTTGTCTTCTGTTTTTAGTACAAAAAATTTAGTAGAACGTATTCTTGGTACATCACCTCCTGTCGTATCTTATTTGACGGATGGCAAGGAGGCTTGGCAAATAGCCTGCCCCAATTCCGACCCACCCACAATCCCATCATCACAGAGGCAATGGGATGAGCCGCTTTGCGAGCTAGTACGTAAACAGCTTTTCGAAACGTGCCCTAGCCACGCGGAGCGTGCTCGTCTCCTCGCCGTCTCTGTCTGGGAATCTGGTCTCTGGCTACATGCACTACCTTCTTCTAACATAGGAACACTTCTAGAACCAAATACTTTCCGGATTGCTGCCTGTTTGCGTTTAGGTGCCCACTGCTACGGCCCTCATCGCTGTCAATGTGGTTTTTCCGTCGACGCTTTAGGGCACCATGGCCTCTCATGTCAGAGAAGCGCAGGTAGAATTTCTAGGCACGCCAACCTTAATGATATCATTCGTCGGTCGCTTGCAAGCGCTAACTTATCGGCCATTCTCGAACCGAATGGGCTGGTGCGTGATGACGGCAAGCGACCCGACGGTATGACTTTGATTCCTTGGAAGATGGGTCGGCCTTTAGTGTGGGACGCTACCTGTGTCGACACTTTGGCACCGTCTCATCTTCCAGAGACCGCAGTTAAGGCAGGCGGCGCCGCTGCTTCCCCCCCGACTGTGTTGCCACCTTGTCGTTGTGGGGGGGCTTGCGTGTCCCTATGATCTCCGAGGCTTTACCGGCAGGGTCACCCATACCGGCCAGGCTCGGGGTGAGGGTCCAGACGAAGAGCAACACTCCCTTCCCCATCCTTCCCTCGTTCCGCTTCCCATCCTGAAAGGGCGGTCTTCTCCCGGTACTTCTCTCATCAGGAGAGTGGACCGGCGATGTTGACTGTCCCAAAATCCTCTCCCTTACCTTTCCTTTTCCTATTTTCCCAACAGGTCCGACGGAGTGGCGGCGGGTCCGGTGTGCACTTACACTGCCCCGGACTGGCCTTTTTCAAGGCCAACGCCGGTCGACCCGTAATCCGCAACGATGGCAGTGGGCCTATGCGGACCGGGGGACTCTGCCTTAGCCAGCAGGGCCTGCGAGGAAGAAATCCTCTATAAAAAAATTACCCGAATCTCAAGCGGCGCCGCACCGTGAGGAGATGAATGGCTCCACGGAATTGGAGTTCCTAGTGCGTGTCCCCACACTGGCACCTGTCGCCCCCAGTGTGGGTTACAAATAAAGACTTTCCCAGGCACGGGATCTCGGCCTGTGGATGACATTTATTTCTCCCGTCAACGTGGGTACAAAATGGAAAATAAAAATAAACAAAACGCAAAGGAGGAGGAAAGGGTGAGAGAGGAGGAGGAGAGTAAAGAGATGGAGGCGAGACATGAGGTAGGTCTAACACCATGCGCGAAAGAGCTGCGCGTCGCAGTGGTACGGCTGTCCGAGTCTGACACGGACAGCAGTATGGTCACTTTGGCATCCTCCGGCTCAGAAAGAGGCAGTTTCTGGCGGAAACGGCCGTACAAGGAGGTCCAGGGTGAAGAAACAATGTCACCACCTAAAGGAGCGGCGCATAGAACTAAGAGAGGGAGGGGCCGTCCGCCCACCATGGGCACCTGGCGGCCCACAGAGGCAAAGGCGCAACGCAACGCTGCCAAAGCTGAAGAGCTGTGCTTAGAGGCGGAGGAGAGGGTAGCTGACATGGCAAAGACTTTGAAGGAGTCTAGAAACGCCTGTCGCCATGCCTTCAATCCTCCTACCCCTGGAGAAGACTATGTCTGCGCTGAGAACAAGGTGGTTCTGGACGCCGCGGACGCTATAGTGAACGTGGCTGCGACGTCCAAAAACCTGAAGGGCACCTCTGTGCGGGCCCTAAAGGACGCAGCGGCCCTCATTAAAGAAGCCGTCGCAGGTCTCAGGGCCCGCACCATAACGGAGGAGGTCGCCAAGTTAGAGGCGGCCAACTCTCAGCTCTCGAGCCAGTTGGCAGAGCTGCGAGCAGAGGTGGCTGAGCTGAGGCGGCAGCCGGCAGTAGTGCCGAACGCTGCGGTGCCCGACACCTCCTCTATCAAGGAGATGATGGAGGAGGTCTCGCGTACAAGCTTCGCACAATTTGGTGCGATGCTGAATGCGAGATTCGCGGGCATCGAGGACCGCCTGCTGCCAGAGCAGCGCCTCAGGCCGCCACTAGCGGCCGACAAGAGGAGGGCGGAGGAGGCGGCGAAGACCACTTCGCCGCAGCCCCCAACTTCGGGGGTTCCCGCCGCGGCCGCCCCTAAGCGACCGCCATCAAAGACGGCAGCTCCTCCCCCAACCAGCCAGCCTCAAAAGGCAGGTAAAGGTAAGGGGAAGGGGAAAAAAACGGCGGCCGCAAAGGAAGCGGCCAAAGCCAGGGACTCGGGCCCGTCCGTGCCTGCCCCTCCACCACCTCCATTGAAGGAGCCATGGAACGTGGTTGCGGAGCGGGGCAACAAAAAGGTCCCACCAAAAAAGGCGGAGGAGCGGGCACCGGTCTCAAAACCAGGTCCCCGAAAAAAGGCGACAGCTAAGCTCCGTCCACCGCGCACGGCTGCTGTTACTATCACCCTGCTGCCGGCCGCGGCAGAGAAGGGCTTGACCTATCGGCGGGTCATGGCCGAGGCTCGTAGTTCTGTTGACTATGAGAGCCTCGGCATTGAGGAGCTGCGCTGCAGGACGACGGCCACAGGCGCCCGCATGCTCGAAGTTTTCGGCGATGCGGGCCCCACCAAGGCAGACTCCCTGGCTTCAAAGCTCAGGGAGGTCCTGAGCGCAGAAAACGTAAGGGTCACGCGCCCTGTCAAAAGGACGGAGCTAAGAGTCACCGAGCTCGAAGACTCGGTGACAGAGGAGGAGGTGGTGACGGCCGTCGCCAAAAAGGGAGGGTGCCCCGCCGATCTCATACAAGCCGGTGTGATTGGCGCTGGCGGCTCACTGTGGTTGAGCTGCCCGGTGGAGGCCGCAAAAAAGGTGGTCGAGGCTGGCCGCCTCAGGGTGGGCTGGGTATCAGCACGAGTCGTGCTGCTCGATACCCGGCCCCAGCGGTGTTATCGCTGCCTAGAGGTCGGTCACATCGGCGCCAAATGTGCGGCTGATACGGACCGCAGCGGCCTGTGTTACCGCTGCGGAAAACCGGACCACCGGGCAAAAGGTTGCCAGGCCGAGCCGCATTGCGCCGTCTGCGCAGCGGCGGGTAGACCGGCGGGTCATCCCCTGGGTGGAGCCGGGTGCCAAAATGGCTCCAAAACTGGGCCTAAAAAGAGTCCCCAAAAGGGACGCAAAAGGCCCAGGAAGAAGAGGAAGAAGAAGGCTGGGGCAAAGAAAGCCCCTGAGCCGACCCAGTGCCCAGTGGGCACAGCGCAGGAGCCCATGGAGACCGCCATTTAATGCGTCTCTGGCACCTACTGCAGGCGAACATCAACCACTGCGCCAGGGCCCAGGACTTGCTTGTCCAGACTATGGCGGAGTGGGAGATATATGTAGCCGTGGTCGCCGAGCCTTATTTTGTCCCCTCCCGGGATGACTGGGTTGGGGACCGTGAGGACTCGGTGGCCATCGTCGCCCATGCCTCCGCGGGGGCTCCGCCCTTCGAACGAGTTACGAAGGGTCGGGGCTGCGTGATGGCCGTCGTGGGCGACGTTGCAGTAGTGGGGGTGTACTTTTCGCCCAATCGGAGTCTCGCCGAGTTTGAGCAGTTGCTCGTCGAGGTCGGGGCTCTGATGGGGCAAGTTGCCCCCTACCCCGTGCTAGTCGCCGGGGATTTCAACGCCAAATCTATTGCGTGGGGATCTTCGGTGACGGATGCGCGGGGCGAGGTTCTGGAGGACTGGGCGGTCTCCGTGGGACTGGCCGTCCTCAACACGGGCTCGGAGAACACGTGCGTGCGGCAACAGGGTGGGTCGATTGTTGATATAACGTTTGCGACTGCCCCCCTGGCGCGCCGTGTCGAGAGCTGGCGGGTGGAGGTGGACGTGGAGACACTGTCGGATCATCGCTACATCCGATTCGACGTCTCCACGCTCCCTACCTCCCAACCGAGTAGAAATTCCCCCCGTGCTGGGGACGGCCGGCGCTGGGTACTGGGTCGGATGGACCGAGAGGTCGCCGCAGAGGCGGCCATAATCGAGTCCTGGGTGTCGGGACCTAATATCGTCGCCGACGTTGACGAGGAGGCGGAGCGCCTCGGCACTTCGCTCACTCGCATCTGTGATGCGGCGATGCCGAGGGCGAGACCCCTCCCTCCGAGGCGTCGGGTGTATTGGTGGAACAATGAGCTCCGCGACATGCGTCGAGCCTGTGTACGCGCCCGCCATCGATACACCCGATGCAGGCGACGACGGGTCAGAGACACCCAGGAGGAGAGCGCCTCCTACGCCGCCTATAGAGAGCTGCGCAAGGCCTTTCAGGCAGCAATTGCGCAGGCGAAAGAGGCGGCGTGGGAAGAATGGCTGGCGATTCTCGACGGGGATCCCTGGGGAAGGCCGTACAGGGTCGTGCGAAACAAGCTACGACCCTGGGCTCCCCCCCTGACGAGCAATCTCCAGCCGGCGCTCCTCGACGAAGTGGTGGGTACCCTTTTCCCACAGCGGGGACAATGGGTGCCCCCAACGATGGGCTTTCATCCGGTGCGAGACGTCGGGGACGAAGTTCCCCCAGTGTCTGATGGGGAACTTGGGGCGGCCATTCTTAGAATGAAATCGAAGAAGACTGCCCCGGGCCCGGATGGTGTACCGGGCTGCGTCCTGGCGATCGCGCTGGATGAGATCGGTGAGAGGGTGAGGTCTCTGTTCGACGCGTGTCTCGAGCGGGGTCGATTCCCCCGGAGGTGGAAAACGGGAAAGCTCGTCCTGCTTCCTAAGGGCGGGCGCCCGGCCGGACTGCCGTCGTCCTATCGTCCGATTGTGCTGCTCGACGAGGTGAGTAAGTTATTCGAGCGTGTTCTCGCTGCTCGCCTCGTCGAGTCCATGGATCCGGATTTGGATGACGCACAGTTCGGTTTCCGTCGGGGTCGGTCGACCCTGGACGCGATCGCGCGGGTCAGGGACCTCGCCGAGGAGGCCGTCTCCCAGGGTGGTGTGATGTTTGCGGTGTCACTCGACATCCGCAACGCTTTCAACACGCTGCCCTGGGAAACCGTGCTGGTCGCGCTGCAGTACCACGGAGTCCCACAGTATCTGCAGCGCGTCGTGGCCGACTACTTCGCCGGGAGAGCGGTGGTCTTCCCGACGAAGAACGGCTCCGGGAGGAGGGAAATGTCGTGCGGTGTTCCACAGGGATCTGTTCTCGGTCCGCTCCTGTGGAACATCGGCTACGACTGGGTGCTGCGTGGGTCGTTGTTGCGGGGGGTCGGCGTCACTTGCTACGCTGACGATACCCTCATCTTGGCCCGCGGCGGCACCTATCGCGAGGCGTCCCTCCTCGCCACGGCGGGTGTGGCCCAGGTGGTGGCAAGGATCCGCGCCCTGGGACTCGAGGTTGCCCTGAACAAATCAGAGGCTCTCGTGTTCCATGGGCCGCGGCGAGCGCCACCACCCGGAGCCGCCATAATGGTGGGAGGAACCTCCATCGCCGTCGGGTCGACGATGAAATATCTAGGACTCGTCCTCGACGGCCGATGGAAGTTCGAGGAGCACTTCCGGCGGTTGGCCCCAAAACTGGTGGCCACAGCCGGAGCGCTGGGGCGTGTCCTCCCCAATGTGGGAGGCCCCGGGAGTGCTTGCCGACGCCTATACACTGGTGTGGTGCGCTCCATGGCGCTCTATGGGGCGCCAATATGGGCAGGAGCCATGAGCGCCCGAAACCTGGCCGCGCTACGACGTCCGCAGCGCGCCATGGCGCTCAGGGTGGCCCGAGCGTACCGCACCGTGTCGTGCGTCGGCGCGTGTGTGCTCGCCGGTACACCGCCGTGGGACCTCGAAGCCGAGGTGCTCGCCGCGGTGTACTGGCGAACAAAAGAGGAGTGTGCAGTCGGTGGTGGCCGCCCCCATCAGCGGGAAATTGACCGCTGGAGAGAGGACGCTCGCAACGTCCTCCTCCAAAGGTGGGCGGCCCGCCTCGAAGCTCCCGGCGTGAGTCAGGAGTTAGTGGCCTCCGTTCGGCCTGTCTTTCGACAGTGGCTGGAGCGGGGGCACGGGGCTCTCTCCTTCCACCTGACACAGGTCCTCACTGGGCATGGTTGTTTCGGCGGCTACCTGTGCCGGGTGGCGGGTCGAGAGCCCACAGAGGCGTGCCACCACTGCACGGCGGGGGTCGCGGACACGGCGCAACACACGCGTGAGGAATGCCCTGCCTGGGCAGTGCCTCGCGCCGCCCTGTCCGCGACTGTAGGAGGAGACTTGTCGCTGCCGACCTTGATTGCATCCATGGTCGGCAGCGAGGAGTCCTGGCAGGCGGTCGCGACCTTCTGCGACGTAGTCATGTCGCAGAAGGAGGCGGCGGAGCGGGAGCGAGAGGACGACGCAGACTCGCTTCCGCTGCGCCGCCGGAGACGCGGCAGGCGGCGTCTGGCCTTCGCGGGCCGAATGCCACCGTAGCCTGGGACCTTGGACGGCAGAATCGGGGGGTTCTGTCGTCTACACTAAGGGTCCCATGCTGAGACGCCCATGTGTTCCTGGGCGCCTCGGCGGAGGGGGCGGGTCTATGTGTTAAGACCCGCCCTACAGAGGTGGGCTCCCCTGTAGGGGAGCGACGCCGGCGGGGCAGGCGGAGATAACAAGCCTGGTCCCGTAGCCCCGCCACTATGGTGTGAGAAGGAACACCGGGGTGGTTTTAGTGGGTAAAAATCCCACATAACCCGGTCACGTCCCCCAATGTGACCGGGTATCTTTCTGAAGATTTCCACCTCGTGAAAAAAAAAAAAAAAAAAAAAAAGGCGGCGCCGCTGCTTGCGCTGAGAATATCAAACGGCGCAAATATAGCAATCTTGATAGTTGCTACATATTTGAGCCGTTTGAGGTTGAGACAATGGGGCCGTGGGGACCAGCTGCTCACCGCGTTTACCGTCTCATCGCGAAACGCCTCATCGAAGCGTCACGTGACCGGAGGGCTGGCGAATACTTTGCCTAACGTATTAGCATTGCCATCCAAAGAGGCAATGCTGCCAGTGTTCTGGGCACGCTACCACCTGACAGCGATCTGGACCAGTTGGCCTATTTAGTGTAGTAAAATTTTAAGTTTTTTTTTTTTATTTGTGTAATAGTTAAATTATTTATTAAATTAACTAATATCTACATTATAAAGGAACACTATATAAAATCAATAAAATATTTACATTATTATAACTATATTAAAACTAATCTAATCTATAAACTACCTAAAATAAACTATAAAAGTGCGTCGAAGAATTCCTCCGCATCGCCGTCGACTGGTAACGTTCCCAAAAGACTGGCAGCATTGCCACGTTGAATGGCAATGCTTAATCTTTGGCCAAAGTAAAAGCCAGCCTTTTGGTCACGGGAAGCGTCAACCAATCTTTTGGAAATATCCTTAAATAGGAAATGAGCACTCGGGCCCCACGACCCGAGAGTTTCAACCCCAAACGGCTCGAAAATATAATTACCTATAAGGCTATTATATTTCCGCCGCTTGAGGTTCTCAGCAGATGCAGCGGCACCGCCGGCAAGACACGCTGTGCTAGGAACATGGGATGGCGCAAGAGTGTCGACACACGTTGCGTCCCACACTAAAGGCCTACCCATCTTCCATGGAAACAATGACATTCCGTCAGGTCTCTTGCCATCGTCGCGTGCCAACCCATTTGGCTCTAATATGGCTGGAACGCCGACGGCAACAAGAGCACGACGGATAATGTCATTTAAATTCGCATGTCTCGCTATACGGCCCGCACTCCGACTGCATGACAAGCCGTGGTGCCCGAGGCTGTTGACAGCTTCCCCGCAGTGACAGCGATGAGGAGAACAGCAGGGTGCTCCCAGACGCAGACAAGCAGCGAGGCGGAAAGTAGTGTCGTCCAACATAGTTCCTATGGTGGAAGACGGTAGTGCTAGAAGCCATAAACCCGACTCCCACTCACCCACAGCCAGTAGGCGCGCTCGCTCAGCATTACACGGTGACGTAATGTGTACATTACACGTATTGTGTAATTAGATTATCTGTAATATATTAGTTAGTCTTAGTTTATAATTTAATTGTATATTCCATATTAGTTTATAAAGAATTTTTGAATTGTCTCTTAATAAAGTAATTTTACGATATGCTAATTGACATAAATGAATAATCTGTATTAATTCAAATAAAAGTTTGAAACATGAAATCAATATTCTCATCTGAAAATTGTTATGTACAAACTATTCGATATGTATCGCCTCAAATTCAAAATGTTTTATTCAAATTTGGGATGCTTAAGGAACACTTATTGAACGTCATCTTATTGCTATTTTTTAATACTAGTGTTACCACCATTTCCAAATAAAGACCTGTCGGAGAAGAAACGGCGAAACAAACGCCCCGATTTTATTTTTTACAATAGTCCCTCTTTTCTCTTTTATTTACATATAATAATGGATACATTGTTTAATATCGTTTCAGACTTTTTAAGAGGAGCAACTCATTGCCATGCTTTGCCATCATTCATAATAATATATTATGTTACTGTATAGCAAGCTTTTAGACATAATTTGTTTGATGACACGTTTAAAATTTAAAAAGGTAATTCTGTAATTTCTCGAGGTAGCTTATTAAAAAAACGTATCCTTTGCCCCACAAAAGAATTATTAGTTTTATGTAATCTTACAGTAGGAACATAAAAGTTGTCCTTCTTTCGAGTATTAATATTATGCAAATCGCTATTCTTGCTACTTGAGAGCCAGTTGCCCTTGCCCTTAAGACATTGTAATATGGTGTACAACACGTTGGCAGTCCACCTGGTCTTGCTAATGTCTATAGGCGACGGTAGTCACTTACCATCAGGTGACCCGCCTGCCTAGTTGCCACTAGTGACATAAAAAAAAAGAGTAATAGAGCCATTCTAATAATTTACGAATTTCCTCAATATTTATACAAATCTTGCCGTTATCTTTAAGAACATTATGATAACTTTGTAGCTCTATCATAAATCATAATATTCATCAATTAAAAGACGTTATTCTTGCCGATCGGCAGCAGCGCAGCGACAGCCTCGAAGAAGTTTTTTATAATATACTAGCGGACCCGACAGACTTCGTTCCGTCAAAAAGATTTGGAATGTGGCAGTTTTTACTACCTATTTTATAGTCGGGGCAAAAAATTATCCTGAACAGAACCGTCACCCTGGTGATAGGGCGGTGTGTGGGGTTCAGCTCGGGTGACCAAACACGTGTACACCGGCAAATCGACGGGTTGTTGTTGTTTCAATTTTCAACTTCTTTTTAATTCGATATGACTTGGAGTCAAGTCCTTTAAGCCATACCAATACGTGTAATGTTTTCATTTTCCGATATTTATTATTATAGTGTTCATCTCCTTTACATAATATATTAGTATGTATTTAAATAATTTTGCACAGATAGGGATATTGAATTAATAATTAAAAATTATAAAACACTTTTGGTAACGCGGTTTGTGTTTGACTGATGTAATGACGTGAAAACTGATGCATTTTATGTCGCGTTCCGAAACTCAACAAATGTGATAATATCGCGAACCCGGCCAAATTGAATAGTCACAAAATGTAAGAGCTTATAGATGATTAGTACTGATTTTCAATTTGGTCGGCTTCACGATATTATTTCTTTTGTTTTAGAATCGGCACACGGTTTTCCCGGCAATTATTCGAATTTTTCTCGCCGTAAAAACCATCCTTGGACTTCAACGAACATTTAAAAAAAAGAATTGGCCAAATTAGTCCAGGCGTTGTTGAGTTATGCGCTTACCAACACATTTTGCGATTCATTTTTATATTATATATTATAGTTGTACATTTGTTTGTATATTTGGTACATATGTTGTAAATAAAGAGTTAGATTATCATTGACCAAGGATAATGTAATATTTATTAGATTGATTATTTTGCAGCGTCTCGAAGTAAGAGGTCCAGTGGCATCGTTATTTACTCCATTCACGGACGATGGTGAGATTAATTACTCCGTTATACCTAAGTATATGAAATACTTGAACAAAACTGGTACTACTGCTATTAGCGGTAAGTTAAAAAAATTAGATCGTCGGCAGATCGCGACACACTAAAAACTATATATTTTACCTTGTGTCAATCTATAATCACTTACTGTGTCTCTGTATGGGGAGGGATGCCTAAGAGCCATCTTTTGACGTTAGAACGTGCGCAAAGAGCGGTACCAAAGGTAATGACTTTCAAACTCTATAGACATCTCCCTGCTGAAATATACGCCGATTCCCAAGTCCTTACGTTACAATAGCTCTATATTCTCCAAGTCATGCTTCAAAAAACATTCTTCTACATACTATGACCCTACCATCTGCAATAAGAGACGAAATTACCGAATATGTCCCTCAGAAAAATCTAGGACAAGCCTTGCCCAACGACACTACAAAATCATAGGGAATCATCTTTACAAGATAGCAAATAAACACTGTGCTATATACCCTTTCAACAAAAAAGAATGTAAAATAAAATTAATTAAATGGCTCCATACTAAAAAATATCCCTTTTAAATTTTCTTATTTTTTCTCTCATATGAGAACTGCTGAACGCATGTTTTGCTTTGATCTTTTACTGTGAAGTATAAAATTAGTTCGCTGTAGTGATTGACGAACTAGTCTAAGCCTTTATCTACCAAGATAGGGATACCAATCCCGCTAGTATTAATCACGGGTTTTCAAACCATAAGGATCATTTCCTATCAACTAAATAACAGTTTTTGGGGGACTAATTGAAGAATAGCCAAGCAGTAAACATAAGTAATGATGTTTCCGCCTTTTAAATTATATTGAACAACGCTTTAAGTTTTCCCATCTCTTGTATTTCGCCTATGATAAGATAAATCGAAATTTCTTGGTCAAAAGGATATCATTGTGTAAGGTATTACCTACTCTGTTGTTTAAAATTGTAATAGCTAGATTAAGATAAACTTCATTGTCTTAGTAATCAAGTTAATTTATTTCATGGATCATTATTAGTGCATGCCGTGATCACCTATAATTAAGATGGTACTCATTTCTTGTATATCCTTGTGTTTTTTTGGTGTACTATACTTGTTGGTGATTCTATTAAATGAATAAATAAATAAAATAGACTGCCATATCTTCAAAAGATGATGCTGCTAAGCTCTAATCTAATCTTACTCGACTAGCCCATAGCTAGCGATTAGCTGCTAGTCTTTCGCTTTGAATTAAGATTTGATATCTCATGTAGCTATAAATAACCAAGCCCGTTACTCTACATGTCGTAAAATATACAGCTTGTTCTTTTCATTACACAATTTCATGACTTAACATTAAAGTAGGCCTTGCAAAGTTCTGAAAATGACTTTGCTTGAGATGTGATAAATTCCTAACAGTGAAAGAGATATATTTGAGTTTGTTAGTCTTGCCAAGCTATTTTGATGGGATTTAATTTTAGTTTGGAAGGCATATAAAATAGAGATTTTATAATTTAACAAATAAGCTTCATATCTGGTTTTTGTGCATCGACTAAAAACAAATTCCATATTTCAGTGACAGGATGGGATGGTGAAGGCCCCAAATTGACCATCTGTGAAAGGAAAACATTCACAGAAGCGGTTGTCTACGAAGCCAAGAAATACAGCATCAAAACAGTAGTACAAATTGGAGGCACATCAATGTTGTATGTTATTGAATTGGTAAGCTTTAAGCAATTGATAGTTATATGTACCGTATGATACCGCCGACTGCTGGAGCTCTAAAGGCTATGAGAAAAAATACTAACTCATACTTGCGCACACGGCCAAGCTCAGTCAGCTGTGGCAGTCAGTCAACGCCCCGCAAACTCCGCAGTACATTGATACGATACACTCTGTCATTTCAAATGGGATTCGAATCATGTTTGGGATGGCCTGTGTCGTGAAGAAATGTCTACTTCGTAAATCCCAATGAAATTGTAGAAGCATTGATTGTAACTTTAATTTTACAGGACACGCTGAAAAATTAAAAGTGGCTGGAATATTAGTATTACCACCACTCTTGTACAAGCCAAAGAGGATTGGAGACTTGATTTGGTATTTGTCAATTATAAGCCAATTTGCGCCGTCTCTACCTCTACTGTATTACCACGATCCTGACCGAACAGAAGTATACATTAGTAAGTACAAGTTTTTGTAAAAAAACAAATGTACAAAATATACAAACAAATGTACAACTATAGTATTATATAAAAAAACTTCTTCGAGGCTGCCGCTGCTACCGATCGGCAAGGTTCCCAGAAGGCTGGCAGCGTTTCCTCTTTGGAAGGCCAAGCTGATGCGTTGGCGGAAAAAGCTCCCCGTCCGCCGGTCACCCGAGAATATATTTATGTTCAACAGTAGTTTGTCAATGCCAAGTGGTCGGCTGATGAACATGTTTAAGCCTTCCCTAAAGAACAAAACGTGGATTCTCCTAGTCGGCGTGTTTGGAGATGAACGTGGGAAAACATCTCGAACTACAGGACTAGTGAACCGTCCACACTACTTGCGTTACATTCGCATTTTGCCCCGTCTAGAGAGACAGTAGTAAAAATATTTCCTCTAATACTTTTCAGAGGAAATCCGAGAATTCCACACAAAACTTTCTATACAGTTTGACAATTACAAGGGAATGTTGACCACTTTGAAAAAATAGCAATTCTTCCTCTAGGGGAAAAAGTTATTATTTTTTCGCAATCGTAGTGAAAAGTTTAGTGTAACACACGGCGCTAAAACCCATTAAAACTCGGTTTCTATTTAGTCCCTCGCTAAATCTCGGGAGTAAAACTACCTCGTATATAATGGGTCCTTTTAGCCCCTTGTATAACAATCTACTATTTCACTCCTCTTGCTCAAAAAGACAGTCATTGTGGCGTACCAGAGCGAAGAAAAAATAGCAATTCTTCCTCTAGGGGAAAAAGTTTTTTTTTTTTATTTTTGTGTGGCAAATGACAATGTAGCGTACCAGAAACAGAGCCTACAAAAACGAAAAAGTCTTTAGTCATAAGTAGAATAATCATGAATAAAGACTCGACTTATTACTGTTTCATAAAAAAAGAACTTCATTTTAATTTTGAAAGAAAATGGAACTAAAATCGGCGATCTCTGGTAGAATGCATTCAATGTGTTGCGGCTACAGAAGAAACAAAAAAAGGACATTATAAACTACATATTTCATATTGTATTGGATTGTTTTATTTTCTCGCAATCGTAGTGAAAAGTATAGTGTAACACACGGCGCTAAAACCCATTAAAACTCGGTTTCTATTTACTACCTCGTATATAATGGGTCATTTCTCTTCAGCTCCTTGTATAACAATCTACTATTTTACCGCTATTTGCCCATGCACAGATAGTACACACTACAGCAACAATTGCTGTTAATGAAGTACTTACTATTCGATTTGTTGATACGAATTGTCTTAAATACCATAATTTTTGTTTGTATTAGAGACCTTATAGCAAGATGAATTTAATTTCAGAATGTGGATCCAGCAGCATTAATGGGCTTCGATTCCTCAATAACTCCTGCTCACAGTGCAACCCTCGAACTGCTCTATGAAATACTGAAGGCATTTAAAACTGGTGACATTAAAAAGGCGAGGAAACTCCAGTTGACATGTAATAAAATCTATACGGAACTCGTTGCTGTTGGTAAGAAATTACATATGTTAATAATAATTGTATAAGAGACTCAAATAAGAAATTACATAAATTAACAATAATTGTATAAGAGACTCAAATAAAAAAACCGACCAAGTGCGAGTCGGACTCGCGCACGAAGGGTTCCGTAAAAATGCCAAAAAAATCACGTTTGTTGTATGGGAGCCCCCCTTAAATATTTATTTTATTTTAATTTTATTATTTATTATTAAAGTAAAAATACAACTGAGTATTTTGTGAATATTTCAAGTGCCTACCTGTTGCCATTATTGATATCGAGCAAAAAAAGGCAAAAAAAAACACGTTTGTTGTATAGGAGCCCCCCTTAAATATTCATTTTATTTTGTTTTTAGTACTTGTTGTTATAGCGGCAACACAAATACATAATTTGTGAAAATTTCAACTGTCTAGCTATCGCGGTTCTTGAGATACAGCCTGGAGACAGACAGACGGACGGACAGACGGACAGACAGCGAAGTCTAAGTAATAGGGTCCCGTTTTTACCCTTTGGGTACGGAACACACACATCGTCACATATCGTTGTAAAATATGTTTAACTCTTGTTTTTATATCCATACATCAATCCATACTCCATACTATACTATATACTTACTATATACACGGTGTCCCATAAAGAACACGCCACAGTGACACTGGAGCTAGATTGACTTCAGGTCTATCAGATAACATCAACATGATCTTAGTATAAGTTATCTGGTTTTCGAGATATTGCCACTTTAAAGCTTTTAAATAAAATCTCTATGAGTAATTTGGCGACAAAAGCCGCCTGCACCATTTATTAAGTATTATTTTTTAACTCTAGTATTTCCCAAGCAGCACGACTTAAATGACAAAAATTGGAATTTTTAAAATTTTGGCAAAAAGAAGTACGAATGTTATACCATTTTCGAAAAAACATTAAATAGGCTAGTTTTTAAGATAATTTTGCTGATTCAGTCCAGTACATTTTTTTTTCACAGTAATTAGTCAAACTTCAATTTAAGTTTACGCATTAACTTATAATGAAAAAACCTAGTTATTTTTTGGACATAGCGTACTAGTTTCAAATTAAATGATTACTTAATTGTCTCAACCAACTAGGAAAAAAAACTATAAGTTAGAAGTTACTTATAGCCAAAACAGGCGAATGTGTATTTTTTAAGCTTTACACAGCAAGCATCATTCGCCTTCATCAACTTTTTGCCTTTCAGATCTACAAAATTGCATTCCAGTATTTGATACAGCTCTAAAATGTACAAATAAAGATGTAATTGGTGACTTGTCAACATTCCAAAGTAGTTCGGCGCCTGGAATTTATGCCCTCTCTCCACAACACCTTAAAGATCTAATTTGTGGTCGTTGCGGTGTTAGGACACTGTTTTTATTTTACAGGAAAGGGCGATTCACGCGATCTATTGTTTGGGTCCTCGCGAGTCACCAAAAAATCTATTAATTGTTTTTTTTTCTATATTATTCGTAGCACAGAGGTAATAGTAACTGTAGGACATGTTTTATTAATTATACTGTAAATTTAAAATATTATGTAGCTAAAAGCATTCACGGATGCTTCGCTTATAATTTTTGCATGCCAGTTCTTGGCTGAATATGAATGTATTTTTTTTGTTTTTTCTGTCACCATATTCTTGCAAATAAAAATATTATTATTATTAAAGGAATTTAAGATATTAACGTTGCCCTCGCTGTACATATATGAAAATATTATGTTTATTCGAAAAAAAAAATGTTTGAAGTAAACATTAATCATCATAAGATTAATACAAGAAACAATGATAAAATTTTGACCCCTAGATTCAGGCTAGGTAAAGTTAATTAATCATTGGTTAAGTAAAGGTGCATGAGGTAACTGGAATGTCTTAATTTAAATTTAAAAATTATATCAAACTTAGGTTAATGAACAAAGCCTGCTATAAAGGTGGCTCATTATATGGAAGACAGAAATATATGATTGTAGTAGCTTATCTCTGCACATGCATCCCCCTGGCGTAGTGTAAAATATTTGAAAATGTATCTAAATGTACTTATGAAAATGTAAATAAATTTAAGAAAGATCCACTGCTGAAAAAAAATGTACTTGCTGAGTTTCTTGCCGAAGTCTTCTCAGTTTAAGTGTATGTCTTCTCAGTATAAGTCCGAACCGGTAGTAGACTCAATTGTAACGTTCATAAGTTCCTTACCAGGGCCTTAACTGAATAAATGAGTTTGAGTTTGATAACAATAATAAATTATACTTGGTAAGTACTTTATTTATATATTTTAGTTTAAAATAACAAAAAATGTGACACCGTTGTTACCATCAGATGAAGTATTTAAAAAAAGTTATAAATACACTTAATTTACTTTTTAATAATTTAGGTAATGATAGACAGCAAAGTGCTAAAGACAATTAAGAAATTGATATCGCATTTAACACTGAGTAATGCATTTAATCTTCAATTATGTAAATAGATAAATAAATTAAGGGCCTCCAAAGGCCTTATACACAAGCCGTTTAATAATATTTAATAGTTAGTAATAAAAATGATTAACCTATTGAAATAAAAATATTATAAAAGGACGGAACAGATATAAGACAACTACCTAACCAGAAGTTACCTACAGTTTGTGTGCGAAAATGATGTTATTGTTAGACAGATTTTGAAGTAGATAAGTAAGTGTCAATGGTTGGTCTTTTATCCGAGTGTTTAGAGATAAGTCTGAAATAGGCACTGAAACTATCAGTTGCATGCCCAGTTCAAACATTGCACTTATTCTAAACCTATATCCTCTTCACAACCAAACAACGTACATTATGAATACTCCTTAAAACAAATTTTGCGATTAAGTGTATTTTTGTGAATATAAAAACCGTGAATGCATCCAGAAATTCATTCTGAAAAGCATTACTTTTCTGAAACATGGTTGTCTCTAAATTGCCTGTATTGGTATTTATTTGCGTTTTAATTTTACCGTTGATTGAATCACAAAAATCTAAACACAAATGGTCCAAATCTAAGGAATCTTCTGAGGAACCTGATTGGGATACATGCGACTTTCAAGAGTATGACGGACCTAAAGATGGCGGTAAAAAACACCGTAAGAAGAATAAAGTGGTATAATTTAATTTTTTATCATAGCCCTATGTGATTATACTGTTTTCATTATTCTTGTATCATCCCAAACTATGATCATATATTTAATGAGTAAGTCAAGACGACTCAACCATAACAATCAACATAATCCCCATAACCATTCTGAAGCTTATAAATTTACGTCCCCTCAATATTTATATTAATGTGGCCATTATCTTCAAGAACATATATGATAACTAATTTGCAGCTCTATATCTTAAATCATCATTTTCATCAGCTAAAAGACGTTCACTGCTTAATATAGGTTCCACAACAGACATTTTTAGTAAAAAAAATATCTTCCGTCGACAACAAATTGGGTTAATGTAATAATAGGTCTTTACCTATGAAATTGCCGTTCTGCAGTACTGACCATTTCAAATCAAAATAATTTTTGTTTGACGAAGAATTCTAATTTCAAATTAATTTTCTTTTAAAAACATGGTTTTTTTTCCAAAAGTAGTAGTAGTGCCTTGAACGAAAACTTCCCCTAGAAAAGTGATGGTCACTGTTTGGTGGTCTAGCGCCAGTGTGATTTATCACAGCTTCTTACCAAACGGGGTGAGCATTACTGCAGATGTGTACTGTGAAGAACTGAACACAATGGTGGAGAAGCTGGCACATCTCCAATCAGCATTGGTCAATCGCTCGTCTCCGCTGCTCCTGCACGACAACGCGCGACCTCATACTGCACAGCAGACGGTCTCCAAGTTGCAAGAACTGGGGTTGGAAGTTCTCCGTCATCCGCCCTACTCACCAGACCTTGCGCCTACAGACTACTACTTTTTCCAGAATTTGGATAACTTCTTGGCGGGAAAAAAATTCAATACCCGAGAGGCAGTACAAAATGCCTTTGAAGAATTTGTTGCCTCCCGTCCAGCTGATTTCTTTAAGAAGGGCATCAATAAACTGCCACTTCGTTGGCAAAGGTGCATTGATTGCATGGGTGATTACTTCGATTAATACAACTAAAAAATACATGAAAAAACATCGTTTAAATTTTTTCATACAAAACGGCAATTTCATAGGTAAAGACGAATATTAATTAATTTAATTATTTTGCAGCGTCTCGAAGTAAGAGGCCCAGTGGCATCGTTATTTACTCCATTCACAGACGATGGCGAGATCGATTACTCCGTTATACCTAAGTATATGAAATACTTGAACAAAACTGGTGCTACTGCTGTTGTCGGTAAGTAGGTACTCTCTTTAAATTGCTTTGGGGAAAGAATAATATGCTGCTTAAAAATATATTTTTATTTTCATCTTCTATGAGCACTGCTGAACGCATGTATCTTTCTTTGCTTTGATCTTTTACTGTGAAGTATAAGTATTAATATTGTGCTTCGATTAAAGCCAATCCTATATTTCAGTGACAGGGTGGATAGGCGAAGTCGCCAAATTGACCATCTGTGAAAGGAAAACGGTCACGGAAGCGGTTGTCTACGAAGCCAAGAAATACAGCATCAAAGTAATAGTACAAGTTACAGTCGCATCATTGCAGGATGTTATTACATTGGTAAGCTTTAAGCGATTGACAGTTTCTTTGACAGGGAATCCGAATCATACACACATCAACATGGTCTAGGGATATTTCAATTAAACCTAAATAACTAAAATTAAGGCAGCAGCGGCAGCCTCGAAGATGTTTTTTATGTATTATAATTGTACATTTGCATGTATATTTTGTACATTTGTTGTAAATACCTAATAAATTTATACTAAAATTCTACTTACTTTTTGTTAAGACATCTACACATTAAAATAAACCTTGTTTAATAGCCTATCTAATCTGATAATAAACTTTTAGATAAAGTTAAATTTAAAAAAAACTTAGAAGAAGAGGAAAACCTCAGACAAAATTTCAATCTTAACTTTATTTTTGAAACATCAAAACCTAAACAAAACAACTTTTTTTTTTATAAAAATTGTTGAAAACTTAAACTCCCAAGTCCTGCTAAGATGCAAGAAGCTGGTTTTCATGCACAATATCTTCAGGGAAATTCCTAAGAGCTCTTCTCTGAAGCATATCCCAGGCATGCTCAATAGGATTTAAGTCAAGGGATTGTGCACTAAAATGTGCTACTAAAATGCATGCGCGCACGGCCAAGCTCAGTCAGCTGTAGCATTCAGTCAACGCCCCGCAAACTCTGCAGTACATTGTCAACTACCCTGCAATACGATACACTCTGTCATTTTAAATGGAATTCGAATAATGTTTGGGCTAGCATATGTCGTGAAGAAATGTCTCCTTCATAAATTCTAATGAAGCAGATTTTTTATTTTACCTTTAATTTTACAGGCTAGACATGCTGAAAAATTAAAGGTCGCCGGAATAGTAATCATACCACCACTCTTGTATAAGCCAAAGAGGATTGAAGACTTGATTTGGTTCTTGTCAATTATAAGCAAATTTGCGCCGTCTCTACCTCTACTGTATTACCACGATCCTGATCGAACAGAAGTATACATTAGTAAGTACACAATCCTTTGAATATATTCATGTTCAACGGTCGTTTGTCAATGCCAAGTATTCGGCTGATTAACATATTTAATCTTCCCTAAAGAATAATAATGAGGGAAACATATTGTGTATAATTTAACGTGGATTCTCCTTGTCGGCGTGTGTGAAGATGAACGTGAGAAAACATCTCGAACTACAGGACCTGTGAGCCTTCTACACTACTTGCGTTACATTATAAGCTGGATTCACATCTGGCCCTGTCTAGAGAGACTGCAGTAAAAATATTTCCTCTAATACTTTTCAGAGGACATCCGAGAATTCCACACAAAAATTTCTATACAGATTGACAATTACAAGGGAATGGTGACCACTTTCTTAGTGGCTTTAGATATTGCTGACCTGGTGCGTCGTGATCAGGAAATATTCATTTTTTCTCATGTAAGTATCGGAAGCCAATATCAATTATTTTATTGCGAAGTACGTTACGATGATAAGATCAGTTTCAGCCATAATGAAGATTGTTCGACTACACATCAAAAAAGACACGGTTGACTTTCTCGGTCTAACAATTACTAGATTCCGTCAGTCCAAAGCTATCTTAATACGGATGCCTTGTAAATTTTAATGTGTCGAAAGACTTTGAAGCTTCTTGTATGTACTTTTTTACCGCTATTTGCACATACACCGATAGTACTTCGGCAACAATTGCTGTAGTACTATCGGCGTATTACGTACTTACATTTCGATTTGTTGATACGAATTGTCTTAAATTTCACAATTTTTGTTTGTATCAGAGACCTTATAGCAACATGCATTTACTTTCAGCATGTGGCTCCAGCAGCATTAATGGGCTTCGACTCCTCAATATCTCTTGCTCACAGTGCAACCCTCGAACTGCTCTATGAAATACTGAAGGCATTTAAAACTGGTGACATTAAAAAGGCGAGGAAACTCCAGTTGACATATAATAAAATCTATGCGGAACTCGATGCTGTTGGTAAGAAATTACATATTTAACAATAGTTAACTGTTGTCCACAGTAACAACACTCCATTAACCGTATGACTATTACAGGGGAAACCATACCAGTACATAAGGCCGCCACGGAAATAACAACAGGCATTAAAGTAGGCCCTGTGCGACCCCCAGAACCTCCGATTACCGAGGAACAGAGAAAATGCATCATTGAAATATTACAGAAGAATGGAATTCAAACCTATGATAAATAATTTGTTTTTTTCTTATGATATTAACTCTTTTTGAATTTGTATGCACACTCACTCCTTTCTTATTTCGGAATAAAGTCCTGTTTAGCATTGTTCACCTAATCGTTGTAAAATATATTTAACTCTTGTTTTTATTTCCATACAACAATATAAAATATATTCATTGAACTCATTTATTGTTTTTTTATGAATATTATATTCACTCATTTATTGGGGACAGTACGCCGCCGTTTTCATGTTAAACAGCTGATTGAATCTTGATGAAATTTAGTATAGAGATACTCGTGAAGGACCAACACTGTGTGACATGCTTTCTTAGATTTTCTGAGATTTCATCACGATATTTTCATCCATGAAAAGTCATGCGTAAGTAAAGTCAGACGTGTAAATTTAGAGAATTATTGGTCATGTTGAACTTATTTTCTACTTTGCTCGTGCGAAACATGAAATCAATATTCTCATCTGAAATTGTTATGTTATAAACTATTCGACATGTATCATCTATTAAATAAACAACTTGCATGCAATACTATGAATATAATTAAATATACAGGGTGTCCGGTAAGTTGGACGACAAACTTAAGGAGGAGATAGGTGGGCAAGTCACCACCAAATATAGAAAAATGACCTTTCGCACGCTTAATAAAATAAAGAAATATGTCAAAATTGATGTTTTTGGGAATTACAGTTTAAAGTTTTGCACTCTTCCGGAGTGAACTTTGTTTGTGTATAAATATTAATGTACATATATTATAAGTAACTGGATTTATTGATTAGTAAATTATGGATTTTAAAAAAAGTTCCTATTTATTTCACTTTATGATTAAAATTGAGGTTTCTGTTTGAATTTTTTCTAGCAACAAAACATGATGAACCTGTTTATTTTTAAAAAGTAGTTTCATCTTATGACCTTAGTTTAATTCTACCTTTGTAACAAACTTTCGAAAGGTAGGGGAGCGACGGCGCAGACCTAAGGAACATTACCGTAAGGAGAGGTGTCGTAAGACGTTTTCTCGTATGAACACTTCGTGTCCAGTTCAAAACTGTCCTTCTTCTTGGCTGGCACCGACTCCAAAAAGAACTGTTTATAAATATTAAATAGATATATAAATATCAATAATTTTGTTGATTGTCCTTTAAGGCTCTTGCTTTGAAATTAAAATATTATTCTTTACTTTTTAGTTTATGTTTGTACTCGTAGGTATAGGTTACAGTTTTGAAGTCGGTTTTTGTTTTTTATTTTTAAAAATAATTTTTCTTTTTGCTGTTTAACAAAATCACAATATAAATCTTTTATAGTTTTGCCACCGTCGATATATTCTTTGGTAGAAGTAGCTCTCATGTAGTGTGTCTATCTTTTGAATGGACTGGATATGCTTCCTTATGTCATCAACCAATTCCGGATTAAGAGTTTTGTGATTAACGTGTTTCATCTCAAGTCTTCAAACATAAAGCCACCATCACTTATTTTGGTTTGTATAGTAAATATCATGCGATCCGTAATATCCAGGGTAGATTTAAAAAATGTTTTACATACTCTTATTTTTGTATTGTTAACAGTAAAGTTATAGGCTTTATTAGGGCGTCTAGGATTTTTGGCATTTGTGTACCTATTTTGGTGTTATATCAACCATGCAACTGTTCTTTGTCTAGTCAGGTCTCTAGATCCCAACTTGAATATAGTCTCTTGAATAATTTAAAGTAATTTTTTCTGTGCACTTTAATTTACATTTCTTTGTGCATGGAACTTTAAGGCAACGGCTGGGAAAGATTTTACGAGATTTCGATCATACGATTCACCAGTGTTTTGTAGTTTTTTAACTCTGTTTTGTTTCCACTTTGCAGGATTTCGAGAGCGCTTCCGGCCTTTTTTATTAGACAGCTTCTTTTTACTAGAGCTATTGGAACCTGAATAGCTATTCTCACTGTCAGATGAGTATGTTCTGTTTACAGCTGAGTTAAAAGACTTAAAAAATATAGTTTCGTTTCTTTCCACGATTATAAAGTACGATCGTCATCACTTAAATCTATATCACTTTCGTCAGTAAACATTGGTGGATTAATGGATGGATGGATAGGTTGACTGGAATTGGTAGATCTCTGTGGTCTTATTTTGCACGTATCCTCTTGATTATTATTTGGTGTATGAGTCTATTTTGTAAAATAAGAATGGTATCATTATTTTCGGTTTCCCCAACTGTAGGGTCGATTTTTAGGGTTCCGTACCTCAAAAGGAACCCTTATAAGATCACTCTCTTGTCCGTCTGTCTGTCTGTCTGTCTGTCCGTGTGTCACCACCGATTATCTAGGAACGGGTGAACCTAGCAAGTTGAAATTTATACCAGATACTAAGGTCTATAGTCCCTATTGGGTGTATAAAAATCAAGGTCCTGAGTCAACACGATAAAAAGATATCGGCAAATTTAGATTTTCGCGAAAACTTGTAAGTGCCAAAATTTACCTTAATTTTCAACTTTTTTTATATTTCGGAATTTTTCCTTTACTTGTGCTGTAAGACCTCGCTTTTAACCAAAATTGACAATTCTAGGTCAACCGTAAGTATAGGGTACTTACGGTTGACCTAGAATTGACAATTTTCGGCTACCTAATGATTTATTTAATATAAACTTTCCGCCCCGCGGTTTCACACGCGTACCCCTTTTTTACCCATTTAGAGATTGAATTTCAAAAAATCCTATCTTTGAATCTTTGGACCCCCATTTCAAACCCCTTGGAGGGTGAATTTTGGAAAATCCTTTCTTAGTGGATGCCTACACTGTATAAGGTAGGTATGTGCAAAATTTCAAGTCTCTAGGTTCAGCGGTTTGGGCTGTGCGTTGATATCTCAGTCAGTCAGTCAGTCAGGACTTTGAATTTTATATATAGATATCGCTTTTCTGTGCTATGCTGTTATTTTTATTTGGGGAAACATTTTCTACATTCATATATTTTAAAGTATTATTTTGGTCTTTTAAATAAGTTTCAACTTCCAGTTTGTTCTTATCATCTTTTTCTTGACTTTGAGAAGTTGAAATTGGTACCAATTTCATAATTCGATCTGCTCTCCAAGACGCCATACTACAGAAAATAATAAAAGAATAAATAAGAAAACTTCTCAAATTTATACCTACCTAATTTTCTGTCAAAAATATATCATAAAAATTACAGTAGAATCCCGATTAACTGTATCCAGCCTAAATTATATGTGTTCCAAGTTAAGCTAGCGATGTTAACTAGTGCTGGTATAAACTATTTTCCACTGAGCAGCTAGTCGATTTATGTATTAAGTAATTATTAAGATAAACAAACGAAATTAAAAGGGAAATAATTTTAAATGCTTCAATGAACTTTAACCGATTGGTAACTATTAAACAGTAATAAGTATATTTGATTTTTATTCTTGAAGCTTTATTTAAAAATAAATGGAAATAAATCATTTTATGACACTAACATATTCATCATTTTAAAACGAAACTGAATTATCTGATGTTAATTCGTACGAATGATTAACAAAATTAAAACTAAACTGAAATAAATCGAAATAGTATCAACGATCCATGGCTTAATTTTTATAGTATAGTGAAATTAGTCTTAGTTATTCCCTTTACCAATAAATTAAAACAAAAAAATAGACTCACCTGTTAATAATATAAAGATTTATTATGTTATGTTTCGCACTTTGAATGACTTTGCTTGCATCACTGCTGGCACATAACTGAATCTTCCCGTTTATTGGTACCGACCAGTGTGGTCGCGTTAGTTGAAAAGAGAGACCCTATCTTTTATTTCATTCATATTACTTCAAATCGTGCGGCTGTTAGAGTGTAGGTACCTAATCTTAGCGTTATGTTATTGCGTTTTATGATTAAATATCTAAATATCCAATTTTTGAGTTGTTTCTCTTTTTGATTAAGCCTGCGCTTTGTATAAGTGTTACCATTTTCGAGATATTTCGAAATTTTCGTTTTTTTTTCAAATGTACTCCCGCACTACTATTTTGGGCTGTGGTATTCGGAATTTATTACTTTTTACATTTGTTTTAATTGCAAAACAATCTTGAATAGTTGTGTTATCACATGCAAAAAAACATTAAAAAGTAACTAGTGTAGTTTTTTATTTGAAATTTTTCAAATTGAAATTAAAAAAAATTTTATGTAGGTAATTAAGTGTCAATGGTTGGCATTTTATCCGATGGTTATGAGTTAGGCCCTAAGACTATCAGTTACATGCCCAGTTCAAGGATTGCCGGCGCGGTAGCTAAAAAATCTAAGCCTTCTGATTTGCAAATATCATAAAACTGAGGATTGGCATTTTTCAGCCAACATTATTTTTATTACTTCCATTGGCAATAATAATTACCCAAATCCATGAAAACATTGCACTTATTCTAAACCTATATCCCCTTCACAACCAAACAACGTACATTATGAATACTCCTTAAAACAAATTTTGCGATTAAGTGTATTTTTGTGAATATAAAAACCGTGAATGCATCCAAAAATTTATTCTGAAAAAGCATTACTTTTCTGAAACATGTATTGTAAATTGTCTGTATAAGTATTTCTTTGCGTTTTAATTTTACCGTTGATTGAATCACGAAAATCTAAACAAAAATGGTCAAAATCTAAGGAATCTTCTGAAGAATCTGATTGGGATACATACGACTTTCAAGGGTATGATGGTCCTGAAGATGGCGGTAACAAACACCGTAAGAAGAATAAAGTGGTATAGTTTATTTTTTTATTATATCTCTTCTATATGTGATAATACTGTTTTCATTAATCTTGTATCGTCCCAAACAATGGTCATAAATTAATGAGTAAGTCAAGACGACTCAACCACAACAATCAACGTAATCCTTATAGCCATTCTAATAATTTACGAATTTTCTCAATATTTATACAAATCTTGCCGTTATCTTCAAGAACATTATGGTAACTTTGTAGCTCTATCATAAATCATAATATTCATCAATTAAAAGACGTTATTTTTGCCGATCGGCAGCAGCGCAGCGGCAGCCTCGAAGAAGTTTTTTATATATTATAGTTGTACATTTGTTTGTATATTTTGTACATATGTTGTAAATAAAGAGTTAGAATTAGATTGATTATTTTGCAGCGTCTCGAAGTAAGAGGCCCAGTGCCATCGTTTAAACTGAATAAATTTGTTTTTGAGTTTGAGTTTGATAACAATTATAAATTATACTTGGTACTTTATTATTTTAGTTTAAAATAACAAAAAAATTGACACCATTGTTACCATAAGATTTAAAAAAAAAGTGGACAGTAGGACCGGTGGGCGGGGAGCTTTTTCCGCCAACGCATCAGCTTGGCCATCCAAAGAGGAAACGCTGCCAGCCTTCTGGGAACCTTGCCGATCGGCAGCAGCGGCAGCCTCGAAGAAGTTTTTTATATATTATAGTTGTACAATTGTTTGTATATTTTGTACATTTGTTGTAGAAAAAAAGTTATAAATACACATAATTGACTTATAAATAATTTAGGTAATGATAGACAGCAAAGTCCTAAAGACAATTAAGAAATTGATATCGTATGTAACACTGAGTAATGCATTTAATCTTCAATTATGTAAATTAAATTGATAAATAAATTAAGGGCCTCCAAAGGCCTTATACACAAGCAGTTTAATAATATATCCTAGTTAGTAATAAAAAATAATAACCTATTGAAATAAATAAGATATAAGACAACTAAACAGAAGTTACCTACAGTTTGTGTGCGCAAATGATGGTATTGTTAGACAGATTTTGAAAGTAGGTAAGTTAGTGTCAATGGTTGGTCCACAGATTAATAAAACGTCGCGCATAGATTAATAAAATCGTCGTACGTGAAAAATGCGGCAACAAATACTACGCCTAAATCGAACCCGAAGCGTACCCGAGCCGAACCGAGCCCAGTCTCGTTGCCAGAAATGACACCATTCAGTGGTCCCGACGCAATTTTTCACGCACACTAGTATCCTTGCAAATACACACAAAAATATTGAGTTGCCGCATTTTCGGAGCTGTCACGGAAAGGGAGCGGCGCGGCGTTTTATTAACGGCGTGACGTTTTATTAATATGGGTTGGTCTTTTATCCGATGGTTTAGAGATATGCCTGAAATAGGCCCAAAAACATGGTGCATGCCTAATTCAAGCATTGCCGGTCCGGTAGCTACAAAATCCTAGCTTTCTGCTTTGCGAATGACGTAAAACTGGGGATCGGCTGATCCTATGTTGCTTTTTTAGGCAATCCCTAATATTTGCCCAAATCTACGAAAACATTGCACTTATTCTAAACCCACATCCCCTTCACAACCAAACAACGTACATTATGAATACTCCTTAAAACAAATTTTGCGATTAAGTGTATTTTTGTGAATATAAAAACCGTGAATGCATCCAAAAAAATATTCTGAAAAGCATTACTTTTCTGAAACATGATTGTCTCTAAATTGCCTGTGATAATATTTATGTGCGTTTTAATTTTACCCTTGATTGAATCACAAAAATCTAAACACAAATGGTCCAAATCTAAGGAATCGTCTGAAGAACCTGATTGGGATACATGTGACTTTCAAGGGTATGATGGACCCAAAGATGGCGGTAACAAACACCGTAAGAAGAATAAAGTGGTATATTTTTATTTTTTATCATATCTCTATATGTGATTAAACTGTTTTAATTATTCTTGTATCATCCCAAACTATGGTCATAAATGAGTCTCAACTATTAATAATCAACATAATCCCCATAACCATTTTGATGCTTATAAATTTACGAGTCCCCTCAATATTTATATTAATGTGGCCATTATCTTCAAGAACATATATGATAAGTAATTTGCAGCTCTATCATAAATCATCATTTTCATCAGCTAAAAGACGTTCACTGCTTAATATAGTTTCCACAACATAGACATTTTTAATTTTTTTAAAAAGTCTTACATCGACCTTGTATAATGTAATATTAATGAAATTAATTATTTTGCAGCGTCTCGAAGTAAGAGGCCCAGTGCCTTCGTTATTTACTCCATTCACAGACGATGGTGAAATCGATTACTCCATTATACCTAAGTATGTGAAATACTTGAACAAAACTGGCGCTACTGCTGTTGTCGGTATGTACTCTCTATAAATTGCTTTAGGGAAAGGATAATATGCCGCTTAAAAATGTTTTTTTATTTTCATCCCCTATGAGAACTGTTGAACGCATGTATCTTTAGTTGCTTTGATCTTTTACTGTGAAGTATAAGTATTGATAATGTGCATCGATTCAAAGCCAATGCTATATTTCAGTGACAGGGTGGATAGGCGAAGTCGGCAAAATGACCATCTGTGAAAGGAAAACGGTCACGGAAGCGGTTTTCTACGAAGCCAAGAAATACAGCATCAAAATAATAGTACAAATTGGAGGCGCAGTAATGCAGGATGTTATTGCATTGGTAAGCTTTAAGCAATTGATAGGTACTTTGACAAGGAATCCCCATCTATACCTTCAAATAAAACAATTTTTAGCTGGCGAAATTAGAATTTTAGTAAAGGCTATGGGAAAAAATATTATCTCATATATGCGCGCACGGCCAAGCTCAGTCAGCTGTGGCCTTAGACCAATAAATTAGGCTGTGGCAGTCAGTCAACGCTCCACAAACTCCGCAGTACATTGACCTATTACTGTGCAATATGATACACTCTGTCATTTTAAATGGAATTCGAATAATGTTTCGGATAGCCTGTGTCGTCAAGAAATGTCTCATTCATAAATTCTAATGTAGCAGATTATTGATTTTAGCTTTAATTTTACAGGCAAGACACGCTGAAAAATTAAAGGTAGCTGGAATATTAGTATTACCATCACTCTTGTATAAGCCAAAGAGGATTGAAGACTTGATTTGGTACTTGTCAAGTATAAGCAAATTTGCGCCGTCTCTACCTTTACTGTATTACCACTATCCTGACCAAACAGAAGTATATATTAGTAAGTACACAATCCTTTGAATATGTTTATGTTCAACGGTCGTTTGTCAATGCCAAGTGGTCGGCTGATGAACATATTGGAATCTTCCTTTAAAGAACAAAAATAAGGGAAACATTTTGCGTATAATTGAACGTGGATTCTCCTTGTTTCACGAAAGATCATTACACGATAATTACGGTTTTTGCTAGGAAAACATCTCGAACAACAGGAATCGTGAGCCATCCACACTACTTGCGTTACTTTGCTAGTTGGATTCGCATCTGTCCCCGTCTAGAGAGACGGTAGTAAAAATATTTCCTCTAATACTTTTCAGAAGACATCCGGAAATTCCACACAAAACTTTCTATACAGATTGACAATTACAAGGGAATGTTGACCACTTTCTTAGTGGCTTTAGAAATTGCTGACCTGGTGCGTCGTGATCAGGAAATATTCATTTTTTCTCATGTAAGTATCGGAAGCCAATATCAATAATTTTATTGCGAAGTACGTTACGATGATAAGATCAGTTTCAGCCATACTGAAGATTGTCCGACTACACATAAAAAAAGACACGGTTGACTTTCTCGGTTTAACAATCACTAGATTCCGTCAGTCCAAAGCTTTCTAAAAACGGATGCCTTGTAAATTTTTATGTGCCGAAAGTCTTTGAAGCTTCTTGAATGTACTTTTTTACCGCTATTTGCACATACACCGATAGCACTTCAGCAACAATTGCTGTAATACTATCGGTATATTACGTACTTACTTTTCGATTTGTTGATACGAATTGTCTTAAAGGAGAATGCAAATCCTGGTCCCACCTTCCAATAGCTATGTGTGTTACATCGTTGGATAGATATTTTTGAGCTGAATAAAAGTTACTATGGCGCCAAGTTTCAAATCTTAGTCCGTTTAGAGTTATTCTTTATTAAACATGGTAGTGTTATCAGTAGCCAAGTAATGCGATTTACGTAATAATTGTATTTCTGTGCTTTATACACGTAGTGTAGATACTAACCTACAGTTATCGTTAGCGTCACAAAGTCGCAAACCTTTTGAAAAAAATATTAATGTTTAAACACATGTTAACGTTGACAAAATGCTTTTTTTACAAATAAAACAACGATAGCGTATTTTAAACATAAACATTTATTTAATAATCGTTGTCTACAATGGGCCGGTTAGCGTGGTTGGTTAACACACTACCTATCACGCCGCAAGTCGTGGGTTCGATTCCCATCCAGGACAGATATTTGTGTGCATGAACATGTCTGTTTGTCCTGAGTCTGGGTGTAATTATCTATTTAAGTATGTATTTACAAAAAAAATTGTATATGTATTATATCAGTCATCTAGTTTCCATAGCACAAGCTCTGCTTAGTTTGGGATCAGATAGCTGTGTGTGAAAAAAAAATGTCCCAGAATGTCCCAGGATATTTAATGACGTCATTTAAAATGAGGCTGGGCCTAGGTACCAAACGATTGAAACGATATGCGCACAGCACAGGTCGCTACAGTACGTCGTCCCGTCAAGTAGGTACAATATCTTTGGATAATATTATTGTCGCGAACTACTAAGTAACAGTAGTACTTTCTAGCTCTCACGTGTCGCGACTGTATACGACCACGTAAGAGCCAAGCATCCTCATCAATGCCAAAATCAGGTAAATCCTCCAGTGCAGCTTCTTGGTATATTTCTACTCGGTAGAAATATACCGAGACACACCGAGTAGATGTTCGCTGCATTTTGTCAACGTTAACATGTGTTTAAACATTAATATTTCAAAAGGTTTGCGACTTTGTGACGCAATTGATAACTGTAGGTTAGTATCTACACTACGTGTATAAAGCACAGAAATACAATTATTACGTAAATAGCATTACTTGGCTACTGATAACACTACCATGTTTAATAAAGAATAACTCTAAACGGACTAAGATTTGAAACTTGGCGCCATAGTAACTTTTATTCAGCCCAAAAATACCTATCCAACGATGTAACACACATAGCTATTGGAAGGTGGGACCAGATTTCATAGAAACCCTGGCATCATCCTTTCACAATTTTTGTTTGTATCAGAGACCTTATAGCAACATGCATATACTTTCAGCATGTGGCTCCAGCAACATTAATGGGCTTCGACTCTTCAATATCTCCTGCTCACAGTGCAACCCTCGAACTGCTCTATGAAATATTGAAGGCATTTAAAACTGGTGACATTAAAAAGGCGAGGAAACTCCAGTTGACATATAATAAAATCTATGCGGAACTCGATGCTGTTGGTAAGAAATTACATATTTAACAATAGTTAACTGATGTCCACAGTAACAACACTCCATTAACCGTATGATTATTACAGGGGATACCATACCAGTACATAAGGCCGCCACAGAAATAACGACAGACATTAAAGTAGGCCCTGTGCGACCTCCAGAACCTCCGATTACCGAGGAACAGAGAAAATGCATCACTGAAATATTACAGAAGAATGGAATTCAAACCTTTGATAAATAATTTGATTTTTTCTTATGATACTAATTCTTTTTGAATTTGTATGCACACTCACTCCTTTCTTATTTCGGAATAAAGTCCTGTTTAGCATTGTTCACATGATCGTTGTAAAATATGTTTAACTCTTGTTTTTATTTCCATACAACAATATAAAACATATTCATTGAACTCATTTATTGTTTTTTTATGAATATTATATTCACTCATTTATTGGGGACAGTACGCCGCCGTTTTCATATTAAACAGCAGATTGAATCTTGATAAAATTTAGTATAGAGATACTCGTGAAGGACAAACAAACACTGTGTGACACTGTTTTCTTAGATTTCGTCACGATGATTTTCATCAATGAAAAGTCATGCGTAAGTAAATTCAGACGTCAATTTAGAGAATTATTGGTCATGTTGAACTTATTTTCTACTCTCTCGTGCTTGGAATATTGCAGTACAAATAAAAGTTTGAAACATGAAATCAATATTCTCATCTGAAATTGTTATGTACAAACTATTCGATAAGTATCGTCTATTAAATAAACAACTTGCATGCAAT
Organism: Ochropacha duplaris; assembly: GCA_951361185.1. Taxonomy (NCBI): domain Eukaryota; kingdom Metazoa; phylum Arthropoda; class Insecta; order Lepidoptera; family Drepanidae; genus Ochropacha; species Ochropacha duplaris. Next base: position 8,687,579 of record OX592707.1, on the reverse strand, counting down.
ATATATTTAATTATATTCATAGTGGTGTTCAGAGGATAACCGTGGTCGTATGCCACCTACCGTAACAAAACAATACATTGTGCAAAGTAGCAAATAGGTAAGGGTTTTTATTTGTGAGCATTTATCCGTTTTAGTAGTACAATTTTATCCGTTTTGGTAGTAAATAAGGTGCATTTCTTGTAGGTTTAATTAAATACAAGTCATACAATTAATTGAGTTATAAATAATGTAGATAGGTACTGATAGACAGCAAAGCGCTAAAGGTAATAAAAAAATTGTTATCGCATTTAAAACTGTGAGTAATAAATACATCTGACTTACACTTAGGTATGTAAATAAGTTAAGGACATTGAAAGGTCTTATACATAAGCTGTTAAATTACCAAAATAATGACCTAGATGCAGAGAAAATTCTTACCTTCCTCTGTTATAGTGTTCCAATTTTCATCAATATATTTTATTCTTATTATATAAAAGTCAATTGCCATAGGATGGTCTCGCAAACGCTTGAAAAGAGCTCGATCGACCAGATTTTATTTTTTTGTTGGGTGGTTTAGGAAAACATAAAATTAGAAAACCCAAAAGTCATAGACGTGAAACAATCTACTCATAAACCTCATAGTTCAATGCAAACTGAACTGTTCATATTAACCTAGAAGGGAAGTGGAATTCAAGTGCAGCTCCCGAAACACCATTTTAGGTGCTAGGCCACCTCTTCAGCTTGAAGGTAGCCAGCCAGTCGAATTCATTAAAATACTCTATTATAGTGGTACGATTTAGTCACCATGATTTCCTTTACCGAAAACACAAGTCAGTAGAACTCGACCCAATGACCATTAAAACAGCATTGGACGACACTTCTGAACTATCCTTACCTTAAATGTGGTCTTCCTTTCTCCTCATCTCATCCCAAAACCAGAACACCATCTTTCTCTTACACCATACAACGGAACAGATATAAGACGACTACAGAATTTAACTACAGTTTGTGAACGCAAAAGATGTTATAGTTGATAGATTTTATCTTTTTTAATTAGTTATTATAATATATTATATTTATATATTTTTTTTAAATACTTAATCACTTTTTGTTTTTTGTATATATTATTATTAGCTTAGTTAGTGTTTTAAATTATATATATATATGTAAGTTTTCTGATTATTAATAAATAGATTTTATTATTTTATCCGATGGTTATGAGTTATACCTGAAATAGGCCCTAAGACTATCAGTTACATGCCCAGTTCAAGTATTGCCGGCGCGGTAGCTAAAAAATCTAAGCCTTTTGATTTGCAAATATCATAAAACTGAGGATTGGCTGAAAAATGCAACATTATTTTTATTACTTCTATATGTAATAATAATATTTACCCAAATCCACGAAAATATTGCACTTATTCTAATGAACCAATATCACGTTCTCAACCAAACAACGTACATTATGAATACTCCTTAAACTAATTTTGCGATTAAGTTTATTTTTTGTGAATATAAAAACCGTGAATGCATCCAAAAATTCATTCTGAAAACGCATAACTTTTCTGAAACATGTTTTGTAAATTGCCTATATTAGTATTTCTTTGCGTTTTAATTTCACCGTTGATTGAATCACAAAAATCTAAGCACAAATGGTCCAAATCTTCTAAAGAACCTGATTGGGATAAATGTGACTTTCAAGGGTATGATGGTCCCGAAGATGGCGGTAACAAACACCTTAAGAAGAATAAAGTGGTATAATATTATTTTTTATCATAATATCTCTATGTGATTATACTATTCTTGTATCGTCCCAAACTATGTCATAAATTAATGAGTAAGTCACGACGACTCAACCATAACAATCAACGTAATCCCTTATAAATTTACGAATCTCCTCAATATTTATACAAATCTTGCCGTTATCTTCAAGATCATATGGTAATGAATAGTTTGCAGCTCTATCATAAATCATAATTTTCATAAGCTAAAAGACGTCCATATAAATTAAATTGATTATTTTGCAGCGTCTCGAAGTAAGAGGCCCAGTGCCAACGTTATTTACTCCATTCACAGAAGATGGTGAGATTAATTACTCCGTTATACCTAAGTATATGAAATACTTGAACAAAACTGGTGCTACTGCTATTGTCGGTAAGATTTCATAATTGAACAAATAAGTTTTGGACCTGGTTTTCGGCATCGATTAAAAATCAATCCCATATCTCAGTGACAGCGAGGGTAGGTGAATGCTCCAAAATTACCATCTGTGAAAGGAAAACGTTCACGGAAGCGGTTATCTACGAAGCCAAGAAATACAGCATCAAAACAGTAGTACAAATTGGATGCACAGCAATGCCTTATGTAACTGAATTGGTAAGCTTTAAGCAATTGATAGTTATTTTAACATAGAATCCCCATCATACATTAAAAAAATGCTAAAATTTACCGAAAAACTAAATTTATCGAAATAAAGCGAAATTTTATCAGTACAAATATTAGTGATAATAACCGAATGTAAACGTTATGTGAAAAAACAAATAGTAGATACTCTCTGCAGAGACTGCAGAATAAGGTTAGGAGCAACTAGCCAATGGGCACGGATCTCAGCTTAGTGTATACTTACGGGGTATGGGATTTCAGATAGAAATATTCATCTTGTTTTTGACTTTTTTTTTAATTAAAGATAAGCTATCTTTAAATTGAAGCAGTCAGGTCAAATTTACGTTTGTTAATAACTCTTTGGAACAACACGCTGTCATTTGAAATGTAATTTTAATTTTTATGTTTTTTGATGGCCAAATGTGAAGAAATAAAATATAAAATCCAAAGGGATTGTAGCTTATTTTATGTATTTTATAAGCTGACAGTTAATTTAACTATACAGGCTAGACACGCTGAAAAATTAAAGGTCGCCGGAATATTAATAATACCACCACTCTACTATAGGCCAAAGAGGGTTGAAGACTTGATTTGGTATTTGTCAATTATAAGCAAATTTGCGCCATCTCTACCTCTACTGTATTATCACGATCCTGACCAAACAAAAGTATACATTAGTAAGTACACAATCCTTTGAATATAATTATTTATGGTCGTTCAACACTAGACTACAAGAGAAACATATTCAGTATAATTTAAAGTAGATTCTCGTTGTGGACGTGTGTGAAGAGCATTACAAGATAGCAACGGTTATTGAAGGGAAAACATCTCGAACTATAAACTCAAATTCAAAACTATATATTCAGTTTAGACCCTCGTAAGGTACTCATGAACGTTTACAATTATTGACTCTACCACCGGTTCGGAATATACTTAAGCTGAGAAGACTCCGACAAGGTTTGGTTCACAGTTGATCTTTCTTAAATTTATTAACATTTTCAAAAATACAATTATATACATTTTCTAATATTTTAATATAAATCAAAAACAAAAAGGGTCCTAAAATAGATCCTTGCGGTACGTCCGTTTTGACTAAAGACTCTAGGGACGTGATACCACCGATATCTGCTTTTTGTTGGCGACTAGGTAAATAAGATGATACATACGGATACCATATTGGAATGATCACAAAATACGCCGATCGCATCTTAAAAGCTCTCTCTAGGTCTCAAAAATATTCTTAAGTAGTTAAGCCACCGCGTCTGTTGTGGATCTCCCTTTTGTGAAACCAAACCGGTGATTATGTAAGATAATAATTGGTTTAACATTATTCTCTCAAAAACTTTGCTTAGTGCTGGGAGAACAGAAAAAGGACTTGTGAGCCGTTTACACTACTTACGTTACATTATAAGCCAAATTCGCATCTGGCCCCGTCTAGAGAGATAAAATATTTCCTGTAATTTTTTTCAGAAGACATCCGAGAATTCCACACAAACATGTCTACACAGGTTGACAATTACAAAGGAATGTTGACCACTTTCTTAGTGGCTTTAGAAATTGCTGACCTGGTGCGTCTTGATCAGGAAATATTTATTTATACTCATGTAAGTATCGAAATTTTATAGCGAAAAATCATTGGGTTACTTTCACCTATAATGAAGATCGTCCAAAACTACACAACAAACAAAGGCACAGTTGACTTTCTTACCTTAACAATTATCAATCTGAAGCTCTCTAAAAACGGATGCCTTATAATTTTTTATGTGTCAAGTCTTTGCGACTTCTTTTTCGCTATTTATTGCCCACCGATATTACATCAGCAGCTGTTAATCAATTTGTACCTACATACTATTTGAATTGTTGATACGAATTGTCATAAACCCCATAATTTTTGTTCCTAACAGTGATAGATTTCAGCAAGTAAAGAGCGATTTTGAATTGCCCGAGTCAGAGCACATTTATGGTCTATAGCAAGTTGCATTTTTTAACAAAGGCTTTCAATCTTCTTGCTCAACTCATTTACTTTCAGCATGTAGCATCACCAGCATTGATGGGCTTCGACTCTTCAGTATCTGCTATTCACAATTCAGCTCTCAAGCAGATCTATGAAATACTTAAGGCAGTTAAAACTAGAGCTATTAGAAAGGCGAAAACACTCCAGTTGAAGGTGAATAAAGTTGTTGCGGAACTCGATACTGTTGGTAAGAAATTACATTTTTAACAACGACTTGTATATAATGGATATATCGCGATGACCTATCATTAATCTACGCTGCTGACAACAAGAAATAATTTTCTTAGGTTTTTTTATCTGGAATTACTCAATGTTGTTTATCTTTGTAACTTTCAAAGTTTCAATACATGAACCGTATGATTCTTACAGGGGAAACCATACCAGTACAAAAGGCAGTCTTGGAAATGACAACAAACATTAAAGTAGGCCCTGTGCGGCTCCCAGAACCTCCTCTTACTGAGGAACAGAAGAAAATCGTCACTGAAATATTACAGAGGAATGGAATTCAAACCTTTGATAAATAATTTAAACTTTTCTTATGATACCAACAGTCTTTTTTAAATTGTATGCACATTTAGAACTTCTTTCATACTCGTATTTCGGAAAAAAAACTATTTTTTAGCATTGTTCACAAATCTTTTAAAATACCTATGTTTAATTATATTGCTTTTATGCCTAAACAAAAATAATAATATAATATACTTTATTATATTATTATTAAGAGGCCGGATGGTATGACTTTGATCCCGTGGAGTGTCGGCAAGCCGTTGGTGTGGGATGCCACTTGTGTCGATACACTTGCGCCATCTCACTTACCGGTGACTTGTAAAGCCGCGGGAGCGGCTGCGAATGGTGCGGAAAATTCAAAATTCAAAAAATACGCCTGTATTGGTCCAAATTATCAATTTATTCCTTTTGCGGTTGAGACCATGGGTCCGTGGGGGTCTGAAGCTCGTCGTTACGAAAATAATTTATGTAAAAAATTAATCGAGGCCTCGGGTGACCGGCGGGCGGGGAGCTTTTTCCGCCAACGCATTAGCTTGGCCATCCAAAGAGGAAACGCTGCCAGCCTTCTGGGAACCTTGTCGATCGGCAGCAGCGGCAGCCTCGGATAAGTTTTATATATATTTTAGTTGTACATTTGTTTGTATATTGCGCGACGGTATTGTGCGACGGTACACTGTAGAAATAAGTTTTTGTTTTTATGTTGCGTGGTTTATATACCGCCGGGAAGTGTATCCAAGGAATACATGCAGTTATTTAATATTTTAGAGAGGGTGTGTGTTAATTACGATAATGTTTTAGTGTTGGGTGATTTTAATATGTATAGTGCACCATTAGAAATACAAATCTATTTGGAATATGTGAAAACATATTGTGGATTTTGCCAGGTAAATAATATTGTAAATGTTAATAACCGCACTTTGGATTTAGTTCTGACTACATTTTTAGCATGCGATGTGGAACTAAAACTTTCAGATGAACCGCTAGTTGGTATTGATATACAACACCCACCATTATGTATTTGTGTACCCGTGAGCATCCCTCGGGCCGGCGCTCACGCACAGTCGCAGCGCCCGCGCCAGCGCCACCATCATTCTGGTGAGGCTGATAATGCTTTTAGTAAACCGAGTTGGAATTTCAATAAAGCTAATTTTATGATGTTATACTATAATCTGGAAAAATTGAATTGGGAGGGAATATATGAACTTCAAAATTCTAACGAAGCGCTACGGTATATGTACTCTCTGGTAAATAGTACTATTGATGAGTGTACTCCAAAAAAAAAGACCAAGGTAGGTAATTCTAGGTATAATTATCCCGAATGGTACTCAGGGGATTTAATAAATGATATCAAACATAAATGGAGATATCATAAGTTGTATAAATTGACGGGGGCGCAATGTGATTATGAAACGTTCTCTCGCTATCGCACTCAAGTCAAAATTAAGTTAAAAACAAACTACCAAGCGTATCAGGAAAAGTTACAAATTAATTTTAAAAATGACCCTAAATCGTTTTGGAGCTACATTAAATCGAAACAGACCAAACGGAGGAAAACTCAAATCTATGCGAATGGATGCGAGCTAAGTAAACAAGAGTGTGCTGACCACTTTGCAGCATATTTCCAGTCGGTGTACAGTAAAACGCGACCAGCACTGAACCCTGAAGCGGCGGAGCGAGCGGCGGCCGCGCGCGCAAGCGCCGCTCGGGTGCACGTCGGTCAGTTGAGTGCGCGCGACCTCCGCGCCGCATTCTCGCGCCTTAGGCCCAAACGATCCGTGGGCCCTGATGGTATACCGCCATACCTTGTTAAAGACTGTCGCTCTGTGTTCGAGAGGCCTCTCCTGCACGTTTTCAATCTGTGTCTTAGAGAAGGTTACTATCCGGATGAATGGAAGGTGACTCGCGTGATTCCAGTACCCAAGGGAGGATCGGGCTCGGATTTGACCGGATACCGACCCGTGGCGGTATTGTCGGCGTTCGCTAAGGTATTTGAATCCATTTTACATCAATGTATATATGTTCAGGTCAGTTCGCAACTGTCGAACGCTCAACACGGCTTCCGCCCGGGCCGAAGTGTGGGGAGTAACCTGCTCTCGTTCATGGGGTATTTGACGCCAACAATAGATGCCGGAGGACAGGTGGACTCCGCGTATTTCGACTTCCGGAAAGCCTTTGATGTCGTTGACAACGACATCTTGCTGGAGAAATTTGCTGCAGTGGGTTTCACTCCACATCTACTGAATTTTTTTGCGAGTTACCTTGGCGAGCGCCGGCAGTATGTTGACTACCTAGGATACGAATCCGAGCCCTATTTTACATTATCGGGAGTAAGCCAGGGTAGTAATTTGGGCCCATTGGAATTTATCTTAATGATTAACGACCTGCCTGATGTCGTTCGAGATGCGAAATGTCTGCTATTTGCAGACGATCTTAAGATATTTCTATCAGTGGCGGATAATTCGGACTGTGAACGGCTCCAACGGGACATAGATGGTGTCGTGCAGTGGAGCGCTGCTAACAAATTATTTTTTAATACGTCTAAGTGCGAGGTGATGACTTATGGGCGTAGACTGATACCGTTGCAGTATACGTATAAAGTAGGCGACACGGTAATGCCTCGCGTCGAATGCGTGCGGGACCTAGGCGTGCGGATGGTGCCGGACCTAGAGTTTCGTGATCACATTATTGATCTGTGCGGTAAAGCCTTCAGGAACTTAGGTTTTATACTAAGGCAGTGCAAAACATTCCATACTACGCATGTAATAAGAATACTATATAATGCGCTCGTCCGTAGCCGGCTTGAGACGAGTGCGATTATTTGGAATCCCCATACTGATAAGTATAGGAATATGGTGGATAAAATTCAAAATAAATTCACGCGTTTCTTGTACTTAAAGGAGTGCGGCGTCTACCCTTTCTACCCGTTGATGTACCCTACCCTGTTCGTAACCGGTATGGTGGGATACAGCATGTTGAACGTGCGGCGTGACGTAGCACTCTGCAAGTATGTGTGGCGCGTGTTGCGTGGCTACACGCATCAGCCCGAGTTGTTGGAAGCATTGCGGCTGTCCGCTCCGGACGAGGCGGTCACCAGACGGCGAGGGTTCCCGTTGTTTAGCGTGCCTACATGTAGAACGAACCTCCTTAAGTTCTCCCCCACATCGCGTGCTATAAAATTGCTGAATATGTTGGATGTGGATATTTTTGTCTGTAATCTGGCAGAATTCACAAAATCAGCTCACAGACTTTGTGAAAACTTTATTTATAAGTCAAATTTATCAATTGAATAAAACATTTTGAATTTTGTAATAATTGTATTGTAATGTAATGTAATGTAATGTATTTTATTAACTTAAATTGAGTGTAGTATCGTCTTGGTTTTTACTGTTAAGGTGCTACAACTATTGTTAAAATAAATAAATAAATAAATAAATATTTTGTACATTTGTTGTAAATAAAATTATAATCTTATATACTTTATTTAATTATTCAATTTCATATTTACAATTATTATTTAATTGTTTGTGAATTGAACTTTATAATTCGACTATAATGTACAATTTCACTTAATTAGTCAAACCCAAGCTCTTCAGTTTACCCCGGATCCATAGATTAGCTTCATCGGAAAGTGCTCTTTGTAGGAGTGAAGGTGGTTCCATTTTTATCACAGTGACAAAGAAGTCCCTTTATTTAAGGTGACTATGGAAATAGTGACCGGCATGGAAATGGGTCCCACCAGGATTGCACAGAAGAGGATCAACAAACAGCAAAGATAAGAAGATAAGCGCAAAATTTTGGAAATATATAATAACGTTGAAGTAATGTCGCGATAAAACCAGCACCGAGAAAAATATCCAATTTAAAATGAATTGTAGTATTATTAAGAAATAATCTACTTTGTTTTAATGCATTAATCTTTAGTTTGCAGTTTCCGATGTAAATATGTTGTTTTTAGGTTATTCAATGTCCAATACAATCCAGGCTCAACATGGATTATAAAATTCTAATGTATAAAAAGTTCGTGTGTCTGCTCTGGGGAGCATATTTTGATGAACATTCTCAAAAGAGTAGCTTGCAATCAGGAAACGAACATATATGATGCTTCTAGGAAAACGAATGAATAATAATATAATTGTGATTATATATTCTAACTATACATGTAGGTAGCTATACAATATTAACTAAACCTAAGATGAAGAGGAGAGAAGAGACAACAGAATTAATAATTAAAGTTATAAATAAAACTAAACAAGATTATGATATAATTCTTGATAGGCCAACTGGATCCATATCGCTGTCAAGTAGTAGCGTGCCCAGAATGCGGCAGCCTTGCCTCTTTGAATTATTGCCATTCGTTGCCTATGCGTTGGGCAAGGACCTCGCCATCGGACCTCGTCACGGGAACGTTTGGCGATAACAATAATAAATTTGACTTGGTGCTTTATTATTTAAGTTTACAATAACAAAAAATAAGACACCGTTGTTACCATAACATGAAGTATTTAAAAAAAGTTATTGTACTAATTAATTGACTTAAAATAAATTAGGTACCTAATGATAGGCAACATCGTGCTAAAGGCAATTAAGAAATTGATAATGCATTTAACACTGAGTAATGCATTTAATCTACAAAAAATGCAAATGAAATTGATAAACAAATTAAGGGCCTCGAAAGGCCTTATACACAAGCCGTTAAATAATATATCCTAGTTGGTAATAAAAATAAAGAACCTGTTGAAATAAAATTATTATAACAAACGGAACAGATATAAGACGACTACACAAAATATACCTACAGTTTGTGTGCGTAAAAGATGTTATAGTTAGACAGATTTTGTAAGTAGGTAAGTAATGACAATGGTTGGTCTTTTATCCGATGTTTAAGAGATATTCCTGAAATACTATCAGTTGCATGTCCAGTTCAAGCATTGCCGGCTCGGTAGGTAAAAAAATCAAGCTTTCTGCTTTGTAAATGACGTAAAACTGAGGATTGGCTGAAAAAAGCAACATTCTCTACGTTGCTTTATTAGGCAACTAGCGACCCGCCCCGGGTTTCGCACGGGTGCAATGCTGATACTAAATATACCTACCTACTACAGCTTTTTTGTCATTAGACAATACAAATATGTTTTGTTTAAAGGTTACTCATGAAAGAGCGACATATAATTGACCATGAGAAAAACACTCAACTCTCAAATCTAACCCTGCAACGGTACCGCCGCCGCACCGCTATGTCCCTGCATTTTAAATCTGTAATATCTTCGTCAATATTAGTTTAAATTACATGCTGTAAAGGGTCATATTGATCTATACATATACCATCGCGGACTTTTTTGTTGACCTTTTTAAGGTGTACAATACTGTTGTACATTATTTTGATATATCTCGTGTGTGCAAGCGTTTGCAATGTAAGCGCAAAAAAATGAGTTTATTTACGACATCACATTAGAAACCTCTTAATTTATCAGTGTTTCTCTACAATATTATGCATGCATTATACATATAAACCTTCCTCTTGAATCACTCTATCTATTAAAAAAAGCCGTTGCGCACACAGCGACTTACCCCTACTAGTGGGCCCAGCAGACGTTGTCCTGCCCTGAAATTAAAACAAAACATAGAACCCGATTCCAGCGACACCTACCGGGTCCAATTTGTGAATCTAAACCATCTCTCATCTGTCAGCCCGATCTCGAGACATGTCAAAAATTCGTTCTATACGAAATGTATGACAAAAACAATTGTCTTCATTATTCTTTTTTTGTGAATTTTTCTTATTTTTCAATAGTTATTCTGCTATTCCGGGCGGAGACGAATCTAACAAATTAAAAACCATGAAAATCGGTCCAGCCGTTCTCGAGTTATAAATAGTGTAACTAACACGACTTTCTTTTATATATATAAGGATAATAATATCCCCTTCACAACCAAACAACGTTCATTATGAATGCTCCTTAAAACAAATTTTAATATTAAGTGTATTTTTGTGAATATAAAAACCGTAAATGCATCGAAAAATTCATTCTGAAAAGCATTACTTTTCTGAAACATGTATGTCTCTACATTGCCTGTATTGATATATATTTGCGTTTTTATTTTACCGTTGATTCAATCACAAAAATCTAAACACAAATCTTCTGAAGAACCTGATTGGGATACATGCGACTTTCAAGGGTATGATGGTCCCGAAGATGGCGGTAACAAACACCGTAAGAAGAATAAAGTGGTAAGTTTTATTTGTTATCAAATCTCTATGTGATAATACTGTTTTCATTATTCTTGTATCATCCCAAACTATGGTCATTAATTAATGAGTAAGTCAAGACGACTGAACCTCAATAATCAACGTAATCCTCATAATGACTATGATAATAATAATTTACGCAACGCCACTATATTTATACAAATCTTCCCGTTATCTTTAAGAACATTAACTTTGTAGCTCTATCATAAATCATAATATTCATCAATTAAAAGACGTTATTACGACGACTTTATTAAAAAAATATGATCATTTACCTAGGATAATGCAATAATTAGATAAATTAGATTGATTATTTTGCAGCGTCTCGAAGTAAGAGGCCCAGTGGCAGCGTTATTTACTCCATTCACAGAAGATGGTGAGATTAATTACTCCGTTATACCTAAGTATATTAAATACTTGAACAAAACTGGTGCTACTGCTATTGGCTGTAAGTACTGTCTAGAAATTTCTTTAGTGAAAGAATAATATGCCGCTTTTTTATTTAATACGCTTTTATTAGCTTGGTGTGTATCTATCTATCTATGTAACGGAATCTTTGAACGTGATTTTCACACCTTTACAAACGACAGATTGATTTGAAACTTTGCATACTTATCAAGGACCGATGACAATGCAATAACCTGGTAGCGCGGCAGTGCCCCCGCCAAGTCTCGAGCAAAAAAGTGGCACATCCGTACCATTCTTTTCTCGAAGCAGTTCAGGCCATTTTCGACCCCCCTATATCTTCGTGCGCATTAAAAGAAGTAGAATATGTCGAATTGAACCTACTTTCAGAAAACATGCTTTAGAAAATAACCAATTTAAAAAGTAGTTAATATAATAAATAGTTTAAAAAAACTAAAAAAATCATCACACTATCCTTAATTTAAATTTATTGAAAAGATTTTTTTTAGCTTTTAGTTTGATTTTTTATAAAAGCGTGTTTTTATAACTATTTTTTTCTCTCCTATGAGAACTGCTGAACGCATGTAGCTTGTTTTGCTTTGATCTTTTACTGTGAAGTATAAAATTAATACATACATATAATACAACTAACTGCTTTTAATTAATCGACAGTAATTCGGTGTAGTGGTAGACCTACTAGTCTAGGCCTTTATTTTGGTATCCCGCTAGTATTAATCACGCTTAATTTCATGTACAGAATCATTTCCTACCAACTAAATAACAATTTATGGGGGACTATTAGAAGAAATAGCCACACAATAACCATAAATAATGATGTGTCCATATGAATCCCTGTTCCTACTGGTGTTCCTCAAGGCAAATTACTCGGCCCACCACTATTTGTGATCTTTTTAAATTATATCGAACAACGCTTTAAGTTTTCCCATTTCTTGTATTTCGCCTATGATAAGATAAAATAGACTGCTATATCTTCAAAAGATGATGCTGCTAAGCTTTAATCTTATCTTACTCGACTAGCCCATAGGTGGCGATTAGCTGCTAGTCTTCCGCTTTAAATTGAGATCTGATATCACATGTAATTATTAATAACCACACCCGTTACACTACATGTCGTAAAATATATAGCTTGTTCTTTTCCTTACACAACATTAAAGTAGGCCTTGCAAAGTTGCTGGCGGGGCAGGCGGAGATAGTCTGGGTCCCGAAGCCCCGCCATCAAGGCGTAAGAAGGAACACCTTGTTTTTTTAGGCCTTGCAATGTTCGGAAAATGACTCTGCTTGAGATGTGATAACTTCCGAACAGTGAAAGAGATATGAGTTTGTAAGTCTTGCCAACCTACTTAACATGAAAAGATTTTGATGGGTTTTTAAATTTAGTTTGGAAGTCATATAAAATAGAAATTTCATCGTTTAACAAATAAGTTTCTTATCTGGTTTACATCGATTAAAAACCAATCCCATATTTCAGTGACAGGATGGGTAGGTGAAGGCCCCAAATTGACAATCTGTGAAAGGAAAACGTTCACGGAAGCGGTTGTCTACGAAGCCAAGAAATACAGCATCAAAATAATAGTACAAATTGGAGGCGCAGCAATGCAGGATGTTATCGCATTGGTAAGCTTTAAGCAATTGATAGTTACTTTGACAGGGAATCCCCATCATACATACCTACAAATAAAACAATTTCAACTGGCGAACTTAGAATTTCAGTAAAGACTATGAGAAAATTTACTATCTCATACATGCGCACACGGCCAAGCTCAGTCAGCTGTGACAGTCAGTCAACGCTCCGCAAACTCCGCAGTACATTTATACGATATACTATGTCATTTCAAATGGAATTCGAATCATGTTTGGGATGGCCTGTGTCGTGAAGAAATGTCTACTTTATTAATTCCAATGAAAGTGTAGAAGCATTAATTGTAACTGTACAGTTGTAATTTTACAGGCTAGACACGCTGAAAAATTAAAAGTGGCTGGAATATTAGTATTACCACCACTCTTATACAAGCCAAAGCGGATTGAAGACTTGATTTGGTATTTGTCAATTATAAGCAAATTTGCCCCGTCCTTACCTCTACTGTATTACCACGATCCTGACCAAACAAAAGTATACATTAGTAAGTACACAATCCTTTGAATATATTAATGTTCAACAGTAGTTTGTCCATGCCAAGTGGTCGACTAATGAACATAATTATTTGAATCTTCCCTAAAGAACAAAAATAAGGGAAACATGCTTTTGGGCAATGCCGCTGATATCCGCTAAAAACGAGCAGTGCGAGTTATTTATAATTTGAGCTCTCGAGCTTCTCTCAGAGATAAGTTTAAACAAATTAGTATCCTCACCGTAGTTTTACAGTATATTTATGCAAACATATTATTGTCACAGAATGAAAAGGTTCGTCACCTTAGAGTCGGTTTTCGCTTGCACTAGTACTGCAAGAATCAATTATGCCAACATACCAGTGCAAGAAACAGTGCTGCTAATATTTAAATAAATATGACGTTTGCTATCGTATAAGGTTTTGCTTGTTTTTAACACGCTTTTATTAGGTTCACTTGTATGTAACTATGTAATGGGACTTTTTGGCGGGAACTTGCAGAGTGACGTTGCGTTTTCGTTTTATTTTCATTAAATTCGTGTATTTTGAGTTTTATTGAATAATTTCGGTGCACAAGTGAAGTGAAATGAAAGCGTGTATCGTGACTTTCCAGGATGTCCCAAAAAGTCCGTGAATGTTTTAGTGGAACAACCGCCAATTTCACTAAAGCTTGACTGGACATGTATGGACGAGGACTGGACATTACAGTGAGTTTGAAAATGTGACTATAACATAAAAGAAGAAATTAAAACTGAAGAAAATGTATGCGATTGAAAGACTTTGTATTGACTAAAAGTACTAAAACTTATGTAAAAAAAAATTGTGACAAATAGACCAAGACCATTTCAAATACTTTGACATTGGCAGAAATATCCTAAAAGGATGATTGCCAAGCAACAAAAAAAACTATGTAATGGAATCTATGGTTGCTAATTTAACCATCTTCCAAGGATCGTAGCGTCATGAAAATTGGCAGCTGTATGTAGTTCTGATGACAATACAATAATATGGTACTGTCGAACTGATCTGATGATGGAGCCGGAAGATATGAACTAAAACTTCATGATGGAATATCGTATCATAGTTGTGTTTGGACTTGTTAGAAAGGTCTTGTAATGAACTTTGACCACGATTAGGTTTCAAGGTCTGGTGATGGAGTCGGAAGATAGGCACTGGCATTTCATGATGGAATATCGTATCATAGCCGTGTTTAGACTTGTTAGTAAGGTCTTGTAATTGTAAAACTTTGACCACGATCAGATTTAATTAAACCCAGCATCGCTGGCGCATTAAAAGGGGAGAATGTGCCAAATTGAACCTACTTTCATAAAACACGCTTTTGAAAATAACCAAACTAAGAAGTAGAAAATAAAATTAATAGTTTAAAAAAAATCAATAAATTTAAATTAAGGATAGTGTGATTAGCAAAAAAATTTATTTTATTGTAAAAAAAAGCGTGGGGTGCTTTTTAAGACATTTTCAAAATGACTACTTCCATCAAGATCTTGATCATAGCCAAGTGGTATAATCTTAATTTTTTTTGCTAATCACACTATCCTTAATTTAAATTTAGTTTACACATTTTTTACTTTTTAGTTAGGTTTTTTATAAAAGCGTGTTTTTTTAGTTTTTTTAAACTATTAATTTTATTTCTATCCCATCAATGCAATGTTACAAAATGTAAAATGACAACTATAAAATAACAAGCAAAAGTTAATGAAAACTACGAATAAGTTTAATGACATTTATTTTTAATAACGGGTATAACCACCATTAGCTTCAATCACACATTGTAACCTATTTCTCATGGAACCCACTAGACGAGAGCATAGATCCGTGCCTCTAGTGTCTTCCCAAATAATTCGGCAGTGGTTTTCTAAAGCCTCTTTGGTCCTTTCATTTCTATTTTCCCATCGCTGTACCATTAAACCCCATAAGTTTTCTATAGGGTTTAAATCTGCAGATCTTGCCGGCCAGGGTATCACCACTATATCGCTATGCCGGTTGAACCATTGATTCACAATACGAGCAGTGTGCGTGCGAGCATTGTCCTGGACATATCTGACCTCAGGTACCTCATCAGCTGGATACACGGTACGGACACTTGGTAGCATACTGTCTTCTAAAACAGACAGATAGTGTGTTGCGTTTGCCCTTGAAGGAAGGAGAACGAGATCACCTACTCCATCCGCTGACATCCACCCCCATATATTGGCCGAGATTCGTCCAGAACTAATATACATTATATATTTACAAACATTATATATTTGGGCGAAATGACTCGTTGACACAAAGCCGTTTTCTTCAAATTGCCTTCTCATGTCAGATTTTTGTGCAGCGTTAAGAATAAGACGGCGACCAGAATTATTGTGACGATGATCGACTAGTGCACCTTCTTCGCCATGTCTCCTTATCCAGAATCTCACACTATCTCTGGTCACATTTAGACGACGTGATATCTCGGAGATGTTGTAGCCAGCTTCATGTTCGGCAATAATTGCTGCTCTTTCTTCAACACTTAAAGGTCTTGGCATTATGAAATAGTTAGGTATGTAGGAGAAATTATGATATTTTGCAATGATGACATTCACCGATTGACAATAGTTTTGAATATTATTGAACTGAAATAATAATGGCAGATTGAACCAACAAGAAGGTTTTAATTTATCTAAGTCTTGTTGAAAAGATAAATAGTCAAACAACTTGATCTGAATAATTTTGAACTTTATTAACGAACAGTTAAACATTATTTTCTATAATTCGAGTCTATTCTATAACATAGTTTCAAAAGGTAGTATGTGCTCGCGATACGTTGAACGAATCAATTTGGAAATTGACGAACCTTTTCATTCCGTCACTGTATTGCATACAAATTCGAAAAGAGTTGGTATCATAAGAAAAATTCAAATTAGTTATCAAAGGTTTGAATTCCATACTTCTGTAATATTTCAGTGATGCATTTTCTCTGTTCATCGGTAATCGGAGGTTCTGGGGGTCGCACAGGGCCTAATTTAATGCCTGTTGCTATTTCCGTGGTGGCCTTATGTACTGGTATGGTTTCCCCTGTAATAGTCATATGGTTAATGGAGTGAAAGTTATAAAGATAAACAACATTGAGCAACTCAAAACAAAAAATATCATAAGAAAATTGTTTCTAAGTATGATTACCAAAATAGCAAAGTCCGCAAGATCCACAATAAAATACAATAGAGAGCTATACAAATATCAGCAGCTATTAAAATGTAACGATAGGTCGTTTGATTACTTTTTTAATTTGTGTAGGAATGTTATTTCTTACCAACAGCATCGAGTTCCGCATAAATTTTATCAAGTAGCGACTGGAGTTTCTTCGCCTTTCTAATGTCACCAGTTTTAATTGCCTTCAGTATTTCATAGAACGGCTCGAGGGTTGCAGTGTGAGCAGGAGATGTTGAAGAGTCGAAGCCCATTAAAGCTGGTGAAGCTACATGCTGAAAGTAAATGCATCTAGCTATATATAAGAACAAAACTTGTGGAACTCAAGACTAGGTACTTCATTAACAGCAATTGTTGCTGTAGTGCTATCGGTGCATGGGCAAATGAAACATTAAAGATACCTCAGAGTTCGTTTTTAGAAAGCTTAAATTCTTGGCATAAAATAATTGATATAGGCTTCCGATACTTACATGAGAATAAATAAATATTTCCTGATCACGACGAACCAGGTCAGCAATATCTAAAGCCACTAAGAAAGTGGTCAACATTCCCTTGTAATTGACAATCTGTATTGAAAGTTTTGTGTGAAATTCTCGGATGTCCTCTGAAAAGTATTAGAGGAAATATTTTTACTACAGTCTCTCTAGACAGGGCCAGATGTGAATCCAGCTTATAATGTAACGCAAGTAGTTGAAAGTCGGTCATTTTTGAAGCTAGAATCATGAAACTTTGTTTTTAGACTATCAATTAAAAATAAAGAAACACGTGTATCAGCGTTATTTAAATGTATACCCCTGAGGGGGTGAAACGGGGGTTGAAAGTTTGTATGGAAGTCCGCGATTTTTTTAAGCTAGAACCATGAAACTTTGTATTCAGGCTAACAATTAAAAATAAAGAAACACGTATTTTAGCGTTTTCTAAAATTCAACCCTTAAGGGGGTGAAAAAGGGGTTGAAAATTTGTACGGAAGTCCGTCATTTTCGAAGCTAGAACCATGAAACTTTGTTTTTAGGCTAACAAATAAAAATACAGAAATACGTGTTTTAGCGCTGCCTATAATTCCACCTCTGAAGGGGTGAAACGGGGGTTCAAAGTTAGGAGTTATTTCTTGGTATGAAAAATGAGAAGGACTGACTAATCAACGCCCAGTGTTAGACCTAGAAAGCTGTTTTTTTCAAAAGTAATGTTTTTAAGATGTAGACGAGGATTAAGAAAGATTTTTTGAAATTAGATCTCACAGGATACGCGGGTGAAACTGCAGGGCGAAAAGCTAGTAAACAATATGAAATGAAATGAAATATTTTTCATCTATATAGGTCTTCACAGGCACTTATAAATTGTCAGATTCTAATAACTCTAATGAATCTAATGCACGGTTAGGAAGGTTGCTTTTACTGAGAAGAGCCGGCAATAAACTCAGCAATTACTCTTTTCAAAACAAACTTTGAATTATTACGTAAATTTATGTCCTGCAAGAGCGTGCGCTTCACCCAAGCATTGTCGTCATTTAATGGTAGTACGCCTTCTGTACTAAAACGTTCTTAACACGTTCCTTAAATTATGTATAGGAAAAAGTCAACAGTGCAGGTGGTATCTTCTTATAGAAGCGTGCACCCAGTCCTAAAAATGTGTCTTGCATTTTATGGAGTCTATAAGCCGAGGTCACAAGTTTGTGCTTATTTCTAGTATTGCATGTCACATTTTTTTACAAAATTACTAATATTTTGATGTACAGTGACGGAATGAAAAGGTTCGTCAATTTCCAAATTGATTCGTTCAACGTATCGCGAGCACATACTACCTTTTGAAACTATGTTATAGAATAGACTCGAATTATAGAAAATAATTTTGAACTTTATTAACGAACAGTTAAACATTATTTTCTATAATTCGAGTCTATTCTATAACATAGTTTCAAAAGGTAGTATGTGCTCGCGATACGTTGAACGAATCAATTTGGAAATTGACGAACCTTTTCATTCCGTCACTGTACATCAAAATATTAGTAATTTTGTAAAAAAATGTGACATGCAATACTAGAAATAAGCACAAACTTGTGACCTCGGCTTATAGACTCCATAAAATGCAAGACACATTTTTAGGACTGGGTGCACGCTTCTATAAGAAGATACCACCTGCACTGTTGACTTTTTCCTATACATAATTTAAGGAACGTGTTAAGAACGTTTTAGTACAGAAGGCGTACTACCATTAAATGACGACAATGCTTGGGTGAAGCGCACGCTCTTGCAGGACATAAATTTACGTAATAATTCAAAGTTTGTTTTGAAAAGAGTAATTGCTGAGTTTATTGCCGGCTCTTCTCAGTAAAAGCAACCTTCCTAACCGTGCATTAGATTCATTAGAGTTATTAGAATCTGACAATTTATAAGTGCCTGTGAAGACCTATATAGATGAAAAATATTTCATTTCATTTCATATTGTTTACTAGCTTTTCGCCCTGCAGTTTCACCCGCGTATCCTGTGAGATCTAATTTCAAAAAATCTTTCTTAATCCTCGTCTACATCTTAAAAACATTACTTTTGAAAAAAACAGCTTTCTAGGTCTAACACTGGGCGTTGATTAGTCAGTCCTTCTCATTTTTCATACCAAGAAATAACTCCTAACTTTGAACCCCCGTTTCACCCCTTCAGAGGTGGAATTATAGGCAGCGCTAAAACACGTATTTCTGTATTTTTATTTGTTAGCCTAAAAACAAAGTTTCATGGTTCTAGCTTCGAAAATGACGGACTTCCGTACAAATTTTCAACCCCTTTTTCACCCCCTTAAGGGTTGAATTTTAGAAAACGCTAAAATACGTGTTTCTTTATTTTTAATTGTTAGCCTGAATACAAAGTTTCATGGTTCTAGCTTAAAAAAATCGCGGACTTCCATACAAACTTTCAACCCCCGTTTCACCCCCTCAGGGGTATACATTTAAATAACGCTGATACACGTGTTTCTTTATTTTTAATTGATAGTCTAAAAACAAAGTTTCATGATTCTAGCTTCAAAAATGACCGACTTTCAACTACTTGCGTTACATTATAAGCTGGATTCACATCTGGCCCTGTCTAGAGAGACTGTAGTAAAAATATTTCCTCTAATACTTTTCAGAGGACATCCGAGAATTTCACACAAAACTTTCAATACAGATTGTCAATTACAAGGGAATGTTGACCACTTTCTTAGTGGCTTTAGATATTGCTGACCTGGTTCGTCGTGATCAGGAAATATTTATTTATTCTCATGTAAGTATCGGAAGCCTATATCAATTATTTTATGCCAAGAATTTAAGCTTTCTAAAAACGAACTCTGAGGTATCTTTAATGTTTCATTTGCCCATGCACCGATAGCACTACAGCAACAATTGCTGTTAATGAAGTACCTAGTCTTGAGTTCCACAAGTTTTGTTCTTATATATAGCTAGATGCATTTACTTTCAGCATGTAGCTTCACCAGCTTTAATGGGCTTCGACTCTTCAACATCTCCTGCTCACACTGCAACCCTCGAGCCGTTCTATGAAATACTGAAGGCAATTAAAACTGGTGACATTAGAAAGGCG
The DNA here is from genome assembly GCA_951361185.1 of Ochropacha duplaris. Classification (NCBI taxonomy): domain Eukaryota; kingdom Metazoa; phylum Arthropoda; class Insecta; order Lepidoptera; family Drepanidae; genus Ochropacha; species Ochropacha duplaris. Next base: position 8,667,163 of record OX592707.1, on the reverse strand, counting down.
AAGAAACTCCAGTCGCTACTTGATAAAATTTATGCGGAACTCGATGCTGTTGGTAAGAAATAACATTCCTACACAAATTAAAAAAGTAATCAAACGACCTATCGTTACATTTTAATAGCTGCTGATATTTGTATAGCTCTCTATTGTATTTTATTGTGGATCTTGCGGACTTTGCTATTTTGGTAATCATACTTAGAAACAATTTTCTTATGATATTTTTTGTTTTGAGTTGCTCAATGTTGTTTATCTTTATAACTTTCACTCCATTAACCATATGACTATTACAGGGGAAACCATACCAGTACATAAGGCCACCACGGAAATAGCAACAGGCATTAAATTAGGCCCTGTGCGACCCCCAGAACCTCCGATTACCGATGAACAGAGAAAATGCATCACTGAAATATTACAGAAGTATGGAATTCAAACCTTTGATAACTAATTTGAATTTTTCTTATGATACCAACTCTTTTTGAATTTGTATGCACATTCACTCCTTTCTTATTTCGGAATAAAGTCCTGTTTAGTATTGTTCACATATCGTTGTAAATTATGTTTTTATTTCCAAACAACAATATAAAATATATTCATTGAACTCATTTATTGTTTTTTATGAACACTATACATATTTATTTGAATTATATGGGGGCAGTACGCCGCCGTTTTCATGGTAAACAGCTGATCGAATCTTGATCAAATTTTGTAGTGAGATGCTCGTGAAGGACAAAGGTGACATTGTTTTCTTAGATTTCGTCACTATGATTTTCTACACTGAAAAGTCATGCGTAAGTAGATTCATACGTAAATTTTGAGAATGATTGGTCATGGTGAACTTATTTTCTACTTTGTTCGTGCTTGGAATATTGCTGTAGGTACAAATAAAATGTTTGTAATTATGTACAACCTTTTCGATGAAATGAAATGAAATTATCAATAGATATCGCAAATGCCTTTAACGACCATTTTATAGATAATGTGATACATAATAATAATAATATAAATAATGCTAATGATATTTTACCTTTAAAAGTGACATCCACAAGTAATAATTCAATATTCATGATACCTACGGTTCCTCAAGACATAGAAAAAATTATAAACTCATTAAAAAAACACGAATAGCTCAGGCTATGATAGAATATCAACAAAAGTTTTGAAAGATGTGTCTTTTATTATTTCACCAGTATTAAGCCATATATTTAATTTGTGTATAGAAAAATGAATATTTCCAGAAAAGCTAAAGATAACCATTAAAAAGCCACTATTTAAAAATCAAGATATTACTGACATGAATAATTACCGCCCTATTGCCTTAATCCCAATATTATCAAAAATAATTGAAAAAGTTATTTACAAAAGCTTATACTCTTTCCTCGAAACTCATGATCTGCTCGCATCGCAGCAATATGGTTTCAGGAAAACAAAAACCATTAACATGGCAATTTACAACTTTCTTTTTAAAGTAATTAATAGTATGGATGTCAGAATGCCGGCAGTAGCGCTGTACATGGATATGACCAAGGCTTTTGATTATGTTGACCATAACATTCTTCTACGAAAGATGTACGCATACGGTGTAAGGGGTAATGTTTTTAATCTAGTGGAATTATATCTAACAGGAAGACGACAGGCCACGCAAATTAATAGAATATGCTTGAAAACTAAAACGGAGGTTGCATATCTATCAAATTATAGAAATGTACAATATGGCGTCCCACAGGGAAGTGTTTTAGGAACATTATTATTCCTCTGGAACATTAATGATCTGCCCATGGTTACTAATTATGAGATGACACTATTTGCTGATGATAGCACAATACTATTCACCGGGGACAAAATATCAGATCTTGAAACTGACATACATAAATCTTTGACATCAATTATTAACTGGCTTACGTCTAATAACCTTAAAATAAATTTAAATAAAACTAAAATTATGAATTTCAGACAGAGACAAAACAAGTTTACTGATCTCAATATAACTTACAAAGGTAACGAAATCGGTGAAACACAGGTAACTAAGTTTTTGGGTATACATATTGATAATAGAATGAAATGGAATATACATATTAACCATGTATGTAAAAAGCTTAGTCAGTTTTCGTACGCACTCTCCAAATTAAGAAAGGTTGTAAATCAATCGGCCATAATCACTGCTTATCATGGGTATGTTGCTTCGACTTTAAGATATGGAGTAATTTTTTGGGGCAACTCCACAGATAAAGAAGTGGCATTTAAAGCACAAAAACGATGCATCCGGGCAATTTGCAATATAAAACAAACAGAATCGTGTAGGCCCCATTTTAGAAACTTGGTTTTGACACTGCCTTGTCTGTATATTTACGAATGCGCAGTGTTTGTTCGAACGAATATGGAGCTATTTAAAATCAGAACAAGGGCTCGTCATGATGATAAATTGTGCTCAGTGGCCAGCAAAACGCGTTTGCTACAAAAAAGTTTATTTTGTAATGCTCCACATATCTTTAATAAAGTGCCTCAACAAATTCGAAAATCTGAAGATATACATGCCTTTAAAAAGCGCCTTCATGACTTTTTGAATGAAAAGTGCTATTATAATTTAAACGATTTTTTAAATGACAAAATAACATAGGTTGATATGCTTGATAAGTGTTGTTTGACAAAGATTGTTTGATAAGTCCGTTGAAAGAAATAAAAAATGTTGTACCTAGTTTTGGATTTATTATGTATAGTATGCCTATAAGGCGGGACATTGAGCCTTAACATGTAGATACACATATAACATCTGTATTCTGTAAAACCATATGATCCACAATAAATTGCTTTGATTTGATTTGAAATTGTTTATTCATCCAAATAGGCCTTCACAGGCACTTATGAATAGTCAGACTCTAAATGCTCGGTTCGGAATGTTTTTTTTTGCTTACTCTTTTCAAAAACAACTTACACCTATTACATTCAATAATTATTATTTACTCACTGATACACTTGTCTCACTGACAATATTTGCGTTTTATGGCGGCAAAAATAGTAATCTATAGAATTTTATTATGACTGACTTATTAAACAACAAACTCAAGCAGACCAGCCCCCACAAGCAGCACCTGTTCACAAGTATGACGCGTGTGGCAGCCATCGCCCTCCTCACACATTTTATAGATGTGTATCGTCTATTCAATAAACAACTTACATGTCATAAATAATTAATTATATTCATTGTGGTGTTCAGAGGATAACCGTGGTCGTATGTTAGAGATAAATGCGCAACTTAAAATTGATTTATCATTATTGCGCCTTTTATCATTAATAGATGGCGTTACATGCAAAGGTGCGAAAATTTCAATTATCCTGAGATTATGCTTCGAGAAGTACTTTTTTTTCAGCCAGCATTTATTAATTTAATCGTACAGAGAAATCTCTTATCTATTGAAACCAAGGAAATAAACGAAACAATCTATCTAAATCTTGTCAAGAATCGAACTCTCACTCCCAGATCACAGGTAGGTGAGTTACCGACTGAGCCCATTACACTTTCATTGAACCGACGAATATTTGTATTCGACGCGCATAAGTTCATTTTGCCATACTCTAGATGGCGATACAAGTAATGATATTATTTTTGATTGAAATTTGTTCTAAGTTGCATGGGTAGTGGTCGTATGCTACAAAGTATGCTACCTACCGTAACAAAACAATACATTGTGAAAAGTAGCAAATAGGTAAAGGGATTTTATTTCTGAGCATTTATTCGTTTTAGTAGTAAATAAGGTGCATTTCTGTTAGGCGTTTAAACACAAGCCATTCAATTAATTGAGTTATAAATACTGTAGATACTGACAGGCAGCAAAGCGCTAAAGGTAATAAAAAAATGTTATTGTACGACTTTGATCCCGTGGAGTGTCGGCAAGCCGTTGGTGTGGGATGCCACTTGTGTCGATACACTTGCGCCATCTCACTTACCGGTGACTTGTAAAGCCGCGGGAGCGGCTGCGAAAGGTGCGGAAAATTCAAAATTCAAAAAGTACGCCTGTATTGGTCCAAATTATCAATTTATGCCTTTTGCGGTTGAGACCATGGGTCCGTGGGGGTGTCAAGCTCGTCGTTTCGCAAATATTTTATGTAAAAAAATTATCGAGGCCTCGGGTGACCGGCGGGCGGGGAGTTTTTTCCGCCAACGCATCAGCTTAGCCATCCAAAGAGGAAACGCTGCCAGCCTTCTGGGAACCTTGCCGATCGGCAGCAGCGGCAGCCTCGAAGAAGTTTTTTATATATTATAGTTGTACATTTGCTTGTATATTTTGTACATTTGTTGTAAATAAAATAATTATGTATGTATTTAAAACTGTGAGTGATACATTTGAATATACAATTATTATTGCGAGGTTGATATTCTCCAATAATACCATAGCCGATAATACAGCTGAGACTTTACAAGCTTTACACAGCAAGCATCCATCGCCTTCATCAACTTTGCCTTTCAGATCTACAAGATTGCATTCCAGTATCTGATACAGCTCTAAAATGTACAAATAAAGATGTAATTGGTGCCTTCTGAACATTCCAAAGTGGTTCGGCGCCTGGAATGGATGCCTTCTCTACACAACACCATAAAGATCTCATTTATGGTCGTTCCAGTGATAGGATACTGTTTTTATTTTACAGAAAAGGGCAATTCGCGCGATCTATTGTTTGGGTCCTCGCGAGTCACTTGGGAATTTTATTTTAATAGGTCTTTACCTATGAAATTGCCGTTCTGCAGTACTGGCCATTTCAAATCAAAATAATTTTGTTTGGCTAAGAATTCTAATTTCAAATTAATTATATTTTAAAATCATTAAGGTTTACAAAGGGTCGTTCTACAATTGACGCTGGGATAGCACTATTAAAAATATCTATAGCGCTTGGGAGAAGTTGCAGAACGTTATTGGTGTGTTCTGTGACCTTTCTAAGGCATTTGATTGTGTCGATCATGGGACTTTTATTTTTAAACTAAATGATCATGGGGTAAAAGGTATGGCACTTGATCTCATGAAATCATACCTTGGACAGAGAATTCAAAGTGTCGATGTAAACAGGGTCAAATCGTCTGGTTCTCCTGTGCATATGGGTGTACCGCAGGGTTCTATTCTGGGTCGTTTTCTTTTTTAAATTTATATAAACGACCTCCCATATTACGTTAACAATACCTGTGGAATTGTACTATTTCCAGAATTTGGATAACTTCTTGGCGGGAAAAAAATTCAATACCCGAGAGGCAGTACAAAATGCCTTTGAAGAATTTGTTGCCTCCCGTCCAGCTGATTTCTTTATAAACTGCCACTGCGTTGGCAAAGATGCATTGATTGCATGGGTGATTACTTCGATTAATACAAATAAAAAATACATGAAAAAAAATTGTTTAATTTTTTTCATACAAAACGGCAATTTCATTGGTAAACCCCTAATATTATGTTTGTTCGAAAAAAAAAATTGTTTGAAGTAAAAAGTAAACATCATAAGATTAATACAAGAACTAAGATAAAATTGTGACCCCTAGATTCAGGCTAGCTAATGTTATTAAATATTTTCTTGAGAATCGTGTTCGTTTTACAATAGGATCCCAGGTGAGGTAACTAGAATGTCTTATTTTAAATTTAAAAATTATATTAAACTTAGATTAATGAACAAAGCCTGGTGGCCCATTATATCTGCACCTGCATCCCCCTGGCGTAGTGTAAAATAATTGAAAATGAATATAAATGTACTTATGAAAATGCAAATTTGAAGAAAGATCCACTGCTGAAAAAAAATTGACTTGCTTGGTTTCCTGCCGGAGTTTTCTCAGTATAATTCCGAACCGGTGGTAGAGTCAATTGTAACGTTCATAAGTGCCTTACCAGGGCCTAAACTGAATAAATGAGTTTTTGAGTTTGAGTTTGATAACAATAATAAATTATACCTACTTGATGCTTTATTATAATAACAAAAAATATTACACCGTTGTTACCATAAGATGAAGTATTTAAAAAAAATTATAAATACCTACACTTAATTCACTTATAAATAATTTAGGTGATGATAGACAGCAAAGTGCTAAAGACAATTAAGAAATTGATATCGCATTTAGCACTAAGTAATGCATTTACTTTTCAATTATGTAAATTAAATTGATAAATAAATTAAGGGCCTCCAAAGGCCTTATACACAAGCAGTTAAATAATATATCCTAGTTAGTAATAAAAATTAATAACCTATTAATTTTTATTATTATTTTTAAATAAAAATATTATAAAAGGACGGAACAGATATAAGTTAACTAAACAGAAGTTACCTACAGTTAGTGTGCGAAAATGAAGTTATTGTTAGACAGATTTTGTAAGTAGATAAGTATATTATATATAGTTATAATATTGGTCTTTAATCCGATGGTTAAGAGATATTCCTGAAATAGACCCTAAGACTATCAGTTGCATGCACAGTTCAAGCATTGCCGGCTCGGTAGGTAAAAAATCATAGCTTTCTGCTTTGCGAATGACGTAAAACTGGGGATTGGCTAAATAAGCAACATTATCTGTGTTGCTTTTTTAGTCAATAACATTTTCCCAAATCCACGAAAACATTGCACTTATTCTAATGAACCAATATCCCCTTCACAACCAAACAACGTACATTATGAATACTCCTTAAAACAAATTTTGCGATTAAGTGTATTTTTGTGAATATAAAAACCGTGACTGCATCCAAAAATTCATTCTGAAAAAGCAAGTATAAGCATTACTTTTCTGAAACATGTTTGTCTCTAAATTGCCTGTATTAATATTTATTTGCGTTTTTATTTTACCGTTGATTGAATCACGAAAATCTAAACATAAATCTTCTGAAGAACCTGATTGGGATACATGCGACTTTCAAGGGTATGATGGTCCCGAAGATGGCGGTAACAAACACCGTAAGAAGAATAAAGTGGTATAGTTTTATTTTTTATTATGTGTATCATCCCAAACTATGGTCATTAATTAGTGATTAAGTCAAGACGACTCAACCATAACAATCAACGTAAACCCATAGCTATTCTGAAGCTTAAAAATTTACGGATCTCCTCAATATTTATACAAATCTTGCCGTTATCTTCAAGAACATAATATGGTAACTTATAGTATTCAGCTCTATCATAGATCATAATTTTCATCAACTAAAAGACGTTCACTGCTTAGTAGGTTCCACAACATAAGCATTTTTTTTATTAAAAAAACATATTCATCGACCTAGGATAATGTAATATTAATGAGATTGATTATTTTGCAGCGTCTCGAAGTAAGAGGCCCAGTGCCAACGTTATTTACTCCATTCACAGAAGATGGTGAGATTAATTACTCCGTTATACCTAAGTATATTAAATACTTGAACAAAACTGGTGCTACTGCTATTGGCTGTAAGTACTGTCTAGAAATTTCTTTAGTGAAAGGATAATATGCCGCTTTTTTCTTATTTCTTCTCTCCTATGAGAACTGCTGAACGCATGTAGCTTGTTTTCCTTTGATCTTTTACTGTGAAGTATAAAATTAATACATACATGTAATATAACTAACTGCTTTTATTTAATCGACTGTAATTCGCTGTGATAACTTCCAAACAGTGAAAGAGATATGAGTTTGTAAGTCTTGCCAACCTACTTAACATGAAAAGCGCTTCTCGTATTTCACGCCACGTGGCTCCTAATGAAATTATCCGTAGGGCTCTTGTTGTCGCCAGCGTGCCTTCTGTACTGGAACCAGTCGGTATTTTGCGTGACGACGGCAAGAGGCCGGATGGTATGACTTTGATCCCGTGGAGAGTCGACAAGCCGTTGGTGTGGGATGCCACTTGTGTCGATACACTTGCGCCATCTCACTTACCGGTGACTTGTAAAGCCGCGGGAGCGGCTGCGAAAGGTGCGGAAAATTCAAAATTCAAAAAGTACCTACGCCTGTATTGGTCCAAATTATCAATTTATGCCTTTTGCGGTTGAGACCATGGGTCCGTGGGGGTCTGAAGCTCGTCGTTTCGCAAATATTTTATGTAAAAAATTTATCGAGGCCTCGGGTGACCGGCGGGCAGGGAGCTTTTTCCGCGAACGCATCAGCTTGACCATCCAAAGAGGAAACGCTGCCAGCCTTCTGGGAACCTTGCCGATCGGCAGCAGCGGCAGCCTCGAAGAAGTTTTTTATATATTGTAGTCGTACATTTGTTTGTATATTTTTTACATTTGTTGTAAATAAATACATATTTATATCGTTGACATAAAAAGATCTTGATGGGATTTAACTTTAGTTTTGAAGTCATATAAAATAGAGATTTCATCGTTTAAAAAATAACTTTCTTATCTGATTTTTGTGCATCGATTAAAGACCAATACCATATTTCAGTGACAGGATGGGTAGGTGAAGGCCCCAAAATGACCATCTGTGAAAGGAAAACGTTCATGGAAGCGGTTGTCTACGAAGCCAAGAAATACAGCATCAAAACAGTAGTACAAATTGGAGGCACATCAATGTTGTATGTTATTGAATTGGTGAGCTTGAAGCAATTGATAGTTACTTTGACAAAGAATCCACATCATACATTTTTTTTTAATTCTGGATAAGCTTGTGTTTGGCCACAATCTCACCATGGTAGGTGATGATGTGGCCGAAGGTGGTAAGCACACAAAGCCTAGATGGGAACTGGCTCTCAAGTGCAGCTGTCGGAACACACCGATAGGTGTTTGGCGACAGATTTCAACTTGGTGGTAGCCAACCAGTCAGGTACTACAAAGTACCCTACCACCGTGCTATGGTTTCCTCACGATTTTTTCCTTCACCGAAAGCTCAAGCTCATTGTAGGATTCGAACCCACGACCTTCGTCGCGGTATCCGACGTCACTTACCACTGAGCTATCATCGCCTTATAATACAAATTAAAAAAAATCAGCTGGCGAACTTAGAATTTCAGTGAAGGCTATGGAAAAAAATACTATCTCATACATGCGCACACGGCCAAACTCTGCTGTGGCAGTCGGTCAACGCTCCACAAACTCCGCAGTACCTAAATTGACCTCTTACCCTGCAATATGATACACTCTGTCATTTTAAATGGAATTCGAATGATGTTTGGTATAGCCTGTGTCGTCAAGAAATGTCTCCTTCATAAATTCTAATGTAGCAGATTATTGATTTTACCTTTAATTTTACAGGCTAAACACGCTGAAAAATTAAAGGTGTCTGGAATATTAGTATTACCACCACTCTTCAATAAGCCAAAGGGGATTGAAGACTTGATTTGGTACTTGTCAATTATAAGCAAATTTGCACCGTCTCTACCTCTACTGTATCACCACTATCCTGACCGAACAAAAGTATATATTAGTAAGTACACAATCCTTTGAATATATTTATATTCAACGGTAGGTTGTCAATGCCAAGTGATCGGCTGATGAACATATTGGAATCTTCCCTAAAGAACCAAAAATAAGGGAAACATTTAGCGATCATTACACGATAATTACGGTTTTTACCGGGAAAACATCTCACTACAAGAATTGTGAGCCATCCACACTACTTCGTTACATTACAAGCCAGATACGAATCTGGCCCCGTCTAGAGAGGTGGTAGTAAAAATGTATCCTCTACTTAATACTTTTCAGAGGACATCCGAGAATTCCACACAAAAATTTCTACACAGGTTGACAATTACAAGGGAATGGTGACGACTTTCTTAGTGGCTTTAGAAATTGCTGACCTGGTGCGTCGTGACCAGGACATAATAGTTTATACTCATGTAAGTATCGGATGCCTATCATCATCATTTCAGTCGAAAGAAAATCTTGGGTTCCACTGCTGGACATAGGCCTCCCCCAAAGTTTTCCACATCAACCGATCCTCGCACCGCTAGATGCGAGCAGCACAGGAGTTCTGCTCAATTTTGATCTAATTTTTAGAATCCTTCGCTTGCTCGGTCATCAAAATTCAGCACGCGGTTAATAAGCAACTTTTCACTCTTGTATAACAAATAACTATTATTGCGAAATAAATTGCAATGATAAGATTGTAGGGGTGTCAATAAACCATTATGTTAACTTTCACCTATAATGAAGATGGTCCGAAACTACATTACAAACAAAGACACAGCTGACTTTCTCAGCTTCACAATTATCAAACTGCAGGTCTCTAAAAACGGACGCCCTATAAATTTTTATGTGTCAAGTCTTTGCGACATCTTTTTCGCTATTTATTGCCCACCGATATTACATCAGCAGCTGTTAATCAATTTGTACCTACTTACTATTTGAATTGTTGATACGAATTGTCATAAACCCCATATTTTTTGTTCCTAACAGAGATATATCTCAGCAAGTAAAGAACGATTTTGAATTGCCCGAGTCAGAGCACATTTATGGTCTATAGCAAGTTGCATTTTTTAACAAAGGCTTTCAATCTTCTTCCTCAACTCATTCACTTTCAGAATGTGGCATCGCTAGCATTGATGGGCTTCGACTCTTCAGCATCTGCTTTCCACAATATGGCCCTCAAGCAGATCTATGAAATATTGAAGGCAATTAAAACTGGTGCCATTAGAAAGGCAAGGAAACTCCAATTGAAAATTAATAAATTCGTTGCGGAACTCGATACCGTTGGTAAGAAATTACATATTTAACAACAGTTCTAAAGCACTAAAATTGTAAAGTAATCAAACGACATACCATGACATTTTCATAGCTGCTGTATTGTATTTTATAGAGGATCTTGAGGATTTTGCTATTTTTCCAAACATACTTATGCTGGCACTAGAGTCAAAGTAGGAGTCAAATACGTAACTACTAGGAGTCTAATACGCAACTACTGCAACGACACATTGCAATCTACACACGCGTTTTATGATGAATCAGTGTTGCCGGAGGATGATCTCGGGTTCTCGCCAAACCTATCCTCAAATAACCCACAAAAATCAGTTTTTAAAGAAAAAGAACCTCACAAAAGGAAAAATAGAATATTTTAAATATATTCAACAATAGCTTCTATCTCTGGATCAGCATCTTCACATGCGTCGTCTGCTATCCGTAAAATGTTTTCTGAGTTAAATCTTTTTATCATTTTTTTACTTTAGGATAAGCTTGTGTTTATTTTGTCCCTCCAAAAATCATCTCAAAAATATTGTCCCCCCATAAGCATAAAAACCCTTCCTCTTGATTAGGGATTCCTTCAATCTGGCATCAGTATCATGAATTGGGTGGGAAGTATTATAATAATAAAAAAATAAAAAAATTGTGTATATTGCTATTCGGCTCCATGTGTGGATGGTCGTATTATCGTCTACTACTTATTGGTGTGTTCGTCAAAAAAATAGCCAAATAAAGCGAATACAAATACAATACAAATAGCCATGTGAAGTGGCAGCATTAGAAATTATTTTTTTACAATTTTTTTTTCTTGTGTTGCTCAATGTTGTTTATGTTTATAACTTTAACTTTATGAACCATATGACTCTTACAGGCGAACACATACCAGTACAAAAGGCCGCCATGGAAATTTCAACAGGCATTAAAGTAGGCCCTGTGCGACCCCCAGAACCTCCGATTACCGACAAACAGAAAAAATATATCACTGAAATATTACAGAACAATGAAATTCGAACCGTTGATAAATAATTTGAATTTTTCTTATGGTACCAACTCTTTTTGAATTTTGTGCACATTCACTTGTTTCATATTTTGCAATGAAGTCTGTTTAGCATTAAACACACAAAGTATTTAACTATCTTGTTTTTATTTCTAGACAAAAATATAAAATGTTTCGATTAAATATTTACTGTATTGTATTTTTTTTATCAATGATATTATTTATTTTATTTGTATAAAAAAATTGCACTACCTGAAATTTGATAAACTTTAGTATGGAGATACTTTGATTGAACACTGGAGAATGACAATGCCTACTGTTTTTAAATGCACTCTTAAGTGAGTAAGTAACAAAAGCGTGAAATGCCTTTTCACGTAATTTCGAGATAAACGATTTCCTCTTGTATTCGCGCCGTAAACTTGTAGGTATAAGTTAAACCAGTCTTTATCTCTCATAAGATTTATAATTTATTCAATTTCATATTTACATCTTCACGCTTTTTATACAATTGGTAAGCAAATTGAACTTTATTATTCGACAATAATGTACATTTTCACTTAATTAGCCAAACCCAAACTCCTCAGTTTTCCCCGGATCCGCAGAACAGCTTCATCGGAAAGTGCTCTTTGTGGCAGTGAGGGTGGCCCCACTTTGATTCCAGTGACTATCTCCATACCTGCCTTCATTATTGGTACCCAGGGACCTGAAAGTTAAATTTAATCAGCGCGATTTGGCCAACTCCTTGATAGGTTGCACTCGATAGCCAGTCGCCTTCAAGGCATTGCAAAATGGTTGAAAACACATTGGCGATCCCTTTGTGGTAAATGCTAATGTCTATAGACGACGTCGACGATAATCACTTAGCATCAAAATAATCGAATGAAAAAATCTAAAACTCAATAAAAAAATCGGAACTGGTGAAGCATCCAAACCTTCAACTGTATGAGCTTCAACAGCCAAGCTCAGCTTCTCCTGCAGCAACCTGGCTCGAGATAAGTCGTTGCTCTCAACAGCATCCAGAATATCTTGAGCTAAGCGCGGGAACAAGTTGAACGTTGTCCCGATACTGGATCTTATGCCTAGGAGAGCTGCTGGTGCAAGGAGCTGGAAAAACGAGTATTGGCTTTGTCATAACTGTAACTTTTGTTAACTCAAATAGGTTGCAGCAACCCGTGAAGCGTTTAGAACGACATGTTTATATTATTTTTATAAACAGTATTACTAATCGAATTACAACTATATACGCGTGTATAGCCTCGCGAAGTTCGAAACAGTCATGATTTCTTGGGGTCAGCGTATACTGGTTATGAATAGCTTGAAATATAGCCGTGCGTACTTACGGTATCAGCGCCGAGGAACATCTCCTGGCCAGCTTTGAGCGCTCTTAACACTTGAGCTCCCTCGCTCAGGTCGTTGCTCGTAAACTTGATGCCTTTGAAGTTGGGAATGCGCTCCGTGGCCGCCGTCACAAACGCAGGCATATTTACTGGCAAATAATTATACTGGATTAGATCAACATCCATTATTACTAATATATATATGTGATCATTTAATAGTTTATGGACATCACCACAATAGTAGGTTACTCTAATGACCGAGGCATTAAGGCCACTGTCCACCACATCTCCAGCGAACCACAACACACCAGGAGAATTACCATGGATGCGTTATTGACCATCTTTATACGGACACAATGCTTCATCGATTTTACTACAAACCGCAAATTCATCATTACTTTCTGACATATTATAGTAGTCCTCGAAAGAATCGAAGGTCCAATACTCCCTTTTTTTTATGTTCTGTTTAAGCCTCTACCGAATTTGTTTCCTCAGATTTCATCACGATGGTGGTACCTTCTGTTGCTCAACCATCAAAAGTGTCCTCATAGGGCCTAAACTGAATAGATCATTGATGATTTTCTTAACGAAAGGCCATGGATAAGTAGACTCAGGGGTGAATTTAGAATATTATTGGTCATGTTAAACTTACTTTCTACTTTGCTCATGCTCGGAATATGGTAGTACAGGACAGGTAGCTTAGGTGCTGCTTTTGCAACGAGTTCTATGTAGTTGACCAGCTCAGTCACTGACTGCGGCTTGAAGTAGAGCTCGGGGAGGGACAGGAGTGAGTCCGCTCCCGCGTCCTGGCAGTATCTGGCCTACAATGTTGTGCAATTATTTTTACGTTACCGAACTTTTATGCTGAAGTTAATATAAGATTTCGAAATAAAGGATATTAGGAATGTAAAAATACTCAAAAATATCGAATAATTTAATGTTAAATGTAACCGCAAAACGTAGTTCTTTTGATGGCGCTAGAATATGACGTCAAAAAATAGTATTAAAGACAAAGCTCCATGTAAACAATTTTATTGTTTTGATATTTTATAAAAAGAGGCTGAAATAATTATAGACAACATCTATCTGACTGCTATTTATGTCCCCAAATATGTTTCCATTAAGAATATTAAAAAGAGAAACTGAAAACTATAAACACTAATTAATTGAATAGTAGGTACCTATATTTTCTACGATAGTGCATAAAATTTGTTTATCACACGGGCTGATTGTTTTATCTCGAATGATAAAGTTCATTGTAATATCTGACACAAATATTATCATTCACTTTAGCCTTGAAGGGTTCAGTTATACTTTGAAATAAGAGTGAACTGTTATGATAAGATTGTATAGATTTTTACATATCAAATAAGACCCCTCTGGGGCATGGTCTGTAAGTAGGTACTAATGTTCCATATTTTATCATTTATGCGGTTTAGTTTTATCTTACTGACGTGCATTTCATGTGTTTTCTCTTTTCGAATACAAAGATATCGCTTTGGGAATCGAAGCGGCCAAATGTGGAAAAAAGCACCTGTATTTTGGTAAATTATAAGGATGATAAAAAAACAGTCATTTTACATTAAAAGGAAAAAAGGATTTGAGAACTATTATTTCGAGTCCATCATAATTCGTACCTAAGAAGATAAGAAAATCAACAGGCAGCGAACATACAAAGATTGAGAATTTGTAATAAACTAAAATATCTCGTGTTTCATATTTTATGGTACCTACTAACTAAGAAGAAATAAAACTTCTCGATCGGCAGCAATGATTACCTTGAAAAGTTATAATAGAAAAAATATCTCCATTTAGCAAATTTTAAAGAACAGATCAACAACTTTTCAAGAACTTTCCCTCCATATCCCATAGACTTACACAAATCTGCGGCGATTAGCATCACCTGAAGGGAGTATGAAAGCGATATTAGCCGTCATACGACTGCAGGTACCCATGTCACTCATGAATAATATTTGAAAAATAAAATAGTCTTAAATTTATCGAGCATGAGCAATTAAGGCGATGATAGCTCAGTGGTAAGTGACGTCGGATACCGCGGCGAAGGTCGTGGGTTCGAATCCTTACAATGAGCTTGAACTTTCGGTGAAGGAAAACATCGTGAGGAAACCACAGCACGGTGGTAGGGTACTTTGTAGTACTCGACTGGCTGGCTACCACCCTCAAGTTGAAAATCTGTCGTCAAGCACCTGTTGGTGTGTTCCGGCAATTGCACTTGAGAGCCAGTTCGCCTTTAAGGCATTGTAATAAGGTGTACAACACATCAGCAATCCCCTGCTATTGCCAATGTCTATAGGCGACGGTTGTCACTTACCATCAGGTGACCCGCCTGCCTCGTTGTCACTTGTGACATAAAAAAAATAAAAAATTGAGTCGTAACCCCTCAAACTAGGATCCCTATGGAACGGGGGCTAGGTCATCTCGTCTTTTGTCATTATTAGTGTTTCAAAGAAAAATACATACCAAGACAACAACATCAGCAAGAGGCGCCCCTCCAACTTGCACCTGGATATGTAGACCGGTAGTCTTGCCAGCTCTCACCCACTCATCGACCAGTTTCTTCCTGTCTGACACTGATAGGGACATGTTCTCGCCTGTTGTGCCGCCCACTGTATGATAGGTACATTATAATTAAAGAAACTGTTCCGTAACTGGGGTGGTAGACACTGAAGGTAGACCTTAATATATCCTGGGACACGGCCATTTGATCCCAAACCCAAACAAAGCAAAGCTTTTGCTATGAAAATCGGATAACTGATATAGGTAGGTACAACCTGCAATACAACATTTTTAAGGCAATGATAGCACGAACGCCGATGCGATGGCAATGGTCGGTCGTGGATTCGAATCAAACAACGAGCTCAATCTTTCGGTGAAGGTCATACAGTGGTGGCAATTTATATTACTCTTTTAATCGCCTGGTGGTAACCCTCAAGTTGAAAATCTGTTGCCACCTATCGGTGTATTTCAGCAACTGCACCTGAAAGCCAGTTCCCTTCTAGTTATTGTGTGCTTACTACCTACGGCCACCTTCATTACTTAGGTACCCAGATATTATGTTCCAACACAATCCTATAGAAAGTACAAATAAGAATTATTAATTAGTTTTATTCCTGGATATAATCTACCTGTGTGACAAGTTTCATCGAAATTCATTAAGTAGTTTTTGCGTAAATGAGTAGGTACTTACCTAATAAAAATCTTCATATATCCTGTTGATGTGTTCCGGCAATTGCACTTAGAAGCGTAGCGGTTACATACTCTTTGCTTAAAGCCAGTAGCCTATAAGGCATTGTAATAAGGTGTACAACACATTGGCAATTCCCTCAGTATTTCTAATATCTATTGGCAACGGTAGCCCTTACAGTGCTGAGGGTGGTAGCCAGCCAGTCAGGCACTACAAAGTACCCTACCACCGTGTTTTCCTCACGATGTTTTCCTTCACCGAAAGCTCAAGCTCAATGTAGGATTCGAACCCACGTCCTTCACCGCGGTATCCGACGTCACTATCACTGAGCTGTCATCGACTTAATCACTACAACACTAGCAAAAGGATGTACACTTGCATTGTAAGGTATTAGGAAAAAGAGTGGGGCGGGTCTACGTGAATGGCACTATACGTATAGTCATGTGTTTAAAATAGTTGACTTACCAAGAACTGATTTAATTCCTGAATCTGCAAGAAACTTGGCATACGCGGGGATGGCTCCATAGTTGATCGTCAAGTCATCGTTGAGCGGAGTGAATACTGGGGGCATTAAGCCTCGCGCTGTGAATACCACCTGTTTATATAAATAATTAGTTTAGTAGCTAAAAAACCAAGCCGATCAAATCAACAATTAAGATACTCGTAGTTACTCAATTTTACTCTAAATCAAAAAGTCGCTGTTGCCTTTCGACACCACTTACCATGATTTTATTATGATTTTTACTTATCACAAATCGACCAACACTGAGCGCAAGTGAGATGATAATGAAATGTTATTGCTTTCTGACTGCTCTATCTCATTTATGTATTTCTTATCATTGCTTGTTTATTAAAAATGATAAATCAGTGGGTAGGTATAAGGTAGGTATTTAAATATAAGTAATGTTATTGTAAAAGCCCAAGTAGCAGGTAAATATAATGTTAAACCTACATTCTCGGTGAATTGAAGATTAAATTAATTTATCTACTTTGAATCGCGATTCCTGGAATTATACCTACTTCTATTGAGTTTTCGCAAACCTAACAAAATCGGCGCATCTTACAGTAAACGATTAATTCGGTTAATTTATGTAAACCGCTGGGAAACCGAACCGAATTGGTTGCAATCGTAGTTTACGTATCGATTCTACGTTCCTACGCATTATCACAGTATAAAGATATAATAAGCTAGCTAAGATTGTTTACAGTTACCGTGTAATATAGTTTTGGGTACCTAGCTCGCGAACGACCAACGTTTTACTCTTTGCGACCAAGGTCCGCTCTGGCTGACTGACTTTTGTTTGCTTGCCTACTAGAGGGCGCCAGGGGATTTGATTGCACCCGGGCGCTTTGAGATGGGCTACATGGATCCTGGAAAGTCGAGGTGTCAGATAGGGACGGAAGTGTATAATTGTATTTCCTCTATTAGTAGTGCAGACAAAGGGTTTTAGCCCATACAACTTCAAACTCAAACTCAAAACACATTTATTGACCAATGAACGCGCCCGGTGGTAAAGTTGGCTGTCGACTTTTTGGCGGGAACTTGCAGAGTGACGTTGCGTTTTCGTTTTATTTTCATTAAATTCGTGTGTTTTGAGTTTTATTGAATAATTTCGGTGGTGTTTTATCCAATAATGATCAATCTAAGTGCACAAGTGAAGTGAAATGAAATGAAAGCGTGTATCGTGACTTTCCAGGTTGTCCCAAAAAGTCCGTGAATGTTTTAGTGGAACAACCGCCAATTTCATTAAAGCTTGACTGGACATGTATGGACGAGGACTGGACATTACAGTGAGTTTGAGAATATAAGAAGAAATTAAAACTGAAGAAAATGTATGCGATTGAAAGACTTTGTATTGACTAAAAGTACTAAAACTTATGTAAAAAAAAAATGTGTCTCTACTAAATGTCAATCAAATTCAACGTCAAGGTGACAGCATCATATGTTTGTGAAATCTGAATCATCTTTCTTTGTGGTATATTTTTTTCATAAAGCAAAATATTCTCGGTCCTATCACTGAAACTGAAATAAATCAATATACATAACAAATCAATAATAATATATGAAAATGAACACTATATCAAGTGAATTGAGCATGAACGATCTAAACAATAAGTTTTTCGAGATAATGCAGAATGAGAGTACCGCAGAAGAGGCGGCCAAATACATTTTCGATAATTTACACGATGATGTTGCAATGGGATTCCTTTTTGAGTTCCACCACGGCATGAAGACTGGCTTGACGGACTTGATAGAAGGGGAGAAAGAAGAGGAAGACACGTACAAGATCGTAAACACACCGGAATGCGATGTTTTTGGGTTTTCCATATTGAAAAAGACACCTGATTCAAACTGCTCCTGCCCTAACTGCGAAAGGCCCGTTTCGGCAACTAGATTTGCCCCGCACTTGGAGAAATGTATGGGTGAGTGTAATGAGCTCACATGTTTGTAAAATGATAGGTATTCCATAAGGTAATGGTTTTGAGGCAAAAGAGTACACAAAGGTAACATTTTCCAGGCATGTATTGGATTCTTATATCTAGTCAGCTTACTAGTGTTTGGCTCTATTTAGAAAAGCCTTATTTCTTCTCATTGTTACATATTTTTCTATAAACTTGAACTGGATTTGGAATTAAAAACTAGCAGATTTTCTTTATTGGGATATAGCTTACTCTATATTAACTTAAGATGGCTGCTTGTAGAGTCAAAATAAGCAAAATTACATAAGAAAGCTATGAGTAGAGAGTATAGATAGATGGATAAGTCTTCATTGTACATCAAGAACAAAATTAAATAACCATAGAATTCATATAACTGCTAACAATCCATTTTTAAAATATAATTCATAGTATTTTGATCCCTCAATTAACTTTACTAGTAGAAATGAACATAGGCACTTATGAATTGTCAGACTCTAATGCATGAAAGTTGTTTGGAAGGTTACTTTTGCTGAGAAAAAGAAGAAGAAACTCAACAATAACTTTTTTTTTTTTTTTCATAACAAACTTAGAATTATCACATAAGATAAGTCCTGCAAGAGACTACTAGTACTACACCCAAGCATTGTCATCATTTAAATGTTTGTTAATATGATAGTACACTTTCTGCACAAAAACAAATCTTAACACATTGCTTAAAGTCATTTATATTTAAATGATTTCTAGGAATGGGTCGCAACAGTTCTCGGATAGCATCCCGTCGCATAGCATCAAACAGCAGAGAGCCAACATCATATGCTGGACTACTTAGCGATGATGAAGATGATGTTGATTGGGCTGGTGGCTCACTGCCCAATGAGCGACGCAAGCGTAGGATAAAGAACAACAATAATAAGAAGACAAATAAATTGCATAAGTACACATATTTTCAATGTTTCAAATTATACTGGATTTTGTAGTTTCTTCATATAACAGTGAGCCTTACAATTTATGTTACACCATTATAAGCTTTAGTTTTGAGGGTGTAAGGATACAGTGAGATATTAAAGGATACATAATGAGGCGACTGTGTGCATCCAATTTTCATGAAATCCAAAAATTGGATGCACACAGCCAAGGACAGAAAAGGATGGAGGAGGCTCTTACCCATGGGGGGCCACATATCACAGAAAAAAAAAGAAATAGTCAAGAATGTCATAATTATATTTAAAGGAAACTGTTTTGTGGAATAACAAGCTATAATAATGATAATGAGGTGACTATATCACAGTATCATTGTACTTTGAAGTACCTAACTTGGTTTGTATTATGGGTGTTCCGGCAACTGAGCTTGAGAGCTTACTACCTTAGCCTCAATTAATAACCACATAGCACATGTAAAAGTCTATCCAAAATATCCTATGAAATAGTGTAGTGGTAAGGTGATGATAGCTCAGTGGTAAGTGACGTCGGATACTGCGACGAAGGTCGTGGGTTCGAATCCTACAATGAGCATGAGTTTCCGGTGAAGGAAAACAAAGTGAGGAAACCATAGCTCGGTGGTAGGGTACTTTGTAGTAACCAACTGGCTGGCTACCACCCTCAAGTTGATATTCTGTCGCCAAGCACCTATCGGTGTGTTCCGACAGCTGCACTTGAGAGCCAGTTCCCATCTAGGCTTCGTGTGCTTACCACCTTCGGCCACATCATCACTTACCATGGTGAGATTGTGGTCAAACGCAATTTTATCCAGAATAAAATAAAACAACCTAACATAGTAATAAGTAGTTGTTCCATAAAAAGGCACTTTAATGTTGATGCACTAATATTGCAGTGGTAACAGGAACAACAATGGAACACATAACTCTGATGCCAACGACGGTGGTGCCACCTACGAGACAATGACTGCCAATGAGAAGAAAAATCTACTGCTGCAGATTTGTGGCGTTGTCTCGGAGCATACCAAAAAATTGTGCACAAGGTACCTAAATTTTATGAGATTATATAGACCTATATGCAGTCTTGTTTGCTTGCATCCTGTATGTCCCAGCTATCAACCTAGTTATTCGGCTGCCTGAGATGGGAGTTGTTTCTTCAGTGCTTGCCTGTATGTAATCTCCACTCAAGGGGAAATCCTTTTAAGCCATTTTCTCTTCGAGCAATGCATGCCTTAGATGAAGAAGGCTGCATTCCTTTCAGCATTTTTAGCTATTCCCTTTAGTTTAGGATTTGGCCATCCACGCCCACTTGAAAAATTCATCCTATATACTAATATTATACTATACTATAGTATATACCATCAGGTGCCTGCCCTGTTCCCAATTAATTAGGATCGGCACAATGTGTACTTTTCTTCTATTTCGTCCTTCTATCCGTCATATTCATCTCTATTTCAGTTTTTTTGTATTTATAAAAGAGAAATACCACTCACTGATTAATCACAAAATCTCAGATAATATAAAAGTTTATAAATTTATAATTTGGCACATAGATTCCTCATAAAATGTAGGTATTCCCTATGAAAATTCAACCCCTAAAGAGTTGTTGTATTTTGGAGATGTGTCATTGAGATTTGAATGTATAATTATTTATATAATTTGTATTGTAGGTCAACCCGCTGCCCCCAACATACGGAGGAGCAACGCAGGACTCTCCGGAACACTGTCCTAGAACCATCCACCCCTGAATCACAGATGATGGGCATTACAGCAGAAGAGGCTGGCTCGCCTCCAGACTCCAGTCCATCGTCATCCTGTTCATCGTCGAGCCGCAAGCGAGACAGGCATCGCCCCCCGCCTAAGAATAAGAGTAAACGTGATCGGCATAATTTATCGCCTCTTGGAAGGGATTAAAGTCGAGTTTTGGGTGGTTTGGATAGTTTATTTTTGCCGCCAGTACAGGTACTGGTTAGTTCAAAGCTATGTTACCACCGGTTTGGAAAAGAGGTGACACGTTTCATTAGAAACAATGTGATGATGAAGTCAAAAGGGCACCACTGTATTTAGGGGTAGCAGAAATTTCTTCACACTCTTCTTGAATAAACCCATGTTTTGGAAAAACAGCGGGGAAACAGCGTCATTCAAATACAAATGTTTCTTTATTAGATGAACTCATGTTATTGTGTGATATTTACCCCAAAGTGGAGTAAATCAAATATGTAATTTGGAGATGTGTCGTTATATAATTGAGAATTGAATGTATATTATTTACAATTATAAGGCAAGTATGGCCATGTTATTGTGTGATGTTTACCCCAAAGTGGAGTAAATCAAATATGTAATTTGGAGATGTGTCGTTATATAATTGAGAATTGAATGTATATTATTTACAATTATAAGGCAAGTATGGCCATGTTATTGTGTGATGTTTACCCCAAAGTGGAGTAAATCAAATATGTAATTCGGAGATGTGTCGTTATATAATAGAGATTTGAATGTACATTATTTATAATTTTCAATCGAAAATGTAATTTTAAGTTAAATGTGGCTATTGTATACATTTAGTAAGGTTAATCTGGTTCATTTATTTATCATCAGCCATTAGAAAATTATTTTCAATTATGTACGTGTAAATTGTGAATAATATTCTGTAATAGTGATTAATAATAATATTGCTAATTAGTATTAATTACTATGTTTATGTTCTATGTTATATTGCATAAGCAGTTTCAACTGTGTACTTTTAAATAATTCTACATAAGAACAGAATTTTCTGTATTTGTATTATCAATTCATTACACTGTCGTGACTTCATCATGATATACAACATCCGATCCTATCAGATTTATCGGAAATCCTAAATCGGAGACGTTCTCTCCACACGAACACTTATGCCATAGAAAGTAGTTGCGTCGGATAAATCTACACACGTCCGATTTAGAATCCGATTCTACGGAAATGTGACATCCACGTCCGATTTATGAAAATGACGATGTGACATCTGATCTTCCGATTTTATAATAATACTCGAGCTTGTTTCGATTTCGGATTACTAACGACTAATTAAATATAGCTGTAGAGTTTTTGTATGGATAACCATGCCAACTACTTGCACTTTGAGAGCCAGGATTTCTGGGCTTTATAAAGGTTATCAACACATTGGCTTTACTTTTTGCTTTATATTAGGTTATTTAATAGTTACCTGGCGATAAGAAACATATCCTAATATTAATTAGGATTGTTTAATGTATGGACTGATAAATAGATGACTATTTCTAAGACAGGTAATGCCTTTGTAAATATTGAGTGATGTTAGTTGTTACATTTAATAATAAGACTTAACTTTTTTAATTTAGGGTTCATTATTCACCGGAGTAATGCCAAAACAACCAAAATAGAAATTGAATAATATCAAATAGACTTTCGCAGGTATTTAATTGTATTGTAATGTAAGGGTCAGTTCACACCGAGACGCGACGATACTGGAAGAGGCCAGTGACTTCGAGCGGTGCAGCGCGACGTCGCGCAACAGCGCTACCGTATCTGAATTCTCACAATTAAATATGTATCTTTTCGTGTAGTAAATAAAGTTCTATTTTGAGCCGCTCTATTAAAATGTGCGCGCAGCGTCGCGTCTCGGTGTGAACTGACCCTTATGTGAGCTTTTCAAGTTGGCGTGGATGGCCAAATCCTAAAGGGAATAGCGAAAAAGCTAAAAGGAGTCTCGAGGCCGATTTTGATTAAAACTAAAACTGCATCATTCAAATATTTTTTCATCATTCGAAAAAATATTTCCCCAAGCCAGGAATCGAACCCGATGAATTAAAAAAAAATACACAGCCTGTATGTTATGAGCATTAGTTTAGAAGTCCTTTAGTTTAGGATTTGGCCATCCACGCCCATGAAAAATTCAAGTGAGTAGTCGAGACTATACAGTCTATGCATACTATAGTCTCGAATTTAATTTACATCTTATATTTCAGTGATTTGCTGTCTATAAGAAATAGACGTAGGTATCTTCGCATTTAGATTCTATATTTTAGCCCGCTTACTCCTGCAACTCGACTAATCAAGAAGCTGAAAACAAAACATATTGGATACCTACCATTAGGTACCGTAATGCAATCGTTACATTTCTTAAATAATTGCATTTCACTATATACGTTTGTAATGAAAACTCATGCCGTATGTAATAAAACAAACACATAAAAGAATAAACCATTTTATTGGCATATAAGTAAGTAACTGTATTGAAATATTTACATTAAAATAATGATATATCACATAATAAAACACACGTTACAGAATGTAATAAGCGAAACAATGATGTATTAAACAATGTAAGTACCCTAAAAAAAATCCTTTTACAAAATATCTTTGGAATGGGATTTAGAAAGAATAAATATATTTAAAAATTATAAAAAATCTTTTGTCATTTTATCATACATATCCAAATAGAATTTTTTAGTAGGAAATAGCTGAATCCTTGATAAAACTAAATGAACAGTTAGTGCAAACAAAGAAATGTTTCAAACAAAAGAATGTTATTAAAACTAAGTAGGTCTTTATTCGAAGTGTTGCCACTATTTGTGCATAAAAAAACACACACAGTCACAAAGATTCCGTATATTCACATTCAGCAAAAATATAAAGCTGGTCACACACAGTACGATTAAAATTATGCCTTCGTTTGCGTTTGTTGCTTCGTTTTCACTTATTTTCCGAACCGAAATACGAAGATAGCCGAAGCGCATAACTTCAATCATAGAGCTGTATAATACATACATATTCTGACAATCTATTCATAAAAGGTTTTAATTTGTAAAAAAAGTATTATTTTTTTATACAACAAGTGACAACGAAGCTCTGATGGTAAGTGAATACCTAGACATTAGCAATACCAGCGGGATTGCCAATGTGTTGTACACCTTATTACAATGCCTTAAAGGCGTAGACATCGGAATACACATGTATAATTAACCGAACAAGGTAAGTAATTATGGCTTAATTAGCGTTTCAGTGGGTTATCTAACGGAAGAAAAGTAGTCACGTGTAAAGAGATGCATACAATTTTTATCCTTAAATCATTGATATAACTCCTACTATTGCCACTGAGCGCTAAAAAGCCTTATTAAAGTCCACAGCTAATTTTAGGAATCTTTGTTTAAGCCTTAGTGTCTTATAATAATACTTTTTCCCCATTATTTCGGCTTGTTCATAATATTAATAAAATAATGGTCAAACGTGTGTAGTTACAAATATTGTAGGCAACTAAAGAGCACTGTATTTTAGACGCCGAACGCTTTGTTTGAGTACTCGAGTACTTAAGTATCCATCACAAATTATGGGCGACCTGCGCTTGACCGCAAAGTAATTTGAGCCTAATTACTTAGCCTGAAAAGTTATAATGTAGTGGACATTGCTGTAGAATAAGCACATTGCTTTGTTTACTTGAGAATTTTACTCGTAAATTTATTGCTATTTTAAATAACTTAAGTACGTATTAGTTACTAATGACGATTGAGTTGTTGAAAAATTTGGGTTAAATCTTGCTCACTTTTTAAAAGGCTTTGAAACGTGAAATATCTTAAATGAATTTAATTATTGAGATTACAATTATGTGTAGCCAAAATTTTATCCCAAAGAATTTTATGCTAATCAAGATTATATGAAAAAATATATCACAAAATCAAGTCATATTTCGATTGTTACAAATCGAAATGAAAGTAAGCATGTAAATGTTTACTCAACCATATATTTAAGCATATGCTTAATATGCCTCTAAATATATTCAGAACGAATAAAATTAATTTAAACCAAACTATATTTCCAACAGCGAATAATTCGAAACGCCTTGCAAAGGTGCGTTTCGAATTTATAGTCTTACATTCACATAATAAATCTCTTTCAACCGCAAATTATCCTCCATAGTAAGCAATGGCCTATTAAAGATATTCATACATATTACAATTTGATTTAATTTAAACTATTACATATAGTGTACATTGATATTATAATTTTACTAATACGATTGCACTGCATAGCTGTTATAGGCGCACCGATAGCTGCGTAGTGCGGTAATGATGTAATGAGGCTCTGGTCAATATGACTCCCAAGAACCAGTACTTTTATATTGATTAGTCGAATAAATTGTTGACGAAGCTTTTTCAGACTAAATCTCGTCTAATTTGTTACATTAAGGCTCTATTCACATTGCCGAGGAACGGAATGGAAGCGAAAATTTATAATTAAGTTGTTAGTGTCTGACCGAAGGTTTGGTTTCGGCAAAAACATGTTTCGTTCATGTCAAAACTTTACGAATCTTACTTTCGGATCTCTTTCGTCTCGTCATTTGTTTAAATTAAAACTCTGAATACTCTTTTGTGAACTTTTATAAGTGAACTTGTTTTATTTACATGTGGTTTATTGTTCGTATGTCTTGAAATAATGGTTCACTGATATTTTTATTCATAATATTCAACGATTTTAACATACCTATAACAGTTTCGTTTTCGGTATCGGCCGAAACTAGAACCAAAACCGAACCTTCGAGCTTCGGTTTCGGCAAAAAACAGGTTTCGGTCGGACACTAAAAATTGTACGTAGAATAATGGACTTTATGTAAATTACGTAGCCGGCGACGGTAACTAGGGCAATTCTCGAGAATGCGCGGGGATTTCCCGGAAGACGCGCGACCTATTTGACTCGTTAGTTAGTACGTTACACAATTGACAAGTTAATTTTGCTATATACCTACAATTTCGTTACAAATATTCGCTTTAATTACGTTCCGCGGCAATGTAAAGTGAGCCTTAATCACTAATCGTAATGCTAAAGGGATAGCTAGAACTCTTAACACAGCAAGCTCTTATACATGTTAAGGCTGCTTTTCCACCGCAGATGCGTAACGAGGGATATGTTTTAGCCAGCCGTTTTCACATTTATCACTAGCTCTAATGGCGAAAATAATACATTCCAGGCTACGCATTTACGGTGATACAGCCTTAGATTTAAAGCAGTAACATGTGTTATTTGATTTTTGGTTACATTTTCGTTACATTCGACCAAAGAACAAGTGTTAACGTCACGACAGCGACAGTTGCTCACACCTACATATTATTATAATTTAAGTAATATTAAACATTAGAAGTGACACTAATTATCGGTAGCGTTGAACCTGCGTTAATTCGCGGAGATGATCGCGTCCCGAGCTTGGCCGACGCCGATGTATTTAACTGAAAAAAAAAGATCTTAAGTTGTGATTTGTTTTATTTTTTACTTTTGGATAAGCTTGTGTTTATCGATTAAACTGAACAATCGAACAATTGCTAATTAGAACCCACATGTGGCATGACAGGACTTTTTGGCGGGAACTTGCGAAGTGACATTACGTTTTCGTTTTATTTTCAGGTCCCAAAAAGTCTGTGAAAAGTTTTAGTGAAAAAGCCGCCAATTTCACTAAAACCTGACCGGGAATGTGTTAATATAACGTGACTATAACATAAAAAGATGAATATTTAAAATAAAGAAATGGCTTAAAGGTCTAGAAACCAAGCCAAAAACATCTAAAAAAATGTGACATAACAGGTATTTCTAAGAACCACGCCAACCGGCCCTTATATGAGTACCCACCAGGTATTTGTAGGAAGTTCTCGATGGTCTTGATGTACTGCCGCGCTTGTTCTGGCAAATGGTCCATCTGCCGCACGTCCTCTATACTGCACGCCCAGCCTGGCAATGTTACGTACTCCACCTGGATAATATTCATCACTTAGTAATCAAGTCATTTGTGTATATACAGGTCCGGTTAGTAATACGACTAAATTAGGGGAGATAGGTGGGCAGATCAACGTATACAAAAATGATCTTAGTAAACGTGACACCATTTTTGAGATATCTGTATGATTTTTATGTACTTTTTTATGTTCTATTTTTTAATTTTTTAATTTTATTTAGGTCATTTCTGTATATTTGGTAAAAATTTAAATATTTTTATTCAAATTGGCTCTAACGCACGGTTCGGAAGGTTTCTTTTGCTACGAAGAGCCAGCAATCAATTCAGCAATAACTTTATTCTAAAAGCAACTTTAGGTGTTCATTTAATAA
Organism: Ochropacha duplaris; assembly: GCA_951361185.1. Classification (NCBI taxonomy): domain Eukaryota; kingdom Metazoa; phylum Arthropoda; class Insecta; order Lepidoptera; family Drepanidae; genus Ochropacha; species Ochropacha duplaris. The sequence continues at coordinate 8,639,568 of OX592707.1, read as the reverse complement.
ATTTTTATTTATATAGGTAGGTGATCCCCCCACCTATCTCCCCCTTAAGTTTGTCGTACTACTTATCGGACATCCTGTATGTGTATATGAGTGTATATGCATATAATATCACCCTGTATGTGTATGTGAGTGTATATGCATATAATATGTTTGTAAGTATCTGTAATATTATACTTTTTATACGCTTATTAAATCGCTTAAACGATCTTTCTCGCAATGCCTTCAATAGAGCCAAATGGAGATGCATCGCTAGAGACTTACCATAACCACGACCACTCTGTCAGGAGTGTCAGACAAAGAAGAAGAAACGATCTTTCACAAGCAGGTAACTAGTCAATAATTACCTCAACATCACTGAGCTCCGACATCGACGATGGGAAGTATTCAATCTTCTTTCCTTTCAGTTTGTATCCGACGCCGACTTTGATTTCTTTTAATGTATCGAGTATGTCCATCTTTGTGAGGCATAACCTGCAATATTTACATGTTGCTTCATTTTCGGTTCCCCAAAAGTTTTGTAAGAAAATAATGGCAAAAAAACTACCTACAATAAAAATATAATTCAAAGAATGACCATTCAAAGGAAGGTCTTACAGTAGAAGTAAAGGGAAAATTTGAAAATTAAGGTACATTTTGGTATTTACAAGTTTTCGCGAAAATCTGAATTTGTTCATATCTTTTTATCGTGTTGACTCCAGGACCTTAAATTGTACACCTAATAGGGACTATAATAGACCTCAGTATCTGGTATAAATTTCAACTTGCTAGGTCTACCCGTTCCTGAGGGAATCGGTGGTGACACACGGACAAGAGAGTGATCTTATAAGGGTTCCTTTTTTTACCTATTGAGGTACGGAACCCTTACTTAGTATGAATACTCACGATGTGTATCCGTTGACCATGGCGGTATACCGCACTACGATGAGGTCGAGCCACCCGCAGCGTCGCACGCGCCGCGTCGTCACTCCTATCTCGTGACCGCGCTCTTGTAGCAATTGACCCGTCTCCTGCAATACGGTATTTCACAGCTTTTAGAAAAGTATCTAAAATTTAGTGTCCGACCGAATGTTCGGTTTCGGCCGAGTTTCGGCCAAAAATCAAGTTTCGGCGGCAGTTTCGTCCGACGCAAACCAATACTTAGTATTTAATGAAACAGTAACAATTTGCTATGAGAACTTAATTTGAAAAAATAATAAAAATATTATTAATATTCTTTATATTATATTAAATAAATGATTACAACAAACTTAATATACTGTGTTTCCATTTCATGCCCTAATTAATGCAGAATAATGGGTAAAACGCACAAAATTTCTGTATTTTAAGGAATTTTATACTTGACCCCGTGAGTTTCGGTTTCGGCCGAAACTGAAGCCACGGCCGAATATTCGGTTTCGGCCGGAAAACCAGTTTCGGTCGGACTCTAAAAAAATTGTTCATTACAGCATCATACATTTGCAATGTGCTTAATCCTTGTGAATTTCACTATTTTCTTTAAAAATTACCATCATAATTTATATTAATAAAAAGGCCACCAAAACGTAGTACCCGACTGGCTGGCTACCACCCTCAAGTTGAAAATCTGTCGCCAAGCACCTATCGGTGTGTTCCGACAACTGCACTTGGGAGCCAGGTCCCATCTAGGCTTCGTGTGCTTACCACCTTCGGCCACATCATCACTTACCAGGGTGAGATTGTAAAAACTTGTCAAACACAAGCTTATCCAGAATAAAATAAAAATGACTAACGTCATTCAACTCGGTGGGGAAGGGCCCATCTCCCACTCGTGTGGTGTACGCCTTCACAACCCCGAGCACGTCGCCGATCACGTTCGGAGGGAGGCCGAGGCCGGTGCACACGCCACCGATGCTGCAGTTCGATGACGTCACGTATGGGTATGTACCTACAATATTATAAATAAATAAATACCCTCGGACATTTGTTCACTGATCCCAAACTAAGCAGGGCTTGTAATATGGTAATTAATGATATAGAAAGAATGAAAGAAAATCATTTATTAGAACACAACTGAAATACTATACATATATAAGAAAGTGCTAGGAATATATAATAGGTTGTGGTCTAAAAGGCCTCAGCTCAGCATGTGCTGCTGAATAACAGCGCTGATTTTCAGCTGAAGCCTCGGGTGAATTACGGACAAATAAATGGGCGGTCAAATACATATATACTACTTTTTTTTTGTAAATACACACTTAAATAGATAATTACACCCAGACTCAGGACAAACAGACATTTTCAAGCACACAAATGTCTGTCCTGGATGGGAACCGTACCCACGACCTATCGATCTGCTTGAGTTTGTTGTTTAGTAAGTCAGTCATAATTAAATTCTATAGATTACTATTTTTGCCGCCATAACACGCAAATATTATCAGTGAGATTACATAAATAATTAAAAAAAGAATTATAATACTAGTTTTTGAAAAGAGTAATTGCTGAGTTTATTGCCGGCTCTTCTCAGCAATAGCAACCTTTGGATAAATAAACATTTGATATTGTTTCAACACTCCGTCGCATTATATATAACTCACCAAAATCAATGTCCAACATGGCGGCATTGGCACCTTCAATGAGAACTTTCTTCCCACTTCTAATCTCTTTGTGCAGATAAGACACGGTGTCGCGTACAAGAGGACGTATTCTCTCTGCGTATTCGCGGTAAGTTTGCAGTTCCGTCTCAATATCTACTTCTAGAGATGGGAACATGCGTTTGTAGCTTGCTGCTAGAGTTCTGAATCTGAAATAGGAATTATGGAATTTAGACTGTGTTGTGAATGAGATATGGTTCATTTTCAATATTACGGACATTGAAATATCATCTGTAATCTGCCCCCTAACAAGAATATATTTATGGTACTGTTTATTTAATTACACAGCTTACAGTCTTACCTTGTCGATCCAGTTTTTGAAATTTTTCAAAATGGCGGAGCAAAAGGGTTGAAAACTTAAAAAATGCGAGAAATGTCACAAAACTTTCGCGAGGTCTCAGCTCTCAGAGCAACTAGTATAAAAAGGCTAATATTTATGACACAAATTGAATTTGCGAGCGGCCATCGCCGGGCTTTTAAACAAAAATAATCGAGTTTTCCAAGAGCACAAGAGCTAATTTCCTATAATGGAAAATAACAACCTTACTTGTCTTCAAATATGCTAAATTCACCGAGCAGGTCTCCGATCCTGACGCCATTCCGCGACGCTTTAGAGGAGTATGTCGGACCGATGCCTTTTTTGGTTGTGCCTAGTGAGTTCTTCCCCTTTTCAGCTTCTTGAAGACCGTCCACCTGAAATAATAAACTTATGATAAGTTCCACAACAAAGTTATAAACATCATTTTGTGGTAAAAATCTGTCTTTATTTTTCTCCTAGCTGTAGGTACCCCGCGGTATCACCCGTGTTCCTTTGATATTTTCGCAAACTAACATGATGTTATATATAACTTGTGGTATGGGAGACGAGGACCGTGAGTATGTGTTATGGAGCTGTCCATTGTTAGAGGATGAGAGGCGTGAGATGATGGATGGCTTGGAGTGGACTGAGGCGGGCCCGGTCTATTACCGCGACCTGGTCCCCACGGAGGCGAACTTTGCAAGACTGCGGCGCTTTGGGAGAGAGTCACAAGAGGCGGAGCAGACTGCACGAATGAAGAGTCTGTTGGACTGAAGACTAAAGGACAGCCCAACGACGAAGTCCGTGAGAGTGTCGTCTTGTGCATTAGCACAGACAGAGAAAAGATTCGGTTCGCGCACCTCCTTTGGGGGTGTTAGCAGGGGACAACATGTGATCAAACCCTGCTTGCACGTAAAACCTGCTTGCAGAGGATCCACACTTTGTAGGGGTAAATCTGGTGGCACCGTCATGTGCCTTGCGATCCCCGCGATTCGGCTTGTAAGACCGTATGGTTGGTCAGGCCATGGGAAGGCAGGTGGGAATACCTATATCCCGCCAAAATCTCTTTTTCATTAGCTTACTTGTATTACCAGCCTACAAATATTCTTTGACATGCACAAATTATTCCCACTTTCCGTCAACCTTGAAAGTATGTCACGAGAGGTACATTTGACGCACCTAAGTTATTATGTAGTATATTTCATAACGTTACTGTGGCGGGTTCAGGACATGACAGCAAACAAACTTGTATTATTACCATAATTGGTATGTAAGTTACGAGGAAATAGGGCACCCATAACATAACTATCAATTATGTTAACAATGTAGATACTACATACAGTGTTATGTGCGTGAACTAATTACAAATGCGATTAATAGTTTGTGCAAAAACAATCTTCCGAACCGTGCGTTAGAGGCAGTCAAAGAGAATATAGCCACTAAGTTTTTAGTTAAGGGCTGTTTGAATAAAAATATATTTTCATATATTTAATTTGATTGCGTCAATTACGACCTTATCCAAAGGGTAATAAGAGGGTTCGATAAAAACCCAGAAACTAAAAACGTCCTAACACTATTAGGATGGTTTTCATAAAGTGATGGTCGCTCAGTGGCGTAGTGGTAGTCGACAGCTCAACATAAGAGGGTAAAGTGGTAGTTCAATCTCACTTATTCCCCGTAGTCGACAAATATTTTTCCAAAATGTTCGGGTTCAAATAAATACACATTGTATATCCCCAACTAGCAAAATAATGTGCTATAATAGTCGTGACCACGATTCTGTTTCAAATAATTAGTTGAATAAATATCCCGTAAGAAGTCAAATAAAAGTGAAGTAAACCTTTACTCAGTGCGAATTAGGCACAAATTATATTACTAACTAGCTTTCCGCCCACGGTTTCACCCGCGTATCCCTTTTTTAGGTCCTAGTTTGTAGACTGCGCGTTGATGAGTCAGTGAGTCAGGACTTCACAATTTTTTCTCAGCTTTAGGTTAAAAACACAGTTTCATGCTTCAAAAATGGCGTACTTCCATACAAACTTTCAACCCCCGTTTCACACCCTCAGGGGTGGAATTTAAAAAAAAATGTTAGTCTAAAAACAAAGTTTCATGATTCTAGCTTCAAAAATGACCGACTTTCATACAAACTTTCAACCCCTTTTTCACCACCTTAAGGGTTGAATTTCAAATAATCCGTTTTTATTCCTCGGTCACGTTTTAAAAACAACACCTGTGAAAAGAAACAGCTTTCTAGGTCTAAGGGTTTAGGCTGGGCGTTGATGAGTCAGTCAGGATTTCTCATTTTATACATATAGATAACTGCTATATCAGTAGAGTAATTGTAGAAAAAGGAGCAAAATTAAAAGTAGAACTGGACACAATTTAGAGCAGTAATTGCAACATCACTGCAATTACTCTACTGTTTGATCTTATCCATCCTTATCACACGACATAAACCCATACCTTACCATTCTCATCTCTACTGCATGCAATCGTCTTTCATTAACTGCCCAACATTCTGAACCAAAATTAAGACAGGTCTTATCTGGTAGTAATTGCACTAGTTGAAATAATCAAACAAAGGGCCTTTGTACTTTATACAATAATCGTAACGCAGTTAAAAACCTGCACTGAGAATTTAGACTACGGTATTCCCCTGGACGAGATGTGGTGCAATAGTTATTATTACATCGGCATATGGAGGATAGTCTGTTTTACTGAGTCATGTCTGGTAAATTTTATAATCATGTAACAGCCTGTATTGTCTCGATAGCGAGTAAAACTAACCGGGGAAACCCACTGGTTCCATCTGTTTAGTTTTCAGATTTTTCCCTATAAGTACTTGTAGTTTAAGATCGTATTACTTGCCTCATAGTTCTAGGTCAACGAAAAATACACTATAAATTTTGATTCCCTCGAGAGCGTCGAATTATACGTTTTTTGCGGCATAAACGGCGGTATCTTTTTTTTACGTTAACTTACATTTTTACAGCTACTAGGGACTGTAGACCTGAGTATATCGTTTTAATTTCAACTCGTTACATCCACGCGTTCCCGAGACACAAAGAGTCTTGACAGACGGAAGGACGGACGGTCGGAAAACAAAGTGATCCTATAAAGGTTCCGTTTTTTCCTTTTGCGGTACGGAACCCTAAAACAACAAAAAAGTTTTTTTTGCTTTAGGATAACTTTGAGTTTGACCACAATCTCACCAAGGTAAGTGATGTGGCCGAAGGTGCTTGGCGACAGATTTTCAACATGAGGGTGGTAGCCAGCCATTCGGGTACTACAAAATACCTTACCACCGTGATGTGGTTTCCTCACGATGTTTTCCTTCACTGAAAGCTCAAGCTCATTGTAGGATTCGAACCCACGACCTTCGCCGCTGTATCCGACGTCACTACCACTGAGCTATCATCGCCTTTAATAAAATTTATAAACTATAATACTGGGACATTCAGATTCGAATACCTCACCCCAAACTAAGCAAAGCTTATACTATGGAAAATACAATGTACTACTTAACTACCCAGACTCAGAACAAACATACAGACATGCATCATACAAATGTGTCCTAATCGGGAATCGAGCCCCCGTCCTGTGGCATTACGTGTCCTTATCAACCACGCCAACCGGTCGTATAAAACCTTGCAAGTCATCATACAGTCATAAAATAGATATCGACATTTTTATCTATTATACTAAATATTATAAAGAGGAAAGATTTGATTGTTTGTTTGTTTGCATTGAATAGGCTCTGAAACTACTGGACCGATTTGAAAAATTCTTTCATTAGAAAGCTACATTATCCCTGATGAACATAGGCTATATTTTATCCCGGGAAAAGATAAGATCCCATGGGAACGCAGATGAAACCACGGGGAACAGCTAGTCGCAAAATAAAGACGTATTGTCTTTATTTTGCGACTAGCTGTTCCGTTTTAATATCAGTTTTATCTTTCCATCAAGTGGATTACACGCATCATTGAGTTAATGTTTGTTTTGTAGATTATGTAGGGCTTACATGTGAATTGTTATATTGATCTAATAGTGGACTTAATAATATTTCTAATGCATTTGATGGTTGATTATTATGTATAAACTCTAATAAATAATACTGTACTCTAATTAACTAAAATAACTAACTATAAAATATATGTCTCATTTTTATTGTATAATTCTTTTTACTAGGAAAGAAAAAATCAATTTTGAAGAAATAATTTAAAGCGAACCGTTACTGAGTGAGGCGTAGGTTAAGAGAAAAAAAAATAGAAACAGTTTTTTTTTGTACTATACTTTTCATCAGTTACCGGATGTTTGATGGTGCTTGAGTGTTCTCAGTTTGTTCGCATGACCCCCTCCACAACAAAGACACGTAGTTTTATTTTACTGCGTTTCGCCTAACCAACGTAAACCAACCTGTTGATGCATATCGAAGACAAGATGGGCCCTGTCGGATATGATGAGCCTCTCCTGCCAGCCCTGCATGCCCTTCAGCTCGTTCTTCTTCAGCTCCTCGAAGAGACCCGGCAAATGGATCACCACACCGTTGCCTGTCAAAGATGGTTTATGTCATCATTGTGCATAGTCACCACCATTTTTTTATACCACAAGTGACAACGAAGCTGACGGGTCACCTGGTGGTAAGTGACTACCACATTCAGTCTAGGCCCTAGTAAAATGCATTACTTATGAAGGTCGAGCTACAGAAGACAAAATAACAAATCTAGTCTTAATATACCTCTTCAAAGATGAAAAGGATACTAAAAAGTCCAATCAAATTGTTCAAATTCGTTTACCCTCCAATTAATCCTTTTCAATTAATTTTATAATAAAGATACAGTGATATTAAAATTAGTTTAGCTTGCAAACAACAGAATCAATACCAACGTCATCATATCAAACAATGGCAATCTACACTGAAAATCGAATAACATAATACTGGCTCAAACCTTGAAATCAGGTGACTAATTTTCTAATATACATAATAAAGAATCGAATAGTCATATTTTTATTGCAAGCTTTCCGAAGGGGCACCCTATTACCACAGCGTAAGGAGATAGGTACAGTGGGAAGTCTTTGATCTTGTGATAAAAGCAGACACAGTCTTGACAGTGTATGGAGGTTAGAGAGGTCCCACACTACAGACTCACGGTCGTTCTGTCTAGCTAGACGGATACGTCGCACCTAGCCTACAACGATTGCAGTAATTGCCAATCTAGATCTACAACTGTGTTGGTATTCTTCTAAGAGCACTACGGAAGATCCTGCTAGCTGTAGCCTACGACACAAGCCTGCCTAGTAATGTACTGTACAAGGTGTACAAGGTTACAATGCCTTAATGGAGTACTACGAAGTACCCTACCACCGTGCTATGGTTTTCTCACGATGTTTTCCATCACCAAAAGCTCAAGCGGTATCCAACGTCACCACTGATGGTAGGGGAGGCGAATAGGGGATTTCGGGATTTACTCGAGCGCGTCAGATTAACATAAGGGGGGCAACCTTGCACCTTGTGAAGTACTCTCACCAAATCTGAGCCTTCTATGTAGAGTCGAACGCCTAGGGTAGCCCGTCAGATTAGTAAAAAAAATCGATGGTTTGAAATACTCGAGCGCGTCAGATTAAGGTAAGGTAAGTTAGTTACATGCAAAATAGTGTACATTTCAATAATCTGACAAATTGGGCGTGACGAAAGAAAATTGGAGACTCGCAAAGTTGCAAAAAAAAAAGTCACCTGGATTTTCTCGAGCGCGATTGGTTTTTTTTTTATTTTGAAGGAAATTAGTCACGAATCACGGAAATATCTTAATCTGCCGATTTGCACAAGCCGAAGTAGCTAAAATCATTATTAAGTGTATAGTCCAGGAATATTATGAGTTTCACCTCAGAATGAGAAATAGTCAGCTATTAACTTGTATAAACCTTTATTTTGACACCCTAAAACTTGTCTCAAAAGCTACTTATCTTAGGGTGCCCGCGACTACTGATTTTTCAAGGTCAAAGGTCAAAAAATCATTTATTGCAAATATCTCGTTTCCTATGGGTTTTTTGGTATATGTATTCATAATAAATATTGTAGAAGGTTAAATTCTCTACAACTTTTGTACAAACATTTTTTCGATATCTTGAACCATTTTCGAGATTTCGATATTTTTTACATATATTTTTTTTTCAAACCGTCAGATTAAGGAAATCCCTCAACATAATTGTCAGATTATGGGTCAGTACAACAAGGCCATCAAGAAGAACCGCCTGTATAAAAACACAGTATAATTATACTGTGATAAAAATCTGACGCGCTCGAGTAAATCAAGGTCACGATTTTTTTTTGCATTTTCAAAAATCGGCCCTGACTGATGGTCGCGTCCAAATTGTCAGTCTTTAAAATAGGAGCTACTGGAGGGTTCACTTAACATCCCTTATCAATGTCTGACGCGCTCGAGTAATTTTTTTTTTTAAATATTTTCGACCCCTTCGTACGGCCACCCCCACCACGCAAAACGGCAGATTATTATTTTTCCGTTATCAGACAGACGTGGCGCGACTACCCTATTAATATCTGACGCGCTCGAGTATTTCTTGGTGACTGTTTTTTTTTACATTTTTGAAACCCTGTAGACGCTCCCCCCACCGCTGAAGGGGAAAATATCACATAACCTTTTTTTCTTTATTCCACCTAATCTTCAAATTCCAGTAGGTCCCAAAGACGCTCGAGTAACTACAAATTTAGCATCAATGCCTCCCCTACCATGAGCTATCATCGCCTTAGCTGTCGCGGATATACATATATGTCGTTCTTTATTTACTGCTGGACTGAAGTTTTAACATATGGAATTAAATATTCATTTTAACAGACAAAATCCACCACCACGAATAATGTTGCCAACTAATCAAACAAAAATATTAACATATCTACCACGGGCTGTACAATAATGATATAACGACATAAATACAAATAAATAGGCAGGTATCACCGTGCCTGGCACTGTTCATTACATCGGCCGTGAAATTTGTTTTTACCACGCTGACAACGTAATTTGCATGTTATTGTCTGACTTATTAAAGGATTAACTGAAGCAAATGATTTGTTAAACATGCAATAGTTCAGTTGATGGCCTTGAAGCGTTCAAGGTTAAAAATCTAGTCGCAAATTGTTTCAGATATTACAATGGAATTCTCAAAGTCAAAACTAGTTAAGATTAGGCCCTAGTAGGGCACTTATGATGGTCGAATTACAGAAGTTACCACCGGTTCGGGACTGAGAAGGACCGGCAAGAAACTCTGCAAGGTTACTTTTTTTTAATATTTTTGGACCAATTGACTATATTGGCTTTTCTTTTTATTCAAATGTTTCACAATTGTATGCTTAAACTAAAAAAAAATACATAAAAAATTATAACCCGCACTAGTTTAGTATTAATTTTAAATATCTTATTGGGACATTAATGTCAAATTTATGCTCAAATAGTAGGTACCTTTCACCAGCTTTTATAATTTATATACCTAGTTCTGAAAATCCATTTTTTAAACAGCAACCTTGTACGTACAACATATTATGTGAGAAATATTTTCGCGGCTCAAGATTTGTTCTGATTCTAACATCGTACCCTCGTTTCTTTTTCATTTGACAATATTAATTGATTGTTTGGCATTTTTTATTCAACGTTATCGATTAATGTTTGACTTATGTAATACACTCTAAATACACTGAATAATTGAATAGCAATTTTCCGTGGTGAAGGTTCCATGAAGTAGACGTTTATAAAAATAAAGGAATATTGATATATATGTATTAGGAATATTGGTACAGTGCCTGCACAAACTCATGAGGTTTTTAGGCACTTAGTTTATTCTGTTTTTAAGTAAAACCTGCAAATGAAAATTAAATTTAAAAAAAATGTATTTGGCGATATATTTGAACTATTTTAAAAATAATTTATTGGCCGGAGGCCTCTCGTGACATGAAGGCTGGCGTGTAATTTGCCCAAAGAATAGTACCTATTGCCATTCAGCGCGGCAGTGCTGACAGTCTTCTTGGGACGCTTCCATCGGGCAGCGATTTGGGGCAAATTTTTATTTATTATTAGTTTAGTTTCGCTTTTTAGGTCTTTAATAATTAGTATAATTTTTGCTTATGATATCAAAATATTTTTTTTTAATTTTGTCCTGACTGTATTTTATTATTGACGCAACTCTAAATGTATACCTTAGGCAGTGTGTGTGTCTTGTTGGTGATCTAATATAAATATATAAAAGTTTTTAGGCCATCAGATATAGATATTTTATACAATATCTATATCTACTAATATTATAAAGCTGAAGAGTTAGTTTGTTTGTACGCGCTAAACTCAGGAACTACTGGTTCGAATCGAAATATTATTTTAGTGTTAGATAGCCCATTTAGCGAGGAAGGCTAAAGGCTCTATAATATCACGCTATGTTTCAAATACCCCACGGGAACGCGGATGAAACCGCGGAGGACAGCTAGTTTTATTATTTATTTATTTTTTTATTTGGATAAGCTTGTGTTTGACCACAATCTCATCATGGTAAGTGATGATGTGGCCGAAGGTGGTAAGCACACAAAGCCTAGATGGGAACTGGCTCTCAAGTGCAGCTGTCGGAACACACCGATAGGTGCTTGGCGACAGGTTTTCAACTTGAGGGTGGTAGCCAGCCAGTCGGGTACTACAAAGTACCCTACCACCGTGCTATGGTTTCCTCACGATGTTTTCCTTCACCGAAAGCTTAAGCTCATTGTAGGATTCGAACCCACGACCTTCGTCGCGGTATTCGACGTCACTTACCACTGAGCTATCATCGCCTTAAAATTACATACGTATTTGAGAATAATTACATACGTGTATATGCTAGGCACTCGGTAGAGTAAACAACGTGGGGAAATCCTAGCAGTATCCTTTGTCGCCAATCACCTGACGGAATGTTCCAGCAACAGCATTTACAAGGCAGTTCTCTGCTAGACTTTACGCGGTAACCCTACATTGATACTAAGCCTTTTTAAAGTAAAAGAATGGCCTTACGTAATTTAAATATTAGCGATAAAGTCATACCATACGTACGCGCCATTGAAATATTTAATGAGTAGCATTAATCATATTCAAACGTAGTATTGCGCAACTTTATTGTCATCAGCAACAGTTCAATTCAGCTCTTATACATTGTGTGCTTACCACCTTCTGTCTGTCCTTCACCACATCACTTACCACAATCAGGTTGGACTTAGTCACCCACAAATGTTGAGGCTTCGAGGATATATTCCATTTACCTCCCTATACTAATCCCACTAACATTATAAATGTGAAAGTTTGGATCTATGTTTGTTACTCTTTCACGTTAAAACGGCTCAACGGATATTGATAAAACTTGGTACTCAGGTAGATCATATCCTAGAATAACACATTGGATACTTTTTATCCCAGGAAAGGATAAGATCCCTCGGTAACGCGGGTGAAAACGCGGGGCGGAAAACTAGTACTACTATAATTCTTCTAATATTATAAATTCAAATTATATTGTGTTCGTAATGACAGAACGGATTTGGGTGGAATATGTCACATAGATCATACTTTAGAATAAAGCATACGATACTTTTTATCTCGAGAAAACATTAGCCTTTATCTCGGAATAATAAAATAAGAACCGAAAGGTAACAGGTTTAGAACATGCGAAGGCTATATAATTCGTATGGGAAAACCAGCCAAGTCAGCCCTTAGACTACATATTTGGATTTTGCATAGAACTTGGCACTCAATCTCAGATCTCCATTCTTTTTGCGGCGAAGCCCACAGCAGAGAATAATTTTTGTATTGAACTTGGCTCTCCTTTTTTACATTTATTTTTTTGGTGGGATATCGGTTATCTGGTTCCATACTACAAGCTCCGCTTAGTTTGGGTTCCATAAAAATAAAGAAAAAATTAGGTTTAATAACTGCAGCTGAAGATAAAAGTTTTCAGTGGATTAAATGTAAACTTAAGAAGGCCGTATACTTAAAACTAGATCTATACTAAACTAAAATTATATTTAAAGACGTAAAGTTTGGAAGTAGGAGTTAATATCCAAAATTACAAAAAATACGATTCTGAAAATTATTTATCTAAAAGGAAGCTCAAAAACGCGGGTGAAACAGCGAGTTGGGAGCAAGTATTAAAGTCTTACCAAACAGACAAATGCAAAAAATTCCAACAGAACTCCTATAAAGTATTAAATATAACTGCAGATACGTATGTAGATGGTAAACGAAATGTGATGCAATCGTTTGGCAAACGATCAAGGACAGATTTAGCGTTATCGGTCAATAATCATACTACATACATACATCTATTTATCAACTTCCTCTTATTTCGGAATAAGTAAACAGACTCAAATAAGTATTAGTCAACTATATAGTTTGCAGTTTGCACGAGATATTTAATCGTCACGATGTTGATCCCCGATGAACTCCGAAACTACTAACCCGATGTTGATGAAACATGGCACACAAACAGATTATATCCTAGAATAAGAGATAGGATACTTTTTATTCTGGGAAAATTAAAGATCCCTCGGGAGCGCGGGTAAAACCGAGGAGAACAGTAATTCTAAACTAATTATAAAGAGAAAAGGCGTTTAAGAAAAAGATTTATTGTTTGTTTGTTTGTTACGATTTATCTCAAAAACTACTGGACCGATTTAAAATTCTTTCACCGTTAGCAAGCTACATTATCCCTGAGTAACAAGGTTTTTATCTTGGGAAAAGATAAGATCCCGGTAAGGACAGCTAGTTAAATATACCTCAAGCAAAATAGGAACCAATGATCCAAATGTCAGAATACAATTTGGCCGATCTCTATTCTCAAAAACCGACAGACAAACTAGATCAATTTAAAACCAAGGCTTTTCTGATAATAATGAAGATCAATCGAAATGGCCTGATGCATCATGTGGCAATTCAAATGATTATATAGTGTTTACTCATCATGGCTGTATATCTATACTATTCAGTGGTTTATTCGTCCAAGTATTATTCATCCAATGTAAAACGTCGCGCCGCTCCTTCGTAGATGGAGCGCTCCCTTTCCGTGACAGCTCCGAAAATGCGGCAACTCAATATTTTTGTGTGTATTTGCAAGGATGCTAGTGTGCGTGAAAAATTGTGTCGCGACAACTGAACGGTGTCATTTCTTGCAACGAGACTGGGCTCGGTTCGGCGCGGGTACGCTTCGGGTTCGATTTAGGCGTAGTATTTGTTGCCGCATTTTTCAAGTACATACTACGATGGTATCTAGTCCGAGCGGCGCGAGGGCCTATATTTAATCTATGACTATAATATTCAAATGAACTTACCTATAACTGACGTGCATTTCTGATTGATGATGCCACTGGGCAGCAAATGGAAATCGAACTCTTTGCCGTCTACGACGACAGTGTGACCAGCATTGTTGCCACCCTGAAAATAATGTTGCTATTTTAAAAATCACTTTACGGTTTAAAATGTATATTTATCTTGGCATTACGAAGAAAGAACAAGTGACATTTTATTGCTAGATAAATAAAGACGTTTACTGACAGGATGTTGCGTGATGGTAGATTTATTGTACCCTTGAAAAAAAAAGTGACACGCCATTCGATAGACAGTTGGTAAATTTGCGAGATTGCATAACATTTAACTTGAGTTAAAAGATGTTTTAATATACATAATATACAATAGGCAAACACAAAACAGAGATGATGGATGATAAAACTTAGCTCTACAAAAATTTCTTCGCGATTTCAGCTCAGCTCGACTAACCCAGCTCTTTCATTGAGCACAAATTTTCTCTCTCTGAACTCCATTACAATTTCTAATCAAATTCTTACGTCAAGGTAAAGTCGACACTTAGCACCATGAAAATAAGAACGAATATAGAACACTTGAATTATATAGTTTTCATCGCTGGGTTTTCATATCAAACTAATTTTGATCTCACTTTATCTCTTTCTTACAAACATTATTGGAAATGAATAGAAAATAAAGACTTCAAATGTTAATCCTTTTCTTTGTACTATATTAAAAAGAGATACACATTATACTATGTTTATTGTCCTTTTTGTCGATTACTTGTCGGCTAATTTGATCGTTATTTGAACTTCGTTGATGTAACATTTCATAGAATACTTTAATACCTACAAAATAATACCCTGTACGTACATTAAAATAAAACAAATCATAATGCATTGTCAGTGGTAAGTAAATACATAATAAATAAATAACATGACTCCAAGAAAGATAACAAACAGGTGTTTGTTATCTTATGTCATAGCATTTTACGTGATTTAATCATTGGAAAGACGACGAAACCTATTTCGTTTAGTGTAATTGATAATATAGTAATAAACAACAATCCTTGAAGTTAATGAGTTAATGATTTCTCCGCTTTTGTCAGCAGGTCGAATTGCAACACAGTTACAAAAAAATTGGACAAAATGTTGCAACGAAATACAATAACAACTAGTCACTTTGTTATAGTTGCGAAATTATATCTTATTTTATAACTTAGAGTAGTTTTTTTTTTTGGAACGAAGTTCCTTATCGCGCGTTGTGAAAGGGGCTAGACGGAAAAAAATCTTACGAAAAATTATCCGACACTTTTAGTGTCAGTGTCACTTTATTGTAAGCTGTGCGGCGTGCGCATGTTTCTCTCTCTCTCTCTCTCTCTCTTATAGAAAGCAAGCCAGATATTTTCATTTCTATTTATATATATATATATATATACTCTCCGATTGCCGATGTGTTGCCGAGCTTATGAGTAGATACATATACATAACTTTAAACGTAGACGAAATACTGCCGAATATTTATCTATCTTAACGCTTGAGTGACTACAAAAGCAGACTACATTATTTTACCAAACGGACATTGCTCTATTTTCTACTTATCGAAAACTAACACTTTATTTAATTTATCAGTAACAATAGATACAAATCATTGACCCGGATTATATTATACGGGGGATCCCCTAAAGGTGTTTATTTAAAGAAAACTCCTAGTGATACTTGATAAAATAAACTGAGCAAAAATTAAATTTATGTCAGTCTGTCAACGTCTATGTAGGATGTTCATTGTCTTTCTAAAGGACACAAACTACCCATAACAAAATACTTCATAAAAATATTACATTACATGACTGTTAGCGGGACCCGTTCTTATCGTAAGTTTAAATGCCTGTAATATCAAACTAATAGGTATTTTTGATCACAACATAAATAAGTGTATTTGTATACATACAAGCTTTACTGTAACAAACTTCAACCGACTGGGTATAGATTATGTTTTGTGTTTTTTTTTATGATTAGTACATAACTCACTTCAAATGTCAGTATTTTAAAAAATTAAGGAAACTATAGGTCTTATTATGTTCATATATTCCTATCCTTAACATCTGTATGACCGTTTGTTTCTGTAATAATAATAAATAAAAAAAAAATTACTTTTAAAAAGCTGCGAATGACCAATATTTTCTCAAAATTACGTAAATAACGCGTTTGTCCTACTAACGACCGACTTGACGGAGCCTTCAGAAATTAGGCCTTCTGCAGAGCTTTCTAAATCTTACGACGCTTAAATCTATTGATGCAGTATTCATAAATAATTCAAAGAGACAGGAGTGCAGGACTCGCGTGGATGGCTACAGGCCTAAGACATTACTGAAAAATCAATGAGTATTGTCTACCAGACATTGACCTTACATACTTATTTTCAGCGCATAATGAAAGTCATGTATGATTCATAGTATACGATTCGATAGCGCATTGCATCGTGACAATTTGCAATAAAATAGCATTTATAGTCAATATCCAATCGCGATGTCTTATCAAGTGCTTCAAGGATTTTAATATTACGACTTCCTTATTTTTCGTTCCGTATCTGTTGCAAATATTACACGTGTTTGTTGGAACTTTATTGTATTATCTTATCTGGTCGAGTTCGAAGCACATTTCCTTATAAACTTAGGATATTTTACATTAGCAAATGGCTGTCAAGTGTCAAGTGTGTCATTTACACGACTGCCCCAGAAGTGCTATAGTGTCAAAGGCAACGGTTCGATTCCTAAGACAGACATCTGGGTTCATGAACATGTATGTTTGTCCTGAGTCTGGGTGTAATAATCTATATAGTACAAGCTCTGTTTAGTTTGGGACCATACGGCCATATGTGGAGAATATCCCATTTATTATTAATAATATTATCCTGAATACTGACTGAAGTAGTATTCTAAAAGCAATTACCATATGCAAAGTTACAGGGTCAAGATTCTTGAATTCTATTATATCTACGGAACACGCTAATATCAAACGAGTCAATTCATGGCGTCTGAATAGATCAGATAATAAGAACCAATTTCAAAGTTACTTAATTTGAAATTGCATTACAAAGTAGGCCACCAATGCATAAATAAAAAAGCATGAATCCTTCGCTCCATAGAAATTTTATAGGAGTTACAGTGGTCCGAGTTTTTTTTTTTTTATGTCACTAGTGACAACGAGGCAGGCGGGTCACCTGATGGTAAGTGACTACCGTCGCCTATAGACATTAGCAATACCAGGGGGACTGCCAACGTGTTGTACACCTTATTACAATGCCTTAAGGGCAAGGGCAACTGGCTCTCAAGTGCAACTGCCGAAACACACCAACAGGTGCTTGGCGACAGATTTTCAACTTGAGTGTGATAGCCAGCCAGTCGAGTACCCTACCACCGTGCTGTGGTTTCCTCACGATGTTTTCCTTCACCGAAAGCTCAAGCTCATTGTAGGATTCGAACCCACGACCTTCGCCGCGGTATTCGACGTCACTTACCACTGAGCTATCATTGCCTTCCAAACGTAACCTCTATCGATGGTTTCCGTAGGGACGCCACTATTCGGGACACTATTATAATATACATTGTTATAGGTATAGAGTATAGAAGATTAAACATGTAAACAAACTAGTTATGCTAATTAGAATATCTTAAGAGGATAACAAAGATGCTGACTCATAAAGCCACAAGGTAAAGTTTGAGTAGCATGAAGATGTCAGTTTCGTTGAATACCGTAATAAATATTATTCAGCTAGGGGGGGCAAACCGGGGCACTTCCCCGGGCGGCAGATTCGCGGGCGCCAAAAACATAATATGATATGTTTGTAAATAAAAAAAACTATACAAAAAATATGTTAAGAGTGCATATATTAAAGGGTTCTTAGTCTCCCAATCCTGGTGAGATTTTTTTAACAATTTGCTCAAACGAGAGGGGGCGCCACGGCTGTGGTTTGAACTACGCGTTACGTAACATTGTTTTTTTTACATTTTCGGTACTTTACGCCCCATAATTGTGACTTTTAAGTAAAAATCACACAAAACGTTTTACTAGGGGGGAGAGGGGGGTACAGATGAACGTGACGGCGCGTTACATGGGGGGAGGGGGTCAAAAATCTCCAAAAATTGTGTTACGCAATACTTGAACGCTCCCTATCCAGCTTTGCTGAAAATGTATAAGACAGAACTACTCCTAACTACCTCAGTAGTCAATATAAGTACTAACAAATAAGAATTCTCTAAGAATAAGTGTGTATATGTGTGACTAACATGTTAAAATTATGCATGTTATCAATAATAGCTGGAGATATCTAGTTATAGCCAGATGATACACACTCTGGGTCATAGCAGCTGACAATTATCAATTTAAAGTGTAATAATATGCCTATGGATCCTGACAACTATTTTACGGATGATGTTTTTCATATGAATACACTTGATGGTCCAATTTTGTATGCATCTGTTTTTATGGCCACCAAAAAATGTTTCAAGTAATCTGATTATTCTAAATGGTATAAAACACTAGAGGAATTGCAATGTATAAGTTTTGAACTTATTGATTATTGAAAGAAGTGATAGCACACAAGAAAGGCATCATAGCCATTTGAATTCTTTTTATTTATCATAATTATTATAATAAGACTATTTATGAATAATAAAATAGCATACCAATATACATAACAATTAAGAATATTCCAATATTTTCTTGTATAAAACATAGCAGACTATGAAGAATTTTAGTTTTTAAATTCAACATGTTCTTTAACTTTGTGTGTTTCTTATATGAATGAACATATACAAGTTTTATTAATGCATGTTTCATCCAAACAAACACTGGCCTTAGTTATTTACACATCCAATAATGCAAAATTAGATGGGAGCCCTAGACAGCTGAACAATTTAAACAGAAACCAAGAATAGTGTACATTCAATGTTCAATAGCGAAACGGCGACAATAAACGGCCCAGACCTTGGCGGGAATCCACAATTAGCATTTATCAACTCTAATAATACGTAACTAACATTGAATATAATTCATTCATCTTCAGTCACATGACTAAGTTCAACCAGAAAAAAATTACATTAAGACTTATAATAATAATTATACCATTACATAAATCCCGGACGCTACTGGTTTACGCAATATTGAAGCGGTTCCCGCTAAGATACTTGGCAGATACCGAGTAATCGTGAATTCGTCTAAAAACATTGTTTTCCCTCGCATGTTTTCAAAACAAATTCTGGCGCGCCGCCAATAATGCGATCTTTACAATATAACAGCTTCTGGCGTCCGAAATATGATAAGGTTAGGGAAATTAGTGAAAAAATAATTTCTTCTATACAATAGTAGGTAAATTATAACCTAAAACAGAATTCTTATTTATTATTTGCATCACATAAAAGAGCGTCAGTATATTATAAATTAGAATTTGTCTAAATAAAAGTTTTTATTTTCGTAAGTAAATAAAAAAATGTTAGAACTAACCTGACAGCGACACACCAAGTCAGAATTTACAGCCAGCAGATCCACCACTTTTCCTTTACCCTCGTCACCCCACTGAGCACCCAAGACAACAGTTACTTTATTAGACATTTTATTTGGACACGGACACGATAAGTCACCGTTTACTTCTGTATGCTTCGAATTCATCGTCGAAGCCATTATTTATTGCAATTTCGTAATTTTAGGAGAAAGACCGAGACATGCGCGCGCCGGGTTCGCTGAAGCGAAAAAAGATTTTAGTGATGCCATGTCGTAAAATCAAGTCTACTTATACCAAACAATATGATTCTTTCAAAATATTTTACACATTATTTTACGTTAATTTCTAAAAACAGCATCTTACTATATGGAATATTAATACAATAGTAATACTGTGTATTCTGACTGATTTAAATACATTTGAAGACAGAGGATATAGCGATATAGAGAAATATGTTCAGTTAGTATTTAATTTTTAGTTACATAATTTGTTGATGGCAAATAGTTTTTAGCATTACTGTTTAGTTCGACGAAGCTTAAATGAGATGCTTGCTTGTATCAAACATTCATTAGTTTTCCTCATTTAATGGGGAAACAATTCAACCTTACAACATTGAATTTTTAGGGTATGGCCACACTTGCACATTTCTTCATTATCTATACCAAGAATTATATATTCTAAATGGATAGGTAACCTATTTGAAGCAAATATCTTTCTTTCATTAAGGGTAAGTAGGGTTAGGAAGAGAGATTGTCCCAACGTAGTTGTTATCTTTCTCTTTTTCGCAATTGATAGGTATTTGCTTCAAATCTCGGAACAATAACTAGCATGGAAGCCGGGCTAAAATAAAAACCGAGTACTATACAGTTTATTCATTTATGTCAATTAGCATATCGTAATGTGGGAATGAAACAAAACATGGCTGTATGTTTTTATTATTTTTAAACGTGTCACAAGCAAAATGTCAAATGATCCTCTTTGGTCCTCTTATAATGCTAACAAATAAAGTGATGTCAAAATGGTTATCGATAATCATTTCAATACTGTTGCAGATTTCCTAATGATGGTGAAATGAAAATGAAATGGAGTCAGTGCATCAATAGGTTTTTCTCATACAAACTTCCACCCCCTTTTCACCCCCTTAAAGGGTGATTTCTAGGATAAAAACTATCCTATGTTTTTTCCCGGGACTCCAACAATCCCTATCCGAATTTCATCTAAATCGGTTCGGCGGTTTAAGCGTGAACAGGTAACAGACAGACAGACAGACAGACAGACAGACACACTTTCGCATTTACAATATTTTATAATTATAATATTAATTAGTAAATTAGTATTAGTATGGATTTAAATGATTAATAAAGACATTAAATTAATAATTGTAGTTTCATTTATACTTGTGTCAAATTCTTATCGTCTCTTTCCTACCACACTTGACTGATATTCCGACGCCGAAGTTCCGTCGTGGTAACTATATTAATTAAAATATATAATAGAAAACTATTCTATCTATAGGTACACATAATAAAAATGTAACGGATCGCTATCTGTACATGGAAGATATATGAGAAAAAATATTATTGGGTCCTTTATCAACGCAATAGCACCCAAAACAATGATTGTTAGAATTTTGTCTGTTTGTGCAAGCTAATCTCAGAAACGGCGTATTCGGATGTGGTTTTCACTAATATATTCTGGTAAGCTTCATTTAACATTTAGTGTTTGTTTTATGTCAATCGGTTCTTAAATAAAAACGTTATGTCAATTTAAAGAATCACGTCGAACATTTGTTAATCCAAAATAAACCAAAAGATATGCCCACTACTAATACTAACTATATTTACTTGTTTGCTTTGGTGACTTATATCGACACGACAATGTCGATGATAAGCCCATCACTAGCCAAAAAATAGCTTGTGACCTCGGAACAATAACTAGCATGGAAGCCGGGCTAAAATAAAAACCGAGTACTATACAGTTTATTCATTTATGTCAATTAGCATATCGTAATGTGGGAATGAAACAAAACATGGCTGTTTGTTTTTATTATTTTTGAACGTGTCACAAGCAAACTGTCAAATGGTCCTCTTTGGCCCTCTTATAATGCTAACAAATACAAAAGTTCTATCCAAGACGTCAAAATACTTACGTTGGCTATCAACTTAATTTTTTAGTTTTATGTTTTGTTGATACGAGTCGGGAGTTTGACGAATTTACTAAGTGAAAATAGCGAGTTAATTATTAATTTCTGTCTGAGAACGTTTAGCGCCAGAAAGTATATACGAGAGGTGTACAGTGCCCTGGACAAGATGTCTTGTGTTGTTGAAGGGTGTAAAGCCCATAGTTCGAGAAAAGAAAATGAGAACGAAACGTTAACATTTCATCGGTGAGTTTAGAGATATATTTTTCAATACTGGAAATAAAAAAAGTGATAGACGAAAAATAAAAATAGTACTTTATGCCTATCTACTCAAAAGAATTCACGTATTTGCTTTATTTTATGATTTTTCTGAAAAATAAAATTGTCGCAAGTATAGGTTACTAGTGATGTAAAAATGGTTATCGATAATCATTTCAATACTGTTACAGATTTCCTAATGATGGTGAAATGAAAATGAAATGGAGTCAGTGCATCAATAGGTTTTTCTCATACAAACTTCCACCCCCTTTTCACCCCCTTAAAGGGTGATTTCTAGGATAAAAACTATCCTATGTTTTTTCCCGGGACTCCAACAATCCCTATCTGAATTTCATCTAAATCGGTTCGGCGGTTTAAGCGTGAAGAGGTAACAGACAGACAGACAGACACACTTTCGCATTTATAATATTTTATAATTATAATATTAATTAGTATTAGTATGGATTTAAATGATTAATAAAGACATTAAATTAATAATTGTAGTTTCATTTATACTTGTGTCAAATTCTTATTGTCTCTTTCCTACTACACTTGACTGATATTCCGACGCCGAAGTTCCGTCGTGGTAAATCCGTTAGTAAACCACAGCCACACTTGGCAGATTATCCGTCGACAGCCAGCGCCTATACTGATAATAAATTATAATAATATGGGAATGTTAAGAAAAGGATAAACAATATTAATAAAAAAATATATAATAGAAAACTATTCTATCTATAGGTACACATAATAAAAATGTAACGGATCGCTATCTGTACATGGAAGATATATGAGAAAAAATATTATTGGGTCCTTTATCAACGCAATAGCACCCAAAACAATGATTGTTAGAATTTTGTCTGTTTGTGCAAGCTAATCTCAGAAATGGCGTATTCGGATGTGGTTTTCACTAATATATTGTGGTAAGCTTCACTTAACATTTAGTGTTTGTTTCATGTCAATCGGTTCTTAAATAAAAAAGTTATGTCAATTTAAAGAATCACGTCGAACATTTGTTAATCCAAAATAAACCAAAAGATATGCCCACTACTAATACTAACTATATTTACTTGTTTGCTTTGATGACTTATATCGACACGACAATGTCGATGATAAGCCCATCACTAACCAAAAAATAGCTTGTGACAACCTGCATAATAACGAAACAGAACGGTATTATATGTCTCTTTCCCACGCATTATTAACGTCGAACGTAAAAAAAGGTAAAGTATATGCATTTCATTTCTTATTTTAGCCCGGCTTCCATGTTAGTTATTGTTCCGAGCTTGTGACAACCTGCATAATAACGAAACAGAACGGTATTATATGTCTCTTTCCCACGCATTATTAACGTCGAAAGTAAAAAAAGGTAAAGTATATGCATTTCATTTTTTATTTTAGCCCGGCTTCCATGTTAGTTATTGTTCCGAGCTTCAAATAGGTATTTAGAGTTACCTATCCATTTAGAATATATAATTCTTGATCTATACGACCGGGACTTTTTGGCGGGAACTTGCGAAGTGACGTTGCGTTTTCGTTTTATTTTCATTAAATTCGTGTACCTATTTTGAGTTTTATCGAACAATATCCGTGGAGTTTTATCCAATAATGATCAATCTAAGTGTATCATAACTTTGCAGGTTGTCCCAAAAATCCGTGAAAACTTTTAGGAACGCCAATTTCACTAAAAGCTGATTGAACTTGTAAGTTGTAAGGACGAGGACTAAACTTTCCAGTGAATGTGACTATATTGTAAAAAAAATCTAAAGAAAACGTATGCCACTGAAAGTCTTTTTAAAAAAAACTACACTAGCAGCGTACCTATCAAAACGAATCTAAAATACGATTTCAGTTACAAGTCATATCACTTCGATATACCGAACTAGACAAACCGTTTTCACAAAACTAAAAACACGCTCTAAACTAAATCGACTATATTACAATAGCCTATATTACAAATCCAAACCAAATCATTAGGTAACCACACAAAACAAATGAGATTCGCTTCCTCCCTTTGTAAGCAAGCGTTCGGTAGAATATAAAAACGAAGCAGTTTTCACTACACTCGATACAATTTGAATTTTGGGGGTTTCTTGCATGGAACACATTGCACATTGAAACATAAACTTACAAGGGGAAGTAATAAAATCTAATAGAGATAGTTACCTACTATTATTTCAAAATATGAAATCCAAAAGGGTATATTATTTTGTGCCGTATTTTATATTACTGCGAAGTATCGGTTAACGATTGTCTAGTCGATTCATTCATATTGAGTAACTCGAATTACACACTCTGGAGTTGTTTTTCTTTGTCTTGGTACAGCATGTAGCTAGCTGGTATAGAGCACATGTTCGCGGCACAATAATATGTTTTATTCTCATTTACTCAATTGAGTTAGATAATAACCTGCGAATTCATTCAATTCAATCTTGACCAATCATGTCACTCGTTATAGAATAGAACATCGATGCCAGACGCTAGTAACTCATTGATTGTTTGTTAATCCTACAATCCTACAATCCTACTAATTCGTTCTATTATACCTACTAATATATGTGAAAGTTTGTATGTTTGTGAGCTTGAATGTTTGTTGCACAATTATGCAAAAACGGCAGAACTGATTTTGATGAAACTTGGCATACAGGTATACATAAAACATAAAGATACTTTTTGTCTCGGGAAAAGATAAGATCTCCCGGGAACGCGAGTAAAACCGTGGGATGGAAAACTAGTATTCAAATAAATATGCTGGAGTCAAACTAAATTCTACTCTTTAACAAATTCTATCTTAACAATAATCATATTATTATTAGAAACTTACTTTAGTGTCAAAATAGAAGCATTGCTCTCTCCCTACATACACATTATGCATGATGGTTCTAATACTTAAACGAAATATCGTATTGCGTTTCCATAAAATGTGATGACCTAGACATGACCGAATTGTAGGGACATTTTTTTGCGTCATGAGCGACAAAATATTCTATTTAATGATAAGAAAGAAGTACTTGATGCTTATCATGCAAATATTACTCATTGAGGAAAAGCGTCCACAAGTATCGATAATAAAACTATCGGTATTATTATCGATACTTGTAGTTCCGACTGTTCTCCCTATTGACTGACACATGACTTGACCGACTAACATGACATTTTGTTCTTTGTTTTGTTCGTTCCTACGTTCGTTTCATTCGGTCTGCTGACTGACTGATTTGATATTTATTTATTTGATTGATTGATGGCCGGTTCGCCTGTGATGGTTCGGCTTTGTCGTCCGTTCCGTCCGATCAAGTACTATTCATAGATAATGTACTGTAAATAAAAATATTATTTGTTGTTAAAAGTCCGTATTGTTTGGACCATCATTTGGGTACGTAGGCGTGAAAACCGAAATGCAACTTTTTGTATACTTTTTGATATCTTATACTGTATGTTGTGTCGTGAGTTATGGCGATAAAGAAGCCGAGGAAGAGGGCAACAGAAAGAGGATTATAGAACAATTAACGAGGACTCGCACAGTGTTACTTGATGACTATCATTTGGTGACAAGACAAATAGCCACCGATGTATATATGTACAGAAGTTATCGCACAGTATCTGTTGTGTTTTACCCTGTTATGAGGGACGTAACAGACGCTCGCTTCACATTCCAGTCTGAGGAGCTTCACCTGAATAACATTGGTATGACTAACAAATGCACTTTTCATTCACACTTTTCCTATTGCAACACAATTTTTCCATGATTTCTTTGCTTTACATATTTTTGAACTCGAATGTGTCTATCTTGTCTATTAGTAGACTCTATACAGATTTTTTTGCTGGTGTCATAGTAAACCTAAGTATTCCTTGAGGAAGGAAGACTACTCTTACTCTCTGACTGACAGCTGAGAAACTCTCTTGATGCAAGTAATGACTAGTAGTGAATACAAAAAGTCCGTAGGCAGTTCGTTGTTCTAGTGTATAAAAAAAAACCCTATATCCTGCTCCAATTCTAAGAAAACAGTCTGCCTAGCTATTCTACTCCTCAAACTGCAAGAAAATTTGTATTAAGTTTGTCTACTACTCAAAAATTTGATGTCTATTTAATGAATCTACATTAGCTAGTAGATATACAGACTAGGCAGGAATGTGGGTTTGTAATTAACATAATTTAATTGTTAATTATTAATGGTCAATGTTTAAAAATGGACGATGAGAAAGCATAAAACCTTGTGAGACATCAGCACCACGGCTCTTATGCTTCTGTTGGACAAAAAGCTGGCAATCCAATTGCACAAACCCTCGGGCAGTCCAAAAAATGGCAACTTCGACAGAAGACTCCGATTTAAGTTTACAGCTAATGCCTCATCTTGACGCTTAACGGCTTGAGCCCAGCGGTGTGTAAGATACACCAGAAAATTTTTCGTCAAGTGACTATGACGGAAGCCGTATTGGAGGTTGGTAAACAAATCGTGTTCTTCCAGGTATCAGAGGAGCTGTTTATTACTTACTCGCTCCAAAACCGTTGAGAGAAGAAGGGAAGTTATAGCAATATGCTTTTAATTCGATGGGTCAGATCTATCACCCCTTTTTGGCTCTGTGTCACATGGACAGACTTCCACGAAGAAGGGACTGTTTACTGGACCTCGAGGCAGCATTTAATTAGCGTTTCGCAAGTGATATTAATGTGGGCCGTGGTCCAAACCTCAAAAGCAGATTGCTTGAGGAGCGTAGCTTCTCTGCAAGGCCGATTAAACCACGAATGTGCAATGGTTATTAACCTAAAATTAACTATGCACCATTTACGAAATGATTACACAAAGAAAGACAATAGATAAAATTATCTAATTAGGTACACGGGTAAAGAAATCTTTATTCTCATAAGAAATACAATTTCACTAACATGAGAACTTATAAATAAATTAATAATAAATTAACAGAGTTCACTTATTAAATTCGAGGGCGTGCATTATTATTACGGAATTACATAGGTAAGTATTTAGAAGAATAGATCTAATTATGATTAAAAAAAAATATATATATAATAATATATTGTCGGGTACTATTATTATAATCAAATTGGTTATCATATAAAATTACTGCTTATGAGATTTAAAGAGTAAAAGACAGCTCTAGCTACAGTGCTATATCGAGGAGTGTCGAGAAAGAGCGATGCGATCTAAAAACTAATAAAAGCGTAAAAAAAAACATTGAATTAGGTAAAAGAAGAGTAGTACCTGCTGGGTGTGCGTGATCATACATGTGCTTGGCAATTTATTTGTATTGTGTAAAAAGCTTGATTATTTTCGAGCAACGATACCCTGATAAGGTTTTTAATTACACACGATATGTTAATCAGACTAATGAGTAATTAATTAATAGTGTTTAATGGTTATTTATATAAAATACTAGTTGTCCCCGCGTTCTCACCCGCATTCCTGAGGAGATGAGGGATTGAATTTTCAAAAATCCTTTCTTATGTATGAGCGGTGGGGATAACTTAACATCAGGTGACCCACATGCTCTCTTGCAATTAATAAATTTTAAATCTGTGATATCTTTTTAATGATAATATGCTGTAAAAAGCCATTTTGATCTAAACTAAAAGCACAACGTATCTAGCGTATTTAATTCATCAAACATCTGCTTAGCATCGTTTATAACACATGCAAATTAAACAAAACCAAGGCCTAGTTTTAGGTTATTTAAAACGTGCCGAGTTATTGAATAACCCTTCATAGTTTGCGCCTGTTTTACAATAGATGGATATAATTTAATTTATATCATCCATCATTCATCCAATGATAGAAATGGCGGTTTGACAGATTTTCTGTAGACCTAAGTGTCTAATTGCCATTTTGTAGAATGGATAAGAAACGCGACATATTCTTTACGATGGTAGGGTACTTTGTTTGTAGTACTCGAATGGCTGGCTACCATCCTCAAGTTGAAAATATGTCGCCAAGCACCTGTTAGAGTGTTCCGGCAATAGCACTTGAGAGGCAGTTGCTTATAAGGCATTTTAATAAGGTGTACAACACATTGGCAATCCCCCTGGTATTGCTAATGTTTTTGGCGACGATAGCCACTTACCATCAGGTGACCCGCCTGTTGTGGTAAGTATAAAAAAATAGGGGTATGCCATCCCTGAAAATCATCATGTATAGCTTCATTTATATGGGAAAATCGTTTTGGTTGAATAATATCAAACATTTTGAAAGTTGGTCATCATGTTCTTACTACAACTTTTTGACAAATTACAATACCTTTGCAAAGTGCATGTATTCCGCAATCCGCATTAAACAAATAAAAATAACTACCACTGCATGCAAGTACACATCAACCTAAAAATCATCCTGTATATACGTATTACATGTAGAAGCTTTTGTAAAACACGTCATTTCAAACTTCAAAACACGGAAAATGTAAATAAATATACCTACACTACGTTTTTAACATTGTTTGTTTATTTGAATTTAGCTTATAGACGCTGTGTGGCAAACGCAACATTTGGCTTGACCATTGTGTCCGTTGTCCATGTGTTCTTTGTTATACATACGTATAGATGGTGTATTTGTATAGGGCGTGAACTATACTGTCCAGGATTTAAATTAGTACTCCTCAATATGACCTAGATTTTGTATAGATAGATTCCTTCTGGGAAAGCGTGCTCCATCTTAGGCTTCGTCTTCGTCCTTCATGGACGGGTCAATGGCCAAACGCAAGCCCATTCAATGTAAAAAAAAATACATTTTATTGCAATATTAAGGTCATAGCCCATTTAAACGACTCTGCTCCAACACCGCTCCCACCCAACACCGCCCTATACTAAAAGTCTACTACCGAGCAGTCTGATGGCGGTAAGCTCGCTGTCTGCTAGTTTATGTTGCCAATGTAAACTATATCTAAAGAGCACGACCTGAAGCCCATATTTTAATGATATTTTATTTGTCGGGTAGGAGCGGAGTCGTGTAAGTGAGTTACGACCTTTAAGTTATTTATGTGTGCGTTAGAGTGCCATTTCTCGGCCATTTATTAAGATCGAAAGTTGTGTAGGTAACCAATAGTATATAATCTCCCTTTTTAGGGTTCCGTACCCAAAGGGTAAAAACGGGACCCTATTACTAAGACTTCACTATCTGTCCGTCCGTCCGTCTGTCTGTCACCAGGCTTTATCACAAGAACCGCGATAGCTAGACAGTTGAAATTTTCACAAATTATGTATTTTTGTTGCCGGTCCTATACAACAAACGTTATTTTTTTGCCGCTTTTACGGAACCCTTCGTGCGCGAGTCCGACTCGCACTTGGCCGGTTTTACTTATAACATCATGGATGGCCAACCAATAAGCTTGAGGCTGGCGGGCTGGCTACACTCGCTGACCAGTTCTCGTCCACATGTTTGTCTCGAGCAAAGTATTTATTAGGTATACGATGTCTTATTGATATGCAATCAATATTGTATTAGGTATATATACGTAGATTAGTTATCAAACAATAACTATTTCAGTGATAAGATATACCTACTTACCTTACAATTTTTGCATAATTATGTTTTTATTACAGTTTGTTATTAAAACTGGTAATTAGATACAAAAATAAAATACCTAGAATTGCTACCCAATTTACAGAACAATAATAATGGCGTAATAGAGTTATGTTTTGTTATGTTCAAATAGGCATTTGCAAGCACTTATGGATAGTCTAGGCCAGACTCAAACGCACGATTCGGATTGCTTTTGCCGAGAAGAGCCGTCAATAAACCCAACAAATCAACAATTACTCTTTTCAAAAGCAACTTAGTCCTATTTACGTTATTTTATCGAGTCTCACTCAATATTCTGGTATTGTGGCGGCAAAAAAGATAATTCCTTTCGGCAGTATTACGCAAGTGGCATTTTAGACCCTTGTTCTTTTCAGTTGCATATTTGGTGGTTCTCTATCTATGTAGTTAGATAGATAACGCTTTTGTTATGCTTCTCTCATATCTGCGACTATCGCCACGATGCTTCGTCTATGGTAGCATAAAATGCAGGTGTGGGAAGGCATTATGGTCACGCTTTACGGGCTATGCCTGATAGTTAGCTTGCTTTACGATAGACGCCAACACACAGCCCACTTTACAAGGAATTTAGTGAATCGCGATTAGTAGTTAGAGCCATTGCATGCAGGTGTGGAAGCGCTTTATCTGTGCCGCGATTTTGGGCGCGAAAAAGTCGAAGCATCGTGACCACGGACAATTTAAAATTGTAATTGACAATTTTATATTGTCTGTGATCGTTACGCAGGTGTTAGGTGGAATAACACCATAATTATAACAATCAGAGTATTAATACATACATCTCACCATTAGTTACCTAAGTAGAATTTGTAGTAATATAGAATAGAAATAGACTGTGGTAAACGAAAATAAACCGTATGTCGTAACGTACCGGTTTCATATTCAATTGTTACCATATCAACTCAAAATTGATATCTACAAGTCAACCTTTGGGTAGGAGTTACGAGTCGATCAGTTGTCAGTCACTGTGGAGTCAGTGACTTGTAATTTATTATTCTACTAGTTAGCCTATGTTTGCGACGCGCATTTGACTCATACAGTTACTGACTATCACGTACTATCACTCACCCATCTAGGTAACTACGGCGACATACAGACAGACAGTGTGGAATATTGAGCCTATTTAATTTTGGGGTTAATTTAATTGAAAAAGCCTATGTCCTGTGTGGTGCAGATATGTTTTTACTATAACACATTCCACCACGGATTGTTTTTCCATGTAAAGCTTGAATCATGTCTATAGACAGCGTACGTCTCAGACTATTAACACCACAGGCATAAAAATATTATCACATACATTTTCTATGGGCGTATTCAAATTTTGAGCGCGTGAGCGGATGTGTCCGCACAGATAATGTAAAAGACTACTGTTATGAGTCCATCACATACGGTGTCTGTAGATGCGAACAAACGTTTGCCCAAGCAGACAGACAAACACGAAGCATTAGTATGTTTGCATAGAGATAACTAAACCAAAGAGTTACGTACTAGAACGCGGTTAAAACCAGTGTGGAACCAAGAACTGTTTGCATGCACAATTGGTAGCATAATGGTTGCTTGTGAGACGTGAGACGAGGGGTTACAAATTGATTCTATAATATACGTCATTAAATCATCCTCTGCCTTCCTTGTTACCAATTATTTTGAGTTCTGCGCAATATTCTAGTTATATCGTCTCTTACAAAATCTATCCATTTCTTTT
Source organism: Ochropacha duplaris (assembly GCA_951361185.1). Lineage (NCBI taxonomy): Eukaryota > Metazoa > Arthropoda > Insecta > Lepidoptera > Drepanidae > Ochropacha > Ochropacha duplaris. The sequence goes on along the minus strand of OX592707.1, from coordinate 8,608,200 downwards.
ACGGTCTTCCTCTACCCGTATATTCATCCAGCCCAGGACCTACGATTTTTTCGTACCGGGGTAAAAAGAGTAGAGTAGTAGTAGAGAAAGATATTTTTAATTTTACTTTTTTAAACAATTGTTAAAAAAAACTCGCAATCATGGGTCGTGGGTTCGATTGTCGCCCAGGATAGGCCACGTCGGTTTGTCCTGAGTCTGAGAGTAATTATCAAATAAAAAAAAAAGTTATACCTATTGTTAATTATGTATAGCTGTTTTGTGTCCACAGTCCATTCTTTTCAACGGCTCCTTCTCAACTCTTCTTTTTAGTCACTGGTACCACAAACTTCCTCTTATGACATGAATGTACATGAATACGCAATAAAAACCTGTATAGTATATTTTACGTATAAAATGTATGTCATGTCTCGGGGGATACTTTTGTCCTGACAATTAGAGGTTAATGAATGTTGAAGCGGGTCGACTCGTACGTTAGTTTGTAAACGAGCTAGTTATTTATGAGGCAAGTAGGCGTAGGGCAGCCTTCAGCATTTGAAAACATTTATACTGTTACACCATAATGTACCTTGTGTGTAATCGCTAACATTTATGATTGAAAATCGGTTGCTACTACAGAAGTGTTTGTGCAAGTGCGCTTGAAAGCTAGTTCCCTTTTAGGCTTTGTGTGCTTACCACCTATCACATTTTACTGTATGGTTCTGTTTGACCACAAATGGTGATTGGTGATGATGTACCCGAAGGTATAACCACACGAAGTCTAGAAGGTAACCGTATCAAGTCAAAAGATAGTTTTGTGTGGCACGTATTGCGAAAAAACAGGAACAGCTAGCACCTAAAGGGATTTTTCCTCCTTTGGAATCGAGTGGACCAGTAAATATTGTACAAAGAGAAAAATCTTTTATTGTTTCCTTAAGCTGTCTAGAAATCATGTTATCATACACTTTCAGGGTCCTGCAGTCCGCAAGAGGTGATAATAAACATAAAACACGGTTCGTATCCAGCGGTCAATGCAGATGGGTATCCTTTCCCAAAGAACTTTGTGGATCCAGCCACAAGGGAAAATGTTCATACCCTAGAGATATTGTCAGATGGTAAAAACAGAACGTATACAATAGAAAATCCAAAACCGGGAAATTGGTATGCGCTGGTGTATATAAAATGGGAGGATCCGAGGTCGCAGAAAGTTGAGCAGCAAGGTACGTTTTGCTTTGCATTATTACATTCAAAAAAAATTTTGACGCACGCGATTCAAATTCTATGATCTATCTGCAATTTTTTTAACTGAGCAAAATTGCAAAAAAAACATTCAATGTCACACATATCTTCAGACATGCATGCCAATTGTTCTCTGCCAAATACTTAAAAGGTCATCCTAATGCTACAGAACAAAAGGACATAGATTAATAATGACATCATACCATTTTGGCTAAGCTGACAGTTAAAATTAGGCTTGTGACCTTATGTAAACACAGATGTAGCCAGACATACGGAGCCGGCATTACATTGATTCGTATTATAACTAGGTTTTGTTTGTGAATTTTTCAAAATTGTTGACAGAGCAAGCGAAGCGTCTCTGTTTCATCTTGGCTTAGGCAAAAATGCTTTCGGTCCGTCTGTCCGGCTGTTCTCCTCTATAGGTCGCATTTCTCATCCGATTCTCGATAATTATAAGTTTTTTTTGTCTATTAACTTTTTGGAAAATTTTCAAAATTGCGGAGCTCTGAGAGTTGAATACGTTTTTTTTTTTTTCAAAAATGTCACTAAACCTTCGCGAGGTATACAGCTCTCAGAGCCACTAATTTAATGGTAATGGGGAGAATTCTTTTCTAGTTTCCTACTGATATTATAAATACTCAGGCTCAACGCACATAGGATCCTTTACTATTATTATACCACTAGTTTTCACCGTGGTTTCACCCGCGATCTGGATGTATCTAATTAAATTTACCAAATGTTTTATTAATATCTATCCCAAAATTTACTCAACCCCGTGCATCTATAATGACGTGAAAGATCTTTAGAATTTATAAATATTAGATGTTAGAGTATTGAATTGAGAGCATCAGATTTTTAAAAAAATGTTAAACATAATATTGGGGTAGTTGGCGTGGTTAATAAGAACACTATCTGTCAAGCCACATGTTGTGAGTTCGATTCCCACCCAGGACAGACATGTGTGTATGAACATGTCTGTTTGTCCTGAGTCTGGGTGTAATTAGGTACCTATCTATTCGACTATGAATTTCGAAAAAAGTATACGCAGTATATCGTTTTCTGGTTGACTGGTTTCCATTGTAGGTACAAGCTCTGGCCGAGTGTGAAAAATGTCCAAGGATATAAATAACGTAATATAATCTATAACATTACATTAGTGTGCTCGCAAGGAAACGGTATAGAATTCCTAATGCATGTGACATTACATCGGAGACGGGAAACAGCTTGTTAAGATCGTTTTTGTGCAGCGTAATTTTATCATCATTACCTACAACTAGGTTTCATTCGTGGAATTTCTAGAGCTCTTTAGGCGACTGATCCGGTTAAAATCTATTCCAGTTTTAGTATAAGGTAAATGGTTACCGTAGGTAGCCAAAGACGCTTGGAAAACGTGAAGAAAATTTCGTCATTCTAATAATTCAATCTAATGTACAGAATATTCGCAAGGTCAGATAGATTAAAAATATTTCAATATAATACCGCTATGCGTAGGTACTATATCTAGTAAAATTTTTGCCGACCATAAACATTAAAAACAATTTAACGCTTCTTTGCGGTAAAACTGAACGAATTTATTTTACATATCATCTTCGCATGCAATCTTTGGTACACATAACTGGATACAATTTGGCACTGTGCTAACCCTTGAGACTGGCCTAAATAAGTATTCCTGAAGCATAACAAACGATTCCTTTCGTATTAGTTATTTGATTAGGGAGTTTTACAATCCCTAACATAAATATGGCGTTCTGAATATGAAAATTCAAATCGGCCTTTGCAAGAACTTATGAATAGTCTAGACTCTTAACGCGCGGTTCGGAAGGCTTTTTCTGAAAAGAGCCGAGAATATACTAGAATGTAAGAGACATTCTTTAATTATTTATCCAAAATCTCTGATCATATTTACGTGTTATGGCGGCAATAAAAATAATTTAGTTACGAGTGGCTTAGTAAACAACAAAACACATGCAGACCAGCCCTCACAAGTGTGACGCGCGTGGCAGCCTAAAAATATGGCCCCCAAAAACAAATAGGTATAAGAATGATGCAAATGTGAACTAGACGTGAACCTCCAGCGCCATGATGAAATCTCATCAATGAGCCCGATGACCTTTCATACAGTGATCTGTGATTGCCGCCCGCGCCCGTAGCTTCCTGTCCCATATAATGCACGTCAATTGCAGCTCCTCGCGTTGTATCTATTCGCTCATTGTTGTTTGATTTTGTCCAAGTGTTGGTAAATTGTACGTTGTACTTTAGGCAAAATACAAGTCTGTAATTCGTACAGATATTATGCGAGAGTCTGTCTATCTGGTTTTGTAACTGGCTGAACAGATTTTGATTAGGCCTCTTTAAACCCTGGAGGCTACATTTTTTAAATGAATCCTTAAGTGGATGAAAATATATTGAAAAGGCAGAATTCTGCGATAAACGAATTTCACGCAAATAAACGTAGTCACGGGCAATAGTGTTTGAAATTATCAAGTTGAATTAATGATATCGAAGACGTAATAAAATTCCTGATGATTTTTAATTTTCAATTTAACCAAAAAAAAGTAGGTCTTTTGATTGTGCATATATGACGTCACAAACCAGTCATTCATACAAATCTCCATATAAACTATCATTTTGACATTTGATAAAAAGAAGCTGATTTAATATGTCAGTCAACATCCCTATTAACAATAACATAAAACTTGACTTTAACATAAAAGAAGAATATTGAAAAATTGTTTAGGCTTGATAGTCTTGTAACTAAAGCCTTTATATAAACAAACAAATAAATAAACATTCGTAGTATTTCAAACTGCGATCCGTTGTTAAGATTTTCGTCCGCATTAATCTTTGATTGAATATTAAATAGTGTCTTAATTCTTTTCCAGGTCTTGTAGCGGACTGTCAAACGATATTATACACAGATTTACAAGTAAAACGTGAGGACAACATAGAGTTAGTCGACTGCTACCTAGGAGTTACAGTGGACTACGCAGACTTGCCGGTCCATTTTAAGTGCATGTCCACCGACAGCATTGACCCAATAAGCTTAAACGTTACTATTGTTAACACCTCGATAGTCACCAACGAAGTTCACTTCAGGGTTCAATCACTGTCTCTACCGACAGACGAAGACTACCTTATCTCGTGCGCATTCGATCCAAAATTGAATAACATTCAAACCATCACGTTTATACCGCATCCGAACGCATGGCACTACATTATTTTAGAGGCGGTTAAGGGAAATGTATCGAAATTGGCTGACTGCGAATCCTATTACTTGAGGTCAGATATAGAAGACATCGACAATCATACGTTGTTGGATTTTATGCGAGACGATAAAGGTCGATTTTTCACTTTCGATTACGGACTCCCTACAGCGGATCTTCATGACGCAACCAGTTTAGTCAATATAACGTCCAATGAAGTGAAAACATACAGGTTTAAAGTGAACCAGTTTCTAGATATCGGTGGTAGTTTAGCAATAGAAGCGAGTTTGTTAATGAGTATAAAGTATTATATGGGATATAAGAGAGAGTTAAAAAAGGGTAAATTGCTAGCGTTCACTGAGGACAACCAGTTTTTCAGAGCTGTGATATGTATGGATATTGGACACGCGAGCATTCCTTTAGAGACTGGTCACTGTAAGTACAATGATAAGGTAAAACCTGCATTGTTTGTACTGAACAGTACAGATTCTGAGTCTATATACGACAGGGCTATTATACCGTTCCCTGATAGTGGGACTTGGTATTTGACTTTGAAGTTATTTTGTGACCAGGTTGTTTGTCCTTGTCGCACGTCGGATAACGGGACCAAGTATTACGTGGACTCTAATGCGTTAGAGCAGGACGAGGAAGATAGTGTTTGGAATAATACAAGAGAAGGTACTTCTGTTTGTAACGCGACAGTGGTACTGTCGGTTTCGTCCACGTCATGTGTGAGTGGTAGATGCAGTAATCATGGCAGCTGTTTGCTAAACACCTTTGGAGGGTTGGTCATGTCATTTTGTTCGTGCTCGGCAGGATACGGAAGTAAGTTTTGATGTAGTTTTTTTTTATTACGAAGGGTTCGAATCTTATAAGTGAGCTTTAGGTGATGGAAAATATCGTGAAGAAACAGCACGGTGGTAGGGTACTTTGTAGTACTCACTGGCTGGCTACCACTGTTTGAAAGTCAGTCGCCAATCACCTATTGGTGTGTTCCGACAGCTGCTATTGAGAGACAGTTTTTTACCACGGTGAGATTGCGGTCAAACACAAGCTTTACCGAAGTAAAAAAAAAACAACATTAAAATTGCATTTTTTTATGTGCTGTAAAATCATCCATATACATTTTTCTAGACGTCATTCCGAATCGAAATCTATCGCTCATATTTTTATGAGCTTAATCAAGAATTAACACCAAACTTTCCCGCTACTAAAAGAAATAAGCACGATTAGAAAAATAGGCTAAAATATAACATTGATGCCGTAATTAGAGTTATAAGTATCCACATTCTGTATTACCATGCTTAAACTATATTTTCGCCTTCCAGGTTGGGATTGTTCCGACGACACAAGAATGGATAGCAGAGTATACATGTTAGTCTCTGTCCTCCTCTTAACACTGAGCAACCTCCTGTTCCTCATCTCTATCTACATAGCCATCATTCGGCTCTATTACACTGAAGCCATGATGTATGCCTTCACAATGATCTTCTCCACTTTCTACCACGCGTGCGATGCGCCTGCGCAGGTCGCCTACTGCATCATCAGAGGCAACATCCTCCAGTTTGGGGACTTCTACTGCGGTTTAATGTCATTCTGGGTTACTCTACTTGCCATGAGCATGGTTGGCGACAGATTCAGGTCCTCGTTTCAACTTATTGGTGCAATTACTATAGCTTTATTGACGACATGGAATATGCGGTCTTTCGTAGCATTCCTTCTACCTGTAGCAGTTGGAGTCACAGTTTTATTAGTGTCGTGGTATGTGGATTACAGAAAGAATCACAGTATCAGATATCCAAGGAATTATTACACTAAATATCTTCCGTTGGGTCTTGTTTTAGTGACGGTAGGTCTAATTTCTTATGGGTTTCTTCAAACTGAGCAGAATTATAAAATAGTGCATTCTATATGGCATATGATAATAGCTCTGAGCGTTATTTTCCTATTGCCCGATGTAAAAAGGGAACGTGACGCCAATCCCTTTTTGCCGAGTCCAAATTACTGCCAACTTTCCTTCTGCAGGGTATTTCATAGATCTCAAACGCCAATAGCGGCGGATTAACGCTATTCTAAATTGAACTTTAAAAAAATACGTTGTAAAGGTGCATATAGTTTAAGATAAAATGTTTTGAAGCGTTTTCACTAGTCACCCACAAGTAAATTTGATGAGATTTTTTATAAGTGTGTTGAGTCAATAGCTTAAGGCCGGACTTACACTTGTAAGTTCTTTCGTAAGCTTTACGAAAGCAATTTAAAGTATTAAGAAATTACGGTAAGCTACTTACAAAGCGTGTTTACATTTGCAAATTTATCGCATGTTAATTACATAGGCCTACTTACGTGAGTAAAACTTACGAGTGTAAGTGCGGAGTAAGAAAACTTTTTAATAGTTAATGACACGACAATAGTAATTTAGGTTATATTGACACAAGACCAAATTGAAAAGCACGAACAATTATAAAAGAATTAGGAGATTATAAGAATCAACTAAATTGCCACGGGTTAAAAGCAAATTGTAGACGGTATTTGTCCATCCAAATAATAAGATAAAAAACTCGCATAATAATGTTGTCTATGGCCAATCATAGACAAGAGCCATAATTTATTATAGAATCAAAGCCCCAATATTATGACCAGACATATTGTCTAGCAAATTGTGTGATGGTTACCAAATATTGTTCTAAGTTATTTAAGAATAAGAAAAGCTAAAGATAATTGGGGTCACCCAAGCAAAAATTACCAGATTTTTCTTTTATTGGCCACCCATCTTGCTACGGGATTGTACTCTTATCATGTGAAAATGGACCTCATATCCTCAGTGATATGGTCATAATTATGTTTTCCATATTAATACGCATTTTGCACGTTTCGCGCTTTCCACATTCCTATTTTTATATACTCTGATAATAATTTTGTTCACTTTTAGACAGGGGATTTTATATACAGGATGTCCGGTAAGTAGTACGACAAATTAAATTTTCAACTTCGTCACCTATTTCCTTACCTTTTTCAAATATACAAATATCACCTCAGTAAAAAGGTCACCATTTTTGAGATATTTCGAAATATCCGATTTTTATATATTGGTTTTTATAATTTTAGATATTAAATATCTCGAAAATGGTGACCTTTTTACTAAGGTCGTTTATGTATATTTGGTACGTAACCCGCCCACCTATCTCTCCCTTATGTTTTTGGAACGGACACCCTGTATAGCTTTATGGAAAAAAATATAATACATAGAGGTGGTCATTCTGACAGGTAGAAGTACCTCAGATAATCGTTACCTGTATAGCAGATAGGTCTTGTTTCTTCTTAAATCTATAAGTATATACCTATATATCACACGAACATTAAGTTTTTAGTCTGAGTTTAAAACCTTTATTTCTGTTCGAGTTTCACTCTCAGCATAATAATATATAGATAAATAAATATGTATTTATTAAAATAATTATTGCTTTACGGCAGGTGGAGTGTAATTTTTTAATTATATTTTACAATTCTTTATTATTATAGTAAATAAATAAATCGGACCTGTTACATACACATTGTAAATATTCAGACGGTGCCTTAAATAGTCCACATTCAAGTTTACAAAGTACATAATTGGAAATTGTGCCATTATTATGTATGTTAATTTAAAATAACGCCCAACACAGACGATCCACTTTTAGAAGAAAAAATTTCTAATACAAGTATTATATTCATAATACGTGTACGAAAATATCCTCAGCCGTCTCATGCATGAGCTAGCCCGGATTCAAAAAATATCTGTATATATAAAATGCAATCGTTAATGATTGACTGACTGATCTATCAACACACAGCTCAAACCATTGAACGGATTGCGCTGAAATTCGGCACGCAGATAGTTATTATGACGTAGGTATCCGCTAAGAAAGGATTTTCCAAAATTCACCCCCCTTAGTAAGGGGATGAAACTGGAAGTTTGTATGGGAGAAACGGGATCGCAGGAAATCGCGGGACGGAAAGCTAGTTCCATCATATTTTGTAAAGCCGCGTTTTTGTAAAACGTCATATTCATAATATCGTCTGTGCTAGGCTTTACTAAATAGGCAGCTGCATACATTTTTATATTAAGCGAAATATACCTACATTACATATACGATTTATATTTTGTAAATGAATTAGGTAATTGTAATAATCTACTGATCCTATTTTTTACTCATAATAGATTTTAAGTGTTTTAGGAATTTATCTTTGTCCCTTTAATATTTTATTATTAAAAATATTTGTCGCTGTTTGAAATGAATCATGCATGATTCAATTATATCTACATTGTATCAGATAATTTATTTTTTTCAGTCACATTCCTCGCTTTTAGACCTTGCTCAAATTTTGTATTTTCTTCTAATAAGAGCGTAGTGTTTTGATTTTCAGAAACTAAAATAAATAATGTGATTATTATTGACAATTGGATTCATTTCTCTAGACGTTAAAAAATGCATCTTCTTGTTCTTACATAGCTCTTTGAAAACTAAAAAAACAGTTACAAAAAGGAATTATTACGTTTTAGTAGTTAAACAGTGCAATATTATGTAGTATGGTCCATAGATATAAGAAAATAGAGCTACTTTCCCTTGTGGAGCATAATGGCGTAACTATGAGTTGTCTAAATTCTCCTTCTTATATACAATCAAAACTTAAGTTCAGTGTACCTTATGGATGTTATTCGATCATGATGAAGAGCGCTAATATGGACTTTAGGTCTTTAACATAAAGTGTAAAATCAAATCACTGTTCAATCAATACGATCTCAATGATGATGAAAATTTTATTATTACTAGTGTCACGGTTTTCTTATCTCTTAACTGTTTTCAGTGTTAAATTATGTTGCATTTGTCTTTACAGCATTTATATGTATTGTTGTCAATTCGTAAATGTGATTATTAAAAAGTAAAATCATATTTATCATATGAATTTGTTTTATTTTTACGTATAAGTATTATTGTTTATTTTTTTTACTTTGTGTTTGACCCAACACAATCTTAGGTGGTAAGTACACAAAGCCTAGAAGGAGACTGACTCTCAAGTGCAGCTGACGGAACACCCCGATAGGTGCTTGACGACAGACTTTCAAATTGATGGTATAGCCAGTCAGTTGAGTACTAAAAAGCACCCTATGGTTTCCTCACGATGTTTTCCTTCACCGAAAGATCAAGTTCATTGTAGGATTCGAACCCACGACCTTCATCGCGGCATCACTATTAATGAGCTATCGCCATAAAAAAAATGTTTTGATGTTATTGTTAATCTGTGTCTATTATATTTTGTTTATGTTCTAAGATATGTAGTATTAATCACGGGCTACCCTAACAAATTTTACATAAATCATGTTTCACAGACAAATATTGGTCAAACTGTACATACAAACTTTTTTGTAAAATTAGAAGTAACTTTTCACTAAGTATAGACAACCTTTTTTCATAAATATTTACTAAAACTCAAGAATTATGTATACTACCTGGATACATTGGGACAACCTCTCTTACTAAGTAGGGTTACCCTATTTGAAAGAAAGAGAAGTTGTCCTAATGTGATACGTATTTGCTTCAAGTAGGTATGGAGAGTTACCTATTCAGGTTGTATACATAATCCTTGACTAAAACTGGTTTTGGATAAATTTTAATTATTGGCCACACTAATGGCCAACTACTGAAACACCACTCAGATATAAGTTATACTTAAATCATCATTTAACAGTTTAATTGTATGGAACAGGGCTTCACAAGTATTAAGACTCCCAAACTTTGAGTGATGTTTCACTATTTGACCATCAATGTTTTGGAATGATTTACTATCAAAACATCTTAACACTCCCAATTCCATACAACATCTGTTTCTCCAAATCTTCAGCTTTGAGAGTTCCATCTATACTTTTACAGTTTTTATTAAACACACTGTATGCTGATATTTCACCCTTCTTCCTAGGTCTTGTACGAGTATTTAAGAATACACCGATAAGTACTGTCAAAATGAAGTAAACAGCTCCAAATTGCAACTTTAAAAAAACCAGGTAAAATGTGAGCCATAATACAAAGTACATGGACCATCGTATGAGGCAGCGTCTCCAAGGTTCCTCAGGTTCTTCAAGAGATTCTACTTCACTGACTTCGGATGTTACATCATTGGTGTCATCAATTTCAAAGGTTTCTAAGTTTTCCACAAGTTCTTCATTTTCCATCTGCAAATAAATTGTTGAAAATTAAATAGCATTTTAATAGCATAAATTAAAAAACCATTTACTATTGCTTCCAAAATGGGACTAAAGAATGCAATGAAAAATATTCTAGTAATGAGCAAATGTGTGTATGAGATAAATTATGAAATGTCATAAGTGTAGATAGGTATATTGATAATAATTATTACAAGTTAATTGAAAGGCAAAAACAAAAGGCAATGATTATTAAAAAAAAAACAAAATAAAATAAAATCAACAAAGATAGCAAGCAAGATTAGTTAACAACTCACCAACAATACTTCTTCTTCGCTTTTTTCTTTATTCATATTTAAAAAAGTTGGTGACAAGAAGTCAACAAGTTTTTGTTTGGTTTTCTCAATTTTTTCCTTAGTATTTTCAATCAATTCTTTGCGGCGTCTTAATGCACGGTACTCTTTAAGTTTTGACTCCATTCGTGGGAATGAATAATATAACAAGTTTTAATAACCTGTAGAAATTATTTCTTATCGATTATTTAGGTATATCGTTTCTTATCAGCTGCTGATTTGGATGTGTGGCGAAAAGTTGAATCAGTTTATATAAACGCCGTGTCTATTGTATTAATTAACCATCAATATTCTCCATAAGGATGGCTCTAATAGCATCATAACATTTTACAAACCCCTTTAGCTCCGTGAAAGTCAAACACACACAACTTTAATGAGTAATTTCGAATGCACCTATATTCACCATTCAATTTAATTCAATACATTTTAAATATTGTATGCAATTGGTCATTTTCTTTAACATCTTTAAGCAAACATGAAACAGATGTTTCAGTTTAAATTTACCATTAAAAGTAAATAATAAACGTGTAAAATTATTTCAATCAAAATAAACACGTAGGTAAATACACAGCTGATGATCTAAACATAGCTGACAGCTGTCGTAAATTGCTGCCAGCCGTCAAAGCAAATTGAATGAATGAAAGAGTGAATGATATTTATATTTTTGTGGATATTTACTTATTTTTCTCATTGTAACCTGATAAATATATGTTTTTTTTTAAATATAAAGAATTGGGTACAAAAAAAGTACAGTCGGTTATGGTATTATCTGGTATTATGGATTGTTGGGGAATAAAAACTGCTTGTAAGTTATTGAAATATGTTTTCAACAGCTGGCAACATAAATAAAGGCGCGAAGTCCGATCGATATCCTTTCGGAAGTCATGCCTAAGAAGAACAAAAATATCATTATTTGTTGATTGACTTGCTTGACTACATGGAATGGAACATCAATCAGACATGGGTGCTTACGGAGAAAATCCAAACGTTCAAAACAGTGGAAATTATATTACAATAATCCCCGTAGAATATTCGCGACGAGGATACCCTATACAAGCCGAATATCAATACAAGTGAGAAACAAAATACGTGCATTTTTTATATTATTTTTTATTATATTACCAACTATGAAAATTTTATTCAAATTGTATTCCAGTTCTATTATTTTTTCTAGTGAATTTAGATCCCGAGAAGAGTACTACAGCGTACAAAGCCAGAAATTACAGGCTGAAGTTAATGCACACCTTTATTCCGTGTCTCAAAGGCTGCCACACTTGTCCTATAGTCCACTGGGCCGGCACACTGATTGGGAAAAACATGATCCTCATAAGCCTCTTCAACCGGACTCAAAAGAGAGCAACAGTTCGGACTCGCTTGAAAAAAGCGTTATGGGTAAGGAAGGATAGGCTGATAAGTATAAAACATTACCCTCCTTCGGCAGTCAGGTAATAATGTCTAAATGCATTACTGCCAACATAAACAAGCTTTCAAAACAGTGTCTGCGTAATTAAGGCAAAAAATATCATTCGAAAAAAAACGGTTAAAAACTACTAACTCAGCAGCGTAATGATAAAAACAAATAAAATTTTCAAAGAAAGGCATTTATTTCTATGTAGGTATAATACATAACTATGAATTTTGGTCTATATTAAATATATTTTCTAGGCTCGAATCTCAGTAGCTGCTCCAATCAGACTGGCTCTAGTAGTATAGCAGCTGGGTCGTTCAGCACTACGGAACCGATCACCAGTGGTGGTAGTTCATCAAGTGCTATATCACCACCTTTACCAGGTAATGTGAAATTCGTGGTTTTTTCGTGCTCGTCGCAGAGGTAACTAACTATATGCCTGAAGAAATTTATATTTTAGAAATTTCTGCCTATCATAAAGGTTCGTTATTCCAAACAGAAAACAGCTCACGCGTACTCGAGCGGTAATAATCGAATTTTATATGTATAAAAAGGAGGAGTAGGTACCTACATCGCTCTTTTGTTTCATTATGAAATCTTAGCATATTTGAAGATTATCAATTAAATGTGCTAAAATGGTCAAGCAGTTTTCAAATGCATGGTTCGAATTGACCACAATTCATCGATCGTAAAAATGGAACTTTAAAATTTTAATTTTTCATAACCCAGGGTCATCAGGCAGTACAGCCTCATCGTCCACCGTTTCCTCAAACCCAGTAACTTGCGTGTACCTTATGTCCCGAACCGCCGTAATGGTGGAGATGAGTTCCGAAGAGGTGCCATCTTGTGTGACTGCAGCTAGGTTCCTCAATGCTATCCTGGCTACTGACGAGTTGGGGCTCACGCAGCCGAGCACAAGGAGCTTGGCAGCCAGTGTGTTTGCATTGTGGATGTGTAGTCCTCTTCTAGGTAAGCCTTGTCATAGATGGAAGATTCAAGTCCAATAAGAGGTCGAACAGAATCTCGTTCGTTTTTGAAGTTTCTGTAAATAATAGGACCCAGCACCATAAGATAAACAATTTTTCGAGATCTGAATTTTATTAGATTGCTCGAGTCTAAAAGACGAGAAGAATTCTGTTTGTTTGTTAAATGCAGCATTTGTTAACTTGGTAATATAACGACCAATATTCTAAAAAACCTTACGTAATAGAGGAAAGAAAATTATGTCACATTTTTAGAGTTGACGATACCAAAAACCTTCCAAACATATATTTCTACGCACCAGAAATACAACTGAAGCCCCATCACTGTCCGTGGCGCATATGGGCGAGTTGGCAGAAACTCCTGCAACGCTACGGCCATGGTTCGGAGACAAAGCGGGCACGGGACCAACCAGCACTTAGGCTGCAGAGAAATTTGTTCTTTCCTAAGCATTTGGAAGAAGGGATCAAGTACGTTGCTGAGTCCTCTTTTATTGTACGTCTATTTCTTGGATATCCCTGTTTCCATTTAAACGCAACGTTAGAGGTTAATGATAATCTCTATCATTAACCTCTAACATTGCGTTCATGAAATTAATAGAAAAACTGTATTGTGAAAGCTTTCATCCATTAGCATGTTTAATATCTACCTCTTACATATCACAGTAACAATTTTCAGAGACTCTCGAATTCAAGAGCTATTATACGAAGAAGCTCGACACAACGTAGTCACTGGCCGGTATCCTCTCGAAAGTGCTCAAGCTGTGATGCTTGGCGGCCTACAAGCCAGGATACAACTCGGACCTTACGACCCTCATAGACATACTGCAAAATTCTTCAGGTAAATTAGAAAATGTTGGTTTTGTATAAATTGTACAATAGAGGACTGAGCATTGAACCTTGTGGCAGACTTAACTCAAAAAATATTTTAAGCGAATACAGTCGCTATAAGATCGCTGATTTAATCATCAACGTTCAATACTAGTAACCATAGTTTGAAGAAGTCAGCCGTCATTAAATAAGACAAAACTGTTTGATCAGGATATATGCGATTCTCCACAATTTTGAATGCGTTAAGCCTTGGTTAGCATATAAAAGTGTGCTAAAATTGAACCAGGCATCCAAGGATTCAATGTTTTTTCTAAATCTCAACACTAGGGAGCATCAAGACAAATACCTTCCCCAACACGCGCGATCAGGTCGGTGGGCACAGCTACTGCCAGCTGGTAGGAAGGGCAGCCCAGAGGCGCGACTGCTGGAACAGGCTCAGCGTCCACCAGCAGCGCCGCCCAGAAAACTGAGGCATAAATACATCGCTCATACAAGGACGCTGCCTACTTATGGGTACGTCATACATGTGGAATATGTATCACATTTTCTCGCATGTCTTTATTTATTGGCTTGTTCGATTTACCTTAGTGATATTGTCTTGCATATCTGACGCCATAACATTACCTAATTACTGGAAAGTACAGCTACCAATTTGTTTCGGCACGTGCAATGGAGAGCCAATATTTTGTATCTATCTATCTTCACCTACGTTTTATACCAACGGTATGATTGCTTTCAAAAACCAATTATTACAGGGCAGCATTCTTCCAAGGTCAGATAGAGCATCCTGTCCGTAGTTTGACAAGTTTACTGACGCATGAAGACATTCCTGTTCTCGTCGCTGTCAACTCTAATGGTGTTTATGTCATCGATGATACTGAAAGCGTAAGGAATTTCTCCATATGGTTACTTTTATCTCTCACTTATGGCACTAAACACAGCAAGGTTACAATTAATGTATTAAATATTTTTGGTTCATCATCATCATATCAGCCGGAAGACGTCCACTGCTGGACAAAGGCCTCCCCCAAGGATCTCCACGATGACCGGTCTTTTTGGTTACTTTACTATATTTACCTTTATATGTATATACCTAATTACCAACTATGCAAAAACTGGACCTAGTTACTTACATGATTAAAGTTTTTTTTTAAATTCTGGATAAGCTTTATTGATAAGGCGACAGATTTTCAACTTGAGGGTGGTAGCCAGCCAGTCGGGTAATACAAAGTACCCTACCACCGTGCTATGGTTTCCTCACGATGTTTTCCTTCACCGAAAGCTCAAGCTCATGGTAGGATTCGAAACCACGACCTTCGCCGCGGTATCCGACGTCACTACCACTGACCTATCATCACCTTAAGATAGATATAAATATATTTTAATAGCTTTCGTCTTAGTAATAAAAACAAGGTGCACCGTTCCTACTAATTAGCTATTGTTTATTACAATTTTAGTACTTTACCTTCAAAACATTCTCTACGTAAGATTCGGTCATCTCAAGTAATCATGATTGAATAATATTGTCCTTTCAGACTGTACTGTTAGGTTTGCTCTACGAGGAACTGTCATGGGACATTGGCTTACCGTCAGACGACAACGAAGACTGTCTGCCGTGCCTATTCTTACAATTCATGGTCGTTGAAAATGGACTGCGCGTCTCTAAAATACTACAGGTTCGTTTAATCTATTTTAAAATGAATAAATTACTAATTAGAAATGTTGGTTTTAGCGATTTCATGTATTGGTCGTTAATCATCCTCGTATTTTTTCCAAAAATCTGTATTAGGACCCGGGCACAATCTTTTGAACGTATGTTATGTCAGAAACCAAGATCTAAATCCTCATATTGGAAAGAGGTCATTATTATACAAATATTTTGTTGCAGGTGTTTTCAAAACAAGCACAAATGATGGACACACTGATTGAGCACTTCGCGGGGGAGTACCGCAAGCGGCTCGGTCAGGAGACGCCGAGCGACCACGCCAACTATGACTATCATTCTGGTTAATACCTACTTCACACACTTTTTTAAAATTGTATGTTGTGTTGGAATCTGTGTCTTCGCCAGCCTGAAAATATCGATCTAAAAAGATGTGCTTTAGTAATAAACTAAAGACAATCATAGGCAGAGATAGCTCCTTGATGCTCTACACTACAGTAGCTTCGACCGATTTTCTTTCCGTGTCAATTTTTGGCATCACGTTTTCATACAAATAATGACAAAAGCGGCGCGTTTCAGCATTTCTATGTCCAACAGTTTAAACAATACTTTATAAAGACTCAGTAGTAACAAAAACTATTTTTGTAAGCAAAACTATTTGGAATCAATGCATAACGAATAATCAAGGTATAAAGATACATTTGACCTTCCTGTTGACCTTTATGTTAGAGAATCAACACAAGAATGAAAGAGTTTACTACAAAGAAGCAGATTGTCAGATTGTCCAACAAAAATTACTTTGATGAATTTCTTGGTGGTCCTTCTCAGTTGAAGGCATCCGAACAGGCGCTAACTTAGACTCGACCTTCATAAGTTCAAAACTGAAAATGGTCTTGACGTATCAATATCCTCAACAGACTCCGGCAGTATATCCCTCCCTCCACTATCGCGGCCGGACTCTCCACAGCGTCGACTGGCCAATAAGTTGTCTAGGCTAGCGCTCGCGACGCACGACGGACGCGGCAACCTGCTCGGCGGCGCCGGCGACTGGAACATTGACCTCGACCACCCGCAGCCTTCCTGGATACTGCCCAAGCACTAAACTAGTGACACGCTATGATGGCCGCCTTGACAAGAGGGTCTCTCTTTGACGCGCTATGCTTGTCTCTTTTTGGCACATAGATGGATCGGCTGTCAAAACGGCCATCATACCGTGTTGCCAGTTTAGTCGTAATAAATTAAATTACAGAAAAATATTGTTTTATTTGCAACTAGTTTCTAAGCCGTCATTGAAGGATTGATATCATTACCAAATTTTCCATCATACGGTTTGACGTTGTTGAGGCTTCAAAAATGGATAAATTAATTTGGTTCATTGAAATATTGAGCATCTTCAAATCATGCAACAAATTATGTTTTAATTCAACTCCTTAAAGATGGTTCCTGCCTATATTCAAAACACTAGTTCATGAGTTTATAATGGATAAAATAAGGAAAGGATTGAAATTGGTTAAAATATGAGCACTTATCGCACTTTTTAAACTATAAAAAGCAGATTAACAATCAAGCATACGCTTGATCTTCTATTGTACCTACTATTCTATATACCTACATATCACTCACGATAGAGAAGGACTTTATTTCTTCGGCCTTTAGTTATATTAGAAACATTTGGAATTTTGGGCTTGAGAAAGGATGTGAATGTGAAAAAATGCTACAAAATTCTGTTAACGGTAGGATATCTTTATTTGTATTGTAGAATACAAACAAATCTTGTAAACAAATTTAAATTTTCAGTTTCCTTCCGGATATCATAAAAACAAAATAACTAAAACATAGCAACAACAATCAACTACATAAAACATTATTTTAAAACGTCACGAAAACGAAACAATATTATCTACTTCAAACTTCACAAATACAATTAACATCAAAGATCAACGAAATTATCAATAAAATTTAACAGACACAAAAAAATTAAATAACCTTTGGTACAAGCCAACAAACCTATTTGCCACCATATTCTCCGTAATAATGTCTGATTCGATTGTATTCCTTCAGTAGCGGATGTTTATCAAGATAATCTTGAAGAATCTTAAACCTCGGTCCAGATAAGTCCCTGTGTCTCGTGAGCCTCACTTCTAACGTGTGCACTTGGAAGGCTAATTCGGCACTGGAGATGGAAAAAAGGTGTATAAAGTCACATGACAATAGTTGAAGGCAATGTGTCGATAGGCGGCAAGTTATGATGGCTGTATAACAAGAGGGTATCTCTCCTTGATTCGCTATGCTTATCACTTTTTGGCACATAGCCATCTATGTGCGGGCTGTCAAAACGGCAATCATAGCGTGCCTCTAGTATAGCAGGCATATGGTCCACTTGATTATGTGGTCACCGCTGTTGTAGATGTGTATTTACGGATATTGCATAACAAACAAGTTTATACACTTTTTCTGTCAAATATCTGACAATCAGGGAGGCTGATCACCAGAGCAAGTGACTACCGCCGCCTATAGAAATTTTCAATACCAAGGGATGTGTTATCGGTTTTTCACAATGCCTTTATAGCCACTGGCTCTCAAGTCCGATTTTTAACTTGAGGGTGGTAGCCAGCCAGCCAAGTACTATATAGTGCCCTACTACCCTGCTATGGTTTCTTCACGAAGTTTTCCTTCACCGAAAGCTCAAGCTTATTGTAGGACTTGAAAGCACGGCTTTCGCCTCGCTTTCACTTTTTTCTTGCAATCTTACAATTTTTTTTAGAGATTATAAATAGTTTGATGCGAAAAAACTCACTATTCAAAGAAGTGTTTTGCCACAGGAAGAAATAATGGATACAAACCTCATTTCAAAGTAAGCACTCTCCTTTTCTGCCGTGAGGATGAACTGGTTCGCCAGGTACCACAGCCTCTTGGTCTTGTATTCATTGTTTAGCTGAAAGTAGCGTAAACGTTAACGCGGAGCACCGGAGCAGCCGGAGGGAAAGGCAGGCCCTAAACGATAGACCCTATAGATAGAGATAGGTGGATAAACCTCGAGGAGACACTCTCAAGGGGTAATTAACTAACTATTGGAGTGGATCGATTTCCAAAATGTTTAATCACCTGGAAAGATCCAACCCAACCTACAGTTAGCATACTATTATCTATTCTGTGCTGTTAGAATCATATAAAGCTTGGTTGGTATTGATGAAAATATCGCAAATCCTATAATATTACAATAGATAATATGCTAATACATTCGTTCAAAGTTGGCACACGTTGCGTAAAACTACGTCATTAGATCACAGGGTTCACCCTGTATATATCCAAGCAACACTGTTCAATAATTGTAATCTTCCTAGAATTTATTATAACAAATAACTATATTTTTACCTTATCAAACCTCTCTTGCACAAGGCTCTGCCTTGCCAACTGCTTAGATTTGAAGTCGTTAATGCATTGCTCTCTGACCAACGTGGCTTCCTTGATAGTGAGAGACCCCGTGCCGCGACCAGAGCCGAACATGCGAGCGAGATACGGCGCTAGGGGATCGATCTCCGCTTCTTTCTCTCGTTCTGTTATTTCAGCTTTTTGGGTTTCCTGAAATTTTTTACCATATTTATGAATCTGTACTTGCACTTGCTTTGGTCAAACAAAGTCCCCGTCCGTCTTTCTGAACGCGATAAACTCAAAAACTTCTGAACGGATTTTCACGGTTTTCACCAAAAACGGATTGATTCATTAGGTTTTGTGTAAATTGTCTGAAATAATCTGACGATGATTGTTGAAAATGTCGGAAAATATCATGCCGACTGGGACCTTTACTGGCGTCCTCCGCGTCCGCTAGATTTATGCTCTGCAATAAAAAGACGAACCTGTTCTTGCCACCCCTTCTTCGCTGCCTCATTCCTCTCGGTGTCAAATAGCGCGACAAACAACAGTGGATCAGTTAGCTCCCTGTGCCTCTGCTTCAAGTAATCATTGACGTCTGTCTCTCTATCCCTGATGTGTTTAGTGGACTTGTACTCCCACTCGATGTTATCGCAGAGTGCGTAGTACACGTTGAGAGGGCGAGGATGGTCCTCGCATGGATCGGCCTAGGACCATGATACATTTTATTAGCTTGGAACTCTTGCATTTACCAAAATACTGGCTGGTGAAGGAAATGCCAGACCACATTAGTAGATGATTGAAAGCGGTAACAGAACATGCATTGAAATATTGAAGGTGGCATCAAATTCAATAAATCTGTACTAGTTAGGTACTATTATAAAGAGGTAAGATTTGTTTATCTTCGGAACTAATGAACTGATTCTAAAAAATCTTTTTACTACATTATCATTGTCTAACATTGGTTATAATTTTATTTTAATTCTCTGAAGAACGCTGGTGAAACCGCGGAAGCTAGATACTAATATTAGTTATCTTATTTTTCATCTTGAAAATCCTTGCGTCCACTGTCGAGGCAAATACTTACGATATATCCAAAAGTCTTTTCTGGATAGAACAAGATCTTCCCACCAGTTTCAGCCAAATTGGGTTTAGTAAAATGCCTCGTGTCATTTGACACAAAGTTATATGCGTAATGGTACAACAGTTCTATGGTATCGAGCTGAATGTGGAAAATCCTCTTCCAGACATCATGTTTCGCTGGTACGCTGGGGTTGCGGCTGAATGTTTCTGTTATGTCCTGTACTTGACGTTTTGGTTCAGCTTTTGTGCCTTCCGTGTAGATTATTTTACGGGTCTCTAGTCTAAAACATTGATGCGTAAGTATTCTTGCATATAAATAAGTATAAATTAGATGACCATTGAATTGAAAAAGAGAAGAGAAACAACATTATCAATGTCTAACATAAGCTATATTTTATTTCCCTCGGGAACGCGGATGGAACCGTGGGGCGGAAGCTAGTCCTGAATAAAGAAATCTTGAGGCTATGTATGTAAGACCAGAGTCATAATAGGGATGTTGCATACATTCTATCTATCAGCATCTAAAAATAGCGAACAAGTTGTAAAATTCCGCCATTTCAAGATTTTTTATTACCAATTTAACGAAAAAGAGTAGGTATTTCAATATTTCGTACAAAACCCCATGTAATAAAGATCGTCGTTAAGACATTTAGTAAAAAGAAGCTGATTTGATATGTCAGTCACCACACATATTTAACTAAATGTGTTTCTCACCTATCTTCCCTATCAATGTAGTACTCGTCAAAAGTTAAGGGAGAGCAAACAATCTGGTTTAAATGATCCAATCGAGCATAGTAATTGAACTCCATCGTTCGGTCACCTTCCACGGATGTGACTGGTGCCTCCATTGAGTACACATGCTCTGTGGACAAGCGGAAAATTCTTGAATCATTATTATAGTCATTCCCTTAGGGGGCGTCCATTGAGGCGTTCAGGGGGGGAGGGAGTCGAGCCGAATCTCATCTAATCTTACTTAGTCTCGGCGAATATCACGTAATTTTTATTAAGTATTTCAATGCTCAATTCTCACTGTGATTGAGGCCTACTTTCCAAGCAAAAAACCAACACATTTACACTAAAAAAAGGCAAAAAATCTCAAGTGATTGAGCAAAAATCTGAAGATTGGGGGTGGGGGAGTTCAGCCTATCTCGATATGTGAAGAATGTTCCAAGATAATACATAACAGAGTTTTTGGTTATTTAAGGTTTTTTGGTATAAAGTTTGTAGGTAACATCCAAACGATGTTTATCAATCACGCAAGAACGGCTGATCGGATTTCGATGAAACTTACCACACAGCTGAATCATATCCTAGAATAAAACTTAGGATACTTTTTATTCTGGGAAAAGATAAGATCCCTTAGGAACGTGGGCGAAACTAGTTAGCCAGTAAGCATTAGTGCAACGCACGTCACAAATACCTCAACGTCCAACCATTAAATTAATCTTTAGTTATTTCTTTTACACGATAATAATAAGACTAACTTAAAAGGTGATCCTTCCGTCCAATACCGAATACCTCCCGTATTTCTTTATTCACGTGATCCTTTCTATACGTCAGCATCTTGTCTACTCTATTCTGATACCATTCGTACCTGTAAATATGTAATTAAATGAACTTAACAATTATAAGGTGATGATATCTCATTGGTTACCAGGCGCGGATCTAAGGGGAGGTCATAGGAGTAAAAATAATCTTTACTTTTCAATCATTATGGAAAATTGAGATTTTTTATGATGTGACCTCCTCCGAACCTGATCTCTAGATACGCACCAGGTAGTGACATTAATTGGGGAGTCAGAACATTCTAGAGTTAATTTAGGCTATCAACAAACGAAAACATCTTTAGGAAACCACACGGCTGGACCTTCAAGTTAAAGTCTAACCAGCATTAACCGGTTGGCATCTGCACTCAAGAGTCAGTTTTTCTTACACGCTTCAGCCACATCCTCACTTAAGTCGGCGAGATACAAACATAACAAGCTTATGAATAGTAAAAACATTAGGACTGGTTATTTTTTTATAGATTTTGACTACTCTGAAAATATTTTGTGGGGTGTTAAATTAAATGATGACTCATCAGATTCGTCCCGTCATCATGGCTTGATGCTGTATGATGAACTAACCAGGGCACAATATTGATGTTTTATAAGTCTAACAAAAAAGGCTAGGCTCGAAAAGAAATAGCTAGTTTTATTGCAGTATCAATACATTTTCATTACTAAACACTATTTTGGGGCAAAATCTATGACAATCGATTCTGTCACTGATTGTGAAAGATTTCTTTTAGGATTTTATATCTTACTAATCTTTATAATGTACACTATCAGTTATCTAGTCTCCTAAATACCTCTGGTTGGTGTCATTCAGATGACAGTATATTAATAGTACATTACGATACGCGTGACCTAAGCAGGCTATTATTGCACGGTGTGAAGTTAGCGCTCGAGCGCAGCGAGGATGCAACGCCGTGCAATAATAGACAACTTCGGGCACATGTATCGTATACTATTTTATAGCAAGTGTGACATAAACCCGCACTTTACGCATGCTTCTCCGTGCAGAAATAGGCAACTTAGGTCACGGAAAAGCATGCGTAAAGTGTGGGTTTAGGTCACACTGTGCTATAAAATGCATTTAAATGTACTGACGTTAAAGAAGATATAGTCATGATATAATCTGCGAATATCTTGATCCTCTTCACGACACCGTCCCTCTGTGAGTAGGGCGAGAACTTCTCAAGAAGCACTTTCTTGTAATGGATGACTTTCTCGCTGCCAGGATACCTCTGTTCGTACTCTACAAATAACACATATCATCAAAATAGTTGAATCAAAGTGCCTAAAAAATTTAAGAAGACTTTATCGTCCCCAAACTACTGTAAATGGATCTTAAATCTTTGGAATAAGGTATGTAACTCGCTGTTTTTACAGATGGATAGTAGATAATAGTCTCATATGCAGTTGATAACAATTTATTTACTATCATTATTACGTATGTCCGAGAGCCGACAAGAACCGTCGCCTATGAACATTATCAATGCCAGTAGGTTTCCAATATGCTTAAAAGCATTATTCTCAAACACATATATAGGGGACATGTTCTTAATTTATTCCAACTATTTAGTTATTAAAATGGTGTTGCAAGCGTCCATAGGCTATGGTAATCGCTTTTCATCAGAATCGTATGCTTGTAGATATGCCACATTCATGACATCATCACTGTAGTGTTCGGTATCACCACAAAGGTGTTCGCTTATCTATTGGTATGACACTGGCTCACTACTACCACTAGATACGAGCGCAAGCGCACGTCCGACCCGCACCGTGTCTATCGCCAGACTGCCCGGTTGACGGTACGCCCTCTACTAGTGTACATGAGACAATGTATTGTATCTATTGTATAGATACAAACACTACATCCCTTCCCTTTTAACAAATTTTATTTATTTATTTTAAGTGTAGTCAATATTCCAGATAATCATTTTTGATTATTATTTACTTATACAATCAATCGTCTCTAATCATAGCACATTACATAACATTATAATTTCTATAGTTTTATTTAATTTGATTTGTATGATCCTCATTTCCATTGTTCTCATCTTTCACTGATATCCACTGTCCTTCCACACGCTTTAGATGAATCACATAGTTTCTTAGTCTCTGTCCAGTTTCTTCATTCCTTTCCTTTTTCCTTTTCACTTGTCTCGGTCTCTAACCTCAGTATCATTATCCGTTTCGTTTATATCATTTCATGGACTGATCACAGTGATTTACTGATCGCTTTCCGATTCTTTTATTGTTTTTTGTTGCATTGGAATTGCATAGCTACCTAGCTTTAGTCTACAGAGTTTACATAGCTTCGATGGTGGGTTATTTAGATAGAGACTTCAAGATAAATTCGAAGGGACCGCTTTCATGTTTCTCATCTCAAGCCGACTGACGCACTGTCATCCTCTAAATCCAATTATTGTTAGTCAATACGTATGGTGCACACAAGCATCTACGTACAGTACCTCTTATTTAAAAGAAGTAAATTCAATTTAATGAATTACTTATTATTGTAACATAACATACTTCCAATTTAAAGGAAATCCGTAGTCTTAAATTCAATTTAATGAATTACTTATTGTCGTTACATAACACACTTCCAATTTAATGGAAATCCAAAGTTGTGAATTCAATTTAATGAATTACTTATTCTCGTGACATAACATACTTCCAATTTAATGGAAATCCGAAGTCTTAAATTCAATTTAATGAATTACTTATTTCCGTAACAAAACATACTTCCAATTTAATGGAAATCCGAAGTCTTAAATTCAACTTAATTAATTACTTATTGTCGTTTTTCGTGACATAACATTCTTCCAATTTAATGGAAATCCGAAGTCTTAAATTCAATTGAATGAATTACTTATTGTCGTTACATAACATACTTCCAATTTAATGGAAATCCGAAGTCTTAAATTCAATTGAATGAATTACTTATTGTCGTTACATAACATACTTCCAATTTAATGGAAATCCGAAGTCTTAAATTCAATTGAATGAATTACTTATTGCCGTAATAACATATAACCTTTGATACTTCCAATTTAATGGAAATCCAAAATTTGAGTTTATTTGCAATTAAATGAAAATCAATATTATTATTTATTTTGTTTTGGGTATCTGCTCATTTCCAATTTAATGGAAATCAAAATAAAAGTTTATTTTCAATGAAATGAAAATCAAGTTTTCTTTTTTTTCTTTGTTTCTTTCTTTTTTATGTAGGTATATATTTACAACATAATAGAAATCCAAACTTGGACCACATTAACAATATCTATTTGTTACCATCATTGTTCACTGTAGCAGGTATGCTCCGTTTAAACGATACTGTAGTAAGTAAACGGGTATTAAAATGTAATTATTTACTATTTGTTACCATCATTGTTCACTATAGCAGGTATGCTCCGTTTAAACGATACTGTAGTAAGTAAACGGGTATTAAAATGTAATTATTTACTATTTGTTACCATCATTGTTCACTATAGCAGGTATGCTCCGTTTAAACGATACTGTAGTAAGTAAACGGGTATTAAAATGTAATTATTTACTATTTGTTACCATCATTGTTCACTATAGCAGGTATGCTCCGTTTAAACGATACTGTAGTAAGTAAACGGGTATTAAAATGTAATTATTTACTATTTGTTACCATCATTGTTCACTATAGCAGGTATGCTCCGTTTAAACGATACTGTAGTAAGTAAACGGGTATTAAAATGTAATTATTTACTATTTGTTACCATCATTGTTCACTATAGCAGGTATGCTCCGTTTAAACGATACTGTAGTAAGTAAACGGGTATTAAAATGTAATTATTTACTATTTGTTACCATCATTGTTCACTATAGCAGGTATGCTCCGTTTAAACGATACTGTAGTAAGTAAACGGGTATTAAAATGTAATTATTTACTATTTGTTACCATCATTGTTCACTATAGCAGGTATGCTCCGTTTAAACGATACTGTAGTAAGTAAACGGGTATTAAAATGTAATTATTTTAGACACACCACAAAGAACAAACAAATAGTACCCAAGACCCAGAAAATACAATATTAACGATATCAATTCGCTAATGAATGTTCAAAACAACCATTATATGTAGGTACTAAAGATTTGTAAAAATGATGTCTTCAATGAAATCTCTTTATACCTTAAATAAAGAAAATGATTTATTGAACTAGATAATTACTTTCATAACCTATGCGGAATAATTTTGTCCAAATATAAGAATGGTAAGCATCTAATCGTTTTCTTACATAGATATTTATTATCTCATCAATCTATACCACTTCGACGATATCAATGAAATGAATGGATGACTCATTGGAATTAATATATTCATATATATTTAAAGGAAAACACAGTCCATTAACATCCACTTTTTTGCAATTTGTACCAATATGTAATTTGTTCGGAATCCCGCAACTATACTTTGAAACAGATACATATTTAGATTTGATTGAGCTGAAATTCTGCACACATGCCCAGTCCCGGTGACAACACTTAGCTAGCTGTGCGACGCCACTCCAAATCCAACATGGCAGAACACCCAAGACAGCGGACTATTATTTCCCAAAGCATTCCCACAATATGGGTATCAAATGAAAGGGCCTGCCGAGAACAACCCCAAAGACTAAGTGACGTCACTCTAAATCCAATATTATTTATTTATATTGCACAATGTATGTACTTATACAAAATAACAATAGTAGGTACTTCTTAAACGACTTCATTAGCTAATAAAAACAGTATCCTACTAATATTATGCACTTACCTAAATGTGCAAGTATGCCTGATGGTGAAGATCTTTGCCAGTTTGCCACTCCTTCACGCAGACCGCTGAACGGATAACAAAACATAGGACACCTCACGACCCAGGAAAAGACAAGACACATCCGGATCGCGGGCGAAACCTCCGAAATGCAATAATGTAGCTCTTTTCTTAGATGCCGAAGTTATCAGTTGCATCAAGATATATAAGCTGAGATCTCTTTCATTTTCCAACCTATAGCCATAGAAGCGCTATCGTCATAGTCAAATTAAACGAAGGTAGGTAGATCAAGAGATTTCCAATAACACATAAACACGATGTAAAATTCGTCTTTATGGTATTATGCATTAATAATACGTAATAGCATTACATAGTGTTCACTCCGATATCACAGTGTGGCATCAAGACAAACACCATGATTCAGATTGTGATACTAGATTTCTTCTGAACTTCATTTTAGTACTTATGTTGTTCTCAATACCGTTTGGCATTGAGATACCAGAATAAACCCGATATTATGCTCAATGTTATCTTTGTTACACAATATCAATAATTTATTATTTTTTACTTTAATTTAGTACTTATATTATTCTAAATACCACATTTGTAATACCAGGATAAACTTAATATGATTCTCAATATTATCTTTGTGTCATGAAATCAATACTACATTGTATTATTCTTAATCTCATCTTAGTACTTATGTTATTCTCAATACCACATCTGCGATACTAGAACAAACCTGATATGATTCTCAATACTATCTTTGTGATACTGTAATCCACACTGTTTTATTCTCAATATCATCTTTTTGATACCAGAATCACTCCAAATACAATTCTTAATATTATATTTGTAACACCAGAATCATGCCAATCTAACACTCCATATTGTCATTGTATTACCAGAATTACTACACATACAATTCTCAATATTATCCTGGATAATCTCAATATAAACTCAGTATCAATCAGTTCGTAACATATTTATTTTTATGAATTACTTTAAACAATTATATTATCATAGATCAGGGTTTTCCTTATAATTCATAGTATCATCATGTACTTGTAGGTACATACAACAGCAATATTTTATCATTATAACTTGTCGGTGCATTGATTAAGATATATGTATAAATTCTTGGTTATGTTTTGGTAATAAATAAATTATTATTATTATTTACTTTCATGTAAACTCTCAATTTTTTTTAATCAATAATTCAATAAACCCAAATTCATGACAAATACCTAGTATAAATCAATTAATCATTTCCAAGCAATTATTATTACACAACTGCTCGGCCAAACTAAATACAAACAAAGTTATTAGCAATACTTTGGTATTTCAAACAATATTTTTTAGATAAGTTTATAAAGGTACCTACTGCAATAATAATAATGAATCCGCGATTGCTAATCTGCAATGCAATTTATCCAACTGATAGGATTACGAAAGCAGTGAAAATTACGAAAGCAATTCAGTTATATATTTTATCTTCTCTCTATATGTTTTTTTACCGGTGGTGCATTGCCGTATGTCTGGTTGTTCGATGATGGAAGGGCCTTGGCGGAATTAAATTGTGTAATTCCAACGCACACTCCCCGAAGTGAATCCGATAGAAAACTGATAGGCTGGCAACTCTGCGTCGATGCTCAAGGCTCTGAAGTCTTGCTTCGACCGATGCATCGTTGCCAGAATATATCACTATTATATACTTGAGATAGATGCGCAACTCTAAATTCATTTATCATAATATTTGCGCCTTTGATCACGAATAGATGGTGTTACGTTAATTTATCTCGAGATCCCGCCCCGAGATTCACCCTTTCCTCAGCCGGCACTCATCAATTTAATCTAATTCATACAGAGAAACCCAAACCCCTTTATCCATTGAAACCAAGGAAACAAACGAAATTCTATGTAATTCTGTCAAGAATCGAACTTTCACCCCAAAATCACAGGTAGGCGAGCCCCCGGCCGAGCCAATCACACCCTCACTGAAACTATGAACATTTAGAATACATCCAACTGTATTCGACGCGCATAAACTCGCTCTACTCAATGTTAGATGGTGATGCCAGCAGTGACACCATATTTGATTGAAATTTGCTCCAAGTTGCATGGTATGGTTGCCAGTGAGCCTCAATCTAACCAGTAGTTATATTCAATTGATCTTTTAAACTTTTCAAAACAAAGCGGGTACTACTATTTTATGTTAAAGAAATAATTTTAAACTACCCTCAGACTTGTTAAGATGTTAGATAAAAGCAAAATAGCGTGTATGTATTTTTCCATTAATAATATCTCGAATAATAATAAATAGAATCGAATCGAAATAATAAATCGAATTCTGATTATTAGTATCGCTGTTTAAGTTATAGCAATAATAAACGCTGCCAGCCTGCCGGGAACCTTGCCGATCGGCAGCAGGGGAGCCTCGAGGAAGTTTTTAATATTTATTTTTTTAAATTATAGTTGTAGACTTGCCCGTACATTCCGCACATATATTGCAAATCAATAAATAATGTAATCATATCGAGTTTACTATAAACCACCATCTTTTTTTTTTCTTATTCTTTTTTTTTTTCTAGAAATTAAATATAGGTAGGTACTTATGTATCCTTCATGTAGGTACCATTGAAATTCATCATGAACAATTTTATTATTATCGAAGTTATAATTTTATTACAATTTTATTATAATCGAACACAGATTTATCAGTCAATTATTATGTATAATTAAAACCCCTTATCATGTACTTCCCACACATACCTTATGACTTTGATTTTGTCATTACTAGACCAAGTTTTTAGATTTGTGAAGCTTATAGGTGGATGTACCAGCACTTCACCAGACTTTTACACCTTTCATTTCCAGGTTTAAATAAATAAATTCATATTGTATGAAAATATAATGAATAGATCTTGTAGGTAGTTTTACTTTATTAACCTCACTCGGTTTTCAATAAGAATGAAAACTATTTGGGCTTACCCCTTTTGTTTTTATCCTCGTCGCCATATGTAGTGTTCGGTATCACCACAAAGGTGTTCGCTTATATATTGGTATATGGTTTTTATCAAATACTTATAGGTATAAAATTCTCACCATCAGTGGTCAAGTCTAACTTTTCCACCCAACTGGGCGGCATATCTAGATGCTTCTCAGTGTCCACGGCAGTCTTCTTGTCACAGGTATCGACGCCGACCATTTGTCTCCTGTATGATGGCTCACCGGCCAGCAGGTGTTCCCACCGGGTGACGTCACTTAGGTCGTAGTTAATTGTTTCTAGACCTTCATCGCAATTTTGGAGATTCACCTGGAGGTACACCATTTAATTGAAAGAGGGACAGAGAGAAGAATTTGAACAGTTTAGAATAATTAGGGCCGTATGTTTGTTAGCCTGTAAATATATCTTCCTGAATTGGCATCCAGTGAACGTCTAATAACGTATAGTCATGGTGTACGGTTTCACGGACAAATACGCAGGCATCACAGAAGAATTTACACCGTATTAAATTCACAATTGAAGATCCTTAAGCGTCTTATTTTGAATTCCAGTTCCTACAATTATGATGCTAGAAATACAATTTAAAAATCAAAACAATTTAATTGGGTGGAACTTACATAATAATTCTCATGATTGTAAACGCTCTCAATATGTTGATATTTCTTCGATTCCAGAGGGTATCTCATCCCTTCACTTGGCTCAATGAAGAATGGTTCTACTACTCCCATGTTTTCAGGCACCACCAAGATCCAGGCGTGGGTTCTCCAGCCGTCAATGTCATCTTGAGGAGGTTTCTCTAATTCCTACGAGTATATTTATTTACCAAATTATTTTTAATCGCTTGAATATGGTAAGTACCTACCTATATGCATCTTAAAATTAGGTCATCATATTTTTTTATGATTATTACGTACCTAACGAATTAAATAATTTAGTTTACGGAGGAACTTCCTCATCTTCAAGGCGATGATAGCTTGGTGGTTCGAATCCGAAACGCGAAATCGCGTTTATGTATTACTTTTCTTATACCACACACCACACGTGGCAACCAGGCAGGCTGGTCACCTGATGGTAAGTGACTACCGTCACCTATAGACATTAGCAATAACAGCGGGATTATCAATGTATTGTACAGTTATGACAAGTGCAACTACCGGAACACACATACAGGCGCTTGGCGACAGATTTTCAACTTGAGCGAGTAGCCAGCAGCAAATTAGTCACTACCACTGAACTATCAGCACCTCAAAACTTCTTCTTCTTCTTCCTTTCCTTATCCCACGCTAGGTGCGGCACAACATGTTTTCATCACATCAAAAAAAAAACTGACCCGAATTCTGGAGAGCCGTTCATTTTCAATTTTATCCACTTCACCCTGTATCCTTTCTGCTTCCTTTTGATCCATATTACGGCAGTACTTAGATGTGAGGTCTGGTAGTGGCACTAGACGGTACCGAGGCTCCTCTTCAGGCGGTGGTGGCTCTTCAACAACCTGGTTAAATATTTTCCCAAAAATAAATAATTACTGAAAAAGTTATGCATACTTTTTGTAAAGTGGTTTCACCGATGTCGAATACAGAACTGATTTTCATGCAGTTTTTATTTAAAGAAAATAATTATTATGGTACCTTCGAGGTAACTAGGGTACAAGGTTATTAATGATCGAATTGTACAAGGGTTTGATTTTGGTGTAATCTATAGAAATAGGAAAACCATACTAAACCAGTTTACAGAATTACTTGGGGTAAAAAGTGAACTTAACCCGCATGTTTGATAATTTTTCATCTCTCGTCTTTGTCAAAGAAAAGTTGCGAAGAGATCTTTGGTTTATCCAAATATTAGTTGACGCAAAGAGAACGCCAATTTATATTATGCAACTCTATATGAATAACGTATAATGCTCCATACGCGAACATTTCTATTAATCTATTCCGTTTGCTTGAACCAACCTAAGATACATTAAGACTAGAGTTATTCATATGACTTAAACATTGATATTTAATAAGCAAAAGTACTCTCAAAAGTGTCCAAAATTGTGTTGGGTAATACTAGTTTTTTTTTTTAAGTTGTGAATAAGTACAACGCTATGTACAAAAGGCATTAAAATTTAAAGCGACATAGCTGCTAGCCAAAGAGCAATGAGGCATGTTTACCGTCGGAGCGTTCGACTGCTACTAGATTAAAAAAGCACCCAAATGTGCGAGTGGGTACTCATTCGGTAAGGCCATTTATTGTCGCTGATTGTATATCTTTGATTACTAGAATTATTTAGCGTCGTCATGTATCCACCTCTTTATCTACTTACCTCATTTTCATCAGGTATCTCCGGACACTCAGTGCGGTACCGTATGCCCATGCAGAGGTCCCGAGTGGCACATCCAACGACTACGTATGCGTCGTATCCGGCGCCGATGAGCCACGAAACGAGGACGTGAGCCACCTCGAAGGGGTTGCCGCTGCGCCTGATGATGGCCGTGTACGGGGACATTAGCCGTTCCGGCTGGAAAGGATAGAGATCTACTTTAAATTGGTTTTTTCATTTTGCATGGGGCAATGGGGTTCTTCGAGAAGGGTGTGAAGAGGTTTTTGCTTTGTCGGCAAAGATCTGCGGCCGTGATTGATGCACTAGGTACCTACTCTGTTTCGCAAACATGGGACTAAGCTTCATATCTGAATTGAACAACGGAATTTAAAAATCAAATTCCGAGTTCAAATTAGACATAGGTACATAAATGATGCATGTTCGCAAATGTGGCAAAATGTAGATACCTACCTACCCTATTAAACTTGACGTCAAAGCTGAGAATTAAAATTGTTGGAAATTTTCTGGTGTAAGAAATTATGAAAGGTTAGGTGCTCTTTCATCCAAGTAGGTTGTACTAGCCAACTTCTCAAATATGTCAGCTTAAGCGTCTATATGCAACTGCACAGAAAAGTGACATCTTGTATAAAAAACTAGCAAACTCTTGGCTGAAACCGAGCTGAAAATATTATATTATCAAACAGAACCAGGCTATCATTTTCATTGAGTGCGAACTCTGAAGCCGGCTTGTGTTAAAGTTTCTAGAAAAGTATAATAGATGGCACAGAACTACGTACGTAGCTTATTTATAGCAATGTGCTGTAATATTTTGTTTACTTGTCAGTTTGCTGTGATTTATTACTTTCACACAATTTGATTTGAATAAACTAATAGTGAAGTGCGACTGTTTTATCATCGTGGAATTAATTTCTTATCGATACATACCTACCTACTTGCGTCTCTTGTCGCTTATCATCATCTAAGAATCACCTAATGCGTTCGGATTTTAAAACTTTATTTTAAAATATACACCCATGAAAGATGCGCTTTGGGAAAAAGGGAACTGAACCTAATAATAAGTAGGTACTTAAATTAACATTATCTACCCATCTCGATTCACACGAATAAAGTAAATTGTTTACCTACTAATTTACTACAACTACTTACACCACAAATAAGTATGAATAAACAGATTAACGCGTTTATTTTTCAACAGGCTCATAAACGGTTTATTGTTAAACGGAAGGGCTGCGCCGGTGGGTGGTAGTGACCCCCTGTCCCCACTCCCCCCATAAATTGAATCCGAAGTTGAGCGAAAACAAAGTCGGCATTCGCAACTTTGCAGGTTTCACTTTCCACTGAAAGTTTTCACTGCTTTCGCTCGCTATAAATTTTCTTTTCATTCTTTTACTTTTATCTTATGAATGTTGCGATTTGCGATTGATGCGACTGCGACTTTTTAAAGTCATTCAGCGTTCTAAAGTTACTGGTGCAATGACATTGTTTTCAGCTCCAGTTTTTTTTACAGATTTATGATGTGATTTTGTTTCGTTCTTATGGCCTTACATATAAAACGCTTTATAAGGTAATGGATGTGACATGACAATTTCAACTGTTTCAATTCAATTGCGTTTGTTTTAATTAGCGTGTTAAATCTATACTAATATTATAAAGAGGTAAAGTTTGTGAGGTTTTAGGGGGTAATCTCTGGATCTACTGAACAGATTTTGAAGATTCTTTTACCAATAGATAGCCACGTTATTTGTGAGAGTCACATGCTATATTTTTTATCCCGGGAAAAGATAAGATCCTACGGGAACGCGGGTGAAACCGCGGCGGACAGCAATTTTTAAATACAGAGAGATTGTTTTATGGATATCGTTAATATTAATTTGATTTCATATTTGGTTTCCACTCATAACAATATTTTTTGCATTGGATTTTTTAATACATACATTTTCCAATTACATGTTGACCTACTCTAAACTAAATATTTTTCTCTAGGCTAGAAAATAATTTCAGTTCTGAGTATATTTATAGTATGATAATTAACTACATATATATATTATTTTGTCTGTGGTAGTTATAGGATAGTTTGTAGGAATATTTATTCAATACTTTTATTTTTATGCTGAAATTCATCAAAATATTGCCGCCTAGTCGTTACTTAGCACCATACAAAGCTCTCACATTTAAAATAATAGTATTTGAAGTATCTGACGGGCGTGGTTGGCGCCAAGAGGATTCAAAGAAGCAGCGCACCACCATTTCTCGGCGCGCTTTGTCGCATTTTCGAACCCTCATAGCTTCGTTTTGAATAAGGGTAGGTTAATGAACATGTTAGCAGGTTAATGATTCACGATAAATTACGTTTGACTAGCTTTTATACTTTATTTTATCGATATCTAACATACGTCGATACGATCTAAGAATTTTGTAATGTTAACCCTCTAACCACAAATTACACGAAATGATTGAACATAATTCAATCATTTCGCGTGAAGTAGGTTGCAAAGACAAGCTTAGAATGCTTTCACTGTAAAAAAAGATCAGATTTCATGTAGAGTGAAGCCCCTAACTCTGCGAGACCTAGCTATTTACCGAGCTAGGTCTCTACAATTAAAAACGTAACTCTACAAAACCTACCTGGTCAAAACTATGGCCAGTGACATAACGACTGCAAAGTGCCATATCTCCCATTTTACATTTTTTTCAAAATTATCGTTTTTATTTCAATGGCTATAAAGTCGATTTCCGCTTACTTTGGCGTAACCACAAATCTACATTTTTAACTACAACAAGGCATAAATAATTGTGGAACTACCGACGAACTAAAGCGTAAGTGTGTGATTTATGGAACGTTTTTTTTAGTTCCTGTAAAGTTGTGTTCTTGTCAGTTAGAAGCACGTTAGAAGATATTGGCAGTTCGCCGTCGATACGGCCATGATGAGCCCATGAAGGTGTCTGCGCGTGCAATGACTGTGCAACGACCATGAGGTAGGCTACTTGAACATACAGTGACAAGATAAAATTAATAACAACAATAATATTTATTCTAACTAATGTAATGACAATCGCAAGGCCTACAATAAATTACGAGTTATAGTCGACTAGCTGTCCTCCGCGGTTTCATCCGCCTTCCCGAGAGATCTTATCCTTCCCCGGCATAAAATGTATCCTATGTGTTATTCCTGGATAGGATATGATCTACCTGTGTGCCAAGTTTCATCAAAATCCGTTCAGCCGTTTTTGCGTGAAAGAGTAACAAACATCCATCCATCCATCCAAACTTTCAAATTTATAATACTAGCTGTCCTCCGCGGTTTCACCGGCGTTCCCGTGGGATCTTATTTTTTCCCGGGATAAAAAGTAGCCTATGCTATTCCAGACTATAATTTATCTCTATGCCAAATTTCATCCAGATCCGTTCAGCCGTTCTGGCGTAAATGAGTACAAACATACATCCATCCAAACTTTCAAACTTTCACATTTATAATATTAGTTGAATAGTAAGATAACCCCACTAGTTAACGAATCAATCACCCTAAATTCTACTTGATATAACAACAAAGTACGCCAGATATCAGACTTACTAAACCTACATACAAACACAAGGTACATACATATAATATTGTACTAAACCCGAGTACTGAGAACAGAAGCACCGCAAAGCTAGCGCAAATTAGAGCGAGCCACGTTCCACGCTTTGAGTTGCGCTTGACCGAGCGTTATTCGGATTTCGAACAAGACGCTGGCCCCACTAGTGCTGTGTGCGCGCAACTTGCATATCGTTATCGATACGGGCAAGACTAAGGCTATCGTCAGTATCGATTCGAGTGGGGTCCAGTTGCAGGGGTGCCGAGGGGGTGGGGTAGCGCGAGCAACGTCGACGACGCGTACAGACGCCACTCATGCGAGACCGTGCTGCGCCTCTAATTGAATATGCTGCGACATTTTTTATCGATATCGATGATTTCGATTTTTATACTTACTTTTACTCGGAAGACATTTTATGACGTATCTAATAAACTTGATCAACTTTATTGTTGTGATAGACGAAAATTGCTTTACTAATTATTTAACCTAATATAAAATTATATTAGGTTATAAGAACAGAATCTTTCTAATAATATCAATGATCTTTATCTACGTTTTATCTTTCGCTTAGATATCGAAGAAAATGTTATTGGCTGGCTATATAGAAATAAAAATCCATGCAATAAGCACAATATAAGCTCAAACCTTTGCACTTATTAAGCTTATGCTATGTTAAATTTATCAATGTACTGATATGTTTTAGTGTAAACGTATGACATCTAGTATGGAATGTAAATATTCTACCTAAAGTAGGTAGGTACATAGATAATGCAATATGCACCAAAATAACTGCGCATTGTGTTTACACCCTCAAAGTTTTCGTGACTCATTCCAGAATTTACTGCTAAATGTGCACCAGTGCGGATACTGAAGTTTTTTATCGATAAATAAAAATAAATACGCGGCAAACGACCGCGGCGCGCTCCAAGAACGGCAGTACACGCGAGTGATTTGCGCCACCCGCCGCCGCCGCGCGGTCGCGAGGCGGACTAGTGACGCTACATAAATTATGCGCTACTTTTTATCGACATCGATATGTTTCGTAATATTTTTTATGGAAAGATTTTTGATTGTCGCCCACTTAGGATGGGCTGGCAGAATGCTGGAAGTTAGATATATTAATAGGTT
This sequence comes from Ochropacha duplaris, assembly GCA_951361185.1. Classification (NCBI taxonomy): domain Eukaryota; kingdom Metazoa; phylum Arthropoda; class Insecta; order Lepidoptera; family Drepanidae; genus Ochropacha; species Ochropacha duplaris. The sequence continues at coordinate 8,571,550 of OX592707.1, read as the reverse complement.
ATTGAATGCTTTGTTAAGTTAGAGATAGCAAACACCTACACACGTTTGCAAACAACTATAATACGCGACCTTTGAAAGGTGTCAGTGTACGTGTAAACACATCTTCGTTACCCAGGAGCGTCGACCGTGGGGAGCGCTCAACCGCTAGCCTTCGGCAAACAAAGGACTGTTTTTGTCACGCGGCGCCGCCCTCCCGCCGTGAGCCGTGTCCGTGGCGACGAGAGGCCGCGGGCGTCATGCCGGCCGCGGATCGATATCGCCAGCTCGAGATCTCTCGGCCTACGCGTCCGCCTCGCCGGCCATTTGCCTACCTCGACGCCTCGGGCTCGTGTGTACATAACCCGCCACCCGCCACCTACCACCCTGGCCGATACACCCCCGCAGATTACCGCCTACAAAGCAAACTTCATTGGTACGTGCATGCAATATGCGCAAGGAAGGCCCGAATTGCGCCTCGGACGGCCGTACACTCAGATTGCTTTGATATCCAACGCAGCCTTGTATATAGGCCATTGCATCTAGAATCATGGCTAAAGGAGTTTCTATTTAGAGCACTGAAGCATTGCAGCGCCTACGGTATGTCCGAGTCGTCTTGCAGCGTGTTAATTACTAGAGAGGTTGCCTCCTCTAACAAGGGAACTGGGATTACCATTAGGAAGCTCAAATCTGCAGAATTCGTGGAATACTACACAAAGACGAAATGTATGGCAAAACCAGTAACTAATAACCACAAGGATTTATATATTGTTTATAGTATATACTTGACTAAATCCTAAACTGCAAAGTTATATGATACATAAAAATTGGCAATGAAATCTTTACTTTTATAGAATTTAAGCTCGTAAACAACCTTTACTTATTAAGTTCTACGTTTCAAAACAACAACAAAAATGACGCACCGTGTTCTTATATATATTTTCAGATGTGCGATGCAAATTAATGTAAAGAATAATATTGTTATAAAATAGAAAAGCAAAAGGAAATAAAGATTGCGAGGTCGTAAATTCAAACACCTACAAAGTCTACTTCAAGCATGAAATAGTATCAATATATAGATTAATTGTTGGATTTGAAAGTATGAATGATAAGTATTCGCTTATCTTCAATCTTTAGATTTTCAGATTGTTGCTTTATGTTCTGAAGTAATGCGGTAACATTATAATATGATAATGGGGTTATACACTCAAACTTTTTTAACAGATTTATCATCTGAACAAAACAACTCAGTATCAAAGTCAGAATTTACAGATAAAACCTCGTGTGAAAATACTTGCAGATACCTCCAAATACGTATGATACAGCAAATACAAGTTTCAATTGGAAACTGGCGAGAGTCGTAAATCGGCCAAGTGCAGCAACTCTGCGAACTCCCGCCCTCCGCCCTCCAACGAAAGAGGGAAAGTTCACATTTGCATATTGGCCTCGACGAAACGAGCTTCGCAAACTTTGTGCCAAACTTTTGTGTAACTGCTGAGTACACAACGTAGATCAATGCATCAAAGTTTTTAGAATATAAAAAAAAATTATTGTCACAGTGTACAATTCTTCGGTTCATTGCAAGAAGATTGCAAGTAATTTTCTAAGAAATTATGCACTAGGTATAGATAAAACTTATGATGATTGATAATGATGATCTTTAAAACTTTTAATGGCTTTTTTATGAGTACTTTAACTAATGTTGTTATTTTTTTATCTCGAGTATATTTTATTGGTCAATATGTATTTAAGTTCTTTCAAGTTCACAAAAATTGCTGAGTACGTTTATGAAGTATAGCAACCTACGAATAATTAACAAGGAACCTTATTGCTAATAATGACAGAACTTGTTATACAGCGAAAAAATCTCAATAAACATAATCGTAACTGTAATATATCAACAGACTGGTTTCAGAAAACAGGAATTAACGGAACATTGCGATAAACAAACAATAAAGATTTGAATGAAATGCGTACGAGAGTTGAATGTGAATGAGTGGCGGCAAGGCAGCCGCCGGCACAATCGGCTTCGGGAATATTTTAGCGTATTTCAATAAAAGCGCGACATCTTTAATCTAGGGATCGGGTAGGGGCATAAATCTTGCAGGTCCGGGAGAGTTTTGAATCATTTAGCGCGGTGCGGCTCGAAGCCCCGCGCTGCTTCCGTCCGGCACGTGCTCGGCCCCCCGCGCTCGCCGCAGCAAGCCCCTCGCACGCCCGTGCCAGTCGTGCCACCCGCACCCGCGCTGCGCGTCTGTCTTGTCGAGACAAAGGGGCGATAGAGATGTGCTCTATTTTGCCTTATCGATAAAATGACAACATTGTTATTAGTACTAAAATTATTATTATCACAAAATATTATGTTGTTCGACTCGTTTATTTCCTGAATCATAGAACCTCTATAGCTGTCATGAGAATTATTTTATATGTTGTGTTGACTACAACAGATAAAATAACAAAAATACATAGGTATTGAAGGCAGTAAAGTAAAATATTACATTAGATTAGAATATTTGCGAACTGAGATGTATTTTGTGTTTCTGCTTCAAAAATTAAAAATCATTTCCTGAAATTATTCGAACAATCAAATCATATAACTAAACTCGATATAACATAACTGAAATAGATTGACAAAATACAAAAATAATATTAACTAAACCGTAATCATCGACAGTCGATAGCTAAGCGACTTGTTCCAATCCTAGCACACGACGTCCGAGCCGCCTCTAATTTGAATTCACGGAGACTCCGCGACGCGTCCGCCGCGTCGGCCGCGCCCGACTTAATGAATCGCGAGGGGGATGGGGGGTTGCGCCCGCTGGGGGTCGTTGGGGGGTCGATCGGACGGCCACCGCATCCTCCGCGCGGATAAGTGACGCCCGTGTTGCTCGGTACATAGGTACGCCTTATGTACAGAGGCACATAGCGGCCGGCCTGTACCTACGTAACGCTCGCCAAATTTATGTCCCGCACATGTCTAAAGACCGCGGCGTACCTTTAGAGGGATTTTGCGTGTTTACCTACGTACAAACGGGGGATGCTGAAAGATATTTGAGACGGAATTTTGCTCGAACCCTTATTGATGAGTTGGGTGGTTAATTCCTCCTTTGTCTTGTCAACGATTCGAACACACGTTATTTTTTTTAATTATTCATGTTTCATGAACCCTTAAAGCTGAACAAAGCGAGAACATTTTGCAGTTTATTTATATTCGTATCACAAAATTAAATGGACTGTTCTAGAGCGCAAATTTCGTTGAAGGTTAATCGAGGTAAAGGGTTTTGCATAAAATAATGCAAATGGGCACCCCTGAGTGGCGGAGATGTTGCCGCCAGCTACACATGACTGCTTTGTCCGAATCGAAGTTGACTGCAAACAAAAACTTGCTAATGGGCAATTATGCAAATAGTGTGCTCGTGATGACCAATCAAAAAGCAGTAAATTATTCAGCCGATACGAATACGCTTGATACCACTTACGTTTTCAATGTTATCGTTTTTTTGTACATATAATTATTATAGATTTTATGAATATTTCACAATGATGTAGTAAGTTTTTAATCTATGTCGTATTAAGATTTGTGTTTTATCTGCCTGTGACACCTATCATCATAATATCGATATTTTATTAAAAAAACACTATTTAAAAAACTGTCGATACCTAAAAAAAACATCATTAATAAACAATACGTTTAAGAATGATAATTTTCCTGCCTAAAAGTTGTCAATCCAAATTCACACGATAGAAAAATAATAATTTATTTCCCTAACACTAATGCTCGAATTATTCAATAGGGCTCGCGTCCGTTTCGTATGTTCAAAAGCCCCGTGACCCGTGGCCCCGTGGGTCCGTGGGCAGCGACGCGCGGCGTGGGAGCGTGTCTCGTCCTACCCGGCCGGAGCCCAGCGAGCATTATCATCGATAATCACGCGATATCGATTGACGACGTGCGTGCCGCCCTAATAAGAGCGAACGCGCGCGACGCGTACACGAATTACACGTGTGTGTGTGTGCGTGCGTGCGGGAATTGAGTAAAAATATTTTATTACCACCTAAAATCGTTTTAGGTTTAACATTTTCAACTGAATAATACTTGTTATCCTTTTTCACCAATCATCCTGGAAAAGGCCATCTAGGTATGAATCCAGAAGTAGTTATTTATTATTATCCAATACGTAAATGAGCTATAACATACATATGCATACTTCCGTCCCCCGGTTTCAACAGCGTTTTCAAAGGTAGCATAATCATTAGTCTCCTAATTGGTGACTTGTAAAAAGGGTTGGAAGATATACAAACTGTCCCTTGATTATACATATAGATAGATGAATTAAAATAATTTTCGACAACATTTTTAATAAACTTTACCTCTTACAATATTAACAGTGTAGATAACTGAAACATCATAGCGGCTTATAAAATTCATACAAATTAATATAACAATAAGCATTGAAACGGAATTCGTACTTAATTAAGACAAAATTAATTTAAGTCTGCTGCCATCAATAACAGCACCCGGAACAGTAAATCAACTTGCCGGTAGTAACCGGATGTTTAGTTACACAACAACCGTCCCCGGTGGAATGATCCGGGCAACAGGTGGTTACATTACGAGTTATTTTATACCCTGACGTCAAGGTTCATACTTTTTATTTCAGGATGCTATTGTGACATTTAACTTTTAATGTTTTGAAACTGTTTCCTTCATCGTTAAACTGATTGATACTTACGTTGGTAAGTTTCAAAACACGCTTATTTTATTGATTTAACACTCGTATTTATATGTATATAGAATACCTTATTCTATAGAAAACACACAAAATAATCAGTAGCAATAAATGTCGTCAATCAAAGAATCAAGGATTGATGAATTAAGGATTTCAAGGTAAAATCAATTTCAAGAAACGTAATAAAAAAACGTGTTTCGCTGATGTGACTGTTAGGATTTTTTCCCTAGAGTTATCAATATCTTCAATACGGTGTCACACCGTGAATCCCTTAGTTTCCAATCAGATTATTTTCTACAGCGTTTCAAATTTGCAGTCAGCGTGTAGTTTCACCGCGCCGCCTCGCCGGCCGGTGGCTCCGCGCCCCCGCCAGGTGCGAGTGGCATGGCAATGAGGGCTAGAACCCGGAGGTGACTGGCAATCAAGCACGAAGGACTCACGGGAGGGCGCGACGTGCCTCCCAAGTGCGCGCGCGCCACTCAACCGCGCATCCGCCACGGTAGTGCTGTGCCGCGGCATGTGAATACGTTTGATCGATAAGGCTATGCTACATGTTTTCTAATCATTACATTAATACATTTTGTCAGGCGTAAATTATTTCCATAATGTGTATGAGGTTTAATTTCTGGTGCCAAGAGTCGCGATAAACAAAATCACGCACCCAGCGAAGCTAGTTACAGATAAATCAATTTTCTACTAATGTTTCATACAATATTTTTGTTGATTGCTTTATCTGTTTTTTTAAGTTATCTGTAAAATAAATAAAAGCAAATAAGCTTAATTACTTACCGTGAGTACGTTACAGATGACATAAACTTATTTCTTATTTCATGATATTCACATAACAAGCTCCTCATGATGTAGCAACATCTCAATTATATATTACATAATATACCTTGTAAGCTTCATGTTAGTACCGTAACATAACATGTTGGTTGAATTAGATTGGATTTAAGCGAATTCTAGTAGCAGACGGGGGTAATATAATGTAGCAAGTCGTGTTAAAAGCCGTGACCTAGTTTCCCATTGAGAGAATTCAGCTAATTGGTCGTATAAACCTAAGTAGTAATTTGCGATGAGTTGTCCTCTAGTAAAAGTAATAAAGTGCATATTCAAAAACGAAAACTATGCATTTCAGGCGATAGAAAATTTTCAATCTTTACGTTTTGTTATTCGACAATCTCTTCAACAATTATGGACTAACTCAAGAAATATTAAAAAAAATATTTATTTAAAATCAGAAACACGAATCACCTTTATCGATAACCGGTCGAGAACATGTCCCATCACTATTAGTTCGTATCACGTCGCGGTTTCTCCGCGGCTATCGCGTGAGTCGCGCTCCCTGGCGGCTGCGTGCGATACTATCTCCCGCGAATGTGCGTGACCACATCCTGTCCCCCGTCCCACCCTGTACCGGTACCGAGGGGGGACCGGGGGGACCGGGGTGAGGGGTCCTGTATGCGCGCACGCAACATGGGACGCGGCCGCGCTTCCGCTCGCGGTGGCGGTCGGTTCGCTACGCACAAGGTCGTGCGAATTTTACACCACAGACAAGAGATATTAGGTATGTAACTTTGTAATATTATCGGACAAACAATGAGTAAGCAAACTTATTAATTTTACATAAATTAATATAAATATTAATTTATGTAAAATTGATACTTTTTAGGGTTCCGAACGGGTGGACCTAGCAAGTCGAAATTTACACCAGATACTGAGGTCTACTCAGAATCTCGATTAGGTGTAAAATCAAGGTTCTGAGTGAGATAGAGACTCCTATATATCAAGGTTCTGAGTCAACACGATAAAAAGATACGGGCATATTTAGATTTTCGCGAAAACTTGTAAGTACCAAAATTTACCTTAATTTTCAACTTTTTTGAATTTTTCCTTTATTTGTGCTTTTAACCAAAATTGACAATTCTAGGTCAACCGGAAGTACCCTATAGGTTTTGTGTCGAAAACCTATATGGTAGTTCCCGTTGACCTAGAATCACGAAATTTGGCAAAACGCAAGGTCTTACAGCACAAATAAAGGAAAAATTCAAAAAATTAAAAAATGTTGAAAACAAAGGGTGTCCCGATACATACATAGTTACCTACCACCAATTAAGATAGATCTCTGAGTGGAACGTAATAAAAAAAAAACGAAAAAAATCCTCGAGACTCCATTACCGTGATGAACTATTTACAAGTTTGTATGAAACCCTCGGTCCGCGAGTCCGACTCGCACTTGACCGGTTTTTTTTATTCTCGATAAGCTTGTGTTTGACCACAATCTACCATGGTAAGTGATGACAAGGTGGTAAGCGCACAAAGCCTAGATGGGGACTGGTTCTCAAGTGCAGCTGTCAGAACACACCGATAGGCGACAGATTTTCAACCTGAGGGTGGTACCCAGCCAGCCAGTCCTTATGAGTACCTTGTTGAACTTTTGAAGACGAAATTGTATCATCAGGATTTATAAAATATTTAAATAAATATGTTGCTGATAACATAATCTAAATTTTGATTAACTCATTATTTTGTAGATTTTGCCGTGATTATTTTGAGGCACGAACGAACTTACAAGAGGCATCATAAGTCTAGACTTTAAATTACATAGGCTTACGGCAGAATTTTCAACTAGATAAACCTCGGATAAGCTATTCTCTAGTCCTTACAAACAAATATCACTGGAGAAGTCACTTCAATTCCCTGTTTACTTCTAGAATGCAAAATAATATTGTTGCCTATGAATCATCTGCCCAGTTCTGCACTACCCGTAACAATAATGGCGATGATAGCTCAGTGGTAGTGACGTCAGATAACGCGTCGAAGGTCGTGGGTTCGAATCCTTGAGCTTTCGGTGAAGGAAAACACCGTGAGGAAACCATGGCACGGTGGTAGGGTACTTTGTAGTACCCGACTGGCTGGCTACCACCCTCAAGTTGAAAATCTGTCGCCGAGCACCTATCGGTGTGTTCCGACAGCTGCACTTGAGAGCCAGTTCCCATCTAAGCTTTCTGTGCTTACCACCTTCGGCCACATCATCACTTACCATGGTGAGATTGTGGTCAAACACAAGCTTATCAAGAATTTAAAGAAAACTCGACTTTACAAGCGATAGTCGAATACCTGTTTTTAGAACTAAAATCTCTCTCCGGAACATGTCAACGAAGGGGATTAGGTACTATTAGTCGCAGGTTGCTTTGTCATCCCTATACTCACTTTGTTTTTACTGTTAGCACAAGCTTTAGGTCTAACGAAAGTTAACAACCAGTCACCTCCGGATGTCATCATCCTAATAACTCGACGATACTTAACATTTCAGTATAGATGTGAAAAGAATTTCTGTTTTGAAATTGGAATTGTAGCGACATCTATCTACAAATAGATATAGTTCGCACGACTCCTAGATAGATGGCGCTCCAATAACCTACATCGCGCTTACGAAGTTTTCCATGCGATCTGCATATATACAAGCTTCCAACATCAACAGTTAGACCGCGGTCCCCAGGCACGATGACCTAGCCTGGCGGAAGATCTTCCCTTTTCAATGGAGGAGTCTAACACCTCGCTCCTCCATAGAATGTTTATTTTTATGTCAGAATTCTGACAAGCAGGCGAGTCATTTGATGGTAAGTAACTATCGTTGCCTGTAACTGTCGACATAAGCAATACCATAACTATTTAGTAATCTGTGGCTGTGCTGAGTTACGACCAATTATTCAAATTATTTAAATCGTCAGGTGACATCACTAAATCTCCGTTCCGATTCTTTGTTATTCATTCACTCTTCATTCCCCGAGATTTTCAGGAAGATTAAGCCAGTGAAATGAGCTATGATTGCCCCTCTGATTGATGAGGCCTGCACTGGGTAAAACAGGTGTAGGTACAAAAGTAGTAAATAGCGAGTTTAAAAAATAAAGACAAAAGTTAGCTGGCATTAAAAGTATTAAAACTAATCTGTTGAAAGGGCACACCTGTGAAACGTGTTAACAGGGCCTCGACATAATCGTAAACAGGGTCGTAAATCGAACGAGACCCTTAAAAAGGGGTCCTACAGTTCACTCACCATTCGCCATTTGTTACGGAACGTATTTTTATTTTTAAAATCGCGAAAGATCCCGCAAGTTCATAAATAATATTAAATAACCTATGACATTTTATATAGGTACGTACAGCCATCTGATCCCAAACTAAACAGAGCTTGAAACCAGATAACTGATATACTACATTTATTTAAATACATACTCAAGACTAAAACAGACACAATTCATTCATAGTTTGTGTTTAACCATTTTTTTTTAATTCTGGATATGCTTATGTTTAACCACAATCTCACCATGGTAAGTGATGATGTGGCCGAAGGTGGTAAGCACACAAAGCCTAGATGGAAACTAGCTCTCATGTGCAGCTGTCGGAACACAACCATAGGTGCTTGGCAGCTTTTCAACTTAAGGGTGGTAGCCAGCCAGTCGGGTACTACAAAGTACCCTACCACCGTGCTATGGTTTCCTCACGATGTTTTCCATCACCGAAAGCTCATTGTAAGATTCGAAACCACGACCTTCGCCGCGGTATCCGACGTCACTACCACTGAGCTATCATCGCCTTAAATTGCGTCAACCAACCTGTCAGTGGTATTGCGGAATTTGATTCCTCCTTTAGGCTTTTTGTTCACCACAATTGTGGACATCATTTACCACAAATCTGTATCACACAGTTCCGCTACGTAATAAAAACCCTAAAGTTTGTAACCTTTAATTTCACCTCCCTTTAAATCCAATCCCCAATCTTGGCTAAGATAATTTTGCTCATGTTAAAATACAAAAGCAACATTTTCGCCCGGATACCCGGGGAATTATAGCACGTGTCCTCACGAACCGGTTGTTTTCCCAACGTTCTATTTATACAATATAGGCACGTGTTCGCTGTGTTGCCGTATTTATTGAACTTGACGTTGCCTGTAGTGGCGTATCTCGTTGTTTTTTTCATTCCGCAGCCTATATCTTACTCTGTGCCGCTGCTAAAGTACAAGTAAGTACCTGATGTAAAATTTCAATATTGTGATATCATCTGCCAATGATTGCTAGCTAGTTTCCAGCTTACCCGTCCGTTCATCCGTTTCTATGAGTGATTGAGAAACAAACTATCACCTAATTATTAGTAGGTAATTACATTTAATAATACTTATTCATTCAAATAAATGTTAAAATTAAATTCCACCAACTTGCAGGGCGATTGTGAAAATTGACACATGAAACTAATTGTAACATCAACACGATAATAAAATTCAGTGTATTTATTTCAGAAAGCTACTGCCTAAATTAAGGTATCAAAAGTTAAATTTTAAACCAATTACGATCTCCATTAAGTTTCACAATCTTCCTGCAGATATAGGAAGGTACACCAGTTTCTTGAGGGTTCAGTCATGCATAACCTCCATTCTCAATTGACGTCCACATTGCATGGAACATCTATAAATTGCGACATTTAATATACTCGTAGTTCCACCGAAGCCCCAACCCTCCCAACATGCAAGGCATTTAATTTGGGTCCGATGTCATAAAAAATAGATCTTAATTAAAGAGTCCGACCCCAGTGGAGTTATAAAACAAGTAAAAACTAGTACAAATAAGCTTGCACTCGGAGAGTGGAATTCTTAAAGCCTTCGGTCGCATCGCGTCTCGCGGGAGCCGCATATTTTTTAAGCGCCTCGCCAGGTCAACCCCCTATTTGGCGTGGGGGTCGATGCCACCTTACTGTGGGTTGGGTGGGTTAATTAGTCGCGAACGCGGTCCGGCTCCACTCCATCTAACTTGTTTCCTTCTTTATTTGCCCACTTGATACAAATGTGGACACACAAACGCAACACTGTGGAGCGAAGTGGGACAGGACAGGACAGGACAGGAGGTTCGGCTATATTGTGCTTGGGTTAAATTAAATGGAATGAAGTCAAAGCGAGCGTAAATACTACGTGTTTATGTTTATGGAATTTCTGTTCATTCCGGCTGGCCTTTTCATAATCGTGTTTTACATGGAACGAGAACTTGCATATTTACTAACTTGTTTTAGAGACAATCATTTCATTAGAATTCAATCTCGATTCAACATAAATCGCTATTTTCGGAATTCAATTTTGTGTAGGTAGTTTTGAGACTGTCCCAGTCGCGAGACAAAGGGTCAAAAGATAAAGTCTATATATACACCAAGGCTTTGTGTCAATATCTGCTGATCAAAAATTTACTACAGCAATAATTTATAACGAAGTGATGCCAAATTGAACTTTTTCTTAAGTTATAAGTGATTATAGCATTTCTAGAATGTAAGTACGTATAGTAAGAAGAAAGAAAAATATTAAAATATTTAATTTATGCGCGCCATCCGACGCAAACCAAATAGCAACAATAACTACAAAAAATAAAGATTCCTTTTTTAGTAGCATGGTACTTACCTATATAAATATAAATTTATAAAAGGAAAAGCAATATGTATGGAAGTAGATACCCACATATAAGCTAGGATTTAATTCTTCAATTTAATAATTTAACATATTATATACTGTAAATCGAATCCAACAGAAGCAAAAGACAAACTTGGATAACTCCCCACGTAATGACAGGGGCGCTTTCGGGCGAGTTGGTCCGAGTTTCGCCCCCGCGGGGTCAGCCGGACCCGCGTCGTGCGACTTGTGCGCTAATGAAGGTGAATATCTTCAAAGGGGTCGGATGGACCCACGCTGCCCGTCGCCCGTCGCCCGTCGCCCGCGGTGTTGTTGAATCTTTAAACGGGTCGCGCACAAGGGAGGGTTAGGCAAATGGAAGCGAAATGTATTCTGTACACGAATGAACACGGAATAGTGTTGCCAAACGAAACGAAACGACAATAGATATTATTAGGATTAATATTCAAATAACATAAAAAGAAAGAAATTGTGCTCGATTATAACCGCATCACTGGAGAAAAGCTAGACCGATTTGGCAAATTTTGTTCTTAAAATGTTCGTTATCGAAAACTTAACTCATGAAAAAATTATGAAAACGTTGCTGGGAAAATTGAATATTTTGGAACAGAAAGCGATTTTTCTTTGGTTTTTTTTTACAGTAAGTACCACGTATATTGGGTCAAATAGTTTTCAAATAAAACATATGTTCATGTGAGGAAACCACAGCACGGTGGCTACCACCCTTCTGTGCGCGAATAGGCCCGGTATAATTATCAACAAATATGAATTTAGTTCGCGAAATTTTTAAAAGTACCTACTAAAAATTACTTTTTTTTACCACCCTCAAGTTGAAAATCTGTCGCCAAGCACCTATCGGTGTGTTCCGACAGCTGCACTTGAGAGCTAGTTCCCATAGGCTTTGTGTGCACCACCTTGGGCCACATCATCACTTACCATGGTGAGATTATGGTCATACACAAGGTTATCTTAAAAGTAAAAAATAATTACACAAAACGTGTGTGGCTATTCTATTCTATTTTACGAACGAAACTTCACTAGGATAACATTTAGAACTATAATTCGGTTTGTCCAAGTCCAATTTAATGTTAGACGTAATTCCATGTCGGTAGATCTGTAAAGGACTCATCGCGATTAATTATCGTATCGAAACTAGATATTAATCGAATGAGGACTGTCCTCGATGTTACAAATAGCTCCTAGCTCTTTGTTGCTTAGTTAAAATTAATGGTTTAAACCTATTTAGGTATTTGAACGTTATTTTTTTATTTGGATAGGCTTGTGTGGCCGCTGGTGGCAAGCACACAAAGCCTATAAGGAAACCGACTCTCAAATCCAACTGTCGCAACACACCGATAGGTGCTGAATGGAAAATATACTGCAGCCGCATAATTTTTTTCTTAATAATGTAAACTATTCTTATCACGATTTTTCTGTGTAAGCATGCTACTTCTTTAAATAGCATCGATTGACTTCGAATAATCACACAGAAATCCACTTCGAAACAAAAACAAAGTGATAAACAAATCAATAATGATCTAGTTATAATCCTAAAATATTAGTTTAATCGTCAATGCTTAGTTCTGGGATAGGATCCGATAATTAGGCAAAGATACAAATCCTCAAAGGTACAGTCCTCGTCAGCAAGACGTTCATATACCCCAAAACCCATATCGCTCCCTTAGTGACGCTCCGCAGAGCTTGAGGAATGGACGGGATACGTTTGTGGGCGGCCTAAGGGGGTATAATAGAGCTAGGGGGGAGTGCAGCGCGTTCACACAGCTGACGGCGGGTGAAGCGAACCATAATATACGGGGTACATAAGGTACCTACACTAAGTAAATAGGCCGGCCTGGCTAAGATAACGCAACGTCGCGTTACGTCGAACACGCCCGCCCAAATATCAGACCATTGGCCCATTGATTTCTCTTTGTTTTCCCTCATATATTTTCCGACGAAAATCGTTGACAAATAAAGTGAAAGTCTATTTCTTGGTAACTTTGTATTTATTTAATTGTTATGTCATGTAACAAAAATTAGTGGGCAACTCTAGATATAAGAAGTATTATATTATACCCCTTGGCTCGAAGGTGGGACGATTGTAACAAATTTATCTACAAAAAATACAATTCTAGAAATTGCGATTCGAGTTATAAATAGGTTCAAAAGCTTTTTCTATCGACGTTATACGGTTACATAAAAAAAGTAAGTAAGTTTTCATTAAATTCATGGAAAACGTTGAATTCATTTACTTTATATAGGTACGTAGGTAACAGATGGTTGTGATCTTTCAGTAAAGCTAAACCGTAGGCACTTACCGTAGTATATATACCTAACAAACATTAGTAAGGCAAAATGTTTTGCACCCGAGCAAATATTACAGAGATTAGCACAACACAACAGTTACGTTTCAATTCTCTACGGTTCCGAATAAGAAGCTTTATGGCTATCAAAAGGCCTCCGCACGGGGACAAAGAGGCCTCAAGACAAAGGCCGGGTGTTTACCCAGTCACAGTAAATATATTTCTGTTCGTAGCTCAATTTGATATTGACCTTTAATGATCATCTGACACAATTATGTCTAAATCAAGGTGTAATAATCTATTTAATAAATATTATATGTAAGTAGTATTTCAGTTATCTTGTTTCTATATTGCAAGCTTTGTTTAATTTGGGATCGGGTAGTCGGGTATCCCAGGATATTTATTTATTTTATAAGCGTACAACTACTTTCTTTAAAACGAGAAACGAGTAATTTCTCCTTCGAAATGTTGGTAGTCAGCCAAACGTATACTACAAAATAAAACAATGTGCTGTTTCTTCACTATGTTTTTCTTCATCTTAAAGCTGAAGTTCATTTAGTTTCGTACTATCCCACCCTTAAACTTAATGTAAAGTAACTTACCTGTCGTCTGTTGCCTGTGGTAGCCAGTAGGTGGCAGTCTATCTCTACTCTACTACTACCATTTGATTGAGAGGAAAAAAGGAGAGAATATAAATAAATATAAAAGATTTTTTTTCTTGTCGGAGGCTTCTCAGTTTAAGCATATTCTGAATCGGTGGCTTACCAGAGCCTGTAAGAAATAAATTTTGACTTGGAGTTATTGGCAACGTCATCACTCAACAAGTGCTTCTCTTTCTAACTTATAAGCGTTTAAATCCAGAATTATCAATTAAATATCATCATCAGAGACCACTTATTATTAAGTAATAGTCAATTGGCCTCGACCAGTTATGGGAGTGCCAATGAATCCTTCTATACACAGTACTAGTTTTAGTTTTTAGTTATTTTTTTGTTTGAGGGTAGAATTTTATTTTTCTCAGTTATCCTTCTGACATAGTTTTCACAGATACTGTGGCATGGTACACGTAATAAACACAGTTGTGTATTAGGGCCGGGACATCGCCGATCGCGCCCGATGTCCGTCGGCGGCCACGGCGCGGCGTCCGCGCTCTAATTAAAACACCTCTCCCCGCGACCCTCCCACACGTCCCCCACTGAGAGGCAAAGATCATCATTGTTTCACCGAGTGATTCTAGTGTGTAGGCATCTCTGCTGTGAATATTGTCTGAGTTTTATCTGTGTATACTGGGTGGCTTCAACAATTAAGAATGTTAATAGGTATGCCAAATCGGTTGAAAGTTTGTTACAGTAAAGCTTGTATAGATACAAATACACTAGTTTTTGTTGTAGTCAAAAATACCTATTAGTTTTGATTTTACAGGCATTTAATTACGATAAATATCGAGTCCCGCTAACAGTCACTTGACCGCATGTGACGTCAATTTACAACGCTCCGCTATGAGCGAGTTTTGTGAGATGACGTCACACCGTCACACGAGTACGTCACATCGAGTACGAGTCCGCATCGCACGTTTACTTCTATAAATCGGAAACTAATTGATGTATCGAACTAATTCTTTCACTTGTATTTTTTATTTTTGACAGAGAATATGAAGACCTAATATTTAAAATTAGTTAACATTCTTAATTATATGAATGCTTATGTATAAATTATTTCATAATTTTGGGCGCCATTAGTTATTTCTCTATTTAGAAAAATATACTAATAACGCGAATGTATGTTTCTTTCACGTAGCACTTATTATCTTACTTACTATTATAGATACAAAAGTTTTTTTGGATGTGAAGATGTTTGTTATTCTTTCACGTAAAATCTACTGAACAGATTTAGTAGATCCTAAAATAAAACAGGATATTTTTATTCCGGGAAATTATAATATCCCTAAGGGATGCAGAGTTCAGCTTACGCATTATCTTAAACCAAAAAATAATTTGCTGTGACATAGCTAGAAAATCTAGAAATATAGTAGTATGAATCATTACCTACACTATGTACTTACTACACTAAGTTACGACTACGAATTCTTAACAAAAGCGTGATAATTCTCTTCCAATGGCAACACAGCAACAATCCGCCAGGTATTACAAATATCCATAGACCACAAACCAACTGCCTGATTACCAACCTTCTAAAATAATAACGCATTTAAAATGTTTAATTTAATAGAAAAAGACAACACATCTGCGAGTTGTTCTATGCCGCCGAACTGCCACCCGCCTACGGCGATGTAAAAAGAACAGCGACGCACCGCGCGAGTAAGATTGCCTCGTAAAAACTCTATAGGTGTAGGTACATACAGATAGAAGGATAATATAAAGGCTCGCGACTCTTCTGGCCTTTCAATTAACGGTTAATCACGTCTCCCGGGGACGCGACGTCGACACATCACAGACTAATAATCGATTTCGATTCTTTACGATAATTATAGTATCGTAATACGGAATGGCTTCGTTAAAATGCGTAACAAGTTTTTCTATAGGTGAAGTTACTTATAAAAGGTAATGATTTAAACACGGAGAACTATGTAAGATATTTTGTGGAAAAAAATCCATACATAGTTGATACCTTAGCTTTTCTGTTCTCTAGCGAATAGTCAGCAGAATACACGCAATGAGTAATAATGATTGTTTTTTTTTTTAAATTCGAAGTCTTATATTTAAGATCTTATTACCATCATCAAATATGGATGATATTCTATCATCACGGCAAAACCTGATAATGCTTTTTGTTCACTTGAGATAGATAATTGCTAGCTTACACACCTATAGCTAGACATATTGACCGCTGGTCTTCAAACGAAACACACACACGTATACATACATATGTGAATAGGAGAGATAAACGTCCGTAGCGAAGTCGTCAGGCGCCAAGGGCCGTACGAGTCAGGGACGACAGATAAGCGCGCGAACTAAGCTGACGCGGCGGGAATTACAGCACTCGCAGTCGAAAAAAGGTGGGTAATCTATTTGATAATGGACATCTTTTGACATATGTTGTTTTAGTGTTGTCATGTGAAAGTAGATAAGTTTTTAATAACGTAAATCGCGATTCTTGGCGTTTTATTTTTACGTATTTTTTGGGACGTCCCATCCTTGACCCGCTTACAAACAGATTGCTAATCAGATATTATTATTGTCACAGCGTACTTTTATTATTGATCTTTGTTTAAAAAAATCCTCAATAACTCCTTTATAAACTCTACCTAGAAGAGACATATAAACATAAAGGCTTGTACATCTGATATAAACAGCGTCCGTGTGGCTTTAGAATGACTGAACAGTCCGACACGACAGTCGCAAAACATCTAAATGACGAATATAGCTGATATCAACTGATCGTTTTGATAAAATCCTCTTAGTAAATAACGTGCAAAAGGATTTCGAGGGTAAAAAATATTAAATTACTATATTTCAAGGGCTTCAATTGTAACAAAAAACTATTTTAACTGATGGACCATGTTTGCAAAATCTCTCATAATAAACTCTACGGATCAAGCTTGATTACTAAACAATTTAAATCACTAAATAGAAGTACATCATAGACCCAATGATGTCTAACGAGGAACGAGACGTAGTGCATTGATACAAAACAAAGTAGGTATAAATCTTTAGTTTCGCATTATTGTACTAAGGCGACGCTATTATAGAGTTCACGAGACAATGAGAGCGGGCACAGTTCGTGTAATAAAAGTCCCATTGATTGATGGTGCGCACGTTTTGCATGCATCGTCTAAGAAATAGTATTTCAAGCGTAAGATTATAATTTCAATGCGCTAATAAAGTGAACAAGTAATTGCTTGTATAGACCTGTCATCGAGTATTGTGCGAGCCAGTACTCACGGAATAATTTATCAACGTTTTAATGATACATAAAATACTCTTTTGCAAAATAATACTTTGATAAACTGTTTAGATCTTGGCGCCCAACGTGGGGCGTGACTAAATGGCGCCCAAACGTGGGACTGCGACGTAAAGAAATATTTTTGCAAGCCAAGATTTCCTGGCTGTCGCGTCGCCTGCAAAAATGGATGAGGGTTGTTTACGTGCACTCGAACCATCCCCTGAGGTGATTCTTGAAGAAAAAACCGTGATCGATACAGTGAGCGGCGACACGGCGGCCCCGAGGGCGCGTCAATTTGGCCTCCGCCTCGTCAGCGCTAAATTATCCCGACATCTTTAAATGGAATATCGCGGGTCGCGCGTCCCAAAAGTCCCTTAACGCTTCTGTAAGGCTTTTCAAGGTGGCATGAGGGTGGATTTTCGGGCCGCTCTTGGCTGACGTCCCCCGTCGCTCGGGCACACGCGATATGCCACCTGGCTCCGGGCATTTACTGAGCATTACATAGTAAGGAGAGGCATCGACCAGAATATATAAAGAAAGGCTTTATGTACATACTTTGGGATTAATCAATGATCTAAAGTTGTTACGAGGTTTTGTATTATAACTAAAATCATGTTTATTGTTAAACACGTTATGTAATTTGAATCACATATTTTACAGTTTTACATTAACCTGTGTTTAAAATATTATTATGATAGTATGTGCAGTTAAATTCAGTAATTTTATTATAGGCACATACTTTAATTTTGTTTTGTTCAGACGTTTGTTAATTACTCAAATGGAAAACAATTGAAGACATTGCTTCACCTACGAATTCTCAAAGTTACGGTTCTATGCAATTTAAAAGGCCATTTCTCTGTAGAAGCTCCAAGCTATATCTATGTAATTTAGTTAACGCACTAGAGTAAGGCTGGCACAACCACCACCCTCGGGCGTGCACCAAGCCAACATGCACACGCCAACTTAATGACTCACCGGCGACCGACGACGTTAGCCCCCAAATTACCAACATTGGCCAACGCTATCAACTCGGAACGTCCGAAAACGTCTAACATAACGTAGTATCTTTGAAGCATTCGCATCGGCTGGATTATCAGACGCCAACACACCAACAGCCGAGTGTAATCACCACGGACGGTGACCGCTCGCGCGTAAATTACTTAGTTCGACCATTGTAACATGAGCCATTGGTACCCTCGCTAGAGAGATCTTTGAGTATTTAAGCGTTGATTCACACTGCTGATCTTTTGTTTTTGGTAACAATCATTCAAATATTCATATAGATTTTCAGAATTGAATCTGTATAATAACGCAAAATGTCCTTGACTTTAATTTTACATTTGAACTGACCGTGGTCTGAAGGAAAAAAAAATCAGTCAAACAGTTTTAAGGTGATGATTGCTCAGTGATAGTTGAATATCACGTATTCGAATCCTACTATTGCTTGTGCAGTCAGTGAAGGAAAACAAGTAACTCGCATGGCTGACTACCCTCAAATTGTGTATTCCAGCCATTTCCAACAGTCAATAAAGTCTTGAAATATTACGAGCAACTTGAGAGCATCATAGTCCAGATGTACCTCGATACTATATACAACATATTGGACTAAAACCTGTTAGTGTAAATCAGCTAATAAATTGCCAAGGAATATACCACGAGAGGTCTGGTTATGTTAGCTGGGCTACGCTTCGCGTCCTTCGCTAATGCCCGCTTAGGTAGCCCCGGGCGCTCCCAGGCGATCGTACTTGTGTGCCTTTTGTACTCCCCTTATACGGACGAAGCTGCCATGAAATTGTTATAGGACTGATTGATTCAGGTGGTACATTTGGATAATTGTTGTATTTTGTATTTTTAAAATCACAATAAGTGATTTCTTTTTCGAGTTCACATTTTTCGTATTTGTAACAGAATGAACGTACGTCAAACTTAAGTGAATGTAATAGACGAATCGAGCCAAAAGCCAGACCATTAGGCACACAACCTTATTAAATTACAGCATCGGCATCAGCCGTGGCCCGGCATTATCTTGCGACACCAGCACCAGTGCGCTGTGTTCCCGCCAAATCCAATATCCGTACGCGTAATAACAATCGCGACCGTCTATCGGCCGCGCGTAAATTATGCACGAATGTTACAAAGCTATTTTACTAATGATTCAAAGGAAAATATACCTTAAATCGTGGGCAAGACGAGTTGGTCCGGTGGCAGAAGTGGTCGAGTCCGCGAACGGTCGCCACCGACAACGCCGCCGTGCTAATGGCTAAGCGACCCTCCCCTCTTCAACCCTCAGACCCCGTCAAAGCACACGTTCAGAAATAAAGGCGAAGTCTGTGTGCTTAATTGTGTACAAAGATAGTTGAATACGAATTGCGATGAATTATATATGAGATTTATACCCTTATTGTCTCGGTCTGCAAGGCAAAAGTAAGAGGATTAAAATAGCTTTATAATATAAGTGGTTAATTTACCAGCCGATACTCGATCTACATCTACAACAATTTTTATATCACACCTGTATTTATAAAGCGTAGTAAAGATACGAAACAATATCACCCACGAAAAACTTCGTGAAAAACAGTGCCACGAAAATCCGTGATATTTATTTAATTCGTCACTTCGTAGTCCTACACTACATTGACATAAGTTTTTTTACTACAGTGTTACTGTTAGCAAATCAAATTATTTTCCAATTTCAAAACGAATCAACGTCCGGCGTGATACCCTAGCATTTTCTGTTCGCGCTCGCATCCCGACATCCCGCGGTCTTCATTTTTTTCCTCACAAAGGCAGACAAGCGGAGGCAAACGAAACGTCTGCCGACAGGCCCCGCTCTAATTCCCGCGCGACGGGACTCCGAGCCCGCGGCCATCCCGGGAAAATACTTCGTCATTTGTACTTACGCCGCTGGGGCAGGGGTCGTGTCCCTTACAGCGCTTTATTAAAAGAATATCATAAAAAAAAACATCGCGTGTATACATTAAAGCATAAGTATTAACCTGAAAATTAATGTTTGAAACCGGTATCAAACATTCATATAAGATTGTAGCTAAATCTTAAATTCGTACTTTTGTCTTTTCCATAGAGGTGATTCAGCCATGTATAGTCAAGTAGTTTAATCAATGACTAAACATACATTCGAATTCTTATTCTCGTAGTATTGTAAAGATAATACGGCTGACTTTAATCTTCCTACAGATACATTATAATAAATTCAAAAGTTTCTTTGTCTGTTGTACTGTCAGCTCCGTAATAATCGCACGTATTTTCATCATATTTTGTACCTACAGTTACTTTATTGGTCCTCAAATATGGACACAGGGAACTTTTGTTCGAGGAACACAGGAAAATAGTAGATATAAAAACAGTATCTACTGAATATTGGCATAAAAAAATACGATAATTTTATAATAGTGCTGTCAATTGTCATTCAATCTCCGAAATAGTATCGATATTAGACTTTATTTACAAAGCAACTATTTAACGTAATACGAGAAAATTATTAACATAAAGAGAATAAGGTAGCGGGAAACTCGATTACGAGATGGAGATCTATGGAACATAGGATGATGATAGACGACTAAGACAATGGTCGAGTACTGAATCTACAACAGTAATTAAGTTATCAATATGATAACTCTCAGGCTAGTCTGCAAGACGGCAGGCCGGCAGGCCGGCAGGACGGCAGGTCGGCAGGTCGGCAGGCCGGTTAACTGAAGGGTGGGCTCAGGCCCTGAGCCTGTGCCTGGTGACCGCACACTCGCCCACATAGCTCGCATGTGCCGCGGTATAATTCTTTTGGCTAGTGTACACGCGCAATTTGTATAGGGTTGGTACGAGATGACTTATTTTGTAAACAGAAGTAAGCAGCGAGAGCAAACCTGAATACAATGTAACGAAGATACAGGGGAGTTCTGATAGTTAAGAATTTAGTATCTAAAACTTCTCGAAGACAGCAATGTCAAACATAGGATAAATGGTAAAAAATATCCACTAATCCACTAATATTAAAATGGGAAAGTTTGGATGGATGGATGTATGTTTGTTACTCATTTACGCCAGAACGGCTGAATGGATCTGGATGAAATTTGGCATAGAGATAGATTATAGTCTGGTATAGCACATAGGCTACTTTTAATCCCGGAAAAAGATAAGATCTCTCGGGAACGCCGGTGAAACCGCGTGGCGGAAAGCTGGTGTAATATAATAATTATGCTGTGCTATTCATCGCTTCAAAGTTGCCATGAGAATAGTCTAAGAATAAAGATTGGCTAAAATAAAAGAGGTTTAAGCTTAAGTGTCCCACCTTTCAAAGGGAGAGTTTCAGAGTTGGTATTGGTTTTAAATCAGTTATATAACACTTATTATGGTACAGCCCTGTACAGTGTTTGTTGGAAGGGGGACGCAGGGCGGGCGCGCGGGCGCCTTGACAGCAGAGCGCCGTTAATTCCTGAACGCTCCTCGCGAGCGATTGACAACGCGGTCGGAATTTATCGACGCGCACACTCGCCGCCGCCGCTGCTGTTACTAAGGGATATAAAGGTATCGATAGTTAAGAAAATATAATATTTCCCGAAAATCTAATGTTCGTTTTATTTACCTACCCAAGAAGTAGCAACGCGCTTTAGGCACACGAGGATTTCAAAAATCTACTCGATGAAATACAAAGTAGCCTATATAACTTTCCGGCACATACACCCTACACATCTTAATGCAAACAAATATCGATCGATCCGTCGCTGCGTGAAAGAAGGACAAACTGACAAACAGATTTTCAAAATTCATCTCATTTATTCAGTTTAGGTTCTACCACCGGTTCGGAATATACTTAAACTGTAATAACTGTGTAACTTAAATTATAGGTAATATTAGTATGTAATATGGTGCTCTTCTCAGTTCAGAGTGAGACTGAGAGTGAGTCATGTGGGGATTATGAGGGAGAGAATATTTATTTTAATAAAATTATCGACAACAATAACCTAAAATACCACCTCCCTACATCGCGTTTCTGCGTTCAGTTGCCGACGAGTATATACAGTCTATGTACTGTCTAAGTAAATAAGGGTATACCTTTTAGGTCTAACCACGTCTAACGCAGCTTGTCTAGCCTTCTGTCTGCTCGGATGCCTCGGCACGTTGGCGCGACGCGGCTCGACGCATGTCTACTTAGGATGAATATTAATTTGTCTATTTACTTGGGCAAATTATAGAATAAACACTGGATAATTGTTTCTCTATTGCTTAGTTTGTGTGTTGTGTGCTGGAGCCTGGAGTCAGCTAAGTGTGTTACGAATGTTGGCAGAGTCTATTGGAACATTACATTATTTACTTTACCAGGACTTTATTAAGATTAATAAAATGAATAAACACTTGGGTTAAAAAAAAAGGTGTATTTAAAACTAGCTGTTCCGCGCGGTTTCACCCGCGTTCCCGAGTACTATAATTTATAATATTAGTATAATTAAAATCCGAGAGTTCATAAACTGTGCGGCACCTGTATAACCCAGAAGACAAGAAAGAAAGTGGATAGACACAGTTTAATTCAGAAGGGAAAGAAAAGAAAGAAGATATTTATCCCCCGTTGTTAGGAGAAGTTGGAGACCAGCAGGTGGGGACCGGGGCAGCTAGTATAATAGACATTAATTATGAGGAGCAGTTCTATCTTTTTCATAAAGGCGTAGGGTTGACATTCATATTTATTTAAAAAATCCAAAAGGGCTCCAAATTATGTTCCCTGGATGACCTAAGACGCCCCTGACGAGGAGCCTTTTGTTTTGAGACGCAATTTGCCTCTAATAAAAAATGCTGTTGAGTCTGGAAAATCTCGCACCACTAGGATTATAATTGCTTAGTGATTGACATACTTACACTAAGAAAGGATTTGATTATTCTCATTTTTTACCACGACGGACGGGAGGCGACGGTCAGTTACTGAGTTAGTTCTCAATCACCAGAATATACTCAATAATACAAACAACTTTTAGTATAGAACTAACCCTGAAATCGCGAAAATAAATTCAAAGATTTCATACATAAGATGCTCGATCATGGAAAAGTCTGAGTTCCTTTCAACTATTAAAAAATATTATCATCATGACAGCCGCAAGACGTCCACTGCTGGACAAAGGCTTCTCCTAGGATCTCCACGATGGCCGGTCTTGCGCTACTCGCTTCCAGCGACCCACGCTGCGTCTTCCGGTTTCGTGGTTCTTTCGAGAACCTTTCTGCCCCATAGGCCGTAAAAAAATATATTGAATTTAAATTCCCCAAAAATAATAAAAAGAGCCAAACTTAACCCAAAAATTACGAGCGCGTATGATGTAGGTATTGAACTTTCCCATTAGGTATTTAAGTACAGAGCTGGCACTTTTCTCACAATTGCACGTGTCTGGGTATTGAGACCCAAGGCTCGGAACTGGAGGCTTAGGAGGTACGGCTTAAGGTGGGATGGTCAGTGGTCAGCCCCCTTTGTTACATCAGGGACTATCTGTAGGTAGTGGCCTAGAGATTCTAGATGGGGTATGTAAAAGATTGAGTTTATTTTTAGTATTGTCAGAAGCACAATTTCCTGAATTTCAAAAGCCTGAAGGTATGCTTATCAAAACAGTGTAGTGATCTAATAATCAAGATTTTAAAGATCCATAAGCTCAGTGTTAGTGACGTCAGATACCGCGGCGAAAATCGTATCCTTCAAAGAGTTTGAGCTTTCGGTGAAGGAAAACATCGTGAAACAGCACGGTGGTAGGGTACTTTGTAGTACTCGTCTGGCTGACTACCACCGTCATGTTGAAATTCTGTCGTTAAGCATCTGTATTTATTAAAGTTCGCATAATAAATGGGTCTAAAATGTTTGTTTCTGTACAATAACAGATGCAAAAACCTGTAAATAATAGAAATAAACTCAGTATCCGTTCTAGATAAACTGCACCCTACGTTAATGTTACCTAAAGATTGATATACTTTAGCTAGATGTGACACATTTTGACTCTATTATAAACTTTAACTGTGCCTTTCATACTCCTCCGTCCGCGTAATTTTCGTAAAAAGGAGTACCTACAAAGTTTTTTCTTCACGTATTAATATTATGATTTAATTGATCTTATACAATTTTCCTCACATTCAAGTGTAACAAAACAATCCAAAATGATACAATTCAACTGTTCTAATTATAGAATAGTATCATAAAGTAACAAATTCAGCCTAAATATAATCTACACAAACAATAAAGACAATTATTAAATAATACAGATAGAAAATGGAATCGCTTAGAAATTGAGTGGGTGACGCTGTCTGAAAGACCTTCTAAGATGTGCTATATCACCCTCTGTATCTACTCGAAAAATCAAATTAGAAGAATATGGTATCTACAAATCGGCCATACGAGATTGGCACGTGTGTGGAGGTTATGAGACACCCACGCTATGCTCTATCTAGAGTCGCATGGATCCGTGGAAGGTTCGAAACGAGCGGAGACCGCGACGGGGTCGCCTAATGTATTCATTTGTATTCAGATTTACCTACGCAGAATATTACTAGTGTGCTGGACATGGGATGGGACTATGATGTGGTGCAGTGCGCGAGAGAACTACCTTAGTATTGTAATTTTAGAAAGAAAACTAAATCTCTGTAAGTATAAATTCTACAAACTTCAAAGGCCGATTATAACTATTTCGAAAATTCGACCCCCAAAGTGTTCCCTCAGGGACAATGGTGAAACCGCGTGTCACAACTAGTGTTATTATATTTTAAAAAAAGATAGAGCAAAAGTAATACTTCCTTGAGATTTTGGTGTAATCTTCTCAGTTTATGTAAATTCTGAACCGATGACAGATTCAATTTGTAATACACACTTGGTCTGAACAGAAAAAAGTACTAATATATCTTTGAGTACCATGCTTAGCTCTCTGGAATTAAAAAATAAACTATTGGAAGGATATATATCCTTCAGCAAGATCGAGAAAAGAAATCATTACATTTTAAAGTAAATATATTGCAAAGAGATATTTTGAGCTATTTTATGTCTTTTTTTTTACATAATTATCAATCAACATTAAAAGTATTTCGAATGTTGTAATACTGTAAATACTTTAAATGTGCGTTAAAAATTAATCTAGTTTCACTGTAGTCAAAGATTCTGCAACAAACAAAGGCAGTTATAAAACAATCTCTTTTCATATAAACCTAAAATACTTCACTCAAAAACAATGAAATTCTCAAAGAAAATTTAATTCATAAAAGTGACGACTATCAGGCATTGAAAAACATCAAACAAGTTGACATTCAACTCAGATACGGAACTAAAATCCTTAAATCAAATTAAGTAGGTACGCTATAAAAAGAAGAGTGTTCACAAAAATCTAAATGAATTCAGATCGCGTCTCGTTTAGCAGACGGCTACGCGGCTGTGGCAGACAGCTAGAGCTATCCCAGTGACATCCAGTGAGGCACACCCAGACAGACCCACTTACATACATATTTCCCCGCCCTCGCAACTTTGACCCACTTCGTTCGAGCGATGAACTTTTATTGTAACGCAACTTTTGCCTCCCTCCGTATCTATGCGATGCTCTATCCATTCCAAACGTATTCCTAAAAAGAATTTACGATGACTGAATAATGAGGGAAGCGTAAAACGTATACCAATTTACGTTAACGATTCTCCAAATGTTATTCAAAAGAAAAACATAAAGAGACAAGCGTACGGCGTGGAACAATCCCTTTCATCTCGCGGGGCGCGTCTTCCGCCGGCAGCATAAACAAGCGCCGAGAAAAACTCCCTGAATAATAATTAGGGTTGAAGATTAGGCTGGCGGGGCGATTCGGCCTCTCGCTATTAATTACGGTGCCCAAGGCGGACGCGCTATGTGCCGGGTATATAGGCTCGAATTTCCGGGCATATACCTAACGTAGATACGTGGGCAGCGCGCGGCGTCTCGCGTGCCACCCTGCCACCCCCGGCCATCGAGCCATCCCGGCGATCCTCGGCCCGACTCCCCGTCTAATTGACGCCGCACCGGACGCCGACGACGCCCGCGGGGACTGCGGACTGCGCTCCGCCTTCCGGACTTCGAGTCCGTGCTCCGGCTCCGATTTACAACATCGGCCGATAATCTTTTCTTGATGACGCTGCTACCTACATAACAGCGCTACGCTCACAATGAGCACCTCTTCCCTTCTTGCGTTATCGTTTCCTGGTAATCGTTATCGTTCTGTTTGTAACAGCGTCGTTGGTATGCTTCTTCATTTTATTGAGTTTTGTTAGCGTAGTCTACTAAAAAGGAACTTGTATTGTTAGCAAGCTACCTACAGCTTATCTATACTAATATTATAAAGAGGAAAGATTTGTATGTAAGTATGTTTGTAACGAATTGGCTCAAAAAGTACTGGACCGATTTTAACTATTCTTTCACCATTTGAATGCTACATTATTCCAGATTAACATAGGCTACATTTTATCCCGGGATAAGATAAGATCCCAGGGGAACGCGGGTGAAACCGCGCGGAACAGCTCGTCGAAAAATATGTGCTTTCAAAATATTAAAATCAACTATAACGTTTCATTTAACAAATTTTGCCTTTGTTGTTATTATTAATACCAACACAAATAATGCTTTCAGCCAGAGATGGTTCACTATTGTGAACCATCTCTGGCCAGTAATTTATTTCTCCAGATTAAAATGGCATATAAACAACAGTAAATGTCATTTTGCCATTTCAAGTTCCACATACGATAATGGCTGCTTGAGCTGGAGCATACGAAATGCATGTTTACCGTAACACAGGGGCATCCCGCTGTTTGTGACTCCATTATTAAGTCTTATCACGTCTTGGAGCGGAGGTGTCAACACGGCAGCTGCGTACTCGCTACCGTTTCGGCGAGGATAATTAAAAACTCTCATCGCGATCCGGAAGACCGGCGGGTGGGTCGGTCTGGGGGTTAGAGGGGGTCGGGAGCCGCGGGGGTCCGCGTAACGAACGCACTAATTAATAAGGGTCCGCCGATATTGATTTACGAGGTACCGCGTGTGCCGTGGCCCGGGGGCTCGAGGAATAATGACGGAAACACGCGCACCCCACGAAAGCTACACGTGAACAACTTGAACAAGGTACGAGAACATGTCATGATAACAAATTACATAAGCTGGTGACATGTGAGCGGAACTGGTGGTATTTTTTGTTTTAGTTTACTATGTAGGTAACGGGTTATAATTTTTTATGTATTACTTTATGAATAAAATTGTTAAACATTTGAAAAAAAAAGCCAATATAGTCAGATGGTCCAAAAATATTTAACAAATGTAACCTTGCTGAGTTTCTTGCCGGTTCTTCTCAGTTGAAGGCTGACTTCCGAACCGGTGGTAACTTCTGTAATTCGACCTTCATAAGTGCCCTACTAGGGCCTTAACTGAATAAATGGTTTTGACTTTGAAGGCTGCGATCTTGGCGAAGAATATATGCTGGGAACTGCAACTGTCTGCTACTCGTTACATTCATAATTGAATGTATCCATTTATTGGTTTTACATATGACGGGCCGGTTGGCGTGGTTGGTTAACACACTACCTATAATGCAGCAGGTCGTGGGTTCGATTCCCATCCAGGATAAGACATTTGTGTGCATGAACATGTCTGTTTGTCCTGAATCTAGGTGTAATTATATATTTAAGTATGTATTTACAAATAAAAGAAGTATATGTAGTATATCAGTCATCTGGTTTCCATATTACAAGCTCTGCTTAGTTTGGGATCAGATGGCCGTATGTGAAAAATGTCCGAGGAAAAAAAATTCGTGTTCATCAAGTTAAAAGCTGTCTAAGTGCCGAAGATTCTCTCTCGGATACTTCAACGAATTTGCCAACAAAGAAATTTCAATTAAAAGTTCACATACGAATAAACTGCGAAAGATTTCTTTGTGTAGTGAGCTGTGAGCTCGGGGGATGTTCGTGGCGTTAATTTAAAAGGAATAGTTTACAATATGGATCCATAGATTATGTAGTTTTTCAAATTCACTCCTTACTTATGTAGATATTTACATATACCTACCAAATCATGCTGCAAAGCACCAAAGTATAATATAATAATTGTATATTCGAAACTACAGAGTTATTAAATTCCTATAATGGAAAAACGTGTAGCAATCATCGCAACCGAGTTCTATGTTATTGCAAATAAACTTTTTGAAACAAGCCATGTGAATAAATTGGCCGGTCATTTCCAATCACTATGCATGTTATTTCTGTAATAAAAACAAGATACCTATAACCTACTCATCAACAATGTTAAAGCAATGATAGCTCAGTGGTAGTGACGTCGGATACCGCAGCGAAGGTCGTGGGTTCGAATCCCACAATAAGTTTGAGCTTTAGGTGAAGGAAAACATCGTGAGGAAACCATAGCACGGTGGTAGGGTACTTTGTAGTACCCGACTGGCTGGCTACCACCCTCAAGTTGAAAATCTGTCTGTTCCGACAGCTGCACTTGAGAGCCAGTTCCCATCTAAGCTTACCGCCTTCGGCCACATCATCACTTACCATGGTGACATTGTGGTCAAACACAAGCTTATATCCAGTATAAAAAAAAATGCATAGGTTTACCAGGACCCATTTACAGGAATAGCTGGCAACAAAAGCTAAGAAGAATAAAAAAACTTGCGACGAAACCCCACTATCCGTTTTTGTAAAAACTTTATATAAAAAGGTGTACGTACATACACCCAAGACACATTAGTGAAAATTCCCAATTCCCATTCGGACGGTAGTGACGTCGGATTTGCATCGCATCGGAAAGAAACGCAAAAAGAGCAAAGTACGGCCACCCCACTGCCTCCACCTGTACCACAGCCTGTACTGAGAACAACTCATACACGAGTACGTACTAGTTTGCTTACACGGCATTAAGTGGGATGAGTTGATTTACTGTTTTCGATTTACTGTGTTCAGTTTTACCGGTATAAAAACATTCATTAAGATTTCTAAGCTCTTCTGTTCGAATTTATTTATAAATCTTATCAAACTAATTTTTATCAAGTTCTTTGTGATTTTTAAACGACTTCAAAAAGGATGAGGTTATATGTTCGACTGTATGTATTTTTTTATGTATGTTCTTCGATTTCTCCGCCAATTGTGAATCGATTTTCAAAATTATTTTTATAGAAAACAATTATTAGCATTCAGTTGTTTATTTATTTAAACCAAAGCTATATCTCATCTTTAAAACTTCTAAAGTGAGTTTATGTTTTATTATTTTACTAGGTTTTAATAGCAATGGGTAGCTAAGACAAAATACTAAGTTTAGTAGTCATTAACTTTTAATTAATTGCTTTTAGATTGCTAATAATAAATAATTTAGGTCATGGTCAGCCCTACCTCACTTTGAGGCTTCATTCATTAAAAGATTTACAATACAGATGATAATATTGTTTACTTACGGTTTAACTGATGGAGAAAACCATGCACTTGGACTTGAACGCATTTTTTAATTTCGCATTTTATCGCCAAAACTATTTTGTTGTGGCAATAGAAATAAAATTACAAAAAGTTATTCTTTGTTTTATTATAATATATACTATTGTTTATTCTTTTACTGGATGCTTTTATAGCGCTAATAAGCATATTGATCGTGTGAATGCGCAGCTGCGTCGGCGCGAGCGCAGTTTTGCGTCATATCGAATCCTATCAGACTCACTATTGTATAATTGTCATAATAAAATTAAATTCGAAGCCATTTGTTCAGTTTAGGCCTTAGGAAGACAAATATAGAAGTTATAAATTACACCGATTCGGAAAAAGCCTTCCTAAATCCATACTTAATATTAAAAATGTGAAAGTGTGATTGTCTGTCTATCTGTTACCTCTTCGCGCTTAAACTGCTGAACCGATTTAGATGAAATTTGGTATGGAGATAGATGGAACCTTGGAGAAGGACATAGATACTTTTTATCCCGTGAAAAGATAAGATCCCTCGGGAACGCGGGTTAAACCGCGGGTCGGAAAACTAGTCTTATAATAAATCCATAATCGCCTGATAAGATATCAAAGACAAATAAGAAGAATTGATATTCTCTGAAATTATAGTAATTTGTTACCACTGTCTAACCTGATAACATCAGCACTCACCACCGTTCGAATACTTCCAGTGAGATGCAGCCATCTTTGCATAGCTAAAAACAAATGCCATACGTACCTGCCCAAAAACACATGCATAAATATTCTCACCAACGTAAATTCGTCAAGCGACCGTGGAGGACCGCTATAGGTATGTATTTTTCGCTTGCCCGAGCACGGGGCCGCGGCCGGGGATCGTCACGTAGTAAATGACTTTATTTACGGCAGGTTTATTATCATGAGTGTACTCGTTAGCGCGGGGCTCGTAAACAGAGGCAGTGGCTCTCACCTGCGCGCACCCACCGGCTTATTACGTGTTTTATACCCAATAGCCATCGCCATCGGCGTTAACGAGATATATCGTAAAAGACAGATCGACGGATCAAATGCGAAATCGATCTTCGTTCTCCATTTATAGGTTTAATTTTAAATTAGATTGATTATGGTTTTCGAGTGGAAATTTGTTAAAAGTGTAAGTTAGAAATGATTGTTTGTTTTTTAGTTAGTGAAGAGAGTAGTAGAGAGTAATAAAAGTAAATTTAAGTATCCGAATTTCCGCAAGCTTTATTTGGACTTAAAATTTCCCGAAAACGGAACAGAATAGCCAACTAAATCATAATTCGTTAATAGAGCAATATATAACGTAATTTAACGTTCATAAGACATAAATTCGCAACCGAAAATCAACTAAAAACTTACTTTTTGGCACGACTTCAGCGTCCAAATCGGGTACTAACAAATTATCTGACAGATAAAAATCGTTGAACAGAAACCACTAGTGCCAGATAGTAGATAGCAACTAACGATTCCGCTCCGCATACATACGAGTAGGTACGTTGAGCAAAAATCACGGAATTAGGTCAAACAAGTAATAGGAATTCATGTCCATCGTGTTACGTAACATAATCCTGTGGAAGTCGGCACAATAAAGCCAGGCGCGCATCGGTTGGACGGAGTACGGACTCGTAAACGCGGGTGCGCGATCTCAAACGACCGCCGACTAAGAGAGTGGTATTCCACTGAGCCACTAAGCAGTGCCGGTTTTACCTATGGTGCAGGGTGCTGGGTGTTAGGGGGCGCCGTCGCTCATGGCGCTCTCAATAGACCCTCGCCCGTGTTATGTAGTCTTGGGTAGTTCGCGTACGACCTAGGTCTAAAGAGCGCTCTGGCTGACCTTTTTTTTGCTCGACTAGTAGAGGGCGCTAGGGTATTTGATTGCACCCGGGCGCTATATGGGCTAAAGCCGACCCTGCTACTAAGTCGCACTAAAAGGAGAAAAGCTATCAATATAAGGCACCAAGCAGACATGATGTTCTGGGTTGGAAGGCACCTCCACTAACCCTTGATTCGTCTGTTTTATAACGTTAACGTCGCATATAATGGTAATGATGTTGATAGGAAAATGACAACCATTATCTACTTGCACCACCCGTAGTTTCATCCAGGTTCCAGTGATTACCTTCCCCGTTATGTAAAGCAAAAAGTTCCTGAGATTAGCGCCATACGAACAACTCCTCAGATTTATGAAATTAAACCCTACGTGGAGCACTGGATGAGTTAATTATATGGGTTAAATAAAAGAGAATTCTGGAAAGGACATCGTTCAAAATGGCCCCAGAACCAACAAGCATTAATATTTAAAATAAAGAAATGGCTTAAAGGTCTAGATACCAAGCCAAAAACCTTTAAAAAAGAAAAAAAAATGTTGATTTATGGTAAAGATGATGGCGTAGTCGTCACAAATAGTCACAATACTTTAAAAAAAACAATTTGGAAGGCAGCTTGTCCGTTGGATATAGATATTTGCAACTAATATAATAAAATATATAAACAATTATGTTGCAAGTCTCATGCTTGTTGGTTCTGGGGCGAATCATGTATGGACGCTGCAGAATGTCCTTTATAGACAAGATTAATCAAGTTCATGGTAGGGGAGGCGAATAGGGGATTTCGGGATTTACTCGAGCGCGGCAGATTAACATAAGGGGGGCAACCTTGCACCTTGTGAAGTACTCTCACCAAATCTGAGCCCTCTATGTAGTGTCGAACGCCTAGGGTAGCCCGTCAGATTAGTAAAAAAAAATCGATGGTTTGAAATACTCGAGCGCGTCAGATTAAGGTAAGGTAAGTTAGTTACATGCAAAATAGTGTACATTTCAATAATCTGACAATTTGGGCGTGACGAAAGAAAATTGGAGACTCGCAAAGTTGCAAAAAAAAAAAACGACACCTGGATTTTCTCGAGCGCGATTAGTTTATTTTTTATTTTGAAGGAAATTAGTCACGAATCACGGAAATATCTTAATCTGCCGATTTGCACAAGCCGAAGTAGCTAAAATCATTATTAAGTGTATAGTCCAGGAATATTATGAGTTTCACCTCAGAATGAGAGATAGTCAGCTATTATCTTGTATAAACCTTTATTTTGACTCCCTAAAACTTGTCTCAAAAGCTACTTATCATAGGGTGCCCGCTACTACTGATTTTTCAAGGTCAAAGGTTAAAAAATCATTTATTGCAAATATCTCGTTTCCTATGGGTTTTTTGGCATATGTATTCATAATAAATATTGTAGAAGATTAAATTCTCTACAACTTTTGTACAAAAAATTTTTCGATATCTTGAACCATTTTCGAGATTTCGATATTTTTTATATATATTTTTTTTTCAAACCGTCAGATTAAGGAAATTCCTCAACATAATTGTCAGATTATGGGTCAGTACAACAAGGCCATCAATAAAAACCGCCTGTATAAAAATCTGACGCGCTCGAGTAAATCAAGGTCACGATTTTTTTTTGCATTTTCAAAAATCGGCCCTGATGGTCGCGTCCAAATCGTCAGTCTTTAAAATAGGAGCTACTGGAGGGTTCACTTAACATCCCTTATCAATGTCTGACGCGCTCGAGTAAATTTTTTTTTTAAATATTTTCGACCCCTTTGTACGGCCACCCCCACCACGCAAAACGGCAGATTATTATGTTTCCGTTATCAGACAGACGTGGCGCGACTACCCTATTAATATCTGACGCGCTCGAGTATTTCTTGGTGACTGTTTTTTTTTACATTTTTGAAACCCTGTAGACGCTCCCCCCACCGCTGAAGGAGAAAATATCACATAACCTTTTTTTCTTTATTCCACCTAATCTTCAAATTCCAGTAGGTCCCAAAGACGCTCGAGTAACTACAAATTTAGCATCATTGCCTCCCCTACCATCATTACCATTTTCTTATGTGGTAATGATAATATCCCTAATATTTATCTATCAAATTATATAAAAAATATTTTTCCATGATAAATTAACTCCCTGCTTTTCTTTTTTTATAGCCTCTTATACCTTACATTACAATATGAGTTGTTTAAGCATTTAAGTGTTAATATATGCTTCTATATCTACAGTTTATATATTTGTAAAAAACCTTATATTTTTCTTTTCATAGCTACTACTAAATCCTGTTTGAAATTGCTCATGTTTTTGATAGAGTTTTTGTTTCAAAACGCCATGCGCCATAGGGAGCTCGGTGAGACAGTGGTCGAGTGGAGGCGAGCGAAGCGATACCGCCCCTACTGAATAACGTCATTACCAGTATTAAGCAGAAGCTTGCTTGAGCGATAATCGCGAATGATTACGATAGGATTCTAGCTAATTACATTGTTAATGAAATAGTTAATTTTACCGATTTCTGCTTTGTTCTTTTTGTTAAATAAGTGATTCTATGATACAAGTCTTTTGCCGCGGAGATTGGGATCAGATATTCTGTGCCATTTCGAATGCTTTATTATTACTTTATCAATAAGAGTTAAACGAAAGGTTATTAGATGGGCACACTATTCCTAGTACCCTATGACAGGCACCAGGGACCAGCTAAAATCGGTTTTACATCATACCTCATGAATTTCATTACCATTTGTCTAGAATGGCTCCGGAGCTGTCAAAGTCACTCACCAATCACCACTCTTATTTCGAAGAGTGATAACAGATATAATCCAATGAATGAAACGAACAGTTGCAATGAGATACAGTCATATAGTAGGGTATTTTGCACTCGCCTGACTGGCTACCATCATGTTGAAAATCTATCTCCGAGAACCTACCGTTGTGTGTCGACAGCTGCATATGAAATCCAGATCCCTTCTAGGCATTTTATGTTCACCACGATTAACCAAATCATTACCATAGATATAGACTAATTAAACATTTCCACCTTGATCGTCACACTATAGTAAGATTGTGGTCAAATACAAGTCTTTATAAATGAAAAGATTTTTGCTGTAAGCAGTCATTGTCTGGGACGTAGACAAAGTTTTAGTTAATTTATAAGCATGACAGTTATTTTCCAGACTGCACGATGCGTCGTGATAAAACAATTAAGCCAAACTCATACCTATTCTGAGCAACTCAATCGAGCAAGTGAACCGTACCAAGAGTTTATCAAAGTGAGGATCGTAAAATGGGAAGTCGCCCCGTAGCGCGGTGCATCCACGTCGACGATCGCCGTCGACCGTTCTGTTCGCCCATAAAACTGGTACTTGGAGTGGAACGCTCCAAGGCGAAGCGATAGTACGCTCCTACGCCCCCCGTTTTCCCCCCACTGGAATATATCGAAAATCGAGACGGTTTCAAATGCAGCATATATATATGTACAATATTCGAGAATGGAGCAACATTTTAGATACGATAATAATAAATGTTTTGAAAATATTCATTTCTGCGTGTTCCAGCTACCAGCTATCATTTGCCAAGAGTCGGTCTCCCATCAAGGTTTTGTGTGCTTACCACTCTCGGCCACACTATCACTTACTTTTGGTCGAACAAAAGCCTACTCAGTGTAGAAATTATAGTGCACATTTTAGACTAGGCCACGGCAGGGTTCATCCTAAAATTAGGTACTGTCGAGCAAGAATATATTCTATACTGACTGACCGTGAACGAGCATCATCGTATAACTTCTAACATTACCCCTATATATTTAATTTATTTATGTTTGCGTTGCGTTAATAAAAAGGATTTTCGAGATATTTAGATATTTCTGATTTTAATGTATTGTTTTTTTATTTTAGATATTAAATATATAGAAAATGGTGACACTTTTACTCAAGAAATTTTTGTATATTTGGTAGGCGACCCTCCCACTTATGTCCCCCTTAAGGTTGTCCTATTACTTACCCGACATCCTGTATATTGAAGCGTAAAATTGAGAATAAAATAATAGATTTTGTTATTTGACCGCAGAATAATTTTGCAAAAGATATTGAAAAGAACGACAATGTTCACGTGACCAATCTATATCGGACAATCGCAGACGTTCCGTAGACAAATCACATGAAGATAGACTAAAAGACCACTAACTGTTTACATTGATACTATCTCGAGCGCATAGACAATAACATCGTGCTAGGTTACCACTGACGGACCACATTAACCAGAACAAAACACTATCGTTCCAATTTCAAAGCAGCGATCACATGTAAACAATATCGTAAAAGCGTTCCAAATATGAAACGACAAGGACGCGGGCGGGTGAAAAACGTTCGGAAACACACTTCTGGACAATAATGCTATGTAGGATCGTCATGACGACCAGACGTCGCGTCGCGACCTATTTCCCCTGCCATTGATAGGCTGTAAAATTTTATAGATCAAACGCTGGCAGGGAAAAAAGCCAGGAAAATAAAATAAGCCAATCTGTTATTTTTATGATGGAATTGAGACATGTGTAAAAATAATCAGTCAATTCTATTTGGATGAATTTGATGAACAATTGTTGCTAGAGAACGTATCCTGCAAACATGAAACGTTCAACAGATTTTCATCGTTTTTAAGCCTAATAAAATCCTTAAATAAGTAATTAACTTTAATGACCGTGAAGGGTCGTGGAACTGCCTCTGTCATCAACCCCCGATCACGTTGTCAACGTATCATATAAACAAAGGTATATAATCAGTAGCAAAATCGAGGCACGACGTTAAGACGAGCGAGAGCGACCGCAGCGGGCAGCCTTTGTGCTAGCTGGTGGTTATATCAAGTCACGTGGTTTGTGACGAGCGGAGCGGGTGGACGTTTCTATCTTCGCGATA
Source organism: Ochropacha duplaris (assembly GCA_951361185.1). Taxonomy (NCBI): domain Eukaryota; kingdom Metazoa; phylum Arthropoda; class Insecta; order Lepidoptera; family Drepanidae; genus Ochropacha; species Ochropacha duplaris. Next base: position 8,535,013 of record OX592707.1, on the reverse strand, counting down.
ATCCCACTTATAATATAAATGTGAAAGTTTGGATGGATGGATGGATGTTTGTTACTCTACGCACAGAATAGATTATAGTCTGGAATAGCACATAGGCTACTTTTTATGCCGGGAAAAGATAAGATCCCTCGGGAACGCGGGTGAAACCGCGGGACGGAAAGCTTATTATAATATATGTTACTCTTTCACGCAAAAATTGCTGAACTGATTTTCATGAAACTTGGCACACAGGTAGATCATATCCTGGAATAACACATAGGATACTTTTATCCCGGAAAAGGATAACATCTCACGGGAACGCGGGTGAAACCGCGGAGGACTTCTAATAAAGAAGAGTTTCTAATAAAGTAAGATGTTAGATCATTATGCGTAGTAAGATGCTAAATACTAGATACGTGCGTAGTTAGTTAAATATTATTGTGATTAAGATAACACTAGGTTTCCCCACGCGTTTTTATCAATGCAGCCGGCCTAAATAGTAACCTATATCTGGACAAAAACTAACTCAATGCATGAAAAACCCGTCGATTCGTTGCTACGAGAATGATATACTACTAATCCTACTAATCATTATAAATGTGAAAGTTTGTATGGATGGATGTTTGTTACTCGTTTACGCCAGAACGGCTGAACTGGATGAAATTTGGCATAGATATAGATTATAGTCTGGAATAGCACATAAGCTACTTTTTATCCCGGGAAAAGATCGCTCGAGAACGCGGGTAAAACCGCGTGGAATAGCTAGTTACAAAATAATTGTTGCCGCCGTAGTATAATCGCTCCGCTCATGACTTAAACCAGGTGCGAGCAGGGGGCGCGGGCGTCAGGTGCCCGTATTTTGGTCGGTCGGGTCCGACTGGCTGTCGCCGCGCGCCCGGTTCGGTTTATGTAACTACGTACAGTACATAGGGGCTATATACCTACCCTTATATATTTGTTATGCCAGTTTCGTACTTATATACAAGCATATATGGTTGAATATAGGCATCGATTTTATTCGTAGGTTCATTATAAGATTCGCGCTTTTTAGGTGTCAAAGAAAGTACCCGAATGTCAGCTACGAAATATATTATTTATAAAAAAATGAGTTTACATACCTATGTTTGTGTAACTAATCAGTGCGGGTTATAATTTTTATGTATTTTTGTTATAGTTTAAGCATAAAATTATTAAACATTAGATAAAAATCCAATATATAAAATCCAACAATATAATCCAATAAACGCAATCCAATATGCGTTTCATGCCGGTTCTTCTCAGTTGAAGGCTGACTTTCAAATCGGTGTTAACTTCTGTAGGTCGACCTTCATAAGTCCCTCCTAGGGCCTTAACTTAAGGCCCTTAACTAAATAAATTTTACATAGCGTTTAATTTTAATAGGAGTGTTTATTATAACTTTTGTGAGGTCGAGTTATAAAAATAAACAACATTACCATGGCAACGGCTATATTTATTTTCTTAATAACTTACAGACGGCGCCACAACGAAGCGTGGCCATGTTTAGATTCATTAAATATATTATATGTATTAATTGACATAATTTTGTCGCTAAGGTTAAAATTAAAGAAACTAGTATACATACTAGTAATCTATACTATGCTTACATTCTCTAAGCACCATACTTACCAGTTATTCTGCGCTGAAACAGCATCAACATTTCCTTCTTTACAACTTCAGCAAATCCCACGTAACCTCAGCCTTATTCCCCACGTGTAATTCTTTAATATCACGTGTGATGTTCCCAGGCTCAGTGGTAGGTATGGCTTATTACGCGAGGCTCTATTCCGCCGCAATCTTGAGGCGAGAGCTCGCGTGACGACGCAGCTAAAATACCGCCGGAGTTTGATATACAGAATTGGCCTTTGGCGAACAACATTTTTTTTGTTAAGGACTAGAAGGTTGTAGCCAAAATGGCCGTTACACCCTTACGCGGACTATTCGGCGAGCGCTTAGGGCGCTCTCAACTGGAGAGTTAATTTAGACGATCGGCCGCTGAGGGCGCCCCTATGGGGCACGAATCTCGGCTCACGGTGTTGTCTTTTTTTTTGTCACAAGTGACAACGAGGCAGGTGGGTCACCTGATGGTAAGTTTTACCTCTTTATAATATTACTATAGATTAGTCTCATTCATATGAGCAATTTCTATAAATGAAATTAATGCTCTTATCACATGACAGTATTATTCACAGCTGAATATTATAACTATCGCCGATGACATCATGACATGTTTTGTATGTAATGTAAAATAAAATATCCTGAAATGAAATGAAATTGTTTATTCATCCAAATAGGCCTTCACAGTCACTTATGAATAGTCAGACTCTAAATGCTCGGTTCGGAAGGTTGCTTTTGCTGAGAAGAGCCGGCAATAAACTCAGTAATTACTCTTTTCAAAAACAACTTACACCTATTACATTCAATAATTATTATTTATCTAGTCTCACTGACAATATTTGCGTGTTATGGCGGCAAAAATAGTAATCTATTGAATTTAATTATGACTGACTTAATAAACAACAAACTCAAGCAGACCAGCCCCCACAAGCAGCACCTGTTCACAAGTATGACGCGTGTGGCAGCCATCGCCCTCCTCGCACATTATATAGAGAAGTGAGCGACCCGCCACACGACGCCGCCGCAAGCAAAGGCCTTAAAGCGAGCATGATTAACTTAAGCTTGCTCCAAACAAAAAGAAACATTAAACTAAAAGCAAACGAATTAAAACACACAATATGTTATCACTGTTACTACTAACACGGTTTGTAAAATTAGGTAATATAATAGTGTATCTAACATTCCGCGACATAACAATATTCAAACGCACAAATGTTACAAATTTACCAAGCATTATCATCATTAAAATATTCATTTATATTATAGTAAGCCTTTTTTACCAAAACAGTTTTAATACAATCCTTAAATTTTTGCAAAGGCATATCTAAAATTGCAGTTGGGATTTTGTTATAGAAGCGTGCACCCAGTCCTAAAAATGATCCTTGCACTTTCTGAAGTCTATAAGCAGAGGTCACAAGTTGGTGCTTATTTCTAGTATTGATCGAGTGCATATCACTTTTTTTACAAAAAGATTAATATTTTGATGCACAAATAATATATTTGCATAAATATATTGAGATGCAACCGTGAGTATGCCAGTTTCTTTAAACTTATCTCTGAGAGAAGTTCGAGCCCCCAAGTTATAAATAGCTCGCACAGCCCTCTTTTGCAAAACTAAAATTGTTTCTATATCAGCAGCTTTACCCCAAAACAATATTCAATAATCAGGAGATGTATGAACCCCTTTTTTGAAATGAAAGTGTTGTTGGGCATCCCACAGAGCAGTGTGTCCGAATACATAACATCGACTCGGCTAGTGTGCTGAGTGCGGCTCGCGCGGACCTGCGACTCAGCTCATTTTCTGAGTGGCCACGCCATCGCGCCACCGACAAAGAATTATTCCGCTATTCTCAGGAGACGCCACGGACTTGGAGGGAAATTAGATAGAACGTTTTATACGGAGTGATGGATTACTGGTTGATATTATACCTACAGATTTGAAATAACGATTCCTTTAGCGCACCTAATTTGAAACAGAGGTATTTTTTATCTGCATTTTATTTTCACCCTTTCAGGGTAGATTATAGTCTATTGACCATACTGCCTAGTCTTGAGTATTCATTTCTTCTGTATAGTTAGGTAATCATATCCACAGTAAAGTGTCGTCCTCGTCCGTAGGTACATGTCCAGTCAGGTCAGGTTTTAGTGAAATTGGCGGCTGTTCCACTAAAACATTTCACTGACTTTTTGGGACATGAAAAGTCACGATACACGCTTTCATTTTATTTCACTTCACTTGTGCACTTAGATTGATTATTGGACAAAACACCGCCGATATTATTCAATAAAACTCAAAATACACGAATTTAATGAAAATAAAACGCAACTTCACTTCGCAAGTTCCCGCCAAATGTTTTTAGATGTTTTTTTCTTGAATATATGCAACACCCCTATAAAAAAGAAGTTAACGTAAATTTAAAAATGTTACACGGGAGTATCTCTGATTCAAGTCTTTGTAATTTTGAATAAGTAATCCCACCAAAAACAATCTCATGTAAAATGTTACCAAGACGAAACCATATGGCTCGCACTGTCCAAAAGTAATCAGATCTCATAGAGAGCCAAGCTTCTACACGCCCTTTTTTTTTTTTTTTTTTTTTTACGTGGGGAAATCCTCATGGATACCCGGCCGCTCGAGGGGGGCAGCTGGCCGGGTTATGTCAGACTCCTACTGACTAAAACCCCACGGTGCTTCAACCTGTCGCTGCTGGTGCTGGGTATACGGGGGCGCCGAGGCATTCGTCCGCGTACCCAGCAGCGACGGCCCGGTGGCAGGCCTCTACTGCTACGACGGGAGGATCGGAGCTCGTATCCTCACCGTCTCGCCTTGGGTAGTGAGTGGAAACACGCACTAGACTACCCGAGCCCGTTGTTCTACACGCCCTAACTCAACAAGCCCTAACTGCACGAACTCTACACCTTAGTCAAAATATGTGGCTTGACCATTTCGCTACATTCACATGGGCGTAAATTGAAAAGTTTATTCACTGTTAATTACTTTTCTGTTCTTGTAGTATTGAGCTCACTTTTGTATATTTGGTAGGTGACCACCTGTATAACTGGAATATAAAAGCAAGTAGATAGATATATGTGTCCAAGTATGAACGCATATAAACTTTGCTATACGTGCACAGAATATAGAGAAACTGGGTGGAAATGTATTTATACGTAGATACACAGGTTTATACGCGAACGGCTCGCTTGCACGGCCGAGCTTAGAATACGAGCTCCTCTGATGACGGTATAAGGCCGTGAGCATAGTGCGTAGCGAATAGCGGTACAATTTCAAGGTAAACTACATTCTATTTTAATGCTACCTGTCCCCTGTGGTTTCACCCGCGTTCCCGAGGGATCTTATCTTTTCCCGGGATAAAAATATCCTATGTTTTCTTCTAGGATATGTTTATTAGTTTTTGGGTGAAAACTTTCACATTAATAATAGTAGTAAGACATTAATGGCCTTATTCATAACAAACTCGACGTTGTTTAGTAAGTGCTTATCAGATTCTTAATCGAATTTTCTATAGATAATTCGAACTAAGAATCTGCTAAACAGTTGCTAAAAATCGTCGAAATCTTTATGAATAAGGCCATTAGAATTTAAACACATTACACCTACGTCAATAAATTTTTTAATTTGAATTAGGAAAGTATTTGAATTCAACTCTTATTTATTATTAATTCATAATGAATCCAGATTATTTGAGGTACCTCTACCTACTTATATAAAAAAGTAACAAAACTATAATTATAAAGTTGAGAATACTGAATGATTTTAAGACAATTTCCCGCTAGGATAATGACATGAAAGATACATGTATCCGCTCCCGCTCTCGCTCCTCCCGTCACCATAGCAGCTCTCTAACCCTGCGGCTGGCAGCTGCAACGTCATGGAAATGGACGTGGCTGCCGCGCTGAGACATAAAGGACTTATATAACGCTACCTATATCATCTTCCAATATACATGGACCTTATGTACTAGTGATCTAGGACCCATATCGTATGCAAACATAATTCAGGAGACGTTGGCCAGAAATTATTTTACTACCCTACGTAATAATTAGTTAGGGAGACCACTGAGTACGAGTGCAGGTGGCAAGATGGCGGAGTTTATAGCAGGCAGTTACTTCATGACAGTTGTTGAAATATTTAAATTTCATGGTTAAGATTAGATAAATATTAAGATTATCTGCGCAAATCGCGGGCTAATTTAAATTACGAACACAATTACAAGTTATTTAAATAAAAATGATTAATAAAAAAATATTGTACTGTTTGTGACCCCTGGTCTAGACTCTGAAGCACGGTCGTAAAGGTGCTTTTGCTGAGAAGAGCCGCCAATAACATCAGCAATTACTCTTTTCAAAGCAATTTAGACTTAGTCAAAATAATATACGTTTGAATTTTTATATGTTGTCTAAAATAGATATTCAATTGGGATGACTATATTCATAAAAAAATACCTAGCAATAACTAGTGTAGGATAATTACTTCTATAAATATTCGAAAACGTTGTAAAATTCCGCCTTTTTATGATTTTTAATTACTAATTTAACGATAAAGAGCAGGTCTTTTGATGGTGTATATTTATGACGTCACAAGTATGTAGGTATTCCATACAAAACTCCATATAATTCATCGTTTTGACATTTAAAAAAATGAAACTGATTTGATTATGTCACCATGCCTATTACATAATAATCATCTGTTTTATGAAAATCCAATTCTAAAAACGTGAAATAAACAAAATTTAAATATTAAATTAGTCAAAGTTAAAACCATTTATTCAGCACAGGTTCATAATATAAAGGTCGAACTACAGGTACAGAAGCTGGAGTAAGGCTTCAACTGAGAAGAACCGGCAAGAAACTCAGCAAGGTTCATGTAAAATTTTTGACTAGGTATATACACGGTGTCCCAAAAATAACACGCCAGAGTGACACTGGAGCTAGATTGGCTTCAGGTCTATCAGATAATATCAACATGACCTAAGTAAAAGTTTTCTGGTTTTCGAGATATATATGGCCATTTAAAATATTTTTGGTCGTTTTTTCGCCTATTTTGGCTATAAATAACTTCTAACTTGTAGTTTTTTTCCTAGTTGGTTGAGACAAACAAGTAATCATTTCATTTAAAACTAGTACGCTATGCTCAAAAAATAACTAAGTTGTTTCATTTTAAGTCAATGCGAAAACCTTAACTAAAATTTGACTAATTACTGTGGAAAAAAAATTGTACTAGACTGAATCAGCAAAATTATCTTAAATTCGAAAATAGTATAACATTCGTAGTTTTTTTTTTGGCCAAAAGCCAAGCCAAATTACTCATAGAGATTTTTTTAAAAGCATAAAAGTGGCAATATCTCGAAAACCAGAAAACTTTTACTAAGGTCATGTTGATGTTATCTGATTGACCTGAAGCCAATCTAGCTCCAGTGTTACTCTAGCGTGTTATTTTTGGGACACCTGTATATTGACTAATTAGCGAACTAACCTATTTCATCAATGTTTTGTACTCAAATAGGATTTTTGAAGATTTATCATGAACAACAGAAAATTTGTGAGTGTAACTCGTGGTAACATGTTACCTAGTGTAAATGGTATTGTTATTTGTTACCTAGTGTAAATGGTATTGTTATTTGTTAGCTAGTGTAAATGGTATTGTTATTTGTTAGCTAGTGTAAATGGTATTGTTATTTGTTACCTAGTGTAAATGGTATTGTTATTTGTTAGCTAGTGTAAATGGTATTGTTATTTATTAGCTAGTGTAAAGCTTGACGGCAACCCTAACTACACTAGCTTATAGTCAGCTAAGCGTTGGCCTAGTTGCCATGGGCGCGGGCGGCCGGACTACGTTCGCTAGACTGCACATGTCCAATCCCCCTAAATGCTGTAAGCCAAATGGTCCGAATACGCACGCCTATATAACATGCAAATAATATGCTCGCCGACACATGATAAACATTAATCTGCACTTAATTCTATGATAGTTGGGAAGATTAATCAGCAAATCACCAAGGATTATGTATTACTAGTTTTCCGCCCCACAGTTTCACCCGCGTTCCCGAAGGTTTTATCTTTTCCCGGCATAGAAAGTATCCTATGTTTTATTCCAGGATATTAACTAAATGTGTGCCAAGTTTCATCAAAATCCGTTCAGCCGTTTCTGCGTTAAAGAGTAACAAACATCAATCCAAGCATACTTTCACATTTCTATTATTAGTAGGTTAGGAATAAAAAAAATACAGTATTATTTGATTTAACCATCAAGAATAACAATCCTACTAGTATTAATTTATTAATGTGAAAGTTTGTATGTTTGTTGCTCAATCACGAAAAAACGGCTGAACGGATTCTGATGAAACCTGGCACACAGGTACATCATATCCTGGAATAACACATAGGATACTTGTCATCCCGGGAAAATATAATATCCCTCGGGAACGCAGGTGAAACTGCGTTGGACATCTATAGTAATAAATAAAATAAAAGTGAAATAATGATTATTGTAACTGTAACTACATACTTGTGCGTAAGTAACTAACTATTAAATAAACATAACTAACATAATCCCACAACAATAAAATCAAAAAGTCATAAAACAAAACATTGAAATCGAGCTCATCGTTAAAAAATAAAAGACATCGCAGACATTATAAAATACATTACAGACAAACGTCGCTCCATTACACGATAATAATAAAACGAGTCAAAACAAAATAAAACTAAATGCGTGAAACAAATCGTCGTCGGCTACAGGAGGGCGGGGGTAGGAGGGCGCTCGGGGGGAGGGTGGCGGGGGGAGTGAGTCTACAACTCTACTACGGGCACTCTCGTTTTCATTCATAACTTTTTACAAGTTTATCTGTGGCGATACCTCCTACATATTTATGTGTTTGCGACTGTGATGCTACAAAGATTAAAAGTAATATTCTTACAGAGTAGTCATAGTGCGTAAAGTTGTTTTCTTTGTTACACGAAATTTTATTATTGTTTTCTTAGTTGATAGCTCTCTCATCCATCACCGCCTTATGATCAGAACGCGTCGAGTGCAACACATTTTTAAATTACTAATTTGAATAACGTCCAAACCAGGTGACACAGACAGAGCACACGTGGGGTAACAGGAATGTCTTATTTTAAATTTAAAAATTATAAACAAAGCCTACTATGGTGGTAAAATATATGAAAATATATCTAACTGTACTTATGAAAATGTTAATAAATTTAAGAAAGATCCACTGCTGTAAAATAAAATACCTTGCTGAGTTTCTTGCCGGAGTCTTCGAAGTTTAAGTGTATTCCGAACCGGTGGTAGAGTCACGTTTGAATCAAAATGTCGCAAATTTCATGCTCTACAATTCTTATAATAAATGTCAACATCATTGGAGCTATAGAAACTGAGATAATTGCGAAAAACTGATTTTTGTGACCTTTGACCTTGGATAACTTACGACGCAGACACGATATTTTATGAGATTTTGAGGCAACTTTTAGAATACCAAAATGAATGTGTACACGAGTTTACATCTACTATCTCTCATTCCACGGTGAAACCTCTAATACGACTGGACTACAATAAACAACGTTATTAATGAATTATTCCCGAAGTGAAATGAGCGTTGTAGGCATTGATATCTAATAACTAAAGATAAACAATCCCAAGCAAAAGTTCTCTCAAAACTGTCTCAAATTGTATTGGGTAATACAAGTTATTTTTTTTTAAGTTTTATTCACAAAGCTATGTACAAAGGCAATATAGTTTTACGACTCATACCTGCTAGTCAAAACATAGGCACCTTCGGAGCGTTCGAATGCTACTAGATCAAAAGACCACCCACATGTTCGAGTGGGTAGACATTCGTTAAGGCCATTTTTTGTCGCTGATTGTGTATCTTTAGTTATTAGATATCAAAGGTTGTAGGTATAAATCATAATCGACAACGAAATAGGCAGAATAATAACCTCGCTCTACATTTACATGTTCTTTGAGAGAAACGCACACATGCGCAATGAGCAGGCGGTGCAAGACACACATTTATAAATTGAAATAAAGTTTGTTTTAGTTGGGAATTGAGCATGAATGAAAGCGAAAGGGCGAGCGTTCAAAGTGGACGATTGTTATCAAAACAACTTCGCACTGAGCGACTCCACCCGCCCGCCAGTTTTCATTTAACTTCTTAATAAAACTTTTAACGTTGATTAAGATATTTATATAACGTTTCTGTATTTTATATCTAGATGAGGAAAGCGAGTTTATGAATACAGAGTTTCTTTAGGTTCCACAACGTAGTTTGGGTTGGGATGTCGCCAATTACGAACGATCTAAAGAAATAGAAAAATATAAGATAAGTCGTGACTATTGACGTGAATGGATGGGAACAGTACCTATACAGGGGCCTAGACAAGATATATGTCGACAATAGTCATCGTTACTAGGCGATCAACTTGACATTTAGAATCGTGATTTTGTCATTACCATACAAAGCTTAAACGTCTATTAGACCAGAGTTTAGTCGCATATTGGGGAGGCTGTTTAGTTGGATTAATAATAGTAACTTTTTACTTTGAATAAGGTAGACTGACCCCGGGCACTTAAATTGAAGCACAGTAAAGGAAGCCGAATTTTAAAAAGGAAGCCGATCGCGTTCCTGTGCGACGCGAGGCACGCGGGATAACACATTCGTTGTTCTCTATTAAATACATAATGAAATTATCGTTTAGGTAGATAGGGCATAAAAAAATGCACGGTTCGGATTGTTTCTTTTGCCGAGATGAGCTGTTAATAAACTCAGCAATGGTACCTTTCATGATAATTAAATTTCATAGTTCCGGTTGCTAAACTTTAAAGATTATTGTATACTTTCAGTTGGTTTTTATGAGACTAGGGTGACATTAATAAAATTATGATACAGGCTTGTTGCCTAGCGTGAAGGCCATTGTCCTATTGAATTATAAGATTCTTCCAGCGCTTTGCATAGTGTAAAATCTGTACATTATAAATGTTTAGTTCATAAGCTTACATGTGAATTGCTGCAAATAAGGCTAGGCTTTGTGTGCTTACCACCTTCGGCCACATCATCACTTACCATGGTGAGATTGTGGTCAAACACAAGCTTATCCAGAAAAAAAAAGGTTTTGATATTTTTGTATTTTAGCAGACCGTTTCAATGTGAAAATACCTCAATCTCTACGCGAGTTGTCGCTGATCGTCGTCAGCGTCGCCCATTAGGCAATGACGAATGACAGTTATAGCGAGCTCATGTCATGACACGTGTAAATGTAGACAGGTACTTGATATATGCCGTAGGAACCTGATTGGTGACGGGCTGGTTACACCTATCACAGGTCGTGGATTCGATTTCCATCCAGGACAGAGTTTTGTGGGCAAGAACTATTTGTCCTGAGTGAAGTATGTTTTTACCTCGGGAAGCTGAATTTGAAAAAGGAAGCCGATCGCGTTCCTGTGCGACACGAGTCACGCGGGATAACGTACGTGCAGATCACGCACACAACTTTTTTTTAAATTATAATGCAAGGAATGTAAGCATATTTCATGTCATCCTGTATACTGCCGTAACGAAGGTCGTGGATTCATAGATATTAATGTCTTTGCGTGAAATAAAGTTTCGGTGAAGGAAAATATAGTCATAGTGCTTGAAAACCAGCTCATCTACTGTGTGTGCGTACCACCTTCATGGACATCGCCAGGGTGGCAGGGAGACCCCCCTAGAGATATTTTTTGCCAAATTCTAATCAACCAAAGTCCTAAGTCCACTCTCTTAACATGCTGTATGTACCCCTTGCCAACTTGTCCCCCCCTAGGACCATCAGGCTGACGACGCCCTTGACACACCTACGGCTACTTCATCACACCGTGGATAGATTATGAACACATATCAGTAAAAAAAATTTTTTTTAATGCTTAGTTTCCATCAACCAAATCATTCGATTCAATAGTATCGAACCAAACCATAGACAACAAACAAGTATGTTCATTGTCCATACATTAAGTTTGGACCACGCTCGCGTGTGCGGCTCCTATTAAAACAAAACACGCCCGCGGGTGGCTGACCGTCACACCGTCACACCGTCACACCGTCACACCGTCACACCGTCATAGTACATAGAGTACATAGTAGTTAGGTACTCTAGGTAGATAAGTAACGTGAGCCGCGTGATGGCTGCACGGGGGCGGGCCGCGGGGAGATATCGCGAGCTGTCAGCCGGCAAGAGCATGGAAACAAGGAGGTGAACTAATTATGTGTAATAACAGGTAAAAATTACAACCTAGTATTAGGGAAGCTAGTAGTAAAATAAGCAATATGTCAGCTTTAAACTGCTTAATTAAAAAATAATAAACGTTTATTCGTGGCAAATGTTCACCGACAAGGTGGCCGATCAGAGCGGCTATAGATCGGCATCTCTTTTTTATTGTTGAATGATAAATATGTCGCTCGTTATTTTAAGTGCTGATTTTGCCGATGACTTTGAAATTCAGCCACCAATGTTTAGGGTTTAGAATCCATCGTCGTTTCTTGAAGGAATACAGGCGTGTTATACAAAACTGAAAAATCTCACAACTCATGGTACTATAGCATGATCTGATTATGAAGTTAGGCTAATACAGATTGATTTATTTTCTTTTGAAACGTAGGTATGCAATTTTGTTACAATACATAAAGGCCTTATACATCATAAATAGATGATCTAAACATCGTCCGTGTGGCAGCTCTAGGCCTTAGAGTGACTGTACAGTCCAATACAGGAGCGATAAATTACCTGCAAAATTCTGAAACCAGCACCTATCGTGGGCCTCGCATGCATCCCTCAACCAGAGACCTCCTCCACCTGCTGCGGTCGCCAGCCAGGTACAATACATAAGCAGTAATGATGATAAAAGTGATTGCATGCCTTATTTTGTCGCTACATCTGCTTGTTTCTATGATCAGTGTATAGCCGAGGTGCGGGGTGGTGCGGGTTTTGCGGGGGAGAGGAGAAGCGTCGCGAGGCCGCCCTTGTTCGAAGGTGACGCGACAATTAACGTCGCGCGGTCATTCCACCGCACCGCGGCGCGGCTCGGCTCCGCTCGGCTCTAGAGGTACGACGTCGGTCGTCGGTCGCTGGCGCGATGTCAACGATTTCGATCATCCTGGAGCGATAGCGAGCGACCGGACGCGACGCCCGCGCCGACCGAGCCGCCGCACATTACACGCGGTGGTAGGGTTCATACAAATTAGTTTCGAAATTGCATAAAATAAAAAAGTGGAAATAATCCAGTAAGAATGGTCACATTTCTCTCTATAATAAATAAATATATGAATGTCAAAACGTGTGAATACTTGTGACGTCAGAAATACACACCATCAAAATACCTACTCATTGTCGTTAAATTGAAAATTTGTATTATAGTTAGGTATTTTTTCTTGAATATAGGGATCATCCCAATTATTATCTGGCGACTTATTGTAAAACTTTTCACCATTTAGCTGAGTTATAAAAACTTTTAGTCGGCCCGTTTTGACAGGACTTGTCGCACTATGATCGTCTCTTTTTAGCGCATGTATGTAGATATGTGAAGTAAAATCAGCTAGAATACACATCCAAGTTTGAAGGTTGATGCCTAGACTTTTCCCAAGAAAGAGATCACGCGGCCACCGCAACCAGACGCTCACTTCAACTCGTAAAAGTGTTTATGGGAGTCAAGAGAGCTATAACTAAGAACTTTCCGAATATAGACGAAACCGAAAACTTGGTTGCAAAATGAACCTTAAGGTGTAGCCAGTTAGGAGGTGCCAAATTCGTCACCCGCTAGGAATATTTCTCCCTACCCCCATTGTTTGAGTCAGCATCGGTCGGGCGCTGAGTCGGCGGGCTCGGACATTTCTATTAACCTTGACCTTGAGTTTTAAATGGCGAGTATTTTGGTTAAGTTGGAAAACATGGAAACATATCTCGAGACTTTTTATTATATGAATACCTCTTAGTACACAGTTTTCAATATGATAAAACATTAGATTAAACTCTTTAATAAAAAAATGTATTTGCAAATATTCTCACTCTGACTGAACCTTTAGATAGACTTTTGTTAGTTTGTGGTACTTATTTTGAATTTCAGCATTATATGATTAAAATCTACGAAAATACACACATCAAAAAAAGTTTGCGATCACTTTGAAAAATCGAAATCATCATTATGATTAATTACCCATTTTTTTAAATAAAAAATAGAAATAGTTTTATTTTTTTAATTTCAAACAAGGTAGGTACCTATTTCTATTTTAAGAAAACACACGACAAAGATTTTTTCTTGATATAGTTCTGCTTCACTTCATTGGAGACTATTGATTACGTACGCTCCTTCCACCTTTTTTTTTAACCTGGTAACATAACTGACAGTTTTGATTCCAAAATAAACTTGCAGTAAGTAAGCACTTGGCGAGTAGACATGGCTAACTAATCAGGTACCGACTGACTCGAGGAGTGTTTGAAATTGTTATACTCTTGCCATCGGAAAACTGTTTTACACATTTGAGTACCTACGATAGGGTTGACGAACAACATCTCCGGCAAGTTTCGTGATTTTTAGCAGTACATGAATTGTAATAAAGTGTTATTTATTTGTCTAAACTTTAAAAAACTGTCTATAGGTGCAGATTCACTCTTAATCTGACAAACATGATTGAATAAGGGTAGCAAATGTTAAAAGCTGTCCAAGTTGTCTATTCCAATGACCATTATTGATGGCGACTAGATTTTTATCATATCAGTTCATTATTATCATTAGTATCATATCTTATGGTTTTGTTACGTAGAGTAAAATTAAATTATTTTAGTCAATAAATTACGGAACTCAATCTCGACCTCACGTCAAGTTTTTCTAGTTTTATCCAAGATATGTCTCCTTTTTTATTTTTTTTATACCACATGTGACAACAGAGCTGACGGGTCACCTGGTGGTAAGTGACTACGGTCGCCTATAGACATTAGCAATACCAAGGGGATTGCCAATGTGTTGTACACCTTATTACAATGCCTTAAAGGCAACTGGCTCTCAAGTGCAACTGGCGGAACACACCAACAGGTGCTTAGTGAAAGATTTTCAACTTGAGAGTGGTAGCCAGCCAGTTTTTTTTTTTTTTTTTTTTTTAATTCTGGTACTACAAAGTACCCTACCACTGTGCTTTGGTTTGTTCACGATGTTTTCCCTCGCCGAAAGCTCAAGCCCATTGTAGGATTCGAACCCATGACCTTCGCCGTGATATCCGACGACACTATCACCGAGCTATCATCGCCTTATATTTATTCTTACAAATAATACATACCTACAGAAATCGTTTCAAATGTTTTTAAAATCAACTAAGTAAGCCTTTTACCTTGTTCGTCTAATTCATCGTTAAAAAAGTGAATGTGACAACCCTACACCCTACTACCGGGCGGCCATGTTGTCCCCGCTAAATTGCGCGATGCACGCGCGTCTGCAACGGTTGCATTGCGGTCATCTTCCAACTACGAATATCTCTATAGTCTATACCTTGTACCTACCTACGCTCCGAATAATCTTAAGATGGACTATAATACTCAGGTCAGTTGGCTCGCTTTCAATATTTGATTAGAAGCACGACTGTTCCGTTGTCATGCAATAACAATAATAATCTACATAAATAAAAATTAAATCTATTGACAATTTGGCGGAAAAATCTGAGAGAAAAAAAGATAGGTACATACAGTCGAACATAGAACCTCCTCCTTTTTTGAAGTCGTTTAAAAATAGTAAAGTTCATTCATTCGAACTTTGAATCTCCGATAATGGTCCGATTTTGAAAATTCTTTCACTATCAGGAAGCTAGTGAAATATTACTTTTTTTTCTGGAAAACGCGGTACAAAAGAAATTATATCTAAGATTTCGGCAAAAAGATGTTAACGGAGTTCAATGGACTCTGATTCTTATCATTTCTATATAGCCAACTTCAACAGTCGTTGATAAGTTGGCGAAGTACACAACTTTGCAGCAATAAAAGATACAATCGAAGCGGTTTTTGGAAAAAATCTGCTATATTGTGTCTTTGTTGAGATATGGTACGAAGAAGGTGTAGGTACAGTATTAAATGCTTTGACTGACTGATGGATCAACGCACAGCCTAAACCGCTGATCGTAGAGACCTGAAACTTGGAGGGTGTGTTCTTTGTATGATGTAGGCATCCGATAAGGATTTTCCGAAATTTTACCCCTAAGGGGATGAAACGGCAGTCCAAAATTTGTATGGAGAAATGGGATCGCGGGTGAAACCACGGGTTGGAAAGCTAGTTTATTATAAAAATCCAACTGTCCTGAAAATCTTTCCAATAATTATAGAAGCGAAAGTTTTGTGTGTTGTAAAGATATTTGTAGCTATTAATTACTGAATGGATTTTGGATGAAATAACAAAAACAAGCTTTTTATACCGGCATAACATAAATCCTATAGGATCCCGGATTAAGCCGTGGGGTAGAAACTAGTGTTAAATAATACAACACTCACATCTTAAAACTATATCATAGCAGGTAAGTACCTAAATGTTAGAAGAAACAGAAAAGTAAATATTCTTGTTTTTTATTTGACAGAAACTTTACCAATATACCACCAGAAGTCTGACAAACAGGCAGACAGGTCACCTGATGGTAAGTGAACAACCTCGCCAAACACACCGATAGATCAGCGTAGAACAATGGTACACTATCTCAAATATTCTCAAATCAAAAACGAGTGAACCATAATTACAAACAAAGTAAGTACTAAATCAGAAAACTAAACATCATCAGACTTTAGCATAATCCTTTAAGCATCAATCGACGCCATTACACGTACATACATGTACTTGTATATAAGTACATATATGTATAGAGACGTGAAAGCAAGCACAGGTGTCGCCGTTGTGCCATCGATCTCGGTAAAAATACGATAATACCACAGTAGTCTTTATACTGTGATAATACCGTATACCTACTCTTATTGCCTACACCACACTTACGTCGGCTGAGTGCTTAGTGAATAGGAGACGACGGGCGTTTTGAAATTGAGAGAATCATGTCAAAATTATTACGTATATTAATGAATCAACATATTACTGGGTAAAACAATTTATTTTAACATCATCAGCTGCTGAATATGGGCTGTATTTCAGATATAATTCTACTTTTAGAAACAATATTCTATACACTAAAAACGAACAACTAAATAAAACATTTTTAATCAAACAACAGTTCCACGAAACGCTTTGGATTTTCACCGAGTTCTTGGAACAAATCTATCCATCGAAAACACAAAGAACTCTCTTCTCTTTACTCTAGAACCAAACGTAATGTATAAGGTCTTTTAGTAATAGCAACTGGAAACTTTATAATTTTTGACATGTTTTAAGCATATTTTTGAATTCCATCAAATGCGAACATCGTAAAGTCGTTTATAAATAAAATTATCCGGGACTCTACATTCTTCATTCGCGAAATGTCCTTTGTACTAGCCCAATATGTTAAGTTTCATTAGAATAATGTCGAAGATTATTACTAATAAGTACAACGAAACCGATTTAATTATCTACTGCTACATACACTACTAAGGTTATCAATAATCACTGAACGTATGCGGTTCCAGCTTACATACATTGGTGTCCGCTAAGAAATGATTTTATAAACTTCAACCCTAAAAGAGTTCCCTCGGGAACGCTATGTAGTTCTATGTATATTTCGTTGGCGATAGTGATGAGCTTTAGCTGGTTAATTTCCGCCATCGTCTCATGAAGGTGAGATTGCCTTATATCGGAGCAAGGGCGCGGCGCGGCCGGAAAAAAGGCACGCGATCCGTGGCGGTCTGCGATAACGCGGCCCTGACGCTGCACGCTGCTGCCAGTGCCAGTGCCATGATGCCGCCTTCACTTGTGTGTGACTGAACATATATAAGTATATATGGTATACTGTATTATTTACATTCATTTTAAATGCAATATTATTTTATGCTTTTGCCACAGATTAACTTTATTTGGAGCTTTCAGAGCGGCAAAGACATTATCGCACAGATTAGGTAATACAGTGCCTAGTAGTTACGTCGTAAAGTTTTATCTACCAGCTCTGATATCATAGAAGAACAAGTATTGTTTCAAAAAATTTAAATTCCAGTATCAAGCTTAGTCAGAAAAGCAGATATAAAGCGTAGGTACCTACCGCGTTCGTTCCACTATACAGATAGATAGCGGGTTAAATTTATCCCGAGCAGCGACTGCGAAAGGCGGGCCCATAAAAAGCGCGGCAAGGTTGATTACAAAGCCGCGCCGGGTTTATGGGCGCGCATCTCGCGTGCCTCGGTGCCGCGCCACGCCGCCGCTCCGACGACGCGAGGGTAGTTTTTCAGTTGGCGAGCGAGCCCCCGCCACATAAATAAGTGATCACGGTGCGCCCCTTCACCCCCTCCCCGCCCCTCGCCGACACCGAGCCACACCGAGCGGGGGGCTCGTAAACTAAGCGCAGATAGCGAGAGGACTTAATGGCTGATCGGATTTTGATTAGCGTGGGCCGGCGCGGGCGACGCAACCCCGCACGGCGCACCCGGAGCCGAATTTGAATAGATAAGTGGGCACCCGAGGACCGTAGCTCGCGACCGTAATTTACATACTTACTGGCTTTCGGCGAACATAGAGGGTGCCAAGTTATGGACGACGCAAAAACGATAAAGTTGAAATAAAGCTTCGGTCATCGAATCGGTCTCGTCGAGTGCTTTTTTACCGAATTCTGTTTGTTATCGGTGCGGTGCGGCCCCGGCCGGCTCGCACAACCCGCTCACGTTTTTTGTCCGATTTAATCGAAACACGCAGCCCACTGAAACAACGACGAAAAACACAGGCCCTTATCTATTACACTAAGTTTGGACAAGTTGAGACATCTCATAATCCAGGGAGAGACTGACGTCGGACGCTCCAAAAACTCGACTAAGATATCTGAGTAAGTTTCGCTCGGTGCTATGACTTCGACCGCGGCGTTTCCCGGCAGATCCGTAACTCGTGCCTATTGACGGAGGTCGGAAACTTCGGGAATGTTCCGTGACGTGGATAGAGACGTACGGACAGGTATCGGAGCTCATCACCAGGGCCGGCCGGCTGCGGTTTCCGCGAGTCGCGGTTCGATAACACGCGCGAGCGGTGGGAGGCCTCGGCCCCTTCCCCTTCTTCTTTGACGACCCCAACGATGGCTGCTCGATTTGGTCGCGTTTGTTTAGTTTGGCAGGTAAAGCACAACAGCGACGCGGGCGGCGTCGCCGACGGTGGCGGGGCCCTAAACGTGTCGCGTGGGAGTGATCGCCCGCCTGACGTGCCGCTCGGCAAATAATTGAAGTTCCAAGGAAAACACGAGCCGATCTCAATACATATGTATAAGTTATATACGTGCGACTTCACAGAAAAAACTGACGTGTTTGTGGTCATGCCGCTTCACATCAAATGTACGAGTAGGTACGCATCGACATGGTCATCATTATGTACTTATGACTTTTTATTGACCGGTCATTGCTATTGCTCGAAGAGAAACAAAGTTAATACTAACCCTGGATTATCAAACCATTTGAAGAAAAAAAATCACTAAACACACAAATTATTATTTATAATATTATTATAACAAAACTATGACTAACTTATAAATATATGTCTAATCTCTATGACCATCTCGTTGCCATACGAGTATGCACTACGAACGTTACCATAGTTACCATTTCGTAAATCTTATATAGCATCAGGGCTGAAGAAGAGAATTCCGACGGCATTCTGATCCTCTAGGAGAAGCCTTTAGTGATAAAATAGACGAGTTAAAATCTCCATGGCGCTGTGAATATTAAAATTCTAGAAATAGTTGAGGGCGGACACCCGCGGCCCGCGACCAAGCTAGCCACGCCACACGTAGTTTGTAAAGGTACGTGCACATAGCGGCCGTCGCGTCGCCGTCGTCAGAGCGCTGTTTAAAAGACCATCAAAGAGCCGTCTACATAAAACGAGTCCCATTTTACATTCGGCTCGCTGGGACCCGGGTTTATAGCGGACCGGGCAGGAATTCTGTTCGTAATGAGGAAACTGGGCGCCTACTAATGTTACTCGATTGAAACTCTATCGATAGAGTTACGATCTATAACGCCAATTGTTGATACTGTGCTAAAGCTTGCATTTGACAAACTAATTTGTTACATTGTATGTTTATTGTCTGCTACCTGTCTTCCGCGGTTTAACCCGCGTTCCCGTGGGATCTTATCTTTTCCCGGGGTAAAAATATAGCCTATGACTGGCTATGCCACTCACAAATAACGTGGCTTTCTATTGGTATAAGAATTTTCAATATCGATTCAGCAGATCCAGAGATTACAAACTCACAAATTTTACCTATAGATAATACGCCGAATATCTCACTAAATTTTCATTGCAATCGGAAAATGGGTGTGGCAGCCCATAAAAACAAACATTGATTTTTCATAGTACGGTAGATATCGATTTTTTATTGCACGATAGTTAATTTATATCAGCACTAAAATAGAACCTTACTCTCTCCAATTGCTAAAAAGCACCACCTGCTAACATTCTCTAAGGTAATTTCTTAAAAAAAATACTCTAAAAAACTGAGCAATCAATTCTGTTATCATTACTCACATTAACCAAGTCGTAATCGACGAAAATTCCCGTGATTTATTATTGATAGCCTTAGTAGGGGCCACGGTCGGGCGGGCAGCTATTTTAGCTCTTGGCACCTTATCTACTTCAAAGGAAGGTGAGCGCTCAGCTTGGCAGGAACGGTTCACGAATGCTTGTGATAACGGCTGATTCAAACTCAGCACTCCAGTCTCCAGTGGTGTCTTATTAAATTTTACATACATATAAAGACAGCTCGTGCCACTAATGTGATAAGATACCTACGAAATGTGAGTCAATCCATTCGAAGCAGCCAGATTTTCACTGATTATCATAAAATCTCAAAAAGTATAAATAAATAAATATCCCAGGACATTTTTCACACATGGCTATCTGATCCCAAACTAAGCAGAGCTTGTAATATGGAAACCAGATGACTGATATAATACATAGACTACCTTTTTTTGTAAATACTTACTTAAATAGATAATTACAGACTCAGGACAAACAGACATGTTAAATTGTTCATGCACATAAATGTGTGTCCTGGATGGGAATAGAACCCACGACCTGCGGCGTGATAGGTAGTGTCACGCCAACCGGCCCATCAAATGCAAATATGATAGATAATATCCGCTTGAAAATCAATAACCTATTTTTAAGCGATTATGAACTCTATGGGTAAACTCTATCCTAACATGAAAATGAATTTAATTGAAACATAACCCAGGATAAGCCCGAAGCTGCGTCATGATCATGAACTTCACCTTAACCTTCAAAAGGGGCGCCATCTTCCTCATTCTTAATGGTATTTTCATGAGGATTTATAAATAATAAATTTACTTTCGATAACCGGATAAAAAGACATCCTTATAAGTCTCGGATGGATAATGATAAATTAATTGATTTGTAATATTCCTAAAATAACAATTACATTTAATATATTACACTTAACCTACGACAAAATATGGGTACTTCTTTTATCTGAGATATGGTGTCCATAAATGGCGCCTATTAAATGAATGAATGAATGAAATGAAAATGAATGAATTAAATGAAAATGAATGAATGAAATGAAAATGTTTTTTTATTCAAATAGGCCTTTAGAAGCTCTTATGAATAGTTTAGACTCTAATCTAATGCTTGGTTAGGTTAGGTTATTAGGTAGCTATAATACTGTAAAAGACATACTTTTGTAAGGTCAAACGTGGAGCAAGAATGAAACGGGACTATGCTGGTATCAAAGATACCGCAAACTCATTAAATGCCGGAAAAAACACATTAAAAACCACATGCATGCAACCTATACATTTTGAATTTGGTTAAATACTAATATGAAGATATTTGTATGCATAAACACGCCTGTTTGTCCTGAGTATGAGTGTAATATTCAATTAGGTAGGTTAAGTATGTATTTACAAAAAAAAGTTGAATATGTACCTACTCCTAGATATCAGTTATCTGGTTTCCTTAGTACAAGTTTGGGATCAGATGGCAGTGAGTATGAACTAGTACTGCAGGGATAAAAAGTATCTTATGATTTATTCCAGGATATGATCTACCTGTGTGCCAAGTTTCTTCAAAATCCGTTCATCCGTTTTTGCGTGATTGAGGAACAAAGATCCAAACATACAAACTAGGAATTGCTGAATTTATTGCCGGCCCTTCTTAGCAAAAGCAACCTTCCGAATCGTGCATTAGAGTCTGACTATTCATAAGAAGAGAGAGAAGGCCTATTTGGATGAATAACCATTTCATAACTCTGAATGATATATTAATAAGGTAAGGTTGTTACCTAAGCGTCGTTGTGTGTGTTGAGACCTAAGCGTCTAGATAGTCGTCAAACGAGCGGCGCGCAATTATTGTCTACTTTGGACTGGGAACACCTAAATAATGCTTCAGCGACGTTCGGCCGCCTCCATACTTGGCTACGTACTATTTGCACGTTTAACATGTACAGCGTGTTGTTTTAAAGCTCAGATAATCTAAAATAAATCGTGATAATTATGGACTCTTTGTATAACAATCCAAAATCTCACCATGGTAAGGAAATTGACGTGTCGATAAATGATTGGCGACAGATTTTTTACTCGAGGATGATAGCCAAGTATGGCGGGTTTTGTAACGACCTTCGCTTCGCCACTGTGATTAATTGTTTGCCTTACATATACATTTAGTCGTAATTTTATTAATATATTTAAATTGTGATAAATAAAGATCCTTATAGCAAATAAAATGTTAGAAAATTTTAGATAAAGAACGGGAATGTTTCTGTATTTAGTTGATCATGTACGGGCTGGTTGGCGTGGTTGGGTAATACACTACCTACCCCACAGGTCATGGGTTTGATTACCATCCAGGATAGATATTTGTCTGCATGAACATGTCTAGGTTTGTCCTGAGTCTAGGTATATTTATCTATTTATGTATGTATTTACAAAAAAAATTGTATATGTAGTATACATATCAGTCATCTGATTTCCATATAACAAGCTCTGCTTAGGTCGAATCAGATTACCGTGTGTGAAAACAAAATTTTGGTATTGGTTTAACAAAAATCATAATCTTATCATTATTTCAAAATCAAAACTCATTTATTCAATTTTGGCCCTGGTAAGGCACTTATGAACGTTTACAATTGACTCTACCACTGGTTCGGAATTCACTTAAACTGAGGCGAATCCGGCAAGAAACTCAGCAAGGCAATTTTTTTGTACAGTTGATATTTCTTAAATTCATTTAAAATGATAATGATAACATCGAAACAGAATCATCCTGTGCACTAGGTGAACGTGCCAGAGCATTCCGCCGCGGAGAGAATGCCGCGCGAGCTTGCAACGAGCCGGTATGCAGTCGACAGCGACAGACGATACCTACCTACCTCCCTGTCCTGTCCTGTCCTGTCCTATCAAATGACAGAAGCGCTTGTGCTTACGAAATATAGAAAAAAAAATGATAAAGCAACCATCTCACTAAAAAACTGAATTGGAATTAATTCTTGAATTCCTAACAATCCGATAGATAATAGGGATGTTGAGTGACATATCAAATCAGCTTCTTTTTATGAAATGTCAAAACGATAGTTTATTTGGAGCTTTGTACGAAATACTTGCTTATGACGTCATCAAGAGATCTACTCTTTGTTGTTAAATTGGTAATCAAAAATCATAAAATGGTTGAAGTGTTCGCCGCTATTTACGAGTATTTTAAGTGTTTTATACACTAGTTGGTGTTAAATAATTTTTATTCAACATAGGAAACATCCCTATTACTTACCATTAGGCGACTCGTCTCACGTCTGTCAACATAGACTGAAAAATCTACAATCCTACTAATATTAAATGTGAATGTTTGGATGTTAGCGAGCTTGGATGTTCGTTCCTGAAACACGCAAAAACGTCTGAACGGTTTTTGACGAAGCTTGGCACACTGGTAGATCATAATATCCTAGTATAAAACATAGGATACTTTTTATCCCGAGAAAAGATAAGATCCCTCAGGAACGCGAGTGAAACCGTGAAGCAGAAGCTAGTAAATATTAAAATAGCCCTTCAATTAAAAATACCTTCATACATACGAACAATAATTTTATAGTGGACTAGCTATCCACCGCGGTTTCACCCACGTTCCCATGGGATCTTATATTTCCCCGGGATAAAAATATAGCCTATGTTACTCAAGGATAATGTAGCAATCTAATGGTGAAAGAATTTTTGAAATCGGTCCAGTAGTTTTTGAGTTTATTCGTTACAAACATAGAAATATACAAATCTTTTCTCTCTATAATATTAGTGTAGATAACATGCTAAACAAACACATCTTATTATGGCTTCCCTAGGATTATACCAAGGTCAAAACATAGCATAGCAAACATTTAAGGCGATGATAGCTCAGTGGTAGTGACGTCGTATTCCGCGGCGAAGGTCGTGGGTGCGAATCCTACAATGAGCTTGAGCTTTCGGTGAAGGAAAACATCGTGAGGAAACCATAGCACGGTGGTAGGGTACTTTGTAGTACCCGACTGGCTGGCTACCACCCTCCAGTTGAAAATCTGTCGCCAAGCACCTATCGGTGTGTACCGACAGCTGCACTTGAGAGCCAATTCCCATCTAGGCTTTGTGTGCTTACCACCTTCGGCCACATCATCACTTACCATGGTGAGATTGTGGTCAAACACAAGCTTATCCAGAATAAAAAAAAATCAATAAAAGGAAACTTTACAAGCAAGTAAAACAAAAGAAAAATTAAATTCGTTTAAAATACTTTAAAGCGCATTTATTGCATAACTGACTTATTGCAAGTGGCTGTAATGTCTGTCTCAATAATACAGAGCTGGAAAATGACGCATATAGCTTTCCCATGCGATATGGCACCGCGCTCAAGTCTTATATTACGTACACTAGGTACGAAACTGCGAGAATATGACGTCAAAGTGTATTTGAAACGGCGCGACGGGCGTCAGCTTTTCGCGAACGTGACTTTTATAATAAGGAATGACGTTTTGGGCCGGATTTGGATTTTTTTTTACTCCAAATTACGCTCTTCCCTTTTTCTCAACAAAGGTCGAATTTACTTCAACGGTAGAAATAAATACTTTATTGATACTGGGTGATAAAGATAAAAATATATATAAATAAAAATGGATCTTCGAAATGTATGTACGGTAACTTTCGAATGACTGCAACAAATTGGATGATTCTTTGTTTAATGTATTAGTTATTGTGAGGACAAGGTTTGTATAAAATAAAAATTTCCACGGGAACGCGGGTGAAACCGCGGGGGACAGCTGGATAATTTTGTTGATTGTCCTTTAAGGCTCTTGCTTTGAAATTAAAACATTATTATTTACTTTTTAGTTTATGTTTGTACGTAGGTATAGGTTACAGTTTTGAAGTCGGTTTTTGTTTTTTATTTTTAAAAATTGTTTTATTTTTCAATTTTTAAAGTTTATTCCTTATTATAGGCAAAACTAGTTTGTCCTGAAATCGGGTCTGGCCGGTAAAATATAATATATAACTAGCGGGCCCGGCAGACGTCGTCCTGCCCTGAATTTAAAACAAATCTTGGAACTCGATTCCAGCGCCACCTACTGGGTCCAATTGTATTTTAAAACTATCGAAGAACCCATTGAAGTATACACACAAAATTTCATCCAAATCCAAAAAGTCATGCTCAACGACTCAGTTTGATTCACTAAGGTTTATCAAACGAGATATATTTTTTTTTGTTTTTGTTGATTTTCTCAAAAAGTGCCAAATCAATTTCGATAAAATTTATATGGGACCACCTCTGAAGTATAATCTACCAAACAAAAAAAAACATCAAAATCTATTCATAATTGGCAGAGTAATCGCGTAACAAACATACAAGAAAAAAAAAACATACAGTCGAATCGAGAACCTCCTCCTTTTTTAAAGTCGGTTAAAAAATCTTACTAATATTATAAATGTGAAAGTTTGGATGGATGGATTGATGTATCTAGACACGCGGGAGCGTGTCAAGCCGAGTTCAAGAAACAGAACTGGCGAGCCGCACCGTGTGTAATATTACACGAACCATTTGGAGCCACTTTTGACCCCCTCATAAATCAAAAACTATTTTACATAAACGTATCAAATTTGGCTCATATATTGAGACTTGCGAGATACATATGTGTTCTAAATTTCATAAGCTTATCTCAAACGGTTATTTAGATATTAATGTCCAAAATTCCTCATTTTTATCATTGACTGACCTATAGACCAAAACTCTAACCCAGTTCCAGATGACCTAGAGAGTTAAAATTTGGTATGCAGATAGGTAATTAGATGAATACAAAGGAATAAATAAAAAACTGGCAATTTTTAAATAATTAGATTCTATTATGAACGCTTAACATAAATACCTAATATTACTTAGGGTACCTACGTTATTCAAAATTCAAAAAAAATCAAAAATTATTTATTTGCTCCCACAATGGTTGAACATTATTATTATGAATTTTAATTAAGGAATACATTTTTAATGTGGGAGTCAGGAGCTCAAACTAGGTTTCCCTGTGCTATGAGTCTCCTGGCTTATTAGGATATAGTTACAATATTGTAACTGGGATTAATTATTATTTTTATATTTAGCGCACATCAATAGTGTAAAATCATTACCTACTCATAAATAATGATAAAATAATAGGCATTTAGATTTTCGGTATATACACGACGCGCGCGCGCCGAGTGACACCGGAGCGGCGCGGGCGGGGCGGGTGGGGCGCTGTGACAACCGAATCGAACCGTTGACGCGAACGTGGCCGAGCGAACTTACCTACAAAAAGTAATGATATCCCACCAAAAACATAAATGTAAAAAAGGAGAGCCAAGTTCAATACAAAAATTATTCTCTGCTGTGGGCTTCGCCGCAAAAAGAATGGAGATCTGAGATTGAGTGCCAAGTTCTATGCAAAATCCAAATATGTAGTCTAAGGGCTAACTTGGCTGGTTTTCCCATACGAATTATATAGCCTTCGCATGTTCTAAACCTGTTACCTTTCGGTTCTTATTTTATTATTCCGAAAATTTGGCTTCCTGGTAGAAACTACCCATCGAACATAAGGCTCTTCCATGACTGTGTAAAAGTAGGTACTTAATAATAATTCGTATGGGAAAACCAGCCAAGTTAGCCCTTAGACTACATATTTGGATTTTGCATAGAACTTGGCACTCAATCTCAGATCTCCATTCTTTTTGCGGCGAAGCCCACAGCAGAGAATAATATTTGTATTGAACTTGGCTCTCCTTTTTTACATTTATGTTTTTGGTGGGATATTTGTTACTCATTTACGCCAGAACGGCTAAACGGATCTGGATGAAATTTGGCAAGATAGATTATAGTCTGTTAGTCTAGTTTTTATCCCGGGAAAGTTTAAGATCCCTCGGGAACGCGGGTGAAACCGCGGGAGACAGCTTGTTAATTATAAATAGTAGACTACATATGTATAGTCTAACAAGTTTTAGCACAGCTTAAGTATTTTACGTAATCTAGACTAAGTACACTGAAGAATTTGCTGCGGGACCATTGGCTTTTCGTTTTATGTAACGAATGTGTGTACCGAGAATTAAGAGCAGGCGAAATGTACTAAAAATGTTTTAAAGTGTAGTGTAGAGTAAACATTAAGGACACTAACTGAAGAAAAGGGAATTACGTTTAATGAGAAGTAAAATCAAATCAAATCAAGTTGTTTTTCAAGCAACAAACTTATTACTTAATAGATAAAAGTCTAGTTATTCGCATATAAAAAAAACCGGTCAAGTGCGAGTCGGGCTCGCACACCGAGGGTTCCGTACAAATTTTGTAGTTTTTTTTTATTAGATTTGTTCTGTTTTTAGTATTTGTTGTTATAGCGGCAACAGAAATACATCATCTGTGAAAATTTCAACTTTCTAGCTATCACGGTTCATGAGATAAAGCCTGTTGACAGATAAACAGACGGACAGTAGAGTCTTAGTAATATTCCGTTTTTACCCTTGGTGTACGGAACCCTAAAAAAACAAGTGTTTCGATTCTACTTACCTTAGTAGCTGATAGGCTTTTGTTATTTTATAGCGTAATTTCGAATTATGATATTTTGAGGCTAGTTTTTAGAGACATTTTGCAATATTCATTTTATAAATTTTGCATGCTTTGACAGGATGGACTAATGAATAATTTTGTAATCAATTAATAATTCATTCAAGCAAATAAACTATTTTGATTTTATTTAAACATTATCTTCGAAAAACTGCGTTCCAAGGAATCATATAGATATCCTCCTGAAACTGTTTTGTTTTCGATGTCTTATCCCGTTAGCCGACCACAAAACGAGTTTCAAATGTTTCGGAAAGAATATTATTAATCCATATTAACTTAATAAGATTCTATTACATCATTTGGCCGCGCCATACTTCCAATATCACCCCTCCGTCCAACCTATCTCGAAAACCAGACGTCTTTTCTGACTTACGCAACAGAATTTACGCTTAAGCGAACCGAGGTCCAAGCACTAACGTTACTCACTCACACCCATGCAATTTGTATGAGCCACACTACCAGTAAAACCTGATCTGCCTCTCCCCCCTCTTCGTATACATATTCAGGCGACAGAGGGGTAGAGAGTACTCGTGGTCAGCGATCTTGATGTGACAAACTATGGTATAGTGCGGTATCGGGAGCTGTCCATATAACTTGGAGCTGCCCTGCCCCCTGTGTCGTTCGCTACTGGTGTTTACTGGAGGGTTTGAGAGGGTGTGATGGTAGTTCAGATTAGGTCGGTCGGTCGGGTAGTACATTACTGTATGTATGTTGAGGCGAGTGGCGAGCGGGCGCCCGCGGCGTGTGGGTGAGACGTTTACGGTTGGATCGCTGGTCGACGACGTTAGGGTGGCTATAAAGTTGGTGAATATATTGGGAATTCAACATTTTATTATACAAATGTTGCGTTCCATTTTGAAGTAGTGATCGATACGAGAAAACTCAACGATATCAAAATTAAAATGTTTTTAAACAATATTCTAAGCTGTGATCAACATGGAGGTTGAGATTTAGGATAAAATTGTATCGATATTATAGATAGCATAATTACTACTCTTACTGACATTAGATTGAATCAACTAATCAAATCGAAAAGATTACCAGCAAAATATTTCGACAACTACCATTAAAGCTTACGATCGAATGTAAGCATAGTTAAATAATTATACTAAACTAGCCGTCCCCCGCCCGCTCTTCACTGAACGACATCACATTACAAATCATTAAAATTCTCGGCTTTTCTGTACTAAAATATGTATGTATTATACATATAAATCTTCCTCTTGAATCACTCTATCTATTGCTGAAAACTGCATTAAAATCCGCTGAGTAGTTTAAAAGATCTAAGCGAACAGACAGCGGAAGCGACTTCATTTTATACTATGTAATCTGTAGTTATATTAAGACGTGAAGCAAAAACTTTGTAAGTACCCCTTTTTACGAAAATTAAACGGACGGAGGAGTATGAAATTTGTCATAGTTAAAGTTTATATGAAAAGGAGTGCAAAAAGCTAATATAATAAAGATACGATAAAAATACATTCCCAAATAACACTAACAAACCATGGACACCACAAACGCGGGCGCAATACCGCGCTTCGAACGAGACGCGCCGCGGTCGGGCCCTCGCGTCGCGCCAATTAATTACGGTGGCCATCTTAGCCCCCCTGACCTACCCCATCCCATAGACACCCCAGGGCCGCCTGACGCCCCCGCCCGCGCCTTGCTGACGGACAATAATTGCCGCCGAATCTACGCGCAAGCCTCTTGCCCGCACCTACTCGGACTCTGACCTGAATATGTATACATAGTTGAGTTGTATATCATGATTTTGCAGGCATAAGGCTTTAGAATATTTAGTCTTGATTCCAATTATCCTGTTGCTCTGTAAAATGGGAACTACGGGACGAGATTTACATGTATTTTGATAGATCTGCAGCTGGAGATCATTTAACATCTCGAGGATCGTTTTCCTATAGAACTACATGCGGCAGCAGCTCGCTTCTACATCATGTGCTAATCAATATCGTTTTTCTTTATCTCTTATAGTCTTTCAGTATACTCAAAATACTTACATATACAGCAGCAACAAGGATAGAACTCACTTGAAATGAAATGACTTGTGTTGAGAAAAAAATACCACGTTAGCAATATAGACAGACGGAGATTTATTTTGCTATTGACTTGAAAATATGTTTTAATTTAACATTTTGATGGTGCAAACAATCCCTCCCACATTTGTGATATGCCGCTGAAACTAAGCATTGGTTTGAATTAAAGTTTTTCGTAATGTGAAACTACATTAGAGTCATTTAGTTTATTTCAGCTTCAAAAACCATAAATCAAACAAAACAAATCATAAATTTAGAAAATCAAATTTTAATCGATTACGATGTTTATTACGCATCACAATTGCCCTACAGATTGATTAGATCATGTTTAAATCTGTAATCGTTACTGACTGACTGACTGACTGACTGATCTATCAATACACAGCTCAAACCACTGAACGAATTGCACTGGAATTCGGCACGCAGATAGTTATTATGACGTAGGTATCCGCTAAGAAAGGGTTTTCTAAAAAAAACACCCCCTAGGGGGATGAAACGGGGGTCCAAAGTTTGTATGGATAAACGGGATAGCGGATGAAACCGCGGGGCAGAAAGCTAATATTAGATAAGGGTAGCTGATGAGAACCTTGACCTATAGAAATCAAACTCTGAGCAAGAAACCGCCGGGTGAAACCGAGAGTTGGATTAAGTAATATTGTTTTATGATTAAACAATAAATCATCTCACACGAGTAGGTACCCTTGTCAGATCTTTCAGCTAGGTATATCCATTTATCTCGCGTGCAATGCCTGTTTTACTCACCAAGCATTACGTAACATGATAAAATAATCACTTCGCAGGCACGGTCGAGAAACTAATGAAAATTCAAACGCATTAATAATAATATTATTCTGAAAAGTTTAAGATTTCCAATGTGTTTTCAAATTTAACAATGCCTAGAAGGCACTGGTGGCCACGGATATTCAGCTTGAGGGTGGTAGCCAGTTCAGGCAGGTACTGAAATTAACCCATTTGGACCCAAATACAAACTAGTAGCAAAATTCTGAAAAAAGCTTTATTAACGTAACGATTGGAGGCCAGTAAGATATTTTATAAAGAAAAAAGAAAAAAAAACCTTTATTATGTATTAAAAAAACACCGTCCTCAAATGGGGCTTATGTATGGTATTTTCCAAAACATCCTTTTTCGATGCACAATGTTTTGATACATTTTTTACATTTCCAACGTGATTTCATGTGGCATTCGTTTCATCGTAGCTGGCTTGGCAGTTTCTGGGGGAAGTGTCCAACACCATCTAAACTCATGCTTGGCACCACTGAAGAAGGTTTACGCCGCCTTTCATCGGGTCTTTCATTGCCTACACTCCTCAAATAAAATCGGCCGATACTTCGGCGAAACTGGAGCTGGTCTTCAGCGGCCAGGATATGCAGACGCCTAGCATTAGCTACAGCCAAATCCAACATGTAGTTAAACAGAACCCACCACCATTTTTTGCCTCGTATAGCTGTTCTGTATACTGCAATTGACAGGTCAGCTTGATCACCTCCGCCCATGCCTTTGTTGTAGTTCTGGAAGACAAATGGGATGTCCACATCTACCTTCCTTCCTTCTGCAGAGCTCCATCTTTTTACCATACCAAGAGGGTAAACAAGGTCGTAGTTTGTACCCATGGTACAAACACTGTTGTCCAGCCATCGCATGAACAGAATTTGATTGGCTGTATCCAAATCTGTAGTCAAATTCTGCTCGGTTCTTCTTTGTCATGTCCCTGACAGACATTAGTGGGTATTTATGTTCCCCCACAGTGCCAGTTGCACGATAACCAGCTTCACGCAGATCTCGCAGCAATGATGCGTGACTGGTAATAATATGTGACGTGACTGGTATAAAGTTGTCGAAATACACGATATGTGTCGCGAATGCGATGTTATAGGTACGTACTTACATATATATATAGCTTAAGTTGTACGGTGGCGTGAGGTGAGGGAGCGCGTTCGACGGCGCGACCGGGCATTGAGAGACCGGCCGGCGCACGAGCAGCTTCATGTAAGTAGGCTTATTAATTATCTGTGCATGCACTAAGTACTTACCAGTATTATTTCCTTGTGTATGAGTAACCGATGTTGTCGGCCTGTTTGCGAACAGTGTGTGAATCAGATTCAGATACCAGATTGATCAGTACCAGAATCAGACCAGTTGAGAGAGGTTCGGGATGGCTGTAGGGGAGGTTGGAGGCCATAATGGGGGAAACCACCCCAATACTATCAGACCAGTTATTAGTATATCTACCTGAGTGTGTACAGTAAATAAGCATGATCTAATCAGATAATATAAAAGGTTGTTAAATTACATTCGTTGGTATCGCTACCATCCGTTGGTGACGTATAATCAGCTCAGATATTCGTCTTGTGGCCTGATGTTCAGGTATTTGGCGACATGGTGGAGATGCTGGGATAATTTAGAAATCTATTTATAGCAGAATGATTTTAATTAGAAAGAAAATATTTTTCACAAAAATCATGAAGGTAGTTTAGAATATTTTTCGTAAAGTTCATCGATGCGGAACCGTATTAACTAAGCAGTAAGAGTGATTGTGTGCCCCAAATGAATAATTATCGTTCATATGCAGAATTGTTATATTTTTAGTTCTGAATACCAATTGCAAAAAGGGATATTTATTTAATGGTATGAGATATAAACTGAATTATTTGTTAATCATTTGTATTCGTATGGTTTGAAATACTGATACCAACTATCACGTGAATAACAAACTGACATATAAATTAATACTATTTAACGGAATAAAAGATTATTAACTAATTATTTTATGCATAATTAGTTTAATTTTATAATTTTATGCATCAGAACGATACCTACTTGAATGGTACTGGTACTACATCTCACTCGATATAGTTTAATCGGAGGGTTATATGTATATTAGTAGTACCTACCTTTACTAAATATTTGAATAGTGTATACTACCTACTCTTAGTATTATTAAGATACCCTCATTATTCATATACACGGGTACTATACAGTTATGTGCTAGTGTTGCGGGTCTTACGTTAAATTACGTTTGTTCTAGATTTCGGACGATAAAATTGCCAAGATTACTTTCATAGTTGAATATATATTGTGTCTATGTCTATGTCGGTACTGTATTCAGGATGGAGGAAGTAATTAGGACACGTATTAAGTTAATATTCGATTCTATTCAGTCCTTTATAAAGTCAGCTCAGTGTGCCCTTACTAAATTATCAGATGGCGATGCCAATTTTAGTGAATTAGAATTGATCACATCTAAACTAAAGGGTGCCAATCAACGATTTGTTTCGGAAATTTACAATTACTGTAAACTAACAAAAGAACCCAACGTTGATGAAATCACTCAGTATACGACAACTCAAATTCAGGCTGAAGATTTGCTATCAGAAATAGATGTAAGAATCAGGCAGAATAATCGGATTAGAGGAGCAGTTTCTAGTAGTAATGAAAATATTAGTATCACTAGTAAATTACCGAGGATGGAGCTAGCTAAATTTGACGGTGATGTCCTCAAATGGTACCAATTTTGGGATCAATTCTCATCAAATGTCGATACCAGAAATATCAGTGACGTTGATAAGTTATTGTACCTTCAGTCGGTTCTCGAAGGTGACGCGAAACAGGCAATTGAAGGATTAGACACCACTAACAAAAACTATAGCATAGCTGTTAACACATTAAAGGAAAGGTACGGCAAACCTAGCGTCATTACTGATGCTCATTACGTGGCATTATATAGGATTAAAACAGCAGCAACAAATCAAGTTAAAGATTGTAGACATGTTCTTAATGAAATCGAAAGACATCTTAGAGTATTGAGTTCTTTGGGGGAAGACGTGAACCACAACCACCTCAGAGTAATGATCATGGAAAAGTTCCCAGAAGACCTTATTTATGAATTAAGAATGAAGATGACTGGTGAAGACGAATCGATTGATACTATTAGAAAGAATTTAGAGTACATTATATCGGCTAGAGAAACATCAAATAGATTAAAGAAAGAGACAGTAGATACAAAGAACATGGACGTAACATCCGGTGAAGGCAAACACAATGCGGAAAACTTTACACTAGGATCTTTACATGTCAAGTCTGATGAAATTAAGGGAAATAGGCAGCGCAAATTCACAAATTTTAGAAAAGAAAGGCCAAATTTTGATAAACAACAATACAGTAAACCGAAAACCCCCTATACCTTTCGTAAAAGACCATATGATTCTTCTGACAGGTCTGATGAGCCACCTAAAAAGAAGTTCATTAAGTGTATATTTTGTAGGCAGGATCATTTCAATGACGAGTGTACAACGTTTAAAACCATTCAGGAAAGAAAATCGCAATTAGGTGATCGTTGCTACAACTGTTTCGGTGAAGGTCATAGGGTTAATAATTGCCGTTCTAAGCGTAAATGTAGACATTGCAACAAATTTGGTACACATAATCGAGCGTTAGGCCCCATTAAACTAGTGCAACCAGTAAAATCAGTAGCAACCGATAGTTTACATATAGGATCTGAAATAAATACTACATTATTGCAAACTTGTCTTGTTAAAGTAAATAATTCAGAAAATAAAATTAAAGAGGTACAATGTAGAATTTTATTAGATTGCGGCAGTCAACGCTCATATATTACAGAATCGACTGCAAAGTATTTAAATTTGCCTATTATCGAAAATATTAATTTATCAATTTTTACTTTTGGTGCCAAATCACCGCATCAGATTGTGAGTCCTGTCGTAAAATTTAAAATCACGACTCGAACTGGCATAACTCGGCTGATACACGCAAACATAGTGCCCCATATTACTAATAATATACGAACACCAGTATTTAATGAGCCGGCCAAAATTTGGAATAATATCAGACTTACGGATCTTACATTTGCTGATGATGGCTCATGTGGAGACAGAATAGATATTTTGTTAGGTAACGACTACTATCATTCATTTATGTTACAAGAAAAAATTTCAGTCGCTCCAGATCTTTACTTAGTTAACTCACATTTTGGCTGGGTTTGGTCGGGACAAGTCAGTAATATTACCGATAAATCTGATCAGCTAACTGTTTTGACTTACTTCCAGTCCGATATGGGTTTTGACAACAAATTATACGATCCTGATCTTCCGTTAAAGTTAGATGATGTCAAAAGATTATGGGACCTCGAATCTATAGGTATCACAGATTCTCCAAAATCAACTCGTGATGAGGAGGCAATTAGACATTTTAATGAAACTGTTCAATATAAAGATAATAGATACTATGTTCAATGGCCATGGACTGAATTTTCACCAGATCTTCCTAATAATTTTGGGTTAGCATGGGGCCGTCTCAATAGTTTATTAAAGCGTTTAAATAGCTCTGAAATTCAGTTGTACGACAAGGTTATTCAGGAACAGTTACAAAATGGGATCATAGAGATAATACCAAATTCGGATATTCCTAATACGCACCCAGTTCATTACCTTCCTCACCATAGTGTCCATAGTCGGGATAAGCCTAATAAACTACGTATTGTTTATGATGCCTCTGCTAAAACAGCCGATAAACGAAGTTTAAATGAGTGCTTATACCGAGGACCAGTGATGTTGGAAGACCTTACTGGTTTACTGATAAAATTTAGAGAACACCCTATAGGTATAGTAGCTGATGTAGAGAAGGCTTTCTTACAATTAGGCCTCCAAGAATTAGACAAGGATGTAACACGTTTCCTCTGGTTGAAGGATAAAAACTGTGGAGCTCATTCTGATAATATTTTGCATTTTCGTTTTTGTCGTGTTCCATTTGGCGTTATATCGAGCCCGTTTTTATTGAATGCCACTATAAGGTACCATTTAACGAGGTCGAATAACGCAGTATTGAAACAAATAGCCGAAGATATATATGTTGATAATATAGTTACCGGGGCACAAACATCGTCAGATGCATATAATGTATATAAGTTGTCTAAACAATCATTTGACTGCTTATCAATGAATTTACGCGAATGGAATTCGAATTCTAAAGAGTTGATGTCTTGTATACCTAAGAAATTTCGAGCCGTAGATAT
Source organism: Ochropacha duplaris (assembly GCA_951361185.1). Taxonomy (NCBI): domain Eukaryota; kingdom Metazoa; phylum Arthropoda; class Insecta; order Lepidoptera; family Drepanidae; genus Ochropacha; species Ochropacha duplaris. The sequence goes on along the minus strand of OX592707.1, from coordinate 8,499,060 downwards.
CACAAATGTGAAGGTATTAGGTTTAATTTGGAATATAGACGGTGATCATCTAAAATTAAAATCCAATTTCAATTATGGTGATGTGGTTACGGTTCAGTCAAAAAGGGATGTATTGAAGATTATTGCATCAGTTTATGATCCTTGTGGTTTAGCAGTGCCTGTGTTGCTCCCAGCAAAGCTATTCTTTCAGAGATTATGGAAAGATAAAATTAAATGGGATGTTAAGTTAAGTGATAATTTACTTGAGGAATGGAAAATAATAGCATCAAATTTTTCTTACCTAGATAATCTATGTGTCGAGCGATATTATGCACATAATCTTATCAGAAATAGAATCAGTAACGATATTCAATATGAGCTGCATTGTTTCACAGATGCGTCTATGGAAGCATATGCGGCAGTTATTTATTTGCGTTGTTCTTTACACACTAATAATATTGTCAGTTTTGTTATTGGCAAGTCTAGATTAGTGCCGTTAAAGGATCAAAGTAGCTTGCAAATTCCAAGATTAGAATTGCTGGGAGTAATGATTGGCTGTAGACTTATAGGCTATGTAACGAAGTTTTTGCATCTAAAGATAAGTGCACAATTTTTGTGGACTGACAGTCAAGTAGTTTTAGGTTGGTATAAATCAGATAAATTACTACCGCCGTTTGTGTCACGTAGAATCAGTGAGATAAAAGACAATAAAACTTTACAAGTCAGATATGTGCCAACTAAGCTTAACCCGTCCGATATAGGTACTAGGTCAGATCGTGTAGGTTCTTACAATGAATGGCTCAGAGGACCTGAATTTTTGACTAGAGAATCGGAACAGTGGCCTAGGTATAATTGTATGGATAAAGTCCCAACCCAAACCTCCTTGTCCGGGGAGGGTCTTCCGAATATAGCATCTGAAGATATAATTACTAGACCAAATATAGAAAGGACTGAAACAATAACAGTTGACAATGATTATCAATGCTCTGATGATGACGAAACCAAAATAATATTAAAAATTCAATCTGAATACTTTCCCAAAGAAGTTGAAGGCATTACGACTGATTTGTCTAGGTCACTTCAGTTATATAAGGATCAGGACCAAGTAATACGATGTAAAGGTAGATTTAAATACACTGATTTGACACCCAATCAGAAAAAACCCCATACTACTTCCAAAAAACTCAGAGGTTACGCACAAAATAATATCGGAGTTACATCAGAAAAATTATCACGTGGGAGTTTCACATACACTAGCATTATTGAGACAGAAGTATTGGGTTCCACATGGCAGATCAACGGTTCAAAGGGTTATAAGAAAGTGTGCGCAATGTTTGAAATATGGGGGAGGACCTTTCAAACTACCAACAATGCCTGACTTACCAGAAGAAAGGGTTAAATTTAGACTGCCTTTCGCTTTTACAGGCCTAGATTATTTCGGTCCACTGTTTGTAGATGAAGCCACTAAGGAAAAACGTTGGGTATGCCTATTCACATGCTTAACCATAAGAGCTATCCATATGGAAGTTGTCAAAGACTTATCAGCAGAAGAGTGTTTATTAGCTATAAGGAGATTCGTTGCAATAAGGGGTTTGCCTCAACTAATCATATCAGACAACGCTTCACAATTTAAATTAACGGCAGATATTTTAACATCTGATTACTGTATTGAAAATAAGGTGCGTTGGAAATTTATCCCTGAATTAGCTCCCTGGTTTGGCGGATTTTATGAACGCCTAATAGGTTTAGTCAAACATAGTTTGAAAAGGACATTAGATAAACACTTAATAAATCACAACCAGTTGTCTACTGTAATGAAGGAACTAGAAGCCGTGATAAATACCAGACCCTTAACAACAGTAGGCGCTGAGTTAGAACATGTGTTGACTCCTTAAAATTTTTTACGTGTAGGTGGATCAACAACACCTCAGGTCTCAGATCGTGAGTTTCTGGAATCAGCCACAGTTACCAAATCCAATCTTATTGATGGTTGGAAACGCGGTCAAATTATTTTGCAAGAATTCACAAAAATGTTCGTGAATCAATATTTAACCAGTCTTCGTGAGCGAAGTGATAGGCATAGACAACCGAGGGTTGTAGTTAAGAGATTACCGAGAATATCGGACATAGTTCAATTAAAATCAGACAGTAATAGGGCACAGACAGTAATAGGGATAGTAGAGCTGCTTAAGAGTTCGGATGGACAAATCCGAGTAGCCAGAGTAAAATTATCAACAGGAGAAACTTTCACTCGTTCTATAGGGCACCTTCATCCTCTTGAAATGGATGACGATCAGAGTACAGTACCTTCATCAGTTCAGAATGACCAATCAGTAAATAATCTAGATTCTGAGGAATCTCAAATCGGTGAGCCGACGACCAGTAATGAATCAGAAATCCCAGTTCAGACAGCAAGCGATACCATAAAACGACCAACTAGAGCATCAGCAATCAAAGCAAGGGAGAAAGTTAAGAAGTGGACATCACAGTTGATGATCAGATTGTTTCAACATTAGTATGAAATGATTTATTACAATGAAGTACGGTGTATTATTGTAATATCAGTTTGATTATTAAATATTTAATTGATTCAGATTTTTATTCTTTCTCTGGGGGGAGTGTCGCGAATGCGATGTTATAGGTACGTACTTACATATATATATAGCTTAAGTTGTACGGTGGCGTGAGGTGAGGGAGCGCGTTCGACGGCGCGACCGGGCATTGAGAGACCGGCCGGCGCACGAGCAGCTTCATGTAAGTAGGCTTATTAATTATCTGTGCATGCACTAAGTACTTACCAGTATTATTTCCTTGTGTATGAGTAACCGATGTTGTCGGCCTGTTTGCGAACAGTGTGTGAATCAGATTCAGATACCAGATTGATCAGTACCAGAATCAGACCAGTTGAGAGAGGTTCGGGATGGCTGTAGGGGAGGTTGGAGGCCATAATGGGGGAAACCACCCCAATACTATCAGACCAGTTATTAGTATATCTACCTGAGTGTGTACAGTAAATAAGCATGATCTAATCAGATAATATAAAAGGTTGTTAAATTACATTCGTTGGTATCGCTACCATCCGTTGGTGACGTATAATCAGCTCAGATATTCGTCTTGTGGCCTGATGTTCAGGTATTTGGCGACAATATGCTCATGCAGAATGGCGTTTACTTTTTTCAACAGGCCACTTTTGATCCCAAAGGCTCATTACTAGGTCCCCCTGCTGATTTACCACAGTATACATCGAAACCACAACAATAACCATCAGCTCTTGCAATCATACAGTTTTTGTACCTAATCGTACGGGCTTGCCTCTTGTGTGCTCATATGAACTGCTTGGCTGGGTGACGTCCAAAATATTTCACCATTGAATCCTCTACCGATAAATATTCGTGGGATATCACGCTGGTGAATGTTTTGTTGGACATCATCTTCATCACCTTCTTCTTCATCCGTGAGAACACTTGGGCCTGGAAAAATGGCCTCTAAGTATATCGTAACTAACATCTGGATTATCCTCTTCATTCAAAATGTTATCGAGAGCTTCCTCGTGTCCTCTGTAGTCATTTACAACATCAAACGATCGCTTATCCATTGTTCACGCCGAAACTAAACCTGCGAATGAAAAACAAAAAATATTAGCAATCAGCCCATTGGCCCCATTCGGGGACACCATACTAAAATATCTCACCAGAAACTAATATCTTGGAAAATACTTGACATAAAGCATATTTTACTAGTAAAAACTATGACCAAGTGAAAAATAAAAAAAAAAGATAAATAACATTGTAAATATAAAAAAAAATTGAACTTACCTTTGGTCAAACACCGATCTGGCTAATTGAGTGAATGAAATCTCTTATTTTATCCATTCAATCCAATAAATCACAGAACTATGATTTGGCTTTAATAGAATTACTAATAGGGATGTTGATTGACACAATATCAAGAAACTGTAAAAAACCGGCCAAGTGCGAGTCGGATTCGCGCACGAAGGGTTCCATAAAAAAGGCAAAAAAATCACGTTTGTTGTATTCCCATACAACAAACGTGATTTTTTCCCCCCTTAAATATTTATTTTATTTTAATTTTATTATTTATTATTAAAGTAAAAATACAACAATACAATTTTGTGAATATTTCAAGTGCCTACCTGTTGCCATTATTGATATCGAGCAAAAAAGGGCAAAAAAATAGCGTTTTTTGTATGGGAGCCCCCCTTAAATATTTATTTTATTTTGTTTTTAGTATTTGCTGTTATAGCGGCAACAGAAATACATAATTTGTGAAAATTTCAACTGTCTAGCTATCGCGGTTCTTGAGATACAGCCTGGTAACAGACAGACGGACGGACAGACAGCGAAGTCTTAGTAATAGGGTCCCGTTTTTACCCTTTGGGTACGGAACCCTAAAAACGATAGTTTATATTATGGAGTTATGTATGAAATACTTGCTTGTGGCGTCATACATATATTTACACCATCAAAAGAACTACTCTTTGTCATTAAATTGTGGGTCAATAATAAAAATCATAGAAAGAATGAATTTAACAACGTATAACCTATTTTTGAGTATTTTTATGCATTCTATACACTGGTTAGTGTAAGATAATATTTTTGTGTAATATAGGCAACATTCTGAAAATCTATAGGAATAGAGTTTAAATATTATACGAAGGAGAAGGTGACTTGAAAATAGCAGCCCAATTTTATAAGCAACTAAAGTTTGTCGGCGCTAAGCCGGCGTTCACACTACACATGTGGCAAAAAGCGATTTTCTAATGCTGGCACTCCACATGGCTATTTGTTTTTGCGTATTTGTATTCGGCAAATTTTTTGACGAACACGCCAATAAGTAATACACGACAATACGACCAACCCCACATGAAGTCGAATAGCAACATACATAAATACGTCCCAAACAGCTCTTGATAAAACGCGCGGATTTGGCTCCTTTGATGGGCGCCGAAAAATCAACAGCAGTGTGGTAACGCGTGTTTGTTATTTATCGTAATTGTCAAATATTGCAAACTAGCTAGTTGTCCCCCGCAGTTTCACCCACGTTCCCGAGGGATTTTATCTTTTCCCGGAATAAAAAGTATCCTATGTGTTATCCCAGGATATGAACTACCTGGGTGCCAAGTTTCATCAAAATCCCTTCAGCCGTGTTTGCGTGAAAGAGTAACAAACATCTTCACATACATCTTCACACACATCCAAACATACTTTCACATTTATAATATTAGTGGGATGCTTTATCAAATATACCATCTACACATTGCATTATTTGTTAATTATCACAAATACGCAAGCATAAATAGCCACGTGGAGTGCCAGCATCACAGTTCAAAAGTGGAATTTTACATGGCCGTGGCCAGCGTGCGGCGCCCGCGCCTGTGCCCGCGCCGAGCTGCGGCGAGCTTTCACGAAACACACACACGCACACATACAACCCAAACGGTTGGACATTCCGTGCCAGATGTGGCACGTTGATGCAGCACAGCACGGACGCGGGACCGCGGGGACGCGGGGACACGGGGACGCGGGGCCGCGGACGAGCCCATGTGCGCGCACGCACGATCTAGATTGCGCTAGCGGCTAGATTATAAAGTGTGCCTGCATGTGTGGCCTTTACCTGAGACTAATTTTCAATTTTAACTGATCGATAGACACACGCTGAATTTATTTCAGTTTGTATAAAAAGATATGTATGTATTTATTTTTTTAATTTGTAATGAAAAATGATGATATTGCGATTATATTTAGAAACCTATCGATAGCTCATATACCATTACTACTGCATAATTCATATAGATATGGGTAATAATGGAGGATTATAAAGAATACATGTTGGGCTATGTTTTTGACAATAAATTAAATCAATAGTAATTATATTAACATGCATAATTTAAATATTTTAAGTTAAGGCTTGAAATCTTGTTCGATTGGGGTTCATTTTCTTTTACAATTGAAAGATACTTAAACAAAGTTAATTGAACATAAAATTTAATAAACAAATAACTTAACAGTAAAACTCAAGCAAATAAGTTTTATAGTCTACTATCACAATGAAAGCCCGTAGACTTCTTTGAAAATCTATTTCATATTAATACAATTAAATATGTTATGAAAATAGTTTTAAGAAAATATTATTCAAGTTCTAAGGCAATAAGTCGAAACAAATATCGCACAATAGAAACGCTCCGTTCCTGTTGTAAAAGACATCAACGGTGCTCCAACACCAATAATTTATAAATTATTAATATTTTTTATTTAATTTTTTTATTTCTTGTTTTTTTATTGTTTCTGTTTCTTGTGAATTGTTCAAACTGATACAGTTTTAATGTTAACTAAATGTTTCTACGTATAGAAGTTTATTTTCAGGCCTTTACAGTTTATAGTGAGTTCTAAACCTATATAAATATGCTCTAGTTTTGATTATCAAAATAATTCCTCTCAACCTTCAGAAAACAATAAGGGCTATCAAAAAACATCCCATATCATAATGAATAAACAAACAAAAAACAAATATAGAAAGCACAGCAATAAGAAAAGTGAGCTAGGTCAGAATACACGTCGTAAACACTAGTCGCACTAATTCCCAGGGTTGTCACTCGAAAAGTAATTCAACCGGTGCGTGGCTCAATAAAGTGTGAAGTTTACACTCGCCCGCCGGAGAACGGAGCATGGCGATTGCACTCTCCCGTCCCTAGTCCCTGTGGCCATAAAATAGGTATATGCAGAAGGACCGTTCTTTGAACATAGTCCTTATATATACAGGTCGTCGGACCAAATAATTTTACTATAGAATATTAAAAGAACAATGACATTAAAAGGCGACATTGAATAAATGGCCAAATCATGGGTTCGAATCCTACAATGAACATGAGCTTTCGGTAAAGGAAAATGTCGTATGGAAACCATATCAGGATTACCACATTAGGATTCGAACCCACGACCTTCTCCGCGGTATCCGACGTTGACACTGAGCTATCATCGCCTGAAAAGTTACACATAACTTTAAATAAGTTAGGAGCCAGTTGTATACATCGTTTCACGATTGTAGCACTGTTTTCAGTTGCGATTCACTTAGTATGGGAGAAACTCAGACCAAATTAAAAAGGTAGACAGAGCCCCGCGCACTTAAATTGAAGGCACAGTAAAAGAAGCTGAATTTGAAAAACGAAGCCGATCGCCTTCCTATACGGCGCGAGTCACGCGAGATAAAATTCGTTCACGTTACTTTACTTTTTTTTTTTATGGCAACGAGGCAGGCGGGTCACCTGATGGTAAGTCAACCGTCGCCTATAGACATTAGCAATACCAGGGGATTGCTAATGTGTTGTACACCTTATTACAATGCCTTAAAGGCGAACTGGCTCTCCCACCCACGACCTTCGCCGCGGTATCCGACGTCACTTACCACTGAGCTATCATCGCCTTCATTAAATACTATTGTTTACGTACACTCCTTCTACCTTTTTTATATATATCTGGGGAGAAAATACTATGTTTGTAAGGAGTGCCCTTTCTGGTGTTGCCTTATCACTCCGTCAGTCCCTCGAACCGTCCCTCCGCTCCGCCATTAGTCCTCACTGTAGATTGCTAATTCCCTCTGTTCCCTCCCGAGAAGCGAACCGAGCGGGATATTAATGAAGGCAGGTACTAATCGTGCTTCTTGCGATTTAACTGTAAAGAGGTTGTGTGAAACCTTTGTCTTTATTCGTTTTAAATCTGACGCTGTGGCTGATGTTTTTACCATGGACGTAAAGAAGTACTATATTACCTTCAAAAGTCACCTAGGGCCTAACACTATACATGACTTTGAATTTAACCTTGACGTTGACTTTGTTTTACTTTTATTTTGACAATAACTTAAATTCGACTATAAATACCCGTTTCCGCCATATAGCCTAGTTAGGTTCAATAATGTAACATGCGGTATATTTCTGTATACAGTAGCTACATATTGTAAAGCCATGTATTCACTGAGAAACATGTTTCAGATGCAAAGTTTCTGGATGAACAATGAAATTATTATCTATTAATATTTGTCAGTGTTTACTTCATATAATTTCAATAGCTAAATGTCCCCACAATTTCAGTAATTATGTATTTAACAACTTGCGACTGTTGCACGTCAATTACATTGTAATACATTGGATTGTTTACGACTGTTTTATACTGAAGTTGCTGTCAGAATTACACATGACTTGACACTTAAAAAATAGCACACAACTTTTTAAATATTTCCAAATAGGTACCTAAGTACAAACATTTTTTTGTATCATTTTCATAATATGGCAGATTTATTTTCACATACTTACCAACGACGCCCAGTATTGCCTACAACAAATACCTACTGCAAATTTTCAAATATATTCAAGCACACTTATTATTATTTTACTATGACTAAGTACTTAAACTAAACTGCTTTTAAATTAGTTTTAATAATTCTTCATTAAAAAAAATACAAAGTTTGAAACTAGTATATCTATCTGTGTAGGTACTAGACATATTCGGAAGCGATAGTCTTCACCCGGTTGCCGATTGCAATGAATACGTAATCAATCCAGTGGTAACTGGTTACTTGAAGTAATGCTACAAGACGGTGTCCAGCCGGGTACATATTAATGAGAGCTGAGCAGGTAGCTGATGCGGGCCGTGGGGTGGGAGTGTGGGGTTGTTCAACGATGGGTTGTTATGGCAACGTGACGCGGCCTCGGGCGCGGTATTACAATGAAGGCTACGATGCTGGCAGATCCCGGATTGGGGAAGCGTTGCCGCTCAGGAATATGTCTATTAAATTTAAATTACTAAAGTAAGAACATTATTATGAACTGTATTAGTATTATAAAAACTTGCGATACAAGCTCTCAAAGCGTAATTAACAAGATATTGCAGCTGTCTAAACATATTTCATCATCCGTTCCTTTAAAATACTAGAATTAATAGATAATAATTTGAAGTGAAGTTAACGATGACCATTGAAATGTGCAAATTGCTAATGAAATCTTATAACAAACCACTTCGTGACCATTGCTTGACACATTAAAAGTTATCACGATTTCTTAATAACTTACTAAGGGATTATACTTTCAAATGCATTATCTTCAGATAGATATCTATCTACAAATGATTATTCCTAAATTAATATAACAACCCAATCCTAATTTTTAGGAAAAGTGTATCATCAGTTATTATTAAAAAACAATGCTAAGCTAGGCAAACTATAATATACTAGCTGTCCCCCGTGGTTTTACCCGCGTACCCGTAGGATCTTATCCTTTCCCGGGATAAAAAGTATCCTATGTTTTATTCCAGGATATGATCTACCTATGTGCCATGTTTCTTCAAAATCCCTTCAGCGGTTTTTGCGAGAAAGAGTAACAAACATCCATCCATCCAAACCTTCACATTTATAATATTAGTGAGATTCCTTCATAGCTTTCTCTAAGAAATATTTAAAACCACATAATGCCCGACGCTTCCCTACTCGCGTTCGCATCGGTGGAGCCCCCCTTGTATCTCGAGTGGCGCGCGTGATACTCGCGGGGGCGGCAGCGGGTGGGATCCGCAGCGGGGTGGCCCAGTACGTGCCACAGTACGACAAAAAAGCCCCGGTGCTGACCCGAGTCCGGCCCGATGCCCGCCATAAAGCGCTGGCGAGCGTAATAAGCTCCCTTTGCTTGCCTTGCTTTCTCGCAAATGGCGCTCAAAGGAACGCACGTCGCGCTCTAATTTCGAATCGAGTGATCCGAATGGATTTCGTTTCGTAGCTCGTTATCGAGGTAGGGGAGTTGGGAGGTGACTCGCGGGTTTCTTTATATTCAGCAGTAAATTCTGCAGATGAGTTTAGAGCTACAAAAGATCACGGTGGTTGTGTAGGGATAAACGCAAAGTTGTCCAAAGGTGTTGGTTCGAATCCCAAACTACATCTTTAAGTATAAAATAAAATTGTTGAACATTTGAAAAAAAAAGCCAATATAGTCAGATGGTCCAAAAAATAATTTTAAAAATGTAATCTTGCTGAGTTTCTTGCCAGTTCTTCTCAGTTGAAGGCTGACTTCCGAACCGGTGGTAACTTCTGTAATTCGACCTTCATAAGTGCCCTTCTAAGGCCTAAAGTGAATAAATGGTTTTGACTTTGACATCTGAGAAATCTAAATAATATAAAAAAAACCGATCAAGTGCGAGTCGGACTCGCGCACCGAGGGTTCCGTACAAACTCTTAAATAGTTCGTTCATCACGGTAATGGAGTCTCGAGGATTTTTTTCGATTACGTTTTGATTACCTTATTTGAGGTTGGTGCCAATTAAGCTAGACCTCTAAATTGTATGAGCGCCGATACAACTCAGAGATCTATCTTAATTGGTGGTAACTATGTATGTACGGGGACATCCTTTAATTTTCAACTTTTTATAATTTTTGGAATTTTTCCTTTATTTGTGCTGTAAGACCTTGCTTTCTGCCAAATTTCGTGTTTCTAGGTTAACGGGAACTACCATATAGGCTTTCGACCCAAAACCTATAGGATACTTCCCGTTGACTGAGAATTGTCAATTTTGGCTAAAAGCAAGGTCTTACAGCACAAGTAAAGGAAAAATTCCGAAAAAAAAAAAGCTAAATTTTGGTAGGTACTTACAAATTTTCGCGAAAATCTAAATTTGCCCATATCTTTTTATCATGTTGACTCAGGACCTTGATTTTTATACACCTAATAGGGACTATAGACCTCAGTATTTGGTATAAATTTCAACTTGCTAGGTCTACTCATTCCTGAGATAATCGGTGGTGACACACGGACAGACAGACGGACAAAAGAGTGATCTTATAAGAGTTCCTTTTTTTACCTTTTGAGGTACGGAACCCTAAAAATTTAAGGAAAAATTATCCGCGAGGATTTCAAACTGCATGTTCACAAAAACGACTATTATAAAACTTCCAAAATTTACCTGAAACAGATCTTGTACAATCCACATTTAATCCTTTAACATTAGCACAAAGGGTTGGCACACAAAAGATTTCAAATACGAAGCAGCTGTGCTCTACCGATTTTGGTAAAACGTGACTCTTGAACACAGTTCGATTCATAATTTATTGGAACTTCAAAGCAAGAAGACCGCATTTACATATGCATTTGATACCCACACATACGAGTTGTAAAGAACAAAGATTCCGCGCCTCACCGCGCTCAATATATTGTTAAATTATGAAAATTACAGATAAATAACACATTAGTAAACAGTTACTTTACGTTTACTGGAATGCGTGCACATCTGTTGCACAATGTATTCATTTTGCATTTCAATAAAACACCGACAACTATATGATGCTTGGAATTTACCTACCTGATAAACGATTGATACATATAAGGTAAGGTGATTTAATAAACCAGAATACCTACTGTTCGATGTATGATTAATTACATACAGTTAGTTGGAATCAATCAAAACTCTAATCTTCCAATTTATATTTTCATAATGCCATGATAGCGCAGTGGTAGTGACGGCGGATACCGAGAAGGTCGTGGGTTTGAATCGCACAATAAGCTCAAGCTTTCGAAACTACCTGATTGGCTACCCTCAAGTTGAAAATCTGTCGCCAATCACCAAGTATCAGGAGGATTGCCAATTTTTTGCTGAAATTTTACAATACCTAGAAGGCAACTCGCTCTCAAGCGGATACCGACAGCGACAATATACTTGGCGACGGATTTAAACTTGAGGGTTGTAGCCTTGTAGCTAACCAACACCTTCGTCAGAGCATTTAACGTCACTACCGACTGAAATATCATAAACTATAAACGCCATAACAAGAAAGTACATTTTAATATGATACGCAAAGTTCAGAGATCCAAGTGTTTGTAAACATTTTCATTACATAATTTCAACAGATCTGAATGAGTTCAGCACCTCATAAATATGTATCAAGTTATAATTCAGTACGGACGAGCTCCATTCAGCCAATAGGGGCGGCCATTAACGAAGTTGCAAGCCGACGCTCAACAGGTGGCGCTATTCGTTTCAATATCTGCAAAACTTTCCGACGAGACTCAATAAATCGACCACTTTCAGGTGACCCTCACAACCGCCGATTAATACCCCTTTAAACTTACAAATGTCAAACGGCGGAGAGGATGGGGGAGTTCCATTTAAATTGGCCTTTCTTTGCCTGTTGTTATTATCATTGCCCTTGATGCTTTGTTTGAAATTGAGCTTTATTTCTGTCGATACAAAAGCTATTTTATTGCGTGTTAAGGCCAATTGTTATGTTCAGCAGTTTAGTGAGACATTTTGTGCTACAAAGGTTTTATAGACATGTTAGTGGCTATTAAAATCAGATGTTGCCAATGTTGTAACCATATGATTAGTAAATTACTTTTCTGCTAAATAATTTGGTGTCAATTTTTTTTTATAAATCTACGACTGTTATAATACCTACCTATTTTAAGGTGTTACTTAAAAACTATATCCTATAAAAGAATGCTTTCGCCATAGCAACTTCTTAACAACTGACTCGATACAATGGGTGCTAAAAGGAAAATTAGCAGATAAATATTACAAACTTGATTCGACAAACGCGCGACTCATTCTACATAAGGAAAAGCTCTCAATGCACGCAATAATTTTTATAGGTACCTATCGTTATTGTCAAAACATCCTTTTCCACGCATCAATAAAGAGCAAGTTGTTATTTAGTAATTCGCGATGCGTTCATCCGCTGCGTTGTCGCCGGTGGCGGCCACTGGCGGCTGACTCACGCGGGGCGCGGTATCGGTCGATGCGCGCTCGCTCGTTGACCGTCACCTCCCGGATCATGCGCGGGCGTCGACGCGCGCGCGGATAGAACGCATGACACCCGCGGCTGGCAACAGAGTGAACAAGCGAGAGCGGGACGGGAAGCGTGCACGTGTACCGAATAGATATGTATTTGAGCATGAATGTTTATGTAACTCTGACAAGTTAAGACTACACGGCCCGCGATACAAGTAATTCTATCAAGTAAATAAACGCACTCCCAAACATATCCATCAAAATGCTCTGCACCAATTTTGATGAAGACTTCAATGGCACACATCCATAAACACTGACTTCGATTTGATAATGTCAGCGTTTGTCTTAACTTCTTTATTAATCAATGTCACTCCAGCTGATAGAGTTAAATTCATAAAAACATATCATTGATTCATAAATAAGTTATTTTTTCTTACGTATGTAAACAATAAAAACTAACCAAGTTAGTAAATAGTCGAGCTAGAAACTTGTAGTCGGTCAAATGACCTCAAAGCATTCTCATATTCGCTTTTCTTCAATCACTTTAATCTCAACTCTACCCGCGGCCATCTGTAAACAGTTTCGAAGCTAAAAACACCGCGGTGCCCAGCTGCGGCCGCGACACATTGCACACTGCAGTCACTATACCGCTATAGTTACCTACTTTAGTGCTGTCACTCGAGGAAACAGTAGAGGATAAAGTAATGAGCAGTTTTGCACGTCGCTGTCGCTGGCCAAACGACAGTTGAGTCACTGACTGAACAAATACCTCAATAAACATATTGAGAGCTTTTGGATGTGCGTAATCGTACTGCTGACGATCCTGAACTCACTGGCAAGTTAGATCCTATCAGCCTTCGGAGAGATAAAGGTTTTCTTTGTGTGTTATATGACGGGGAGTGGTCTCAACTTTTTGACCTAGTGCATTCATTACCATTCTACGCACGGACCGCTCGCCGGCGATGTAGAGCTTACCGTCATATCCTTGAACCGCCTCGATGGTCCACACAATGATTTCTATAGCTAACTAGAGATGTCGAATGTGGTTATCCTTCAACGCTTTCATATAGATTCAAAAAAAGACGTAAAAGATTCCTTCAATATCGGCAACACATCAGCAATCCCCTGGTAAGTACCTATAAGAACGTGTTGGCAAAGCCGTAAGTTTTCCAACACGTTCATTGAAGAATTTAATTGGTGAGTTTTATTTACTAAATAAATGTTGATTCAGTGACCATGAGGTCTAAAAAGACCCCTGGAGCAGTATAACTATGCGGAAATGATTTTTCCAATACCAGTCAGATGGACCCCTGCTTATTTAAGGCCATTTGCCTTTACCTAGCAATCGTACCTGATTATGCTGTACCATACTACGTACGTTCTAGCTTGGGACGTGTGACATTATTGTGTTTTATATGATTCCTATCATCTTCCTGTTCTTACTAGGTACCTACATAATATAAATGTGAAAGTTTGGTAGGATTTAAGGATGGATGCGAAGATGTTTGTTACTCTTTCATGCAATAACTACTCAACGGATTTTGATGAAACTTGGCACACAGGTAGATCATATCCTGGAATAAAACATAGTATACTTTTTAGGCGACCACGAACCTGAAGACACAGCTTGGGCCGGTCTACAACACGGTGAGCCAACGATCTTGTTAAGGTCGCGCCGAGAACAAAAAACTTATTTATTTTATTTCAGGATATACCTCTGTGAAAAGTCATCTAAATCCGTTCAGCCGTTACGGAGCTAAATTGCAAAAAACATACACACACAAACTTTCTCATATATCCATACTAAATATAAATATTATACTTCCATACTTAATTTACTTAATATTATAAATGCGATAGTGTGTCTGTCTGTCTGTTACCTCTTCAGGCTTAAACCGCTGAACCGATTTATATAAAATTTGGTATGGAGATAGATGAAACCTTGGAGAAGGACATAGGACACTTTTTCCCCAGGAAAAGATGGGTGAAACGAGTGAAACCGCGGGGCGCAAAACTAGTACAATATAAAACAAAGTTAGGTTAGTTACTATTTAATATTGTAAACAGCAACTACCAAAATTACCGGCAAATTATTATACGAAAATTAAATATAAAGCAACGCCGCGAGCGCTCGTCAGTTAAGAATAATATTATGCGAGCTTTATGCGAATTAGTTGATAATATCCGCCAAACCTTTAGCCGGAGTAGTCGTGGGCCCTGGGAATACTGTGAGCGAGTACGCAGAATCGTCTCTCACTCGGTTTGGTTGGTACATATTATTATGGAGCCTGAGGGGATTTCAGCGAATTTGCTTTGCCTAGCTATCCTTTACAACGCAACTACTGTAAACTAAATTATAAACAAGCAGGTATCTGATAATAACGTGTAAAATCGTTGGTATACTTCTTTACTCCGTGGTCTACCTGCATACTTACGACGGGCCGGTTGGCGTGGTTGGTTAACACACTGCCTATCACGCCGCAGGTCGTGGGTTCGATTCCCATCCAGGACAGACATTTGTGTGCATGAACATGTCTGTTTGTCCTGAGTCTGGGTGTAATTATCTATTTAAGTATGTATTTACAAAAAAAAAGTAGTATATGTAGTATATCAGTCATCTGGTTTCCATATTACAAGCTCTGCTTAGTTTGGGATCAGATAGCCGTGTGTCCGAGGATATTTATTTATTTATACTTTTATGTATTTTCGAGCTTTCGGTGAAGGAAAACATCGTGACGAAACTACAGCACGGTGGTAAGGTAATTTGTAGTACTCGACTGGCTGGCTACCACACACAAGTTGAAAATCTGTCGCCAAGCTGTTGATGTGTTCCGTCAATTACACTTGAGATCCAGTTGCAACAAGGTCGCAACACATTGGCAATCCCCCTGGTATTGCTAATGATTATAGGCGGCGGTATTCACTTACTATCAGGACCCGCCTGGCTGCAGAAAAAAAAATGCCTTGCTGAGTTTCTTGCCGGAGTGTGCTCAGTTTAAGTGTATTCCGAACCGGTGGTAGAGTCAATTGCAACGTTCATAAGTGCCTTACCAGGGCCTAAACTGAATAAATGAGTTTAGAGTTTGGTTGGTTGTGACTTGTGGTACTCTTTTCTACTTAGCAACTGACGATGCGTCAATACGTTCGCCATTGCGGAGTGTACATTAATTTCTTCAAACAACGATTCATTATACTGCCGCAACAGTTTATAAAGCTAAACCTATTTCGATACTTTGAGTTGTAATCAACAAAATTTATAAGCCTGCATCACCTATAAACGGAAAACCAAAAAAAGTTGCAACAAATTTCAACTGAAACTATTTGTACACTTGATTAATTACCTGTTAAACTTTTTACGCAAATCACTAGTGTAAATTTTCAAAAAGAACAACTGTTTGGTTGACTGCAATGCGTAAAAACAGAAGGAAAATCTAGTATCTAATCTGATCATTGGATAAAGAAATGGACATGTATTTCAATAATCGAATGTCGTTTCAAACTTATACTAATAGACAGGACTATCTAGTCTAGTCTAGTTTATTCATAGATAGATGACGTTACTGAGGCATGGAATGGAATCACAGTTTTTCTATGACATTTCTTCTGATAGCCGCTCTATTGTATCTAGCTTTAAATCTCTTTGTTTAAAATAAAGAAGAAAAACAACAACCTTTAACGATAAATGAAATCGGCGACCGAAAGATATCGTACAAAACACGCGTCCAAAAGACAATACACAAATTATAGCAAATGAAAGACAATAAAGGAATCTCAACTCCACAGTTCCACACCCACATAGTTACACGGGACACACATAGTGATGTGAACAGTTAATGCCAGGAGTAGACAAGCCAAAGTGGTACACGTGGCTAGAGGAACATAAAATAAAACTTTGAAACTTATTGCCGAGGAGATGCCAGTTACCCCTTCACCACTGCGCTTCCTATAACCTGGCACAACAGCTAAACTACATAGAACAATGTACATTGCCGCATCTATTCTAAGCGCATGCCGAAGAACGCGTTGTCACACATCAATGGATAGTTATTAAAGGCAAATGTCAATGTATGCGGGTAGGTGGTGAAGTGCAATGATGCACCCACGCGGAAACACTGAGTAAACACGACGAAATAATTCTTTTAACTTTTGTCCTCGGTAGAGCAATTAGCTTCTACCTTACGATGCTTCAAAATGCAGTATTTTTATTGGATATTGTTAAATACCTAATGCTGCAGGTTTCGTAAACCAACAATATTTGCATACACAATGATCATCATAGTATCATATAATTTACTATTTTACAGTTAACTTTGAGTTAACAGTAAAATAGTTAGTGTCTCACCCATAGGTGAAATTGAATATAATATATTCAATTAATAGGTAAGTATATTGTGCCTGAAGTGTCTGTTTTTATAATGTCACAATCTCACAATAACAGCTTGTCACTAAATGCATTTGGAAATATATTACGGTACTTAGGTATAACAAACATAAACAATTTTTTTGTTTATTCCTCCTAAATGGCTGGAGCGATTTTGATGGGACTTTCACTGGCAGATAGCTGATGTTATAAGGTGTAACTTATTGAACAAAATCAAATTCAAAAACTGCGGATGAAACCACGGGGGAAACTGCTAGTCCCAAAGGCCAAATATAATACAGCTCTTTGTTTCTTCTTACTGCGTCGCACTGCTACTCATTGATTGTTGATTCTATATGCATTATCATTAGAGTTTTATGTTACCAATATACATTTTTATTCTTCTAATCCTTATCCCTTCCGATAAAAGAACGAAACGCTTGCTCCAAGGAATAAACAAGATTACGTAACCGCAGAAAATAACACATCCTGAAATACTTCTTTGTACGGTTGCATTAACCGTAGTGCATTGTGCAACGTACGTGTATAGATATTGGATTGTCATGTTGCTTTGAATAGAAAGCTAGTTGCAGAATGTCGCGCCGTATATACCCGTGGGCGCGAGTGGTGCGACCGCTGGCCGCAGCGGGCGGCTGATACCGCTGCCGATGCCGCAGCCGGCTGCGGGCGATGGCGTCGCGCAAAAATAAAGGAAGCCATGTTGATCGATCGCAGCTATATCCGTTCGATGCGATGACGCAACACAGCGCCAGTGTATACTCCGCTCAAATGAACCGCGCTGACTCGCTGACGCATTTCGTACCGCGGACCGCGATAACGTCGCATTGTTTTCCACTTTTATTACGCGATAGTCATGTTGAGACATCGTCGTGTTGATAGCCGATGGCACGGTTAAGAGTGAGCATTTACAAATTATTTTTTAAGCTAGTTTCTTCTTAGGCATTTCCTTTATTACGCGATTCACACGACGATATGATTGTATTTGTACTTACCTCAATAGGGTTACTGGCCAAATGTTACGATACCTATCTAGTGATAAAATCGGAGTTCATTGGTTCTTCAACCTAAGAATCCCCTTGAAAATAAGCATTCATCTCCGTTATTTGGTTTAGGCTATCTCGCTAGTACAGATATCAAATCAATGGATTACTGGAATAATTGATCAGAGATCTAGTTTTATTAGAGACTAGTTATCCCCGGCGGATTCACCCGTATTTCCGAGGGAAGCCTTTAGGGGTTGGATTGTCAAAAATCATTTCATAGCGGATACCTACTCCCTATTAGAAATCTATTTGTCACGCAAGTTTGTAACATTAAAACTTTATGAGTTTTAATGATTAATCAGTGCGGTGTATTTCGCTTTTATTATTACCTATATTAATCTAGCATAAAAGGTAATTGAACTAAGGAGACATTATTAATATGATTGTATAAAAAGTGTGCGATCAATGTCGCATCCGAATGTTGCGTGCGAGTGCATGGTATTATTGAGGGGAGGTACCTATAGTTAGGTAGTTAGGTAGGACGCGCGCGACGCGATGCGCGGGCGCGCGAGGTCACCGCGCCCGTCGCGACTACGATTTCCATATTTTCCATCAGTATTTGTCATGAAATATCATTTGTCTAGAAATATATTTTTAGAGGCGAAACTTATGACATTTCCAGCCAGAATCCCACTAACATTATAAATGTGAAAGTTTGAATGGATAGATGTTTGTTACCTTTTCACGTGTAGATCATATCCTGGAATAACACATAGGATACTTTTTATACCGGGAAAGGATAAGATCCCTCGGGAACGCGGGTGATACCGCGGAAGACAGCTAGTTAGGATAGGAATAAATAAACAAGTTGTGCTATGTAAAGGCAATTAGTAAGATTTCAAATGGTACCTAGTAATTTAAAGGATAGTCTCATAGTAGAATGCAAGTCATTACGTTAACTCTTGGTTGTCTAGGAAATCACTCATAATTATCATATCACCTAAATAAGTCGGCGCTCAACGATACTCAGATTAGAACAAAATTATAGGCGTGGTGAGTGACCTGATGGTAAGTGACTTCCGTTGCATATAGACATCAGCAATACGAGGTGGTTTATCAAAATCAACTGGCAAGGCGTTATTGATAGCTGTTTTTTATGTCTTTACCTAAATGAAGGAATGGTTACCCTAGTCGCGGGCTGCTGTTGTGCGCCCGCGCACGCGTCACCCGCGTGTCGGTGCGGCTCACAGGTCACTGTCTGCCTGTCTGGACGATTAACGCATTGTTCGACCACTCCGAACTTTCTAGAAGCTCACTAACCGATGCATATACGCTTTCCCCTATGTACTCGGCTATACCGCGGCCGCGACCGGTACTATCAACTATAGTTTATCGATCTTATCTCGCCACTCGCCAGCTGCCGGTCATAAACGCCTAGCTTTAGCACTTCCATCGAGATTGGAGCCTCCGTCGCGATTCTTATTCTCTTTAAAGACGGACAACATACATTAATCTAGTCTTTAATGCGACGAAACAAGTTTGGTTAACTCTGCGCTTACACACACGGGAATTAATTAAGCTATTTTTAGTAGTAAGTGTAGTAACCCAGCATTGATATCTAATAACTAAAGATAAACAATCCCAAGCAAAAGTTCTCTCAAAACTGTCTCAAATTGTGTTGGGTAATACTAGTTATTTTTTTAAAGTTTTATTCACAAAGCTATGTACAAAGGCAATACATTTTACGACTCATACCTGCTAACCAATATATATCTTAAACGAGCACTGAGGCATGTTTACCGTCGGAGCATTTGAATGCTACTACATTAAAAGACCACCCAAATGTTCGAGTGGGTAGACATTCGGTAAGGCCATTTTTTGTCGCTGATTGTGTATCTTTAGTTATTCGATATCAAAGTAACCCAGGCAGGTATTCTTTCCGTGACTCTATCACGTTAATTACCCGAGCGGCCACCACATCGGAAACCATTTTCCCTGTAGCAATTAAATGGGTTGTGTTCACCTTGATGATAATTATACCATCGGAAATGTTTTCATGTTAATGAAGATCGAAAGGTATAATGCGATCACCTCAAAGACCTCATAGCAACAGTATATACATATAATCCGACGTAGGTACACATAACATACTAAGAACACTATCATGGCCGTTGCTTCGGGCAATTAGCGAAATGGACGCCGGAAAGGCGAACGTACCCGGAACGCGTAGGTCGAGTGTGGACAGAGCGGGAGCGGGGCGAACTCCCACCGGGCAACGCGACGTCAACCGACCTCCTAATAATAGTACGACCAGTGGGTAATCAATATTCGCCTTGCAAGCCAGCCCTCGCCCGCATCGCGCTTCCTGGAAGCCGCGAGCCGCAATTCGGGGACACACACCGGCCCCCGGCGGCGCCGCGCCTCCATAAATCTCCGAGAGGCCGCTCCGTTGCCGCCGCGCCGTTTCCTTTGTTTTTTTGCCGCTCGCCGCCATCCGACGCGGTAATAAGATCGCGAGCGTCAACGTCAGGTATAGCCGGTATAGATAGGCTCCAGCCAGCCGCGCGTGAAATGCATGCGCCGTTTATTGACCGCGCAGATGTACAATTTAAAAAGCATGCTCGATACTCGAACGTGTTAGGTACGTGATAGGTACATGGTCGGCCGGGTGCGGGCGCGGCGCGGGTGAGTCAGGCCCGATGGTGATGGCGGGCGGAAATAATTAGTCGTGGAGATAATCGTTCAGAAACTCTGTCGGCGGCGCTCGTTAAACCCGCGGCGCTCGCGACTACTCGGCTCATTTACAGATGGAAACTTGGAGGTGACTCGATTAAAGTAGGGATGTTAAAAAATAATCGATTTTTATTAAAATCGATTATTATTTTTAAATAATCGATTTTTTTAAAACGATTTTTATAATAAAAATAATCGATTTTTAATAAATCGATTATATAATTTACGCCTTTTAATCGACTTTTATAAAACATTGTTTTGTTGTGCATTTTTGAATATTTTGGAATGGTTAAGGAATAATTTGCACGAATTGCTATATTTATCAGTATAAAAGTACTATCATCTATGTGATAAAATACAATATTCATTTATTGCGCTATCGTACACAAACATGACAATTTATATTACATTAGACCGCCAGGGCGGTAGAAACAGAGAGGGATATTACTTCCTCTCCTACGCCGCGCCGGCGGTCTACTCTCCCTCCATCTTACGAATTTTCGATAAAGTCACGTGTCCTGACGCGAGTTTAACATTTTTTTATCTATCCCAAATTTTCACTTAAAAAAACATGAAGTAAGTTTCAATTTCATAAACAGCGCCATATATGCGGCGGATGAAAAAACTCGAAGTAAGTTCATTATTACTTACCTTTATCAAAATTATTATTAAAGTTATTGTTTTTAAACTGCTTACCTGAAAATTTATGGTAATAAGTATTTGAAGGTCATGGGTTCGAATCCTACAATGAGCTTGAGCTTTCGGTGAAGGCAAACATCGTGAGGAAACCATAGCATGATGGTAGGGTACTTTGTAGTACCCGACCTATCGGTGTGTACCAACAGCTGCACTTGAGAGCCAGTTCCCATCTAGGCTTTGTGTGCTTACACACAAAGAATAGCCTTCGGCCACATCATCACTTACCATGGTGAGATTGTGAGAAAGAAGCAAAACAGAAGCTTATCCAGAATAAAAAAACAAAATCTAATTAAATGTAATACGTTTGGTTTTTTAATTCTCGTTTTATGTATTTTATTTTAAAACAAGTCAAATGTACTGAACATTTGTTTTATATTTAAGTTTTTGAGACAATAAGGTTGTCATTTTGTTGGGATGCCAAGCATTGAATTTTTATTATAATAAAACGTTTAATGGCACTGAAAATTTGTATCAATAATGATATTTGGTTTCTTTATTTATTACCTTGAAAGTTTAAAAGAACATTCACTTAGTTTTGAATTGTTTTTTTTTATTCATATCATTTTACCTGATTTTTAATATGATAAATTGTTAATGTGACATAATATGGCTTAGTTTTATTACTGGAATATGAAAAGCATGTAGATTTTTGAATAATAAAAAAAATCGATTTTTTCGCAGATATCGATTATTTATTTTTATAAAAATCGATTTTTGACAAATCGATTAATATTGGATAAAGAATAATCGATTTTTATTTAATCGATTATTTTCCATCAATCTCACATCCCTAGATTAAAGTCCCTAAATGTACTTGATAAACATTATGCTTTTAATTGAGATCCCCTCTATTAAAGCTCTGAAGTTACATATAGGTATAATAGATAAAAGCTAAAAGCTAAATATCACTCTCTGATTAATCACGAAATCACAGAAATTATAAATGCTTCTTGACGTATGCAGATAGATTCATAATAGAGTAGACATTAATTAATAGAAAAGTCATCGCGCCGCTCTGACGTAGGTAGATGCAGCGCTTCCTTTCTGTGACAGCTCAGAAAATGCGGCAACTCAATATTTTTGTGAGTATTTGCAAGGATCCTAGTGTGCGTGAAGAATTGTGTCGCGGAAACACTGAATGGTGTCATTTCATGCAACGAGACTGGGCTCGGTTCGGCTCGGGTACGCTTCGGGTTCGATTTAGACGTAGTATTTGTTGCAACATTTTTCAAATATGACGGCAAGTCCGAGGAGCGCGTGAGGACCTATTAGTAGAGATATCGGGAACGCGGGTGAAACCGATTTCCAATATCAAGAACCAGACCGACATGCATAACTCTAAAGCACTTTAATTCAATATAGAACAACGATCAGTTATCGTCAGGATATACTTAGTATAAATTATACAGTTTCCACACACGTATAGGTATTAAGGTACAGTAGTACTTGCAGTGCAGTGTGGTGTGACACAGGTAATTAAGTACAAACGCGTACACATGTGCAACGGATAATGTTGCAAGGCAAACCTGTCCGCTGATAAGAGATCATGGAGCCGAGCATACATACCTACTCGTACCTAGTCACAAACCGATAACGGACCAAGATAACAAACGAAATATACAATTTTACATAATCGCGTTTCATACGGTTGTTAGAGCAAAAAACTGCATGTCCCAGCAGGGCCGGACTGTGAGTTTAGGGGGCCCTGGGCTCATACTACTTAGGTGGGCACCTAATTACTCAAAGTATAGAAAAAAATGAGACGGTAAAATATTTGATTTATTTTATAATATATTATGCCTTGGTTTGATTAATCGTAGGATTCGCATGGCTGCAAACCATACGATCTGTTTAATTTAATAAAATTATGGATTCTTTCGCATTATCGTCTATTGTTGACTTTTACTTGACTTAGCTGGGGGCCCCTTGAATCCACGGGGCCCTGGGCTGAAGCCCAAAAAGCCATATGGTAGATCCGCCCTGTGTCCCAGTCTCACGCGAATATGTAATAAATTGTTTGTATTTTTTTCGCGGATCCGCGGGTTTGTTGCCAACCCTTCCTGCGGCGCGTTCCCACGAATATCCACATGTACGGCTGCCTTTATTCTAATTGTAATGGTTCTTTGTGCGACGGTTACTATTGCACGGAGCGTGGACGCAAGGACAGAGCATCGCGGCTTCAGCAAAAAACCCGCACCCTTCGGATAAGGCACGTCTACATACCTTTGAGCAATAGTAGATGACTAGCAGTCGTCAGTCGACAATCGTCACTGCTACGTAATTACCAACCTTATCTACGAAATGCACTGATTGCATTGTAAACGATGGGAACGGAATGACTGATAAAGAAACTCATTTTAATATAGTAATGAAATGTCAGGGGCGGTTGGAGGCGTTCAAGGGCAAAACATTTAATAATATAATAATTTTAAATTTATGGATAGGTAGGTAAAATATACGATACGATAAAATATAGATCGTCTTCTTTACGATATTATGGAAGTTTTAAAAAGATAAATAGATTTCATGTAAGTATATTCAAAGTCTCATTTAGGTATTCAAACTATAGGAAGGCACCTACGAATGAAGGCGCACATAAAACTCTAGTACAAATGTTAGCACCGGTTCGGAAATCGCCCTTCAACTGAGAAGAACCAGCAAGCAACTCAGCAAGGTATGAATGAATTAATGAATGCAATACTCTTTATTGCATACACCAAAATACAAAGAATACATGACACAACAATAAAATAATATTAAAAAGTGAATACAATCTAGGCGGCCTTATCGCTTCAGCGATCTCTTCCAGGCAACCTTTGGGACACAGGAAATTCATAAAAAATTGCGGTTGTAGCACCAATATACATATATAAGTTATACATGATTATACTACTTAAACTAAATAATAAAATCATTATATATTTTTTTATATTTTGGAAAAAAAAACACTATTAGGAAGCTACATTTATCCCTGAATGCGACATAATTTTTTGTAGTAGCTATTATAATACCTATGTACTCGTATAAGTATAGTAAGAGATTTATGACTTGCTGACTGACGCATTCATAATTCTCATCTTAATCCAAATGGACGTTACAATGTAGGTAGTAATCTCCATCAGACTACAACACAACATTGATTTGATTAAATATTAAAAGTTCTCCAATATCGCACGCAAAACCAGAATTAATCTAAAAGATAAGTAAATACAATAAATGCATTATATAGGTACACGAACCCTTAAAGATACCACTGGGATTTCAAGAGAAAGTCAACAACTACGATTATTGCCATATCCATGGCATTACATACAGTGCAATTGAGATTGTTGAGACGCGCAAGTTCTTACGTAACGTCCGTGATGAGCGCGGCGGGCGACGGCGACGGGCGGCGGGCGACGCGACGGGGCGGCTAAATTATCGCCGTTCACGACGACGACCGACGACCGGATGGCGAACGTAGGTACCGCGGGTTCACATTTACATTTACGCATTTTACGCGGCCGTCACCGACCGATCGCCGCCGCCGCGGCCGCCTCCATGCCGCCATTAGTGCGACACAGATACGTGCACGCTGTCGCTATAACTTGAAGGGGCACGGCCGCGAAAATTGCTGCCATCAATCGTCGAGGCGAACGACATGTTGTGCGATCTGTATTCATGCGTGGGGTGACAGAATAAATTCTGTTATAACTTGGGTATCATTATTTTTCTCTGTCGCATGCTCCTATTGAGGAAAACGTTTCTGTATCAGTATTCTGTTGCTCTGTGATGAAATCTATCCTCCTATAACTTCTTAAAAGAGACAAATACAGCTGTCTCACTTCGATACATTCATGGAGGTACAGACAAGCTACCTACCTAACATTTACAATAATCAGTGTGGGACTAAATAAGACCTTTCTAGCGTCATTGTTTCCGCGATTCGACGCGGCACGTACCTGCCGCGCCGGCTCATTATCCCTCTACCTGCGCAGCGCGGCGCGCCTTGTGAATCGCGCCCGCGACCATTACTCGACTTTTTTCATACGCGACGTTGCCATTTTTACTGTTTTACGCTCACAACGCCCGATTTCCGCTGTCGATATCACCTCGACCGTCTCAAACGTGATTTTTTGTGTCAAATGACAATATATTATAAGAATGTGAACCAAAAACAATAAATGCCAAAAGCGTAACAACTAACAATGTTGTCAAAGAACTTTTTAAAATAAACGAACCAAAACAAAAAATTGTACTTCCTCAAAGACTTTAAACTTGTATCTATATTTAAATTTCTTTGTACTTCCTAAATTGTTCACGCCCTGTCCTACGCTCCTGCCTTTTATTTTTCTTAATCATAAACATGACCGATCATGACAATTTCTCTAGAATTTATCGAACGAAGACGGAACTATTACATTGTTTTTGTGCAGCTAGACATTCAGCCAAGTCGTGAGACTGTTGTGGGCATCTATAATATTAGTGAGTGACACATTAATCTCGCTCAATAGGATTAGATACGCACGGCACGGCTACCTACTGCTAGGCACTGCGACTTCGTGCTCTACGAGACGTTGGTTTGGTAGAGTCACTCGCTTCTGCAATAATTACATGCTTCTATACTTATAGCAAACTAGCTCTCTCCCGCGGTTTCACTCGAGTTCCCGTGGGATATTATCTATTCCCGAGATAAAAATATAGCCATGACAGTCACAAATAACGTGGCTTTCTATTGGTAAAAGAATTTTCAAAATGAGCTCAGTAGATCTCGAGATTACCCCCTACAACTTCACAAACTTTACCTCTTTATAATAATATAAGTATGTATAGACAAATAATAATTATGAGTTTCATTATGTGCAACAAACAATACATTTATTTAATTCAATATATCATTATTATTATTATAACCGGGCGAAACATTTGCTATCGCCTCAATTCCACGGTTCCACCCCTGACACGAACCTAATCAACGCACCCAAACTTTCACGAAACCCGAACGTCATATAGTAAGTATAGTGAAGGGGACCGGAGCAATATACCGCGACCGTACCATTGTCGCTCTTTCCGGGAAAAGATGGCCGCCCGCGATTACCCGCCGATGGATTCTGTCTGTCCGTCCGTCCGTTGTAAATCATTATCTGCGCCCGCGCCGCGTAAAAACTAATTGTAAGGGACGCGATGCCGCGCCGCCTGTTGTTAATACTTACTTATTACGGTTTAAATGTAATGAAAGGCTCGCAACGTGTCCGAGTTTTATGGGACTAGAGTAAACAATGGTGAAGGGATGCTTCTAGGAATTTGCCTGCGTCTAATAATCCGATTGTTGGCTTCGAGTATCGTGTTTCGTTATTTGATTCATGGATTTTAAATTGCCTCGGATTAACTGCTGTATGTTCTTGGGTTTGACTTTTAATTGAATACCTAGCTTACTACATTTTTAATTTACTACTAATATTGTTACTATTTCATAGCTTGAGATGTCATAATATGTTCTTACCGTCAGAAGATATACTTTTTGTGATTAGATTGGAAATAAACATCATCAGAAAGATTGATTTTATAACATGTTCGATGTTTTCGAATATTTTTAGATGCTTTTTTTTAGTTAATTTTGTTTTTAGTTAGTGTTTATATTTTTCTTCAATATGAGGCAACATCCCTATTCTTATTTCTTCTATGAAGGCAACTGGCTCTCAAGTGCAACTGCCGGAATACACCGATAGTACATGGCGACAGTACATACAGTCCCTACCAGCGTGTATAAAATTGACTTTTGATTATAAGATTGGTTAGAATTGAAGCTTTTCGAAGCATTTTGAAGATTAAATAAATACCTACCCCAAATAATTATTATCATTTTAAACAATGCAAAAAGCTTCAATTCCAATTTTGAAATCGATTACGATGTCGATTAGGTTTCACAATCGCCCTGCTCATTGGGTAGGTACCTAACTTAATATAATTGTTATAAAATAAAGTACCCACAGACGTGTCTATGGCGTCATATAACTCGTGAATCATATATCTACTGACTTGTATCATTTTCCTCCTCTTGTTAGTAATTCCCATATAAATGCATGGAATATTGCAACATTTGCCAAATCTCTAAAAACAATTTTTTATTCAAATTACATATCAAGAAATTGTCAGTCACTAACTTACTTACTTAAATGTGCTACGAACACATCTTTTACGACATCTATTATGTTTATTTTGAAATATAGAAAGTGGATAATAATTAAAAATGGGGATGATGCCTGCCTATATTCTGATGCATATATGCCTAGAAAAAAGCGAATACATTGTAAAATTCTACCTTTATATGATTTTTTATTATCAATTTAACGACAAAGACAACTCTTTGGCATTAAATAGGTATTTTGATAGTGTATATTTCTGACGTCACAAGTACGTACTTCATACAAAACTCCATATAAATCATCGTTTTGACTAGTTATACTTAATCTATGGTTTTGACATTTAATAAAAAGAAGCTAATTTAATATGTCAGTCACCATCCCTCCATATATCCTACTTACTATTGTTTGTTCCTTAATCACGCAAAAACGGCTAAACGGATTTTGATAAAATTTGGCACACGGATACGATGGTTGTTCATAATGACTGACCTAACATAGGTATCCGAAAGCCACCCAAAATATTACATGATCATAATCACAATTTAAAAACAGATTAATCACCCACCACATCAAACGTCGCTCTCAACTTAATGCCCCACAAAATAACAAACAAACGCTCATAAAACGGCATAATTAGTCGAAACGATCTCGTAAAGCGCACAATACTCGGGGGCCCGGCAACAGGTCCCTCGCAACCTTATAAATAACGCCGTACGCGAATATTAACTTTATATTTAACACTAGCGACCCGCCCCGCGGTTTCACCCACGTATCCCTTTTTTATCCATTTAGAGATTGAATTTCGAAAAATCCTATCTCATTCTTCGTCTACATCTTAAAAACAATACCTGTGAAAAAAATCATCTTTCTAGGTCCAAGGTTTTAGACTGTAGACTGGGCGATGATGAGTCAGTGAGTCAGGCCTTCTCATTTTTCATACCAACTTTGAACACCCGTTTTACCCCTTCAGGGGTGGAACTTAAAAAAACGCTAAAACACGTATTTCTTTATTTTTAATTATTAGCCTAAAAACAAAGTTTCATGGTTCTAGCTTAAAAAAATGGCGGACTTCCATACAAACTTTCAATCCCTTTTTCACCCCCTTAAGGGTTGAATTTTAGAAAACGCTAAAATACGTGTTTCTTTATTTTTAATTGTTAGCCTAAAAACAAAGTTGAATGGCTCCATGGCTCCAGTAGCTTAAAAATATCGCGGACTTCCATACAAACTTTCAACCCCCGTTTCACCCCCTCAGGGGTATAAATTTAAATAACGCTGATACATGTATTTTTTTATTTTTAATTGATAGTCTAAAAACAAAGTGTCATGATCCTAGTTTCAAAAATGACCGACTTTCATATCCCACTCAATTTCCTAATCTCTTATGGTGCAATATAACTACTATCGTTACAATAAAATAAAACATAAACATATTCCTACCGAATCTCAGCGGACGAACTTTCGAGCAAAGCTAGAGCATTATAAAAAATACATCAATTGAATGCAGTTTGTAACTCTATCCTTCAACCGTCATAAATTTTTTGCACCCAACCTTTAGTAGAATAAAACCAGCGTAACAACGACTCTATCTCTCTATGACCCTTCAAAACAAGCTGTCCATGTTCTATTGTTTATTATGAGAATGAGGAAGTGTCAAAAAGATATTACCACGTCCCAGAACGGTTGCTAGTTGTCGCAAACATGTAGATGTAACTATAGATCTTAAATCTTAAGAGTAGTTTTAAAACAAAAAAAAATTGAACTATTTTTAAATCGTAAATAGGTCCATTTATTATCTGAAGTATTTGTTCTCCCGGCCGCATTATTATGGCGAAAGTTAATAAATGACTCCAAAATTGACTCTTTTCAAGCATAAACTCTTCTATTTACATAGATACAAGAGACAAACCCTGTCATCAACCCGTGGCTGACCATAGGCCTTTCCCATGAAAGATTATTTTTTTATTGAGGATGTAGTGAAAAAACGCGTTCAAAAATTGGTTACGATAAATGCACTACCTGGATTCCGCGGAAAAGAACCCGAACACGTCATAATCGTGGTATGCCACCGCATCGCCTAACAATAACACCCCAACGTTCGCGGAAGAACAATCAAAATTCGTTTTCACCATAATTATGTGTAGGGTTGAGCGCCCACGGATCCGAGTTGTTAACTCACATACCATGTGAGGGAGGACCCTGTCCTTCTATCATATACACGAAAATAAACTGAAAATCATACTTTTAATAATAAAAAATATATATACCCCGTGTAGTAATATTTGCCATCTCAATAATTGCAGTGCAGAGAAACGTTCTCACGAATAATAAACATGTCAATTGACATCCCTAAACCGAGTAACATGTGAAAGCACTTCTGCGACTCGGTGATAAGTTCCAAATTTCATTTGTCACGCTCGATTGAAGGTTGTAGGGTTGGGCAGCATTATCTATCCGTCAGACGTGCGACCTCGACTGTTCTGCGCCGCGCGCTACCTCCCGCCGCCGCGCCGGTCCTGTTGCACTCGCGCTCGCGGTGTCGCGATAACAATTACAGAGAAAACTTATTGTGTTGTTTACTGTACCGACTCGGGCGATGGAACAACTTTTTACCTTATGCATCTAAATATAAGGACTATTAGAAGACGTGTGGAATATGAGAGGATTTAAAACGAACACAAGAAGCATAGTACCTACCTACTACAAATAGGTGGCGATCTCACGTCCGCGTCGAATTGAACCGACAAGGCTATTGATAGATCATTCTAATGGACACAAAGTGAAGATAATACGTACCTACTGTTTTTTTTTTTTTCATTTAGATTACAGCACGAGGTGTGATGCTGACTCAAGCTACGAGCGTTTCATTTGATACAATTTTCCTCGTTAAATTGTTCGCAGCTATCAGTCCACCACAAGACCACAAACTGTCATTCGAAGTATCTGCCTGTGACGTGGATTAGGGTGGAATGTGTGTAAGTACCAACCAACTTTATAAATGACTGTGTATGTACGTAGGGTGGTATAGTTGCAGCCTAGTTGTACTGGGCACTTCAACAGACGAAGTGTAGTGTGAACTATATTATGTGAGTACGTAGCTGCTTATAGCATCTAAAAATTCAAGTCGCGGCGTCAGCGGGTGCAGCCGGTCTCGCGCCATCGGGCTAATGAGTGTTCACGAGCGCGGGCGGGGGTGGCGTGGCGCGGCGCGGCGCGGCACGCAGGCGACGCGGGGGCGGTGCGGCGGCGGCGCGGGGAGGGCGCGGTAATGGCGCGCGGCGTCGGATGTCGCCGGGGGGTGCCGCGCCGCGCGACGCGCCGCCGATAACAAAATCACTAGAGAACGTACGTTGCTGAGATGTAAGAAGAGAAAACTAATATTAACATTTCGTAGACACTTTTACAACTAAAGCTCAAGTTAACACATTTATCGAGACGGACCTAGGATGTCTTTCTAGTACTTAAGTAAGATATGCAAGCATATTTTGTGCTTACTTAGGTACTATCAGTATCACACAAAATATCTACCTATTCTGTCAACCAGTACCAACGAGTACTGAATAATTTATCGACTAGCGATGATCGACGCGTTTGTAGAACACTGTATACTAGTACGTGTGAAGAGGCTTTAAGAAACAACAAGGCAATGGCTCACTCACAGAGGTAGGGGCTCACTGTTATATAAAAAAAAATACACCTTAAACCATAAATAAAATACCATATCCAAATTTTACACATCGACAACATCGCCAATGCCCGAAATACAGTGCGGGCGACGCGTCGTAAATCGCGACGGCTCGGCACAGCTCGGCGAGGGCCTTTGTGCGGCCTCGGCTTGGCAAAAACATACCTACTATACCTATACTAGCTACCTGGCTAGCTCTAGCGCCAAGCTAGATAGTCGTCTCACACTGCTGACGCCAGCTGTCCAACATATGGAGACAACGAACGTATAGGTCTTATACCTAGTGTAAGAGAATAGGTATAAGAGCATTTGGCTTGCAACTTGCTGTAAATTTACTTTTTGTACATTATGAATTTCTGCATTGAGAAGAAATTTCAAGGGGTCTCTTTGAATATTAAATCACTATACAGGTTGACATAAAATGCGATACATTCCTTGCAAGGGGTTAAAGATTATTTGCAGCTTTAAACACACCGGTAGGTGCTTGGCGAGAGACTTACAACTTACAGCCAGCCAGCCGGGTACTATAAAGTACCCTACCACCGTGCTATGGTTTCCTCACGATGTTTTCCTTCACCAAAAGCTCAAGCTCATTGTAGGATTCGAACCGACGTCACTGATGCCAACGACTTAAATCATCATGTAATAGCAGTTTGCAAAGAATGTACTCGTAATCAAAGTCCAACTGTGCACAATACTCTGAAGGATTTTTAGCATATGCTGGATCTGCTAGTGTCGGGCGAGAGACAGTTCCTATTTCCCCTTACTCTCACTCAAGACAAGTCATGAAGGCGCCATGGGTCAGGCGTTTCGCAAGGATATATGTAACTCTTACGTAAGGTAACTTTTATCCCTTTAAAGGCTCTATACCTTGGTAAGAACCCTTCTAATTATATAATAACGGTACTTTCCTCGGTCCGTATATAACAGCCCTTAATTAATAGACTTATGCCATGCTTTTTTATTGTACTAAAATGATTAATTTAAAATATTGTGTAGATGATTGTTGCGGAAAATACAAAGCCTACTAGGTGCTCAGTAGCTGCTCTCTGCACTAGCATCCCCCTGGCGACTGTCAAATACATAGGTATTTGTATATGTAATTTTATTCAGAAGGATTCGTGCTACAGATAAAAAAATGCATTGCTGAATTTCTTACCGGATTCTTTTCAGTTTTAAGTGTATTCCAACTGGTGGTAGAGTCAATTGTAGCGTTCCTAAGTGCCTTACCAGGGCCTAAACTGAATAAATTAGTTTTTAGTTTGAGTTTGATCCAACCTTCGACTGTATCAGACGTCGCTATCACTTATCTATCACAAAAAAATGTACCATAATCTCGCAAACCATAAATAATATGCTTTTTTTGTTTTGATCTATCACATTTTTTTTACCAAAATAATTGACTTAGTTGTTTATAAATAAATATGCTGGTATTTTCTTCACACGATCATGTGATCCCAAACTAAGCCGAGCTTGTACTATTTTTGTAAAAAAATATCAAGTTAAAAAGACTGCGACAAAGTTTTTTTGATCAGCGCGCGGGCGGAGCGGAGCGGCGCGGCGCTGTATAGTTACAAAGAGCCTTCAATCAACAGTATTACATTTCTATACCTACATGTCGCAATCGCAACTATTTATATTGTAAAATCTGCTATATAACAACAATGCTTGGCCAGATAGTACTTAGTATTTTTATCGGTAAGTAGTACCCCGTCCCGCGGTCTATACCGCGTCTCTGGTAAAGTTGTCTATGTCGCTCATCGATCCATTTTACTTATCTTTTTATTTTACTATTCTGGATAAGCTTGTGTTATGACCACAATCTGACCTTGGTAAGTGATGATGTGGCCAAAGGTGGTAATCACACAAAGCCTAGATGAGAACTGAATCTCAAGTGCAGCTGTCGGAACACACCGAATAGGTGCTTGGCGACAGATTTTCAACTTGTGGGTGGTAGCCAGCCAGTCGGGTAGGTACTACAAAGTACCCTACCACCGTGCTATGGTTTCCTCACGATGTTTTCCTTCACCGAAAGCTCAAGCTCATTGTAGGATTCGAGCCCACAACCTTGGCCGCGGTATCGGACGTCACTACCACTGAGCTATCATCGTCTTACCACTGATTAATGTGAAAGTTAGTTACTATTTCACGCAAAAACTAGGTACTGAATGGATTTTGAACTTGGCACACACGACAACTAGTCACCACCTTTAGGGGACCCCTGTAGGGATGAATTTCCAAAAATCTATTCATACCGAATACCCACTGCTTATTAGGAATCTACCTGCACATAGCATTTATACTTTCCGTGATTTCGTGATTAATCAGTGTGTGGTAAATAGCAAAAACACACAAGGGGTAAAACTCAGAGTGTAATTAGTACGACAAACTTAAGGTGGATATATTTAAAATCAAAAATTAATATACATCTGAGATAACTCGAAAATGGTGACACTTACTGAGGTAATTTTAATAGGTCACCCGCTCACCTATCGCTCCCTGAAGTTTGTCGTTCTACTTACCGGACACCTGTATATATAGATTTTGAACAAACAATTAAAAGGTCCAGTACTGAACGTGATAGCCATTATTCATGACTTAGTATAACAATTACAATACCCGCGAAATCACATATGTAATATGTATTTCATCACGAAGAGACGCGCATACTTGACGAATCTCTCTTTTGTTTTGTACTTGAGATGTCACGATATACCTACCGCACTACGATTGCGTCTTGCAACTACTTTGAGGAAGGTAACACCGCTATATGACACGCACAGCTCTGTACTTTCACCAGGCTAGGTACCAGTTACAATGAAATACCTAAAATTAAACCAAAATAAAAACTAGAGACGTGTCAAGGGACACCCGGATGGAACGAAGTTATATAAGTCGAGAGAGTATAAATATAAAAAAAAACAACAACAAAATGAAAATATCTGGCTTGCGTTCTATAAGAGAGAGAGAGAGACAGAGAAACATGCACACGCCGCACAGCTTACAACAGCTTACTATAGCAAAAAAGTGTCGTGACAACTTTTCGTAAGATTTTTTTCCGTCTAGCCCCCTTTCACAACGCGCGATAAGGAACTTCGTTCCAAAATATTCTGTCGAAATTCACAAAGGATTCAATCCATACTTTAGGAACACTTAAAATGTACGTGGTAATCTATAAAACTACTGATCTACATTTTACCTGAGTGCTATACTTAATATACAGCTCGAAAACGCAGGTGAGACCGCGGGGAAGAAGCTAGTCATAAATAAACCCCTAGTTGAAAAATAACGGTAGTATTAATAATACACATAATATTATGAATTAGTATACATATTTGTCCCCCGCAGTTTCACCCGCGTAAGGAACACTTTAGGGGATGAATTTTCAAAAACCTTTATTTTAAAAAACCTATTTCCTATGAGGAATCTACCTGTCAAAAGGGGTAAAATTTTCAAAAACGCTGATATACCTACTTGAACTTTTTATCCCTGAAAAAGAAGTACCGAGAGGAACGCGGGTGAAACCCTGGGGGACAGCTAGTAATAATATTATGTAGATGTATAGATAGATAAAGAGATATAGAAATGCTTTAAACATAACTTTAAATGAGCAGATTTGATATCACAAAATGCATTTATTCCATGTCACCATCTAACGTCCCCTAACAGCCCTAACAGTCTCCCTTTACAGTGATGGAGATCGGGTCGTAGTCCACAACAGTCGAGTGACGAATAGAAAAACAAAACATGCTATACAGAGTGTTATTTTATTGTCTGTACCGTGACCAGTTAAGCTGCTGGGGTGTATCCAAAAACTTACAAAAATAACATAATATCAATGTTTTAGATCGATTAAAACTTCTTCATAAATTATGGTGATGATAGCTCAGTGGTAAGTCACGTCGGATACCATAGCGAAGGTCGTGGGTTCGAATCCTACAATGAGCTTGAGTTTTCGGTGAAGGAAAACATCGTGAGAAATCAGCACGGTGGTAGGGTACTTTGTAGTACCCGACTGGCTGGCTACCGCCCTCAAGTTGAAAATCTGTCGCCAAGCGCCTATCGGTGTGTTCCGACAGCTGCATTTGAGAGCCAGTTCCCATCTAGGCTTTGTGTGCTTACCACCTTCGGCCACATCATCACTTACCCTGGTGAGTTTGTAGTGAAAGGCAAGCTTATCAAGAATAAAAAAAATGACGATTGTTATAAGAAATCGAATCGGTAACACATTAGGACATCACTAATTGATTAGTACTCGAGCTGTGGACTCAAAAATTAAATAAGTGGTTGGATGACTAACGTTACGACGGACAGACAGCGAAGTCTTAGTAATAGGGTCCCGTTTTTACCATTTGGGTACGGAACCCTAAAAAAGACCGCAGATTTTTTTACAATTTCTGAATTAGCCCCACATTGGCCCACAGTATCACGGGTGTGTTCTAGCAGTCAATTGAACCTTTTACAAGACTTGTAGGAATTTTAAAAGGTGAGCAACATTGGCAATCCCCTAATATACAGTACGCTTAGGTTGACTATATGTACTTACTAGCTGTCCCCCGCGGTTTCACCCACGTTCCCAGGATAAAAAGTATCCTATATGTTATTCCAGGATATGATCTACCTGTGTGCCAAGTTTCATCAAAATCCGTTCAGCCGTTTTTGCGTGAAAGATTAACATACATCCATCAATCCAAACTTTCACATTTATAATATTAGTTTATGTTAAGGAAAACATCGAGAAAACTTGAAGATAAATCGATCACAGATTATCCAATAATAACTTGTAGAAGTTATTATCACAGCTAAAGACAGCAATTTACGACACAAATATTTTTTTCATTAAATATTACACCAAACAAGACATTCACAAACCAATAATAAACTCGTAAATTAATAGATGCTACGAGCATAAATAATAAGTGCTACGTAACATGTTACATAAACAACCGTAGTGGATGGATCTCTACGAAAGTTCGTAGCAAATCAAAGGGGTCATTAACGTTATCATCGCTTTTATTATTACATTGTTTGCGCCTGGTGTGTTTACACGTACTAGCTCGACCCACTGGAGAAGATCAAAAGTAAGTAATCGGAGTAATTAGTCGTCAACAGAACTATCACTGCGCAGACAGACGCGAGACATTATTACGAGACAAAGTTGTGTGCTTAGAAAAGTTGTGGAACGCGCCGATTGTGAGAGAAAACTTTCCAACTGAGAACGATCCTAAGTTCTGAAAAAGTTCGAGACGCGATAGCGGACTTTTCCACTGTACACTCGCTGGAAAGTTGAAGCGTTGCAATTAATAATTAATCGCGTTGATAAAGTGCGGGGATAGGTGGGCTCGTGGGCTGTAGTGTTTACAGCTTGGCTCGAATGTCGGAGGAATACGAGAGGAGCCGAGAAGGTGGTGAGATCGCGGGGTGGGGGAGGCGAGAGTGACGGGGCGCGGGGCGGGGGGCGCCGGACGGACACAAAGGAGAGGAGCGGCCGGCCGCGGACGCGGGCCGCGAGCCGGGCGCCGGGCGCGGGGCGGCCTTATCACCGACGACACGACGGGCATACAGTCGCTTCGCGCGCCCCGCGACGCACGTCTCCGCGAGACCTCCACGCTCGCGAAATCTCCGCGCTCAGTGACTTGTGATCAACTAACTAACGCTAACCGATCTGTGAAACTGGAACTAGAGTGACACGTGCCGCGCACTGCGCACCCGGACTACACTTTTATTGGTCGGAGTGCTCCATTCACGGAACGTTTATAATATTGCAATAACTGCTGGGCTGTCAAAAATTGTAAACACAACACACGTGCCGCCGGCTCGCAGTCTCGCACAAGTAAGTTCAGCTACGTACGACACGGAGACGTTGAGTTAAAACTTCACAAATTGACGTTTCTGTTATTGTATGGACTATTACTATTTATATATTTAAGATTTGATAGCAGTGGCAATAATAACCTGATAAATAATGTTCTATATGATTTCACCGTAGCATTCATTACTCGTAGCAAATCTCGTAGCATAGACAAAGTTCAGTTATTGGGAATCGGTAATGAAATAACAAAATTGTAATTTACTGGTAATGTAGGTAGGTAGATAGTGTTAGAAATAAAACAATTGGTGAGTATGGCTATCGGGTGACACGTACAAATTATCACAGCTTAACAGTTCTTTTTCTCAAGATAATCCGTTTTGTGTCGAGAAACTTATAGGTTGTCAAGTAATTATTATTATTGTCTTATTATTTTGTAACAAACTGATAAATTAAAAAAATGTATATTTGTAATGCCTTTCTTATTCAGTTCTGTTCTCAGAATTTAAAAATACTATCTTTGCAATAGGTATTTGTTACTCAAACTTTGAGTACCTAAGTAGTTGTTCTTTCCTAATGACTATTTGAATATTTATATTACTATTAATTAATAGGTACTCACAAATAGATAGATGATGTATCTATTTTTCTGAATTACAAATATTAGTATTTAATTTGTATTTGGATGAAGACACAATAAATCTAGGTAGGATAATGATTACCATTAGATACTACATTGAATTCCTCTGAAATATAGTAGAAAGCTAGTAAAGTATAATAGATAGCTCGGATATTATAAGAAATACCATAAAAATAATTACATATAATTAAGTATTGACTTGCATTATGTATAAGCAAAGACTTTAAATCTATATTTAAATTTCTTTGTGTATAAGTAAACGAAAAAAAACGTGAAAATACTATTAAAAAAAACACAAAACAAAAATACAAAACCGATTTTTATTTACGAACGTACATTTCTAATCTGTCAAATTATAACATTCTATGAATGAATAAATGGCGTTCAGTCAGAGTGCGTTCAGACTTTAAAAAACTCCGCACGACCGCACCAGTAGCTCCATCTATCGGTGACCGAGAGAACGCCTCAACCGCTTGCAAGGTCACCGTGTCAATGAACCGACAACTTTTGCCGCCTACTGTTGGTGTAGGTCATAATTTTATGTCTTCTTTTTGTTTATCTTTTCGCAACTTTATCGCTTGCCGCGTAAATGCTTATTTGTTATGAACGTAAGATTGTAACGAGGTATCTAGTGAAATATTTGATTTGATGTTTGTGATTCTGGCGTGGATTATTTTTATTGTTGACCTGAGTAGATGGTAGGCACTGTAATCTTCTTTGGGTGCATTAACCGACGGGTCGAGTTGTTTTGCGCGGTGTTATGAAGTTTGCGCGTCACCAGTCAGACTTCTGCGGTTAATAAATAACGTCATGATAGATTAACAAGTACAGATCACTAGCACAGTCGTGCGTAAAAAATATTCTTGGGTATTATGTATATATTACCTATGTTAATTCATAGCAATCATGCAACTTTCATAGCATTTTTTTACTTACTATTTATGAAAATACTTGACTCGCTTATATACTAAATTCAATTGTTATCTTATTGTTTAAGTGGGACAGCAGTCCCATCTGATACCCAACAGGGTAATGATTATTTATTTGTTATATATAGTATAAAATTCAAAGTCCTGACTGACTGACTGACTGAGATATCAACGTACAGCCCAAACCGCTGAACCTAGAGACTTGAAATTTTGCACATAGATACCTTATACAGTGTAGGCATCCACTAAGAAAGGATTTTCCAAAATTCACCCCCCAAGGGGATGAAATGGGGGTCCAAAGATTCAAAGATAGGATTTTTTGAAATTCAATCTCTAAATGGGTAAAAAAGGGGTACGCGGGTGAAACCGCGGGGCGGAAAGCTAGTTTGTTATAAAGACTTAAAAATCAACCTAGGATGTTTTAATCATTACTCCTTCTCGCCTATAATTCTGAAAAGAGGCATAGTAAGCAGAGGTAAAGAACAGTATCCACATTAAAATAAAATTAAAATAATTATCTTTTGTTACAGGACGCGATACGCCAAAATGGCAACCAAGGGTAAGCGTCCAATGCGCGCCCTTACACCCGGCGACAAAATTGAGGCCATCCAACGCGTCAACGACGGCGAGTCCAAGGCTTCCGTCGCACGGGACATTGGAGTGCCAGAATCCACATTGCGTGGCTGGTGCAAGAACGAGGATAAACTGCGCTACATGACATCACGGCTATCTTCACCCGAAACTGACAAGAGCAACGACGGGGAACCGCCGGATAAGCGCGCCCGTACCGAGTCCCCCGTTGCTCCGATGTCACCCGTCGCCACTGGCCTTGACCTCACCGCACCCACAACTATACCCAGCACCGTTCTACCCCCGGCCCCACCGGTCGATGCACCGGTCGAGCTCACCACCAGACGCACAGAACCGTCACCCACACCACACCATCCTCGCGAACGTAGGCCAGATCCTGGAGCCAGCGTCTCGATGAGCGCCATCAGTCCTTTGTCGGGGCTCGCTCATCTACCTGGCCTCACGCATTCCCATCTCGGTCTCAGCTTCAATGAGATAGCAACAAACCTGACTCTTCTAGCGCAACTCAATCCAGGATTATCAGCGCTTTCGGCTCAATCCGCGAGTCGGGCATTACGCTCGGTACGCTCCCCGAAACCGGCTCACGGCAACGGCGTGCTCAACATGAATGAGACCAAACATAGAAGCAAACCTCACCATCACTCAGATCCATACCGTCACAGCAGTTCTAAATCCAGTCATCACTCAACTCCATCGTCGACTGCTAGTCAACCTGTTGACGATACATTATGGTATTGGCTCAAAACGCAACAGGCAATGTTGGATTTGACCGCACAGACGACGACAGCACATCCACTACAACTTGGTAAGACGAACGACCCCCTCACAACTATCCATCCAAAGCCGGTAGCGGCCGCAGCGCCGATCAATTCTCATCTCGACTATAATAGAAATTCCTGGCTGTGGCAATACTACAAACAATTTGGTGGTGCAATGCCTCTGCCCGATGATAAGCACAAATCCGCCTCCCAGGTTCCTAAAGATAAGTCCGCTGAAAATATCCTTTACTCACATTTAACCAAAGGAAAATACGAAGAGGAACAGGATACAACAAAAAATACAATGCATTCTTATTCTCAATCTCGAAGTGAAGAAGTCCATGGGATGCCAGTGATCAGCGAAGAACCGCGAGTAGCCGAACCCGCCGTTAGCCCCGAGATTGGAACAGAAAATAAGGAACCGGTGGCGGAGAAGAGCCAGGATACGAGCAGGAGCCAAACTAAAGCGCGAACCGTTCTGGACAATCTGCTATTCAACAACAGTAACCAGTCTGCGAGCAAGGAGACGAGAAATGGAAGCGTAACGAGTGGTGGGGAGTGGGAGACCGGCGCAGCGGAAGCGCTGGGGCACGGCGACAAGTTCCTCGCGTGGCTGGAAGCGAGCGGCGACCCGAGCGTGACGCGCATGCACGTCCACCAGCTGCGCGCGTTGCTGCACAACCTGCGCTCGCGCCGCCTTCCGTCGGCTGCCCTGCCTGCCGACCCTGCCGACCACGCCACCCGCCGCAAATAAACGCACTACCGCCGCGCTTAACGCGCTCGCTACAGGGATTATTTCAATTATGTATATAGTTACGTCGTCGTCGCCAGTAAGCGTTCACTTGTGATATGTGTAGCCAAATTTGCGTAATTTCTTTGTTCTAAAAGAAAAGCTATGCATTATTTTTCTTTAGTCTCTAAGAATTAATCTATTTTAGACGTAAGCCGCGAATCCCGCCAGATCTTACATCTACATACATCTTTCGCAGATGATGCGATGCCCCGGGCGCGCTTTGTCGAGTCACTATATTAATAATCTTCGGTTGATCTGTTTCCGAGTCTATTTAACATACTTATTACTTAATAAATATATAATTAGTGAATGAATGTTACATAATGCAAACTATTTTACTTTTGATGCACACTAACGTGTTACGTGGTTAGATGTAAGTAGTACCGCTGTATGTTGCCATTCGACGATTACATTCCTAGTTGTACCCTTACTATAGTTAACTAATAGTTGGATCCCCTATGTTCTACCTCAAGTCAAAACTAATGCTAAGTCACGGCGTCCAGCGTCCGGCGTCCTTTCAACCGTTCACTGAGTAGTTGTAGCAAGGAAGCAAGCAACCGACAACCGACCGAGCTCCTTCCTACTTAGCTAGCACGAGCACGGGTAGAGACGGACGATACCAAATATTGAAAGGATGCGATCGTATTGTTGTGCCAATCGTACGAACAAGGTAATAATTGTTAAGATATAGATGACTCTATTGCGTTAGCGCTAGGCACTCGTTGTGTAATTGTTTTTCTATTGCTCAGTATTTTATATTATGGTAGGCATTACTTATGTCTCGACTTGGAATTGTATTATACGTTATAGTTAACAGTTAAGGACACTGTGATCAAAATTATAAATTATTGAGAGATTATTAATTATTGTAAGTACATTCCTAATTAATAGAGTGTATTATCATAATGTTATAAGAGATTGTCCAATGGAGGTAGGTAGGTGCATGTTATGGACCGGAGTGCGCTGGCTGGCTCTATGGTCGAGTCTAGTCGAATTGTATGTGGGTACGTCGCCGTCGTAACGTAATATAATTAATGTTTAGAGAGTTCAACAAGTATCTCCTCCCCACTGAAGATAGAATTAATGATTTGCATTTCATGTTAATTATATTAGCTCCACTTGAAAATTTTTCGAGAGATGATATTTTGTACAAAATTAAAAATTGGATTATAAAAAGATTCTCTTGTCAGAGTTTGTGATCTCGGAAATGTTGATTGATTAAACTTGACCCTTAAAATGATGTGTTGTATTTTATTTTCATTTAGTTTATCTGATTTTTAACCTGAATATCCTAAACACATTTATATTATCACCAATCTTGGAACCAAACTTTAGTATATGAGTTTTAGTGCCAACCGAACCTAAAATGATAGAAGTCTACACGACGATCAACCCAAATAATAAAATAAATGATACCAACGGCTCCAAAGTAATCCGTTAATCAAATATTTCTTCTTAACACTTCTTAAATCTTCATTCTAATCTTGTATGGATCCTCAAACCCGTAATCAAACCATGGCGAGATAAAAACATAAAACAAAGTAACTTATCTAATCCTAAATGGCTCTGTGCCGTTAGATTTTAGAGACAGTTTAAATTAGAGAAAAGCACTTACATGCAACATAGGTTTGGTCAGAGGCTCGTAGTCGAAATAATCAGCAACTAATGCAGCAACGCCTTGCCAAGTATTAGTATCCGCGAAGCATAGCTTTGTTGGTCTGATGGATGTGCACACCATTTTCTTGAAAAATATAGTTAATATTTAGGCGCTTCACGCCATCTAGCGATAATAATGTGAATCTTATTTTATGTTTCAGTTGCAGTTAAACGCAAAACGATTCATAGATAGCGCTATCAGCACATGCCGTGCCGTTAGCTGAAAACAAAACAAAATGAATATGAATAACAATTCCATACAGTCAGAATTTCAAGGCTATTCTGTATTAATTATTCAAATAAATCATGGAATCGTATGACCAATTAAAGATTCCTACCCCATGTACATGTACTGGTAGCGCCTCTAGTGTCAACTATTGGATGAATTATATGCTATTCAGTACCTCTACCATGAGTTTGCTCTAGTAACGTAATCGATACTCGCTAGCGACTACGGTAAACATTTAAGTATGAAGATTTGTGCAGCGCCTCTGACGGACAGTTGTGACAACACAGTTCTAAATACGAAGTTTGTTACGACCAAAGACTTTTAACTTATAGCCGCTCTATTGTATCTATCTTTAAATCTATTTGGTTACGACATTCGCTAGCGAGTATCGATTACGATACCATAGTAAACCCATGGTAGTTTTTAGAGCTAGATAGA
The DNA here is from genome assembly GCA_951361185.1 of Ochropacha duplaris. Taxonomy (NCBI): domain Eukaryota; kingdom Metazoa; phylum Arthropoda; class Insecta; order Lepidoptera; family Drepanidae; genus Ochropacha; species Ochropacha duplaris. Next base: position 8,455,856 of record OX592707.1, on the reverse strand, counting down.
ACCTACCTGCAAACCACATTCATTTGGTACTTGAAGTAATATTGGTTTACGTAACTTGTAATGGAAATGTAGCTGTCTCCTAAAATTTTCTGCATACGATAACAGAAGGCGTTCTTTCGTACTATTAGTATAGTAACTTCTTGGAAAACATGTACGGGTTTCAAATACAGGCTCTTCTATTTCTGGCCAACACAAATTTACAATACCAAGTTCATAGATAGCATTATTTAATGACTCTATGGTCAATGGTTCGTTAACATCTATCAAACTGAATATCTTTGGTGGTATTTCTTCTCTTGTCTCTTCTTCTCTTGGGCGGTCCACAATTATACTAGAAAAGCTTTCACTGACTTCTATAACGGGATCAAGAGCATCCAATTCTAACTTTCCTTCTGAAACTGCGATTGAGTCTAGTTTGACGATGCTCGTCATTGTTACGGGATAAATACGTAAATACAGATAGTTGTTTATATATTATATAGTTTAACACAATATTAAAGTTGAGCTGAAGCAGACGAATATAAGCTTTGACATAATTTAACAAACTGACTTGACAATTTAGCTTTTGCTTTATGTTACCAAGGTAACAAAGATTGAACAGGGAGGGATTTGGAAGATAAGCGAATGAAGATTTCTAACAAAGGTAAAGGTACCATCATAATCTGTTTTGTTTTTATCATCATCCATCATCATTCTTAGGTAGGTATACTTATATTATATTTATATATTTTTACGAAAATTACGCGGACGAAGGAGTATGAAATTCGGTAGGTATAGTTAAAAGCTAATTAGGGTTCCGTACCCAAAGGGTAAAAACGGAAACCCTCTTACTAAGACTCTGCTGTCCGTCTGTCTGTATGTCACCAGGCTGTACCTATCTCATGAACCGTGACAGCTAGACGGTTGAAGTTTCACAGGTGATGTATTTCTGTTGCCGCTATAACAACAAACATAAAAAATAATTACAATATTTGTACGGTGCGTGAGTCTTACTCGCACTTGACCGGTTTTGCATTAGAAATATATAAAATTATTAAAAACCATTTTTTTATTCTGGATAAGCTTGTGTTTGACCACAATCTCACCATGGTAAGTGATGATATGGCAGAAGGTGGTAAGCAGACAAAGCCTAGATGGGAACTAGCTTTCAAGTGTAGCTGTCGGAACACACCGATAGGTGCTTGGCGACAGATTTTCAACTTGAGGGTGGTAGCCAGCCAGTCGGGTACTACAAAGTACCCTACCACCGTGCTATGCTTTCCTCACGATGTTTTCCTTCACCGAAAGCTCAAGCTCATTGTAGGATTCGAACCCACGACCTTCGCCGCGGTATCCGACGTCACTTACCACTGAGCTATCATCGCCTTAAAACACATACGATTACACACTACCATATGTTTGACTTGACACGCACGCACCATCCTGCTCAATACTAACTTTTATAAAGTTGGGAAGCATAAGGAGGTGATTTAGTAAATTCTATTATACAGTAGGTATTATAAAAACATTATGCTGTGATAAGTTTGTCAAATAGAAAATCTGTCGCCAAGCTACTAACGGTGTGTTTGGGCAGTTGTCTTTGAGAATCAGTAATTCTAGGCCTAGCTCTTTTGCCATCCTAGACCACATCGTCACTATCAGGTGAGATAGTTGTCAAGGGCTACCCTATCAGCTGTGAAAAACATATATCTGGATATGTTTTGATTGGCTTAAGTATATTGGCAGAAAACTAAAAATGTTTGACGGTTAAGTTGACGGAATTGAAAAATTATTATTGGCAACACTGTGAATGAGTGAGTGAGATTGATTGAAGTGATGAAGTTGTAGATAAAAAAATGCAAAGGTCATTTTAAGAATAGTATCTTTCATCATATTTATTTACAATACATACTTTACTGGTAAATACTAAACACCATCACCATATGGTTTGTCTTTGACGGTCAATAATCTATACTATATATAGCTAAGTGATCTTTGACCGTTTGTTTGACCGCATTAATTTAATTGAATAACCTCTAAAACATTATGTATAAATAGTATCAATTTATAGTAGAAAATCAATAAAAAAAAAACCTCGTACAAGTATTTTGTTCTGTATCTAGTTACTTCGTTATCAGTGGTTTATATCGGAAAAGTCTTTTAAGCCTTTCAAGGTCGATATCAAAGTTCCTTCATTCATAATGGGTAACAAATCATCACTATTGTTGAGGGAAGAAGAAATAGCCCAAATTCAGGAGGAAACTGGATGTGAGTACTGTTTGATTCTTATTGCACGCCAGAACTGAAATACTCATTACTTAAATTCATTAGTGCATATAAGGAACATAAATTATTTAGTATAATGTACAATTAGTTTATATAATTTATTAAAAAGACCTTCCTGTGTCGAATACATTATCTGTAATACAGTAATCCTTCAAAGCAACTTCCTGAACCCTTCTACAAGTATGCTCAGTCATTCTAATGAATGTAAATTGGCTTTTTTATTTTCAGTCACACCTAATCAGATTGAACGTCTCTACTCCCGATTCACATCCCTAGACAAGAATGACTGTGGCACATTATCACGTGAAGACTTCCTACGTATTCCAGAACTTGCCATCAATCCACTGAGTGAGCGTATTGTCCACTCGTTCTTTGTTGAGAGCCATGATGATAGGGTAAATTTCCTTCAGTTTATGCGAGTGTTGTCGCACTTCAGGCCTATTAAAAAAACTAGAGAGAATAAACTTAACAGCAGGGAAGAGAAATTGAGATGTAAGTGTGTTAATATGTATATACCTCTAATCCTTCTCTTTTTTTCTCAATAGCTTCTGCTCTGCATATTTCACACATGTTTTCAGTCTGTTAAATCTATAGCACTCTAAGGATAATTGTTAATTAACCTGCAGGCTATAATAGGGACAGATGTCCCAGGAAAACAATAAGATAGCAATAGAAACCAGTATACTAGCAAGTTGAGTTATAAACTGCATGAAATATATTGTAACTGGCTGTAGTAACCAGCACAAAAATGTGTATGAGAATGTTATTAATTTATTTTCTATAATAGAGGCTATACTTACTTATTATTTATTAGATAAATTATAGCTTGTATAGCAAGCCGTCTTCAAATATGATTTTTAGTCATTGAATTTAGCTGTCACATTTGTTCTCTCCCTTTTACAGTTGCATTCTCAATGTATGATTTGGACAGTGATGGCAAAATATCAAGGGATGAACTCCTCGCTATTCTGCACATGATGGTTGGAGCTAACATTAGGTGAATATACAATTAACATTACTTAAATAATTGTCTATGTCAAGTTTGACAAGCAATATGGTCAACTGATGGTGAAATGACCATATCCTATAGACCATGATTTAATAGAAATACCAGAGGGATTACCAATGTCCCAACTGGCTCTCAGGTGCAATTACTGGATCACACTGTTGTGTCCAACTGAAGGCCTTTTGGCTTTGCCGATGTTTTGCCCAAAGTGTGTGGTTGGACACTACCACACTGATAAAAGCTTGACAACAGATTTTCATCTTGAGTGGTAGGCCAGGCACTACAAAATACCCTAACACTATGCAATCTAACATAATTTATATATTTCCAGTGAAGAACAACTGACAAGTATTGCAGAACGAACAATCCTTGAGGCCGATACCAATAATGACCAGATGATCTCCTTTGAAGAGTTCTGCCGAGCACTGGAGAGGACAGATGTAGAACAGAAGATGTCCATACGGTTCCTCAATTGACCACCATACTCCTGAACTGCATACATCAAGTACATACTTACCATAGTACTCGGGGTCATTATTTATGGGCTTCTTACTAAAAAATGACTTGTTTATGCTATCAGGACTAAACTTTTGTTTCATTTGTGATATTTTCTTATTATATAGTTTCATTGGTGGTGTCAAGCTGGATATTTTCAGCATTGCTTTACATCACTTTTATTAGTGGGAATTATGATAAATGTGGCGGAAAAGCAGTTTGTGTAAGTAAATTTCTGCATTTATGCTCACAAACTGATTGGTAACGAAAGAAATGCATTATATCCATCCCATTGGTGTTGCAAACGGTAATTGTTTTTGATTTAGGCGTTTAATTCATAACAGGGAATGACAGTTCTATTTAAAATAAATGCTTTTATTCAATGAACCTAAACATAGTTTAGGAAGTTTAAGGTGTTTAAAATTGTACTTGGAATAGGGGGAACCGAAAAATATGTTACATAGTTTATTAGAATCAGTAGTTTCATATTTGTTATAGAAGCTGAATAGGACTATTATGTCTATAAAATATGTCACGATTATTATACTAAGGGTGGTAGTATTATACTAAACGCCAACGCTCGTGGCACTCACGATAATAATTAAACGTGGGAACGGCGTAGATGACATGCCGCTCTCGCTGGCACTTAGGTGGGAGATTCACCAGTTTTCTATCTATTAATTCCATTAGAATTAAGATAATAGCAAGAGTAGTTGCCACTAGAGGTTTAAGCCCCACTCTAACTATTGACAGCGACTGCAGCATGCGTCTGCAAAGACCACGAGTGTTAGCTTACTTCATAAATTTACCATTCTATCTTTTCATGCCTTGTTGTAATTTTGGTACTAGATATGTTTACTGTCTATAGAAGTTTTCTAGGAAATAAAAAAAAGATGATATTTCATTTTAAAGCGCAAGGATAATAATTGTGATAATAGTGAGTGAATACGATACATGAAAGGGGCTGATGCAATTTAAACCTAACTTTATTTTGACTTATAACTCTTTCAATCACAAGAGAATTTTAGTCCTGTCTAACTAGTCCAATTATTGCTTGTTTTAAGCTAAATATAGTGTGCATTACAATTGACGCCAATTCGCTCATAGCGATAACATCAATTATTTGTGTTCAGATATCACAGGCAAGCTGTTGAGGATTGGGAACGCTCGTGAGCGCAATTACACTATTCATCACATAGCGTTATGTTATATAGCCTTCTTCGATAAATGGGCTATCCAACACTAAAATATTTTTCAAAACAATAGTTCCTGAGATTAGCGCGTTCAAACAAACCAACTCTTCAGCTTTATAATATTATTAATATAGGTATGGATGATCAACGCGCTGGCACATCTATTTTATTGTCCAACTGTCACTTTAGAAGACACCGTTTTTTTGCTAGTTTTGTAGCATGGTCGTTGTAATAGTAAAATGGCGTCACAGATGATGTCATCATATATTAAAATTTAGCGTGATTCGGAATGCTCCCATAATTGACAGAACTTAATTTCTTCTATGCTTTTCTTGTAATTTTTTGTTAGAAAGAGATAATCATAATAATATGAGATCACATTAGTTCGCATACAAGAATTGACACCATGGATTTTGTATACTGAGCCTAAAAATATTGTTTATAGCACTTACAAAATAGTGTAAAGGGTAGTGCTGCATTATTAGTGATTTATTAACCAAATAATACTAATTAATATTTTGTAGTTCATTGTTGAGGGGATCATTTATAGTCAGTTGTATTTATTATGTATGTAGATAAACAAATAATGTTAGGTAATAAATATTTTTATATTACCATGTGTTTTATTTTCCTAAAATGAAAGTTCAATTAATTTCATTAATATTTAATTCCATATAATTTACATTGGTAGAAAATAACGATTTATTAAATGAAGATTGCATACAATATAGGAAATTAACTTTAAATAAACTAAATAATGACATGTCACCAGTACTAGCTATTATAGTCGCAATTAATTAGATGAAATACTTGTACAAACTTGACAGAGGGCACTATGTCCATAACCTTATATTTCCCTTTATCCAAGTGTGTTTTAACAGCGAAATTATGCCTTATTGCAAACCGCAAAGAAATCAAAATCAAACGTCCGCAGTATCATATTATTTGTAAGACCCACTTCTTGCTATTTCTATGATAACGAATAGGTTTTTACTAGACTAAATGTGCGGGTGCGGCCGTTGAAATACAGCTTTAACTGCGTCTGCACATAATATTTACTTTATTATTGCACTCATATTAAAAATCTTGAAAACACACTGTTCTTATAACGGTAAATTTAGCTATAGTCCGTTTTTGGATGCTTATATTATAGCTAACAGGAAACTAGGGTTATGCAGTTCCGATGTCTGTATAAGCACATAAAACATTTTACGAGATTATCTTAAGGTTTTTATAATTGGAACGGTACCTCTAACATGGGTTTACTCTGGTATCGTAATCGAATACTCTAGCGAATATCATAAAAAACTTTGTATGAAAAAATGTGATGCCACAATTGTCCGTTAGAGGCGCTGTACAACTTCATACAAAATGTTTGCCATAGTTACTAGCGAGAATCGATTACGTAAGGTACTAGAGCAACTTATGGTAGAGGTACTGAAAAGTGCTCTATAGATACAATTATGCACGAATGTTTCTATTTTTTTTTTAATTGACCCACTCGTTAGTTTTCTAAAGTGCCGATTGAGTACCTGAGTATTAAATTGAAACAGAAATTGTAGTTTTGTCTAAATTGATCCCTACAGACAACAGAACGGATAAATTAAAACTAGTACAAAAAATTGTATATATTCAAGCGGTCGACGATACGGCTAACTTCTTGAGATGCTCCATGAAAACTTGCAGCGATACGTCGTCAGTAAGAACGGGGGCGCCTCCGTCCTGTACAAAATATATTACAGTTTTATATTATCATCTACAGATAGAGCCATTTACGAAGACGAGCCCCACTCTTTTTCCTAATCCCAAATGTGCATCCATTCGCTAGTGTTGTAGTGCTGCATATGGACATATACATATCGATATATCGACAGCACTACAATACTAGTAAAAGGATGCAGACTAGTACTTTTTTTTAAGAAGCTTTTAGGCCTGGTATCGAGACCTTTAAGCCATTTCTTTATTTTAAATATTCATCTTTTATGTTTAGTCACGTTTTATTGTCACTTTCACTGTAAAGTCTAGTCCTCGTCCATACAAGTCCGGTCTAATTTTAGTGAAATTGGTGGCTATTCCACTAAAACATTTCATGGACTTTTTGGGACAACCTGGAAAGCTTCACTTCACTTGTTGTTTTTTTTTTTTTTTATACCACAAGTGACATCTAAGCTGACGGGTCACCTGCTGGTAAGTGACTACCGTCGCCTATAGACATTAGCAATACCAAGGAGATTGCCAATGTGTTGTACACCTTATTAAAGGCAACTGGCTCTTAAGTGCAACTGCCGGAACACACCAACAGGTGCTTGGCGACAGATTTTCAACTTGAGGGTGGTAGCCAGCCAGTCGAGTACTACAAAGTACCCTACCACCGTGCTATGGTTTCCTCACGATGTTTTCCTTCACCGAAAGCTCAAGCCCATTGTAGGATTCAAACCCACGACCTTCGCCGCGGTGTCCGACGTCACTACCACTGGACAGATCTTTATTGGACAAAACACCACCGAAATTATTCAATAAAACTCAAAATACACGAATTTAATGAAAATAAAACGAAAACACAACGTCACTTCGCAAGTTCCTGCCAAAAAGTCCACACTAGTACTGTAAGGGATTAGGAAAAAGAGTGGGGCGTGTCTTTATGAATGGCTCTATCTATATTATATAGTGCATACCGCAACCACCACCCATAGATATCATAACAATCTTATGTCGCTGTCCAAACTTTCAAATCTTAATCTTGTATAATCGATTCAAATTATCAGTAGGTACTCTCTGATCTTTTTTTTAATCTTTATTAAGTGAACTCAATTATAAGTATTTTTAATCGTCACATATGATATATTGTGTTTTTTTTTACTCTAATGCACGGTTCGGAAGGTTGCTTCGATCGATGGACCAAAATATATAGGTATCATTTACTCGCACAGATCTACCTCAACATATACATGTATATTTATTTGGAAATTTGGACGGTCGAGAATAATCGACATTAGTTATAGTTCTCAGCATCGTAGCTAGGGGCCTGCTGCTGAGGGCTCTTTGCGATCAAATAGGTGAAGAATATTTGACTTTTCAAAAAATATACCTAGGTATCCTTCAGAAATACAAACTTTTACCAAGTATACGAAATATACTTGAAATTAAATTATTTTTTAAACTGCATTACTTGTAAGTTAATGTACTAGGTAATTATCTTCCTACAAACAAAATACTTTCCGTTTGTGGGGGCGCAAAATTCAAATTTTGCCCTGGCACTCATGACCTTAGCTACGACACAGTACAAGTTTATTATTAAATAATTCCCCAGACATGCGGCTCAGAGTGCGCATTTTTCATTGCAGAATCCGGTATCATCGTTTGTCAAAATCCCACAATTCCACCAAACAAAAAAATCTTGAAAAAAACAATCTTTGAAACACTTAGTTGGTCCAATCCCAAAAAGAAATTCCATATTCACCCGCCTATATGCAGACACAAGTATCTTAGTATTCTGTGCATTGCAGAGAAAACATGCAGTAGAGCAAAAAAAGCGACTTAAAAAAAATATATCAAGCAAACAGTGTTATAAAGTTGTTATTCCTCAAAGCGTTAGAAACAAACACCAATTGATTTTAAAAAGAGTAAAAAAAATCACTACCGCTGATGGTATCGGCATCGCCTGGTTTTCGCCAAAACAAAGATGAAACAAAAACAAAAAACAAATCAAATTCCATCCTAGCATGGCGTTATTGTCAGTGAGAAAATCACAAACCATGCAAATTTTATTGATAGAAACTAAAATTTATTGAGTACACTTAGTTTCAATTAAATAAACACATTTTTACTATTTTTGTTTACTATACAATTATGTTATGATATTTATATTGTTTAGAATTATTATTGTAATGCAATAGAATTTGAATATTAACTCACCCCGCCATACGCGTACATGTTGTTATGCGTTTGCGACGGATTCACCTTTGATAGAAGGAAACGGGCCTGAAACGAAAAGAAAAAATTATATTATATAAAATCTAATTGAGATTAAACTTAACTATGCTTACAAAAATCTTTTAAAACGAAAGGTGCAGTTCTCATGATAATCAACTGCTCGAAGTTTGGCTCGAATATGTAATGCACATTCAGATATTTCAGGAGACTTATTATTAAGAAAAAATGATGATTGATTATTAATAAAATAATAATTTAGGATTAATCAATCATTGTTTCATGCGAAACGTTAACAATGGAATAACATCTAGTTATCTTTACTCCAAACTAATACTATAAATGCGAGACTGACTTATTATGGAGGGGATCTGGTGATGAAACCAGTGAAGTTAATTTTCATTATGAGATAGACCCTCTATGCGTCTGTATAACGTTTTTATGACATAAGACAAACAGGCAGATGGTCTAACTGATGGTAAGTAGTCTAATTTATTATGCACCTACTAAACTTTAGTAAATCACTACCGCCATCTACACAATAATGCGAAACGCGCAAGAGTTTATCACAGCAAATATCACAGACGCAGATGACCTGTGCAATGCTTCAGTTTTCTCACCAGCATTGTGTTTAGCGAACAATGTAAATGTCCGTGGTGAAGCGATAACGCAACAAGAATGTTGTGCCGGGCGCTCTTGACTGTGGTCGCCATCTCATGTACGTTATCACGCGAAACCGCGCAGGTTCAGGGCACACAGCGTTTAGTCCAGATAAAAGGTTTTAATAACAAAAACTTACTTACTATTATAAATGTGAAAGTTTGTTTCAATGTGAAAATGTTATTGAACGGATTTTGATGAAACTCTGTACCTACACAGGTAAAGAATAAAACTCGGGAAAAGAGGAAACGCGGGTAAAACCGCGGGGGTCAGCTAGTAATAAATATATCCCTGTTGGTGTCTCCAACACGTTGCTTGCTATAATAGTCTTGTGTAAGGTGAGCTAGCTTATGTTAAAAATCTACAAATGAGTTCAAGTAAGAAAGAGTGAAAGTTTACGTGATTTCAGATCTATTATGCGTTTTGTTGTTGAGCGGGTTGCAAAAAGACGATTTGGATGTGAATACGTTGAAGAAACTGCAGCGGCACAATGTAAACATCGATGATATGAACAATGCGTGAGTATTTACACATTTTTTGTTAGAATTCATCATACTATAGTGCTGTAGCGAGAAATTTAATGCAAACTTGTTCTAGCGCTTTGATTTTCGATGAAATTTGAATTGGTCTATAAAGGGGAACGAGGCTTAATCATGTTAAAATTGAATGTGTTCTACTATTGAATATTACACCTAAAAATAGCTGTAGATGCCCAATTTCATACATTCAAGACAGGCGATAAACATGGTAGATAACATTTACTTCGCCATAAGATGTTCAAATCAAATCAAAGCAATTTATTGTGGATCATATGGTTTTACAGAATACAGATGTTATATGTGTATCTACATGTTAAGGCTCAACTATGTCCCGCCTTATAGGCATACAATATTTAAAACATAATACAATTATTTATAATTTACGAAAAAGTTCACCATTCTAATGCGATATGAATATACTCGTATGAAACGCGAATCATGAACTCAGATGCCTTAGTATTGATGTCTCAATAATTTTAACATTACTTTTCCATGTTTAGGAACTTTCGACAAGAATGTCTTTCAAGTCCGAGTACGGAAAATTCAAACATCGCTAACGATCAAAATAAAACAACGATGGAAACATATACTTTCGACAATAAACGAAGTAAGTTGTTTGTTAACATATAGGCAGGAGATAGGTAATACAAATAATAAATAAGTTTTATTTGATTTAGGTGATTCCATTGGATCCCGTATAAATGACCTCAGGAGAAAAAATCTGGAAGACGTTATGAAATATTTGATGCATAACATGAATAATAATAATGACAACACAGATCATGATTTTACTATCGTAACTGAAATCGTCCAAAACCAGCCAAAGCAAAAAAGTATTTTAAAAAATTTCAAGTTTGCTAGAATTAATACAAAACCTCAAACATCAAGAGAAAAGGTTGATGAAATTGAAATTATATCAACTCCAAGGACTGAGAAACTCGGGAATAATGATGTTTTACCTGCAAAAGATGTAGATTACATAAGTGGTTTTTTGGCAGAATATATTGCTAAAATAAGAATTTCTACGACGCCTGCACCTCCTAAATCAAAACATGTTGATGACAGCAGCGGTCCACAACAGCTGAATGGGTTTATAAATGTAGAAGGACTGAATCCTTTCATTAGGTCACTTTTAGAGCAGAAAAATAAAGATAATATAATTGATTTTAAAAAGAGCGAAGTCAAAAATAATTATAATATACATTTAGATGAAATAATAAATAAAACTAAAACGAATCATCAAAATATAAAACCTATCGAGAATCCTTTTAAAATATACAAAGAGGAATCTAGAAATAAGTCATTGCTGGTATCCCTTGACAATATTAATATGTTAAAAGAAATTATAAATAACTTTAATCCCTTTACGACGACCGATAGGACGATTCGTTCCAGAGTTTACGAAGAAGAATCTGATAAATTGCTTGAAGTGGGACGCAGTACAACAACTGAAAATGTATATACTAAATCGACAAGTGCCAATGACAAACAAGACAACTCTATATCAATGGATATTATTAAGGAAATAGCTAGAACTATAAAAGATATTATTATAAAAGATTTGAAGAAAGAAATTACGACTGAAACTACAATTATGACTTCAAAGATGAGCACAACAACAGGTAAAACTAAATTCATACGCTTTTAAGGTTATTGATAACTTTAATTAAAGTTTTATTATAATTTTTGTTCTAGAATTAACAACAACAACTACAGCAAAAATAGAAAAAGCGAAAGAAGCTACTCATGTGATCGAAAAGATTATGGAAATGTTTCAACAATTAAAAACCATAAAGGAGAGTACGATTATAACCTCAGATGGTCAATTAAAAATGACCGAGAAGAAAGATTTGGAACATGTATACACTGGACCTGTGAAAGTTGTATATCAAACTTCAGGGCCAGGTTACCCTTACAATTTAATACCAGCGAGTCCATTAACACAACAATCAACCAATACCTTCGTAGCCCGAAATATACCACAAAATATAAATAGCTTACTACCTACAATTTACACTAACCCCGTCAATGTAAAGCCCGCAGCAATAACAATGCAAACAAATTTAAACGTAATCCCTCCATTAGGAATACCTGTACAAAAACCGATGGATATAATTAATCAGAATATTATAGTAACAACAAAAAATCCTATTGCCAGAGGTAAACCAGAATGGAATTACCGTGATTACAATCTAAAACGTGATAAGAAAGTTAATGGCGAAGAAAATAAACATCGCAGTGAAAGACTTCAGAAGCATTACTTACCAAAACACTTAGAAAATTATGATAATTCTTTACATCATTTTAGAGGAACGCATAGGGGCGATGTCATGTCTAGAGTTAGAGATACGCCGAGCTATGAACGTGATCCAAGTCACTTTAGATCTTGGGATTATAAAACACATTTCGACCATGGCAATCATTACTATAAACCCCGTAATGATGCGAAAAATTTTCACGAAAGATTGGAGGCGGATGATTGGTCCGATATTGGATCCAGAGACAAAATAAACGATAGAGACAAATGCCGCAAATTAGAGGTGGTATCAAGACAACAGCTGCCGTTGAATAACATTAAAAAAGTTTCTAATTATGATGATACACATTTCAAAAACTTTTTGAAGACTCAACAGAAAGTAAATGCTATGTTGGAAAGAATACTGGCAACGAAAACAAATTTGGATGGATTACATGGCGATGACCGTAATATAGAACTTACCTAATGTGAATTAATGCTTTCTTTCTATTAATAAAATACCAAATAATTGAAAGAATATTTAGTAATTTCGTTAGGGTATAAATTAATCTTCTTAGTCAAAGTCAAAACCATTTATTCAGTTTAGGCCCTAGAAGGGCACTTATGAAGGTCGAATTACAGAAGTTACCACCGGTTCGGAAGTCAGCCTTCAACTGAGAAGAACCAGCAAGAAACTCAGCAAGGTCTTCTTGTCCTTATCCCATACTAGGTGTGGCACTGGCACTCGTCGTCCCAGCACTCACTCCTTTCATAAACATATCATTCTTCACGCAGTTCTTTACCTCTATGTCCATAAATTAATATTTATTAATTTAATTTGAAAAATGTTAAAGCTTGAGCAATGATTTGTATTTTTTGTCGAGAAATTTGATGTAACATTTAAATAAATCTATTTTTATGGATTATAATTTGATGCCATCAAACCAAGTGGACAAACGTCGCGAAGTAGCCTATTACCAAGGACATCGCTTCCTATTACCGAAACACTTCAGAATCAGATCATTTCGAAAGTTAACTCCTAGATCCAAATCAGAAAAAATATCTTCATAACGTTAGCCATTGAGCCAATGAGCGTACCTGCGAGCCGCCATGTTCGGTGTCGATATACCGCGGCACGGGGAAGCGCGTCTGCAGAATGTCTTGTGCGTCGTCGACGGGCGCCCGCAGCAGCTGCGCGAAGCTCTCGTACTCCGCCATGTCCTGGTAGCGCAGCTCGCGCCATTGGGCTATTGTCTGTGCACAGGGGACAAAATCATAACGACCGTTAAAAGGTTATAAGCAACATTTTAGTCGAAAATGAGTTATGAATGCCATCCTAATTAAACGATATGTCCAAACGTTTTAAACTTTAAATTACTCTCCTGAGGAAAATGCTTCTTATAAAATGTGGTCGTAGTTCGGGCAGTGGGCGTACACTATTTATTTTGTCAGAAATCAGACAAGCTTAAAGGCGGTATAAGCTATAATATAATAAATAAATAATTTAGAAAGTGGCTAATTTAATCTCATAAATCATTTACTTAGTCGTTGCGAAAATTATTTAGGAACCTCGATACAAAACTCTTTAATCGAACTATGCGTCGACAGGTTGACAAAAATCAGATGGATGGATTTATTGATAAAAAAAAGTTTTTTTGAGTATTCGTCACGAATACTAAAAGTGTGCAAAATTCCAGTTTAGTCGGCTGAAACTGGTTTAAAATTAAATCGCAAGATTAAGAGATTGCAGATAAGAGAGATTGCATATCGACATAATATACATATCGACGGAACTACAACACTAGGAAAAAAACTAAAACAACAAACCTCTCCATGATAAATGAGAATCTGGAAGAACGTGTCCATAAGCAGTATACGGTCTGGTTGTATAGACGATGTGTCCAGCAACACTGGTTCTGGTGGACCATTGAAACCGTACGAGTACAGGATCGGCTGGATCATGATCAGGGACTGCGTTAGGTCTTCACGCATCAACATGTGTCTAGAAAAAGGTCCTATAGTTATTTCGGAACGTGTAACTGCTTTCTAATTATAGATAGGGTGGAGAAACACATTTTTTTGCATTTTAGTACCTACAATTTGGAAATTTCTTTTTCTTTCGAAATCTTAGTAAATGTGAAAGTTTGTTAGAATGAGAAAATGTTTGTTACTCTTTCACGGAAAAACTACTGAACGGATTGTGATGAAACTAGGTACACATGTAGATCAAACACCTATCGGTGTGTTCCGACAGCTGCACTTGAGATCTAGTTGCCTTCTAAGCTTTGTGTTTACCACCTATGGCCACATCATCACTTACCATAGTGAGATTGCGGTCGATCTAGATCATATCCTGGAATAAAACATATGACACTTTTAATCCCGGGAAAATATAACAAGTCCTAAATAAAGAAAATATTAATTAATTTAAACCACGTACCTATAGAAGGTAGTTTCATCAGGCGAGTTATTGAACACCTGTAAGAACTGCGAGCGTCGCAGATGGTACATGAACTGCGGGTACAAACTAAAGTTCTCCGACAGACGGAAACTGTTCGAGTCGTCTTTGCCGTACTCGCCAAATTTCTGACACTGTAACAAACATCATTTATTACATTTCATAGTTAAATTATTAATGAAAACTTTGTTAGTCAAAAACTATCACGGCTGGTAATGAGATTCATAACAAATTTTTATTCCAAAAAATCTACAAGGACTTTAAACCTAACTAAGGCTTCCCGACATAGATATTAAAATATAAAAAAATGTAACCTTGCTGAGTTCTTGCCGGTTCTTCTCAGCATGACATAACTTCAGTACCTTCATATGAAATGAAATTTTATACAAATTGGCCTTCACATGCACTTATGATTGTCAGACTCTAATACACAGCTCGGAAGGTTGCATAAGCAATGTTCTAGGGCCTAAAGAGTATCATACATTATGTCCACAAAGAATTAACATGTACCTACAGTACATTATCTTAAAGTAATACCTGTTTTTAATTGGTAATTAGACAACGCCTAGAAAGGGAACTAATTCATAACAATACAATAGTTCAATAACGTACCAGCCTGATCAGCATCCTATCGAGCCAGCGCAGCACATCGGGCCCATCCTCCAACTCAGCTCGATACACTACGAGGCGCGCCATAACAACCGCCGCCGCTTCTTGATCGAAACCGGCCGCGATGTGGTGTAAGCTCACGGCTGCGTCCCCCCAACTGACGTGACACACATTTAATTTAGCCGAATGTTCTGCTAATAGGACATTTTAAATACATTTTGACAGCAACATTATTATCGAGGAATTTTTAATGCTAAAATAATATCGAAATCAAGAAATGGGCCTGTTGGAGTCTGCTCAAATATGTAATAGAACAAACACTTTAATCATGTAATAATCTAAAAGAGAAACATTTCTTTTTTGAAACTACAATATAGAATCTAAACCTTCCATTTCTTGAATCGTTTCGCCTCACTTTCAAACCCTCATATAACTTCGATCCAGATAAAACCAGAGCCCAAATTCATATATTTAAAGTAGTAAAGTCTGGGCTTAGGGGCGATCTGATAACTTTTTTACATCTATTCACTTCAGTATATTCGATTCAGCTTGTGAGTTTTGGCCGCCATAATATTTTTTATATACCACAAGTGACTATGAAGCTGACGGGTGACCTGGTGGTGACTACCGTCGCCTATAGACATTAGCAATACCAAGGGGTACACCTTATTACAACGCCTTACAGGCAACTGGCTCTCAAGTGCTACTGCCGGAACACACCAACAGGTGCTTGGCGACAGATTTTCAACTTGAGGGTGGTAGCCAGCCAGTCGAGTACTACAAAGTACCCTACCTACCACCGTGCAAATCTAGAATCTAGAACACTCACTTCCTAGCAGCAGTAGTGACGCGCACGCGCCGCTGTCCGCTCGAGTGTTGGTACTGAGTTATAATCTGTACGCAACCGCGCCCGCCTTGCGGCACTGTTGAGTGTTGATTTACCACCTGCAGATTAATTTGAGATTTATAGTATAGACTCTAGAGTACAAATTGCAACTAATTGATTTTAACTGGAATCAAACTGTTGATTTTAGAAAATAATTACCAAACGAAATCACTAATATTTTCAATACAATTCAATTTAAAATTACCTATTTGTTATAATTTTAATATTCTTCCACTTTAATATAAAAGAAACCAATTTTATACTTTCAGTTTTGGTTAAACTGAACACACTATCTAAGAAAAAAAAATCTTAATTGGATCAAAAGGTACATAATCTTGACCAAAAACCATGTCTAGTTTCATTAAAATCCTAAACTTACCTCAAAGAATATAGCCATAGTAGTGCTGGGTGTAAAGGTACACATCTTCCATTGACATGTGTTGCCCATGCCCACTTCCTGGTCTGACACGCTGGGGCCCTTCACGTTTAGCGACACGCATGATCCGATCGCACCCGATACTAGAAATTAAACAAGAAAGATTTTATGAGAATGCATTCGTATAAACAATACATTCTATCATTTTGGGGTGTTTAAAAACTGATTTTCAATATGGAATTGGTATTAGTAGATAGTTAGGTACTTACTTTTAAGTTCCCGATTGCACTTAACCTCCAAAGTGCCATTGAATGCCATCTTGTAGTCTGACTTCTGATCCTTGGCAAATACCCTTTGGAAAGTCTGCTTAAACAACGAAGAGTTGAAGGAATCTCCCATAACCATGTGTCCACTGAAAAAAAAAACACATTTGAGTAACTTTCAACTTTGGATCAATCACTCAATTTGAATATCATGCTAAAATGATATTAATAATCAAAGTTTAGAATCTTATCTTACCCAGTGGAATTACAACACTGCTTCATCTCCATCAAACCAGTCTGATCCAAGGCACATGAGTAAATATCAATAGAGTGACCATTTGTTGCAGCTCTAAGAGACAAAGCTTCATAATGTTTTATGGCTTTCTTCATATACTTAGCATTATCCTTCTGAATATCATGGTGAGAACGAATTGGCTGTTTAAGCTCATCGTTAACAACCTGACCTGGCCCTTGAGAGCACGGACCACCGAGGAACAGCATAACTCTAGCACCAGTGTTGGGATAGGTGACTTCTAATAATCCAACGGCTAATGAGAGAGCAACACCACTGCTACGTAAAGGCCTCTTTCCAACACCCAGAGGCCATGGGTCACGACCAAGTTCACCTAATAAATCTGTCAATGCCATGTCACATTGTTTTACAGGCTGCAAGAAGCGGTGAGCAGGTGGCTGTGGTGTAGGAGCACCTGGACGATTTTGTGGATTTGGAGCATTTACACGACCAATAGCCAGTTGCTCTTGAATCTGCTTACCGGTCAAGTCTTTAGTGCCTTTGAATACATAACATTTTGATATACCTTCTGTGCCTGAAATACAAGGTTAGGAAATGAAATAGAAACAATGTTTGAAATACTGATTTGAATTTGCACAATAATATGATTAGATGATGTATTTAATAGCATGATATTACATAATTATATCTAATTGGCTGATGTCATTTTTATAAACATCATAAAACTATTTTAAATTTCATATTGGAATGTTACCCATGATATTATACTTTATGTATAAATATTGTTTTAGGTATTATAAACAATTCAAGCAGAAACACTAACCTAACTCATGTATCTGTACCATTCGTCCAAACGTAATAAGACCAACCAAAGCATTCTGTGGCATCAAACTTAATGAAGTTTGTAGTGAATCCTTAAGTGCCCCAAGTTCCTCTTCATCCAAACAAGTGTCCACAACAAGTAAAAATATTGGAGGCATAGTCTGAGCACGGGTGATTGTGTACTCTATTGTTGAGAAGTTAGGGATGAGTTCTGCAGGCTGATGCTGTTCCGATATGGCTGCATATTGGGGTGGAAACTGTAAAGGGAGATTTAATTTTACTTTATAAACATATAAATTTGAATGACAGCATAATCTTATAACTCAAATTGCTTCAATTTTGATTCAATTGTTATTATGATTGTTTAAGTAGCACTCGGGTGTCACTAAATGGCAGACAGTTTGATGTAAGCTCAATATTATTTATCATACAGGAATGTTATTAATTAACAATAATGCAAAAAATAATAAATATAAGTAACAATTCTAAATGAACTGGTATTCCCTTCTACAACAAAACTCATACATCTAATAAGATTTAAACAGTAAGTAGGTGACAAAACATGTGGCTATACATTTATGTTTATATAAAACACACAATCATTGCTGTCAGCATATTAGATAGTTAGCTGTGAGAAAATATTCAGAAAAATCAATAAGACACTTACAGGATTCCTTTGAAAGCAGAAGTTGCACACCCATAATTTAGCTCTGTAATCAACCTGGCACATAGGATTGAGTATGGCTCTGCAAGTATTGCGTGTACACAATACTGGCTCATACTGTATCGGTGGCAAATCAGGACGTTCCTTTAAGGGTTGATAAAGGCAGGCCAGGGGTACCACAAGCCTCGTCGTCTCGATCCTACTCGAAGGCCACACGTTCCACGTGAACCGTATGCCATCTCTATCTTCATTCTGCTGAATAAACTCCTCGTACGTGGCCATATTGCTGATCTATCGAAGAAACAACGTATAAACATCGATCTCCAAAACTGTTCCAACTTACACCTTATTATTTATGTTAGTTTGAAATTGTACGAACCAAGTATGCATGCGGCAGCTCGCCACAAGGCACGTTGTCAATATGTTAGTGTCTCACTATGTATTCATTCAGAAAATTAAATAATATTTCGATTTTACAACTAATTTCACCAGACGGGAGAGGCTGGCTGATTTGGCAATTGTCAAGTCAAAACCATAGACTAATCAGCTGTCACACAAGCCACGTCATTTTAGAAAACGCGACATATTTTTAATTATTTTTATTTTAAATATAAAAACGATATCAGGAATGCAGTCATGTTTTTTTGCATTTTAATTAATAACATACACTAAACATCAGAGTATAATGGTTTTAGAACCCATACATCGACAAAGAAGGAAAGAACTCTATGATAAATACCATTATCTAAAGAAGCTAAAGCCATAAGCAAACTCAGCGTCTTTGTCTATGGCACAGACTTGACACGTTCCTTTTCATGTATTGTTAACCAACGAAACATATTTAGAATAATATAAAACCTTGTAAATTCTTATGAATTAGCAAAATATAAAAATACACTTCATTTTAAATATACAAATAAATATTTATTATTGCGTACGCTTAGTTTCGAGTGATATTTTGTACTAATCAAATAAAATACATCTATAATCTTTTCTGAGTAGTAAGGATGACTTACTTGAATGAAATATTTTTTTATTTTTAGGACATAGTAAAATAAATTTCAATTATGGACAGTATTTGTAAAATAATTCGAATTTTATGTTAAAACAACAAACATTATTTTATATTTAGTGAACACAATTTAATGACATGTCATTGCTTTGTTTCGAGAGCTGGAAGTTTACGCCAAAAAGTGCGACTGCGCACTGGCCAAATTAGTAGTGTGAAAGAAAATGGCGATCAGCGAAAGGCGTCCGGAGTTAACGTGATGAAAAACATTGTTAAAAGCTCAATTACATAGTGTTATAGTTATTAATTGTGTCAGATGTAGATTAATTAAGTGTTAATGAATAGTGATTGTGTATAAAAATGGCTGCGAATATGTACAGAGTCGGCGGTAAGTAGCAATAATTGGTTATTTTTGTTGTAGCTTCGCCGGTTCACCGCCAGCCGACTAGCGGTGCTTTGCTTTGATTGTCGTACCTTCATTAATTGCTCACATTTAATTAGTTCAATAATGGTTCATCTCCAGAATTTACCCGTTTTTCAAACTGCCGGAATGGTTTGTGTATTTCTCATTATGTAGCTGTGTTTGAGGAAAAGTTATATTTATTACCAAATTTCGTCAAATAGGACATTAGCATTTGCATCTAGGTATCATTGTATCGGCTTGCGTATCTGCGTGCGGGTGGTAAGGCACCGAGTGCCTTCAGTTACATACTGAAAATTATAACTTTTTATGATTGTTTGATGAAGTTTTGACGGTTTCAACACGAGATTTTAGGTTATATTCGATGTTGTCAAAACATTTTGATGCGAGTTTTCGGTGTTTGGTGATGGTAGTGTACCTAGATGGTAGTATGATAGGCTTGGAAACCCAGGATGACATGATGATCATTGAATTGGTAGTGTCGTAAATTTCGTTTGTGTATAAAACCGCCGCTTCGGTATTTTGTAGTTAACAGTGTTGTCGCGGGGGACCCGGGCGCCTCATGTGCCGCGCTCCGCGGTCGTCGCGTCGAATGTTAATTAGCTCTTCCTTTTATATCACTTCCTATCATATAATGAATGTAGTGCCATTTAAAAGATTTGTGTCTTTTGTTTGGATTACATTTATTTGTATTACTTATTAGTTTTTATTTTATTTTAATTATATTATTGTTAGCTGTATGCACTAAGTACACTTACTAATTTACATAACAGAGTAAATAAAGAAAATTGTTGCTTTAAAGTTTTCAACTTTTCTGGGCCAGTAAACAAATCTTAGGATTTATCATTTTTACATTTACACTGACCTCAAATTACAGCATACATAATTTTATACTTCAGACAAAGAATTACTTGACCTACATTCACCACCTTGAGCTCTTTTCTTTTACTTGCACCAAACTTCATTTCCACATACTATGTCCTACGAAAACAGTTATTGATGGCTAATCAATGTGCAAAATCACATCTCAACATCAATATTATCCTCAACCTCATTTTCTAATTGTGGTTTTAGTCAAATGGAATGTACATTTCCATTTGACTTCCATCGATCATAGTGACATCATAAAAAACAAATATTTGTATATCAAGAGGGTTATGTAACCAGGTGTACATTAGTAGATAAATGAACTATCAGCTTATAAATTGTTACTCATTATTCATAAATAAAAGACTAACATTATCAAAGCTGCAACTCCAAAATGATAGAGATAAATATGTTTACACACAAATAAACCTACTTTTCAATATACATAATCTGTTAAAAGTGTAAGTCATTTATCTGACAGAGGTTCTTTATGTCAGTCAGCTTTTTTTCCTAATTTGTAAAAAAGATAAATATGTAGTAAGTTGATGCTCTATCATTAGATACTACAATAATGGCAAAATGTCAATGCATTTAAAATAATTGAACTGAGCCAATGTGGTTTCCAGCCTTTATATTGTTTGATATACTACATGCATTATTTTCCTGATGTATTTTAGGTAATGAGACCACTTAATAATTAAATATTGTTTTCAGTTGGAAACAAAGTAGAGCTCCGATCAGATCAATTTATTATTTTATCTACATCATCACAGAGAGTTTGTATTAATGGAAAAGGAGCTAATTAAAATGTGTGAATTTAATTTAACTTATTGATGATAATGAAGGAAACAATATACACACAAACTTTATAATATCAGAATGTGTCTAAAAAGTGCCTAAATGCAAATCATGCAACATTAACAAAAGGTTTTAGTATACTTTTATAAGAAATCCTGCCACCTGGAATTAATTAAATTACTGAAAAAAGTTAAAATATTATATTTTTACGTTTATACATGTTTAATAATCATACTTCTTAATATAAATTATTATAAAGCTGAAGAGTTTGTTTGAACATGCTAATCTCAGGAACTACTGGTTCAAATAAAAAAAATATTTTAGTTTTGCCCATTTATCAAGGAAGAAGTTGCAAAAATTCTACAGGAACGCGAGTGAAACCATCGGGGTCAGGTAGTGTACTATTACATGACCTAAGTATCTGAGCTAATATAAAATACGAAGAATATACAAACTTATCCTTTTCTGTTTCTGTTTCCTCATCTTGTAAAATGTAATACATATAATAACATCCAGGTATGTTTTATACCATTGGAAAAGTATGTTAATTTAATAAGATTTTTCCTTGTTCTGCTCAATTCATATCAATAGAAAGTATTTTATTTAAATATCAACATCAACTGCTGGAGGTATGTACATCATACAACTAAAAAAACAAAAATATTTAAAAAAATAAATTAAAAGAATTAACTACTTACTTATATTTTGTAAGTATGTACCTACAACCTTCAGTTATGTGAAAGTAAGGTTCATTGACCCATTACTTCAGCTTAGGTAGTAAAAGTCAGTAACTAGTTATTTTTTTTAGATACATACAAACATTATTGCTTAATGGTGTAATAATACAAATCTTTGCACTTATTGTGTTCTGGTATTTTTTTCCTCTTTGTATCACTAATAATAATACCTACTAAAATCATGTACCTAATGTAAAACTGAGCTTCCGTATGACAACCAACTTGGACAACTAATTCCGATTAATTAAATATCTGTATCAATATATTAAAAATATTCAACAGGTTTAACAATAAGACTTACGTAAATGTGAAATAAGTGTACTGCAATAAGCAGCATTTCATGCTTGAATGGTGATAGCATATATCATGTCTTAATTCACTCAGGATATGGATAGTAGTAGTACTCTTGTATACCATATATCCGAAACGGAATAGTCAGAACCTTCCAATGAAATTAATGGATTAACAAAATCTTTTGTGAAGCACTAACTCTGTAGTCAGTACCCACAAATCGATACACGCTATAAAACTGCAACACATGACTCTATCCATCTTACTCATTGGAGACTGAATATGGGGATCATCTTATGACTTGCATCAACAATTGGTTTCTATCCGCGGGAATTGAATAGACTCCCGCGCGGAACTGATTTTGGCTACATTACATAAACAAGCGTAAAAGCTTTGTCGAAAAGGGGCTGGTAAGCGATTGTAAACCAGCCATCAACTAAGACTAAATAGAGCTTTTCTGATTTTTAGCGTTGGATTGACAACTTCGTTCTATACGGTCGATCTTAACACCCTCTGTTAGGTTTTTATTGCCTCTTGGTTAGTGGCTGGTTGACAACCATCTACCAGCCCCGACAGTCGCAGACAACCAAAATAATAGACATGTAAGTAAAGAGTATGTAGGTTGCTGAATTTATACCATAAACTGTAATATGATGATGGGTGATGCATTAGACACCGCACAAAGCTTAAGTCACATGTAAGTATAGCCATCAAGATCCACGTGTCCTAAAACTAAATGGGCCAATGACCTTTCAACATGGAAACAAAGTGTCAAATATTTTTGTGGTTCTACTGTATTTTTTTTTGCAATAAACCGTGACGAGCGCTCAGCTTGGCACCGTGCTCGACAAACTGGCATAAACCTATGTACAATGCGCGTTTCGACCCATGATGAATTGAAAACACGCAGACCGCAGTGTAAATCTCACTCGGAAAATGTTGGACACGTGGTGTTGGGTCGCTCGCTACAATAAGTACAAGAGTGGTAAAGGTAAATAAAATCCAGTGCCTACTGGTTTCTGTTTTGGAATTCAATTAGGATTTGACAAAAAAAATGTCGCTGACCCTGATGATTCATTTCATTTGTACAGCCTTTTTTTTTCGGTCCATCGCGCATTGGTTTCCGCATCCAATCTTCAAAACGTTCGTGTTAAAGTGTCCTGGCCAGACGCAGTCTACTTATACACCTTGATGAGTGTTTTGATTATTGAAGACCATAGTTTAAACCCAACATGTCCAATCCGCGAACTGCGTCTGATTCGTATATTTATGAAACCCTTGAAATGTATTTCGAACACATGAAATGAGACACATAGTACATGCATAGTATTTAATTATATAGATACAATTAAATTAAACTTTCTTATGATTCAACATAAAGCACACGGCGTACAATTGCAATGCCGCCATGGCATTGGTGAAAGCCGCGTACCTAGGTACTTTTCTGAACAATAAACTGGTCCTGTCAGTTGGACTGGACCTCATCGGCCGTAATAGAATCTGCTAAACAGTTGCTAAACTTCGTCGATTTTATAATGAATAAGGCCAAAGTATAACTTAAATATTACTCTAATAAAATAGCTAGAATAAACGTTAGCTTCTTTAATTTTTCAATCCCATCAAGTAATGCATCTGCTATTCCAGACCTTAGAACACTCGGTTAATGAGGTGAGAATGCAAGAAGCTTATTAGCGAATAACATCTATGTTTTAACCATCAATATAAAGCCCACACTTTCTCAAGACCTACAATAATCATTGGTTATTTTTTTCTACTTGTCGCCACTCGCACGCAACGAAACCCACTTGCGCTTTTCAATGTTATCCTCCAAAACTTGTTATTCGAAAGGGCGTAAAGTCCACGATTTCGATTTTACAAACTGTTTTATTTACCCACAAACCCACATTGCATCGATATTGTAATGAAACAAGGCTCTAGTGACATCATTTACGACACTCAAAATCCGTCGGTCGTCGCTCTGAGGATACATTTACAATTTGGCTCTTTTTCTATTATTTATTTAAATAGCACTAAAACTGTGTGCACAAACTCGTAAACTGCTTGAACGGATGTTCGGCGGAGATAAATGAATATAGTAAGTTGACTTACGGTTGTGGTTCCACAATGAGTCGTGTTATAGGCATGGTTAGGTTAACCTACGGTTAGATAAACAATGATGTTTAGATATCTTACGTTATGCCTACATATTTCATGTTGTTGTTCACGTAACATCTAAGTGTTCGTTTTGTTACAATTTAAACCTCGGTATAACTAAGAATGCTACGCTTTTGACGTCTCGAAATCAATTGATTAAACTGTGAAATATATTTTTTGTAAGTATTAAGTTAGCTAGTATCTCTATTATGGCCCGAATAAAATGAATACCTATTCCACAAATTATGCTGACGGTTACAATTCGCCACTGGCATCTTTGTACATGTTCGCATGTTTGTCAAAAATTAAATGTATATCATTAATATCAATTTCATGTAGGTACTTAATTAAAGAAATATGTAAGTACATGAAAGGCAAAAATGTAAGTTTATGGTTTGTTTTTTAAAATAAACCCCACAAATATTTGAATGAGCAGATATTATATCTTTGAATAGTAAAGTTGCATTTTTAAGTTTTTCTTTATGTCCGAAGTCTGACAAGCAGGCAGACGGGTCGCCTGATGGTAAGTGACTACGTCGCCTGTTGTCAACTTTTTTGAAACACACCGATGGGTCCTTGGCGGCAGATTTTCAACTAGATTGTGGTAGCTCGCCAGTCGAATACTACAAGTACCCTACCGCTATGATTTCCTCACGATGTTTTCCTTCTCCGAAAGTCAAGCTCATTGGAGGATTCGAATCCACGACCTTTGCCACGGTGTCCGACGTCACTACCACAGAGCTTCGCACCCTTGCCTTACCATTACCACATAGCCTTGATCGCCTTCTCGCCGTAGTCTTCTCAGTTTTAATATATTCCGAAACGACGCGACGTAGAGTCAATTGATTATATATATATATCCTCGGACATTTTTCACACACGGCTATCTGATCCCAAACTAAGCAGAGCTTGTAATATGGAAACCAGATGACTGATATACTACATATACTTCTTTTTTTTTTGTAAATACATACTTAAATAGATAATTACACCCAGACTCAGGACAAACAGACATGTTCATGCACTCAAATGTGTGTCCTGGATGGGAATCGAACCCACGACCTGCGGCGTGATAGGCAGTGTGTTAACCAACCACGCCAACCGGCCCGTCAGATTGTAACGTTCATAAGTTCATTTCGTTCATTTTAAGCCCTGATAAGGCATCAGGGCCTAAAATGAATATATTATTACTCGTATGAGTTTTTCGTCGCAATTAAATTTTAAATGTCATTTGGCATGAGTAGTGGAGTCAATTGTATGGAGTGGTAGAGTCAGTTGTAAACGTTCATAAATGCCTTACCAGTGTCTAAACTGAATAAGTTTATTTTGAGTTTGAGTATAAGATTATACCTGGATAAATAGGTTTTAATCCCGGGACAATGATGGGTGAAAATTATATTTCAAGTAAGATCATACTGACAATACAATCATAATTTTTAGTTTTCTTCCCATTCCGTACCTACTCTACTAGTGCCCTTTTTAGACCCCATCGTCAATTCCAACTCCTTGAGATACGAGGTTGAGAATACTGAAAGTAGAGTTAAAAATACTTACTCAAACCTACTAACTAACTAATGTCTCATTGTTTATTCTGGCCAATATCGATTGTTTGTGGCGATATTTGGTGCGAAATGAAAAACTGTTTGGGACCACTTGAATTTAAAGTATGAGCCTAATCTAGTTGCATTCTAATAATCCCACTAATATTATAAATGTGAAAGTTTGGATGGATGTATGTATGCTTGTTACTCATTTACGCCAAAACAGCTGAACGGATCTGGATGAAACTTGACACACAGGTAGATCATATCCTGGAATAACACATAGGACACAGTTTATCCCGGGAAAGGATAAGATCCCTCGAGGATGCGAGTGAAACCGCGGGGGACAGCTACTAACTAAATAAATTAAATAATTTTGATGATCATCTTTATTATATGTTAAAGCTTTTTTCGAACGCAACAATGTGTATGTAGGTACCTGAATTTTACATCAATTCTAGTCAAGTCAATACATAATTAATGTTTATAGTGCCAGTGATGCCTTCTAGACACGATTACATACGCCAGCAACGTTTTCAGTCGATCGAATACTACGAAAGTAGGTCAAAATTACAACAGAATTTGACTCTTTCATTACATTGTATGGCAATTAATAAAAATACAATATTTTCTCTATCATCTTTAACATTTGACCCTGAAATCAAATCAGGTATATGACAACAAAAGAACATGTAAAATATCACAAAGCGAAATCTCAATAGGCGAATTCAATCATTCTACGCCCTCTCTTGATGACGTGTCCAGTCTAAATTTACTATACACTTACTTATTGACACGTTCCAAAAATACACTTCTTGGCAAAACTGAACGGGCGTTAACATCGCTATCAGCCGCATAATGCCCCAACTTACACACATACATATATATAGAGCTAGGTGATATTATATAGACGTATCCGCAACACTCGCATTGGTCTGCTATGTACCTATCTACGTAGATGAACCACGTAGGCATGTATAGCTATTGCATACCTATTGATATAAGTACCCGTGTTGTTCTTATAGGCGGCCAGGTCGCTGCGCGTCTACACTCTACATTTTACGATTTGTATTGATACATCCCAGGGTTCATTAATAAAAGTTCCTTAATTTTACTGATGCTTCATAGGTTTTCTATCACAATGAATGCGACGTTCTTTGATACTAGGTTGAATCGATTCGAAAAGTTACATCGATTACATTAATTTTCTCGAATAATAAAGTAAATCATACTATCCAGTATTGTTTAGTCTATCGCCGCTAACTCTCGAAGTTAGTAGTAAGAAGTCTTACCACAGAATCGCTTGATTACATGTGCCTACCGCTGAAAAAACGGACGAAGAACCTGAACTGATAGGATTTGATAACAACTTTTACTACAACACAAAGAATGTGCAACCTGAGACTGGTGTTTATCCTAAAAAAATTTGTTGTATGGCTAAATCCGTCATTAAATAATAATAGGACAATAATCAAATAATGTTCAATAACCAGAAATGAAAACGTAATGCGCTCTTTTCCTAATACACGTGAATCAACGTCTCATCGTAAGTTAATTTTAGTTCACCTCGAGATCGCACCAGAATGGAAAGTTTCATATACGAAATATGATATCGGCTAATGCTATTTTGGGCCATTAAAAAGTAAGACAATAATCGAAATCTAAACAATTTAATTGTCATTTTGGAATATAACACCGCATAAGTTGCAAAATGAAAGTTTCTAATGCTTATTCTATTTGATACACCTCTATGATTCTTTCTGAAAATATGCTGCAAGTTGCATAACATTTTCCAAATCAACCTATTCCATTATTAAATAGCGTAGAAAAGAAACTAAAGTCAAGGATATAATCAGGGTCAATCATGCTATCCATCATCGAATCGATTGATGTTTCTGGGGAATAATATGGACATAGACATAAGAGCACCATTTATTCGTCCAAGGACCACCATTTCCGATCTATTCCAAAATCTTTCAAAATAAGTTAATCTTTACCAAGGCTGATAGTAAAAATCGAGTTTTTTTTTTAAATGAAATCAAAATATTTTCACCAACCATTCCCTTTTCTGCATTATAGCTTTTGTGTCGATTTTGTTGTTCCTCCCGAAGAAACAGAACACGATAATACTAGGAAGAAAACATACTTCTTTCACATATCCTTCGTTCATGCTATATCGACACCACATGCTCTTCGTTTCGAAGCCCATGTCTTTATTTTGCTTCTTGATCAAATAGCGTCGACTGGTGTTCCGTCATTCCGTAAGAGTCGCGTTAAATTGAACATAATTAATGGAGATTGAGGAGTGTTTTGTAATTCCTTGGTGATTACGGCGACAGAATTTGCGATTCATTATCTTAATACATACTTACGTACGTCATAAGGTAGGATGTAGGGCTGCTATCTGGAAATCAAAATACCCGAACTTTGTAACGCCAAATCAAAACTTGTAAACTATGTAAAAAAATTGGAAACTGAGGTTTTGTGGTTCAATGACTCGAGTGACACCAACTTTTAGCTTTATGTACCTATATGATTCTGAAAAATTAACAGTGTCACCAATTCAGCAGATAAATCGACCAAAACTAACGTTAACAGAGCGTTAGTTTAATAGAAGGTTCGGAGCGTGCCATTATGCGCGCGGGGCTATTTAGCTGCTTTGAGTGTAACGGTAAAAGGAGCCATTTATATTAGTTGTCCATGTGCTACAGAGTTTATGTATCATGGTACAGGCCACGGTGTATCCGTATAGTCGGCCATCCGTTCCGCACTAACTACGCAACACCTTGACTCGACAATTGCATACATTTATTTTTTTGTAATTTTTCATTCGCACATTTAAACATTTTATTGCATGTCGCCTTGACAGTTGAGACAAAAGCATTGAAGAGTTAGCTGGTGACAAAATCATTTTAAACGTATGGCTTAGTGAAATAATTGTACATTTACGTTCCTTGATACTCGTTAATATTTCAATTTCTTCTCACAACCAATTTTGCGAGCTCGCCAATTTTCGTATGTTATAATAATTAGCATATTTACATTGAAGAGTTAGCTGGTGACAAAATCATTTTAAACGGTTGGCTTAGTGAAATAATTGTACATTTACGTTCCTTGATACTCGTTAATATTTCAATTTCTTCTCACAACCAATTTTGCGAGCTCGCCAATTTTCGTATGTTATAATAATTAGCATATTTACATTGAAGAGTTAGCTGGTGACAAAATCATTTTAAACGGTTGGCTTAGTGAAATAATTGTACATTTACGTTCCTTGATACTCGTTAATATTTCAATTTCTTCTCACAACCAATTTTGCGAGCTCGCCAATTTTCGTATGTTATAATAATTAGCATATTTACATTGAAGAGTTAGCTGGTGACAAAATCATTTTAAACGGTTGGCTTAGTGAAATAATTGTACATTTACGTTCCTTGATACTCGTTAATATTTCAATTTCTTCTCACAACCAATTTTGCGAGCTCGCCAATTTTCGTATGTTATAATAATTAGCATATAAAGTATGTAATTGTTACGCATACAGAAATAATAACGAGACAAGTTTGAAGCGAGTTTAGCAAATGCAATGTTACAATTGACAGCGATATAAAATACGTAACAAGACGCAGCGCGCGCTACAACTGGCTACAAGTGCACCGAGCTTCTATGTCATTGACCAGATATGTGTTGTACTGTACATTGAATGTAACCAATATACAATTTGTTTTCCGTGTTGCAGACTGCGTCTATTTCGAGACGTCGTCGACGTCTCCGTACCAGATCCGGCGGATAGAGGAACTGAACAAGACGCCGTCGGGCAACGTGGAAGCAAAAGTCATGTGCTTCTACAGGCGGCGAGACTTGCCCAACCCCCTAATACAGTTAGCTGATAAGCATCAAAGTGAGTATCTGCAACTATTCGATAAACTGGACCCTGTTAAACGCCAACTATTATGCAGTTACAAAAGGATTCATAAAATTGACAACATTCAAAAAGATATCTAATTAGTGCGATGCGATTTTGAAGCAATGGTAGCTTCAAAGTAGTAGGACTTACCTAGAACTAAAATTCGTGGGTTCGAATCCTAATGTGAGCTTGAGCTTTAGGATGAAGGTAAACATTGTGAGGAAACCATAGCACGTTTGTAGGTAACTTTTTTTGTACCTACTCAACTGGCTGATTATCACCCTCATGATGAAAATATGTCGCCAAGCACATTGGCTTCGCTTTGTAAAGGTCGGCAACACTATGGCAATCCCCTGGTATTGCTAATGTCCATAGACGAAAATATCGGGATATTTATTGTCGTTGTTATGTGATTATTCCATTATGATAAATTTTATTTGACTCGGATATCCACTTTGGCGTTAAAGCGTTTCAGGGCATAATTATACAGCAAAATAAATGTCAACCGGATGACAAAAATTTTTTAAAGTTTACATGAAATAATCCGCATGGATTTCATTGTCTTTATTCGATTATTACGCAATAAGTTGTTACCGATGCCTAGGCTTTATATTAGACAATCTTGAGCTTTCCCTCTTATAATATAATGGCGAAATTAAATTGACACCTACGCACATAATTTTGTTTCTCGAAGAACTATTTAATATCCTTGGACTAAGTTTATAATAAGACATTGTTTTGCTATTGATTTTCGTAACAGACCAGTCACGCACATCGAGTGGCGAAGACAGAACTTTAGGTACATACTTGTATGTTAATAATATTCTGTAATCGCGCCTGCGTCACGTGGACCCATGTGGATAAACGCGTGTTTGATTCTTTTCTATATATAGTCGTATTATCCTATACGAGAGCTGAACTAGTTATTGGCAACTAGGATTAGCTCAGCGGGTGTCTGGACAGGAGCCTCCCATTTGTGTACTTGCTACCATGTTTATTTGTAATATCATTCTTGAATTTTATAAGCATAAAATTAGAATTTTATGAACCATACGTAAGTACGCTCGGTGTTTCGTACGAATATATTCTATGCTGCAGTGTTCTAGTTTGCTTCCCAGACTTCCCAGACCGAGTGTCTTCACTTGATAGACGTCTTGTTTTATCTGTAGCACTTAGGGCTCCATATGCACGGTGTCACAAGATGTCTTCTTTATTGAGCATAATTATGTTTTGCAAAATGTATTACCCTACCTACCTACCCTACGTGTAAAATCATCAAACGTTATCATTGTCTACCAATATATGCCGCTTATCATTAAAAGGTCGATCATCTATATATAAAATGAGAAGTCCTGACTGACTCATCAACGCCCAGCCTAAACCCTTAGACCTAGAAAGCAGATTTTTTTCACAGGTTTTGTTTATAAAATGTAGACGAGGTTTTTGAAATTCTATCTCTAAATGGGCGGTTTCGCCCGCGTATCCCTTGGAAACCGGGTGAAACCGCGGGTGGAAAGCTAGTCATGTATAAAATGTGAAATATTATATTTTTAGTCGTTCAAAATAATAAAAAAATAAACAAATCTATTATCCTGAATAAATTAAAGTTTTAAGTTGTACACAAAACCTGTTCACGTTACGAATATTGTCTTTGCATTTACCGTAATCCTCGTAGAGATAATGATCGTGCTCATAAACTCACTTGGAAATCGACCCACCGCGACCGTCTCAGTATGCCGATAAAGTTGGAAAGCGAGGGCTCACGCGATCATGCGGTTGCTCCGATACAGCCTGTGCGGCGGCGGCGTCGGCGGCGGCGGCAAGCCTTGGACAAACATCTTTTATTTGTTACCTTTGAATATTACTGACTATGTATTCACACCTGCGTTTACCTAACTAAACTGCAGTGTAATCTGATATCCACGTTTTGTGGTAGTGTAGATTGTTTTAAATCAAGACTGGGTCAAAGGAACTTCAAAAAGCAGCATCGTAGTTTATCGATGATACCATCTTCATAATAGTCACAGGAGCAGATGCTCATTCTTTTTAAAGAGATCTCCCATCGTCTTATTCAGACCTCTCGTGACAAGAAGGCTGGTGTTACTTTGCCCAAAGAATTGGTATTGCCATTCAGCGCGGCAATGCTGTCAGTCTTCTTGGAACGCTTCCATCCTCCAGCGATTTGGGGATATTTTTTAAGCTATTGTATAGCTTTTATCGCGGGTTTTGAGCGCGGCGACCGAATCAAGAAATTCCGTAACGAAAATAAAACCTAACTCCTCCAATACCAGTGGAATTAATTCTGGACTTCAACTATCTCAATGAAACTATTTTACGTATGTATGTATGTACTTCCACACTTAATCGGACTCATGTAAACTTTATTCCCTTTAACTGTTTAAAAATAAATGTAAAATTTTCAAATTTGCGGTGTGTTCCGGCAGTTGCACTTGAGATTCAGTCGGCTTTGTAAAGGTTGGCTATACATTGGCTATCTCCCGGTGTTGTTAGGCGACTGTACTTGTTTTCCATCAGGTGGATGGATCCCTTCACCACAGTTAGAATTTTGTGCCATTACTGATACAAAAATGAAGGTTGCCTGCCAATTTGTCAGATTTCTGAAAACAAAAAACTAACCTCTAAGACTCTTTTCTTATAATAATAACTTTCTTCATTCAATAATATTGCGACCAAGTTTTCCCTTTGTTTCAAGGGTTTTTAATTAACGTAACTTGCGTAACTACAGAAAATTTTATGTTATCTCATGGTGCCGGTTCTGTTGTATACCAATTAAACTCTTTCAAATATATATCTTTAAAAAGTTGTTTTTTCTATCCTTTCGAAAATAGTGCCCAAGACGGCGATTATATTTACGTTGAAAAAACAAACGGTTGTAGTCAATTTGACAAGAATTTTCCTTTTCTTATTTTTTGCGTTATAAGATGTAAAAGGTGAAAAAATATAGTGAGATTAAATTAGTTTAGTTTGTAAACAACAGAATCGGCACCGATCTCTATCTTGGATTCCTTTGTTGTTTCAATGACTGCAGATACAATTGGCGCATCCATTTGTATCTGAAGTCATTCAAACCAGTAGAATTTCCTCATGTTTTTATGCTAAAAACATGTATAATATGGTTCAGCAATATATTGAAGTTATTTTTAGGGTGCCGTACCTCAATAGGAACCCTACTTTGTTGTTCGTCTGTCCATTTGTCAAGACTCTTTTCTCTGGGACTTCGTGGAAGTATCGTGTTGACAAATACTGAGGTCTGCAATTAAAAGATACGGCGGCTGTTTATGCTTCGTTTGTGCCGCATATTTTGACTCTCGCAAGGGAATCAAAACCTATAGGGTACTTCCCGTTGACCATGAAATTTGGCATGAAGCAATGTCATGTAGCACAAGAAAAGAAATGAATCCGAAAAACGTAAATTTGCAATTAAATAAAAAAGAACATAGGAAATAAAATTGAAAAAATCTTCGAGACTCGATTACCGCTATGAACAAAAGCCTCAGTGCGCGAGTCCGACTCGCTCTTCATCGGTTTTTTTTTAATACACTACCGAATACCATTGTATAAACCGCCAGATTTGTATGGCGCCATTCCCAGGCAGAGTTGGTAGTTGCACGCACCGATCGGGCGAGTTTAATCAATTCTAATTAAAGCCGAAACATTCATCTCATCGACTTTCATTAGGCGACCCTCTACCTGAATAGCGTTATGTGCCTACAACTTCGCAGACTCGACTCGGGACCTACTCTATATGATTACGGAATTGTATGTGTTTGTGCACCGACTTTTGTGTTCGTTTTGATACTTGCATGTGTGTTGTTAGCTCGTGTTTGTATTTAAATTTCACGATCTGCATTGACGTCGTCGTTATCGACTTGAAATTCAGGTTTACGGATGTTCACATAACATTAGGGTTGTTTAACCTGCTCTGTCGCCATTTTGATCGAGTGAATCGTCATCTTGACTTGTCATGGGCTTGTGAAAATCTGTTAAATTACTTCTAACTGACAATAGTTTTTCCACGAACGACGTACCTACAATGTCCGTAAACAATATTTTTTAACAAATTTGTGGGTTGTAATCTCTGAATACTTTGACTCTCGTCATTTTATTTAAAATGTTAGTTAATATTTTTGGTCCCAGGAACGAATTCAGACTGTGTTATGTGAAGAATAAGGTTTTTTTACATTATTTAAAAGTTCTTTGAATATAGGACAAGGAATTTGAATCTAAGGACAGGCGTGGAATTAATCAGTGTCATAAAGACATTGTTAGGTAACCGTTCTCAGGAGCGCTTGGCGCTAGTGGGATCGCGCCCCCAGTTGCGTGGTAATGACCCAGGTGGCAGTGTGGTATGTAGCTATAACAATGATGATCGTTAACTTTAAATTCAGATTTTCAGTGATGTATTTTTTGTCCAAACAAACTATTATTACGGTTTATTTTTAAGTTGTGCGACACTTTTTGACCCCGACTCCATTACGATTCTGCTTCATCGCGATCGCTTACAGTGAGATGCGCTATTTATTGCATGGTTGAAATAACTTAAAATAATAGGAAGTTTTAAATTTTTTAAAACTTGACTGAACTTAATTATCCTTCTCTTCAGTATTTTACCAAGTCAGCGCTTTTTTAAATTGGTAGAATTTAACTATCAGCTACTTACCACAAGGCACTCGGTGGTCAGGGGCTGGCGGCTATGCGCGTGGTTGAGTTTTTAGACGATTACCAACGCCCGTGGCGTAGTATAAAGAGGATCAGTAGGTCAACTCCGGGCCAACCACAATAATATTACCCTAGTATTCGGTTAGGGTTATGGAAGGATTATTATTTTACACGATATCGTAAACATTTATATTTGTGATAAAACTGCGAACTCTAGAGGGCTTTGGAGAATAAGTAACATTGTTTTTAGGTAGTTACGTGTTTATGTTATTCAGTTCATGTCGTATTCAAAAAGATGTTTAATATTTTAGTTACTCTTTGGTTATCCTTATTCTCTTAGCAAAACCGAACATCAGCACAGCATGAGTACGCTTTCCATGTTTTTTTTATAAATATCTGAAGCCAAATAGTTTGAAAAAAATATTTGAATAGATAAGTATAACATAATGATAGCTTCCGGTTTCTACATGAATTGATACTTATATGTGCTTCGCAGCGTTCACAGGATGCCATAGGCATCTTTTGTGATCTATCAAAGGCGTTTGACTGCGTCGGTGGTCGTTCGACCACCGTACTCTGCTCATAAAGCTTAATTATTATGGTATTCGTGGAACTGCTCATGAACTTGTTTTGTCTTATTAAACTAATCGCCAACAAAAGGTACGAGTTGAAGGTACAACGTCCAACGGTTCTTTAATCAAAATGGGGGTACCTCAAGGTTAAATTCTTGGGCCATTTCTATTTCTAGTATATATTAATGATTTACCATCGGTCGTAAATGGTCTCTCAGATGTAGTCTTGTTTGCTGACGATACCTCATTCATTTTTAAAGTAGATAGAAAAGATAAAGAACTTACTAGAGTAAATGATACCTTATCAATAGTTTCTAAATGGTTTGCTGTAAATAATCTTTTATTAAACTCTAAGAAAACAAAATGTTTAAGATTCTCTCTTCCAAACGTAGCGCAAGTAGACAGTAGGGTATTAATAGATGACAGCAGCCTGGGACTAGTTGACAAAACTGTATTTTTGGGTATAACACTTGATAATAAACTACAATGGGGTTCTCATGTACAATCTTTAGCTAGTAAATTGAGTTCTGCTGTATTTGCTGTTAGAAAAATCAGACAATTGACGAATGTTGAGACGGCCAGATTAGTTTATTTTGCATATTTCCATAGTCTTATCGTATTGCTTTTTACTGTGGGGAGCTGCTGCACATATTGAAACAATCTTTGTATTACAAAAAAGAGCCATTCGTGCAATCTACAGTATGGGTCCACGTGAATCATTAAAGGAAATATTTAAGGAAATAAACATTATGACTTTACCTCCACTGTATATATATGAAAATATAATGTTCATACGAAAAAATTTAGACTTGTATAAATCAAATGTAGAGATTCATAATTTCAATACAAGACAAAAAGATAAATTAGTTGTTCCGTATTTTAGAGCTAGAGTTAAAAAGTCATTTCTTGGGAACAGTGTTCGATTTGATAATAAATTACCAGCATCTGTTACCAAGATTACTGATTCTAAATTCAAATCGTACATAAAGAAAGTTTTGAAAGAAAAAGCTTATTACAAGGTAGCCCATTATATTGAGGATAAAGATGTCTGGAGGTAGCTGCACTCTGTACAAGTTACACATTGTTTTTTATTGTTAATTACCATTTTTTTTTAATACCTACGCTTTTAATATCTAGGTATTTTTTGTTTTAGTTAACTATATAGGTAACTAATGCTGGTTATAATTTTTTATGTATTTTTGTATTAGTTTAAGAATAAAATTGTTAAACATTTGAAAAAAAAAAGCCAATATAGTCAGATGGTCCAAAAATATTTAAAAAATGTAACCTTGCTGAGTTTCTTGCCGGTTCTTCTCAGTTGAAGGCTGACTTCCGAACCGGTGGTAACTTCTGTAATTCGACCTTCATAAGTGCCCTTCTAGGGCCTAAACTGAATAAATGGTTTTGACTTTGACTTTGAAGTAACAAACTATGTGGAATACCTATAAGGCGAAAAAGAAGTAAACAATCCGCGGACGCGTATCGCGCGTGCATTTGCATATCTACACAAATCACACATAGTAACAGCCATCAGTGGGAGGGTGGGTTTGTATAGCGAGAGTTTCAGGACAAAGGTCGTGTGTTAATTCGGACCGCGTAGACCAAGGGGCGCGCGCGCGGGCGGTCGGGGTTAGTAAACATAATCATGGCCTCCTCCCGCTGCCTGTACAATTCAGTAGCTAAATGGGAATGAAGAGTTGCCTCACCCGCACCCCGTCTCACACCCCGCGCTTTCTGTCTGCCTCGACGCCCACACGTCTTGTGATGTGTACGTACATGTTGATATTTGTCGAAGATATGCTTATTTTTTAGATAGGTACACAGTCTGAAATAAATTAAAATTTAATACACGCGGTAAAAATAATTTAAGTATTGTAACTCGTGACGTTGGGTCTAGGCAAATTTTACCTGAGCTGTAAAGATTGCCGTAATGACTGGCCACCATCAAGGCGTCCCCTGCCGCACTCGACTCAACACAATAAGTCGTAAAGGGCTCAAGACACATTCAACATAATTATGTTTTTACGCAATAAAAATAGTATGGGAGACATCAATACTTCGTGACTTGTATTCTAAAGTCCTTAACTGGATGCCTACAGCCTCCCCCGGACGGCTAACCCCCTCGTATCGACCGTAGCGCCCTCATCTCGCAGGTATACGCAACACTTATCCCGGTTTTAATTGTCGCCACGCGCCGATGACCCGCGCTTCCAACTTCGTTACTAGTCTGGTAAGAGAGCCTGCTCACTCACTGCCAATTACTGCCAACACACTAATTATAAGCGAAATGTATTCACTATGTCTTTCCTCATTGTCGTTCATATGAAATCCGTTTTGAATTTGGTCATCTGAATCTATATATTTTGCTATTTTATAAACTATCGATAATATTTTTCTGATATTTTCATAAAATTGAAATCGAAAGTCATTACGAGTACTAGAATCATGACCAACGAATCACAATTCATATTATGCAATCGATTGTGTATCGGTTACTTACACGAGTTGAGTCGATTATTGCAACATTTTTAGGACTGCTTGGTTTCTTACCCCTAGCGGAGCAATAAGCGGCTAACAAACTGCTGTTTCCCTTTCGTTACATACAGTAAGTATATGTCGAAAATATTATCGAATTCTAACTTTATAAGGCACACTCACAATATGCTGGAACCTTATATTAAAATAACGTACACATTTCAGTAACATTTCATACTTAAAAAGTTCGCAAATATCGATGGATAGGTGCTTCGAGTAGCTAACGTCATTGTAATGTGGAAGTTTGTACAAAGACAGCGAATAATTTGCTGATAGCTTTGGTTCAATCCAAAACCCGCATAGACATAACAATATATTTAACACTAGTGACGCGAGTTTTATTACTGACTAGCTAGGTAACTAGCTTTTGCCTCGCGATTTTTCCCGTGTTTAGAGGGATCTAATATAATTATTTCTTGGGAAATTGCACCGTAATCTGTTTCTATGCACGTTTTCTGTACGAGATGATTTATTAAAATTCTTAGGAATGATTGGGTCATTTTTACTGTATCAATCTTCAGGAAACCTTACAATAATAATAACATTCCGGGACATTCACACACGGCCAACTGATCCAAAACTAAGTAGAGCTTGTACTGTATGTCCTGGGTGGGAATCTAACTCACACCCTGTGGCGTAATAGGGTTCTTACCAACAACGACACCAAAACAGTACTGTTCATATGAAATCCATCTCTGCTGCTAAAAGACAATTTCTGCCTGCCAATAATTTCTAGAGCCTTTATTTCCTGTGGCGAAAAATCGTCATATCATAGTAACAATATAAACCCAAAAGATTTTATTGTCCTTTCACACAGGAGCGTATTGGAC
This sequence comes from Ochropacha duplaris, assembly GCA_951361185.1. Lineage (NCBI taxonomy): Eukaryota > Metazoa > Arthropoda > Insecta > Lepidoptera > Drepanidae > Ochropacha > Ochropacha duplaris. The sequence continues at coordinate 8,416,859 of OX592707.1, read as the reverse complement.
GTGATTTTTGCATAGAGCCTGTTAATGTAGTAAAGAGTGACATATATGTATATGCTCCTTTTGATCCTGGGGACACGGGGAAAACCACGGGGCGTAACTTAGTAAATAATAAATAACAGTCAAGCATGTAATTAAAACTAGCTTATGTTGCTTATGAAACTAATTCGGTGTGGTTGTAGAAAAAAGCTTCCCAAAATATGAATGTATTACAGAGTGGTTTTATGTATCTCAGTTGTCTCACTCAATATTTTGTTAAGGTAAAATGCACAGACTTACAGTCTAGCGCTCTATGGCTGACGTAAAGTACGTTTACGGGTTCGTTTGCCTTACATTTGCACCAATGCGTGATATTTCGCACTTTCTTTAGACCATTAGGAGTTGAGTAGACACCATCTATTTTACTTTTTTTTTATCTCAGTAATATGATATGTGCAGACTTGCCATATTGCTACTGTAATAAACCTTGAGGAGATCGAAATCAAGCTTGGAATTAAAATCAGTTTTGGATATTTTGCGTACAAGTTATGAAATTACGTCTTGTAAATGTAAACCGGTTTATTATCTTCCGTATTAGGGTTTAAAGTACGAAACGTGTTTTAACTCTACGATATTGGCGATTTACGAATCGTGTTACATTTTCAACTGTCTTACTGTGTCAGTAAGAGAAAGGGCTGGGGTGTCGTTAGCATGGTTCCCATGGGCGTCCTAATGAACATCACAAACAGCTTCACGGTCTGCCGGGCCGCACCGTTGCGCGTGATCCTGAAGGCGGTGACGTCACCACTGACAGCGTCGGTGGCTGCGCACGGGCACGTGGACTCGTGGAGGCCTCGGGCGCATTGAAAGTGAGACCGTGAGCGGGGTGCGCGGGGCAGAAACGGGGTCGATGAACCTCGCGCATCCAACCGATCCGCACTTGTACAAGACCGTCGTATTGTTTCAACATCCCGTAGCTTACACTCTAGCGTCGCTCTCATTGAAAACCGGACTCGTAATAGTTGAAATTGTAAGATACGCCATATTTAGAGCACCAACTTGACATTGAGACGTTAAATCGGGGATTTATTTAAAGATTCTGTGTCCCATATGTGTCATACATAACATAACTGAAAAAAACGTAGATATGAAATTGTTAGTTGTTATAACATCGCAGCACGGTATTGAAATAAGAGCAGAGAAAACTACGAATATGAAGTTTGTTATAATACGTATGTTTCTTGCAATTATTGGGCGGAAGCGAGCAGGTGAAGCGAGTATCCGTTTCGTCGCTTTGCTGGCTGGTTACGATCACACGTAGTGGTACGGTGACATCGTTACTGGATGGCGTATGTAATGTACATTGAAAGTGTATGCTCCAGGATAGTTTCTTGCAGCACAAAGATATATCAATGTACTTAACGTATCATAACAGAAACTACTTGTTTGTTGATTTCATTTTTTTCCGGACGCGTCAAAGTAGCCTTACGATAAAGGTCTATATTTTTTACCACGTATGTGTCTACTTTTTTTTTAATATTCCACTTATGTAGTATTATATCGAACGCTGACCGTTCAAGTAGGTAACGAGTATTAGAACAAGGTCGTATAGTTTGAGGTTGTTTGAGGCTCTGCAGGTGCCACCACCAGTCGTTATCCACTCCATATATCTTGTAGATGTAGTTTGTGCAAGCCATGCTCGAATTAAATTATTATCTACCTAAGAATATACGATCAATAATCTCCGCTTAATTCAATAATGATTATTAAATGAACCGGTTCGCATGCTTCTACAATTTATAAGGTCTGGAACACCTGGTGGGTTTAGTAACTACTGCATGCAATTCGTCATTCGTCTATATGAGGGAGATAGTCCCGAAAATACATTTCAAATGTTTATCACAGCAAACAACATAAATATTTCGCACAAAATCATTTTTAGGGTTCCGTACCCATAGGGTAAAAATGGAAACCCTATTACTAAGACTCTGCTGTCCGTCTGTCTGTCACCAGGCTTTATCTCATGAACCGTGATAGCTAGACAGTTGAAATTTTCACAGATTTTTATGTTGCTGATGCTGCTATAACAACAAATACTAAAAACTACAAAAATTGTACGGAACCCTCGGTGGGCGAGTCCGACTCGCACTTGACCGGTTTTTTATTGTTTATTTTTACTACACTATTAGTTGGGCTACTGATGGTTTTCATGTACTATGTTTTTATTAATGATATTAAATGATCTTAAATATTTTAGTTTGCTTTAATCAAAAGGGAAATGCATTTTAATTGTTACCAGACTATAAAAACTGGTAGGTATTATAATTACAAAAAAAAAAGGAAAATAGTAGGTCAGTTACGTCTTAAAATTATTGTGTTGAAGAAATTGTAGGACGTATACCCACACCCACACGTTATTTCAATACACCACGTGATCGATGACTACACGTTGACTTGGCTGATTTGGGGGTGCACTTTTCACGAAGCGCAGTTTACTCTGCCAACGAAACGTCAACATTGAAATTGCATTGAAATTTAGTGGGAAATAAATACTCGGTGCTGGGCACAGCGAAGTATCGCTAGATGTGAGTCGGCCCTAAATCCATAACAGCCACATCGTTTTTATTACTTTAAGTACCAACTTATTCGGTAATTAAACTAAAGTGGTACGCACGGTGGTAGGGTACTTTGTAGTACCCGACTGGTTGGCTACCACACTCAAGTTGTAAATCTGTCGCCAAGCACCTATTGGTGTGTTCCCACAGCTGCACTTGAGAGCCAGTTCCCATCTAGGCTTTGTGTGCTTACCATCTTCAACCACATCATCACTTACCATGGTGAGATTGTGGTCAAACACAAGCTTATCAAGAATAAAAAAATAAGTAGGTAATTACTACTTAACTGTACCATATCGATATTTTTTTCAATTTGGTAGTGTATTCCTGTTATCGAAACATCTATAAAAAACTTATCGCTTTGCGTATTTAAGTATGAGGCCACCAACTTAGCCTGTTAGTGATGGGGTCAAAAGAGAATTCGTTTGCATTATCGTACTGTATTGTATTTAATCATTACATATCTTATCTACCACTGCCAGTACTAGTATGGCGGGAGCTGAACCGTTACGTCTCAGAAGTCAACGCTGTGATGAATATTTATTATCATTAGAACAATTTACCAGCTCAGTACGGATACTTCATTGTAACTGTACATACACTTATTCTAATTCAAAATGAAGATTAAGAATTTTAATCATACTATGTTAGACACATTCTGGGGTTCACCAAGTTTTCGTACACAAAATCTCGCGCTTGGTACGTCGGATATTTTGTAGAAAACTTATCCAATTTTAAATACCAACTCTGCTATGTCGTTGTTATGGTTCACTCCATTTATGGGGATGTATTTGACGGTGATATATAAACTGTTGATGGCGGTGATGATTCTTCTAGTTAAGATTGCTTTACTGGTCAGATTCATGCATGGGTGCAGCTGCTGATAGGCAGATCTGAGAGTATTTCCCACATAATAGTGCATTTAGAAGACCACCGCCTTCTCAAATATGTATACAGTAAAAACATCTCCCTCTTTAAAAGTAGATCACAGTCTGCGAGCTATTATCTCAATACCACTGTTTGTCCCGTCACGCTAAGCATCGCAGGGTTCCAACTGTCGCGCACCAAGTTGACCACCTAGAACCTTGTTAAAGCGAGCCGACATCGTGTCATTAGAGGGCGTGAATATTTAAGCAGAGATGGCGGGTGCGAGCCGCGGTTTACTCCCATTCCCGCTTGGGTTATAGGACGGTTGGGATTACCTTCACATTGAATTAATTCTGTTTGCTGATGAAAAAGGCGCCTCCGAATTCCATTTTGGCAGAATGGGAGAGTATTGCAAGGGTACTCACTGAATTGTAAATAGTGTTTCGGATTCCCGTCTTACGTCGGCCCCGACTGCTACCCATGTTTATAACCGGTTATGTTAATTACTGGTCGTGGATATCTTAGACCATTCGTTCATTTCGGCTTAACTTTTGTTTTTAATATCTAGGATGGTGCTATTGCTTCAAATATTGCGGTGTTTTTTGTTTCCTTAATTTCTCTTTTAAGTTTTCTCGGCTAACATTTACAGCCGCTTATGACATAGTTTCACTAACTCATTGACAATTATTTGTTTGAACAGCAAAAAAGACATAAACAATGATGATTCAATTGCTCTTCTACATGAAGGCGCAAGTTTGAATAATACTTTAGCGGCATAACTGTTCAAACACAAATAGTTATTTGCCTAAATATGTGGCCGGACTGGACCCCTCATTTCGTGCTTATTGTTATTTTAAATAAACACATCTATTCGAATTGAAATTTCAACAACGGTACATTTCGATAGAAAATTGTGTCACCCATATCCATTGTTCAGGGCGCTTTGCGTTACGCAATCAAGAGGGGTCATTCTGTCCGCGCCCAAAAGTCGCACCCGCGAAGTGGAGAACAGTCATATCCTATCGATTTGTTAAGATGGCGTGCGCGGGAGGCGAAGGGGGGTGGGTACGTGAGGGTGACGCGGGGTGGTGAGGGTGGCAGCCGCAGCCTCCAAACGGCGCAGCATGCAGCCTCGCTTGCACCTGCCCGTGCCGGTGCCGCGGTTCCGTAACCACCGCGACACACTAGCGACATCACACCGCCTGCACCGCACCGCACGAGTGTTGCGCGTACACTGCCTCACACCACGGGCCACGTGGACAATGTCACCTACTTTTTAGCATCTGCGGTCAATCATATTTGTTTTGTGATTTTGCGGTTTGAGATTTGATTTTATTATCAGGGGCCTATAATGTTTATTCTCGTTTTCAATTCAATTGCAAAAAAAAATTAAGAAATAAGCAACGGTGGTTTACACGGGCCGGTATGCGTAGTTAGTTAAACATACCTACGTATCACGCCGCAGGTCGTGGGTTGTATTCCTGGAGAGACATACCTATGTGTGAGATTAACATATCTGTTTATCTTAAGTCTGAGCGTGATAAACTACTTATTTAGTTAAAAAAAAGAGTAGGTTTCCTAGTACAAGCTCTGCTTAGTTTGGGATCAGAAGGCCGTGTTTAGGGAATGCCTCAGATCAAAATTTTTATCAGGATGCTAGAGCATATTTGCTGTAATTTTTGCAATAATTTTCGTCACAGCAAACGTTTCAAAAATAACCCTTTGATTTCTTTGCATTTCAAGGCTCATTTTATTCCCGTATTTCATTGAGCATATTAAAATTTAATGTTAATAACTCTGCCGTTGTTAATATAATCATCAAATTATAGCCGACATGTGTGGTGTAAAAACGTATGACAAATAGGTATACTCGTACACTTGACCTGTTGAAAGATCAAAGTCACTCATCATAATACAAATCATCTTATCCGCACATGGAATCCTTTGGTTCTTAATTCATAGTTGGAGGGAGTTTAACTATTATAAATGTTTTTTTAGGTCCTATCATCCTAGCTTGACCTATTTATATAAACTAGTGGTCGCCCACTGGTCGAAATTCCATAATCATATGAATTGACATTTCAAAGTGGGGGAAAAAACTGACGTACCATTTTTATTAGGGTTCCGTACCTAAAGGGTAAAAACGGAAACCTATTACTAAGACTCTGCTGTCCGTCTGTCTGTCACCGGGCTGTATCTCATGAACCGTGATAGCTATACAGTATACTGTTGAAATTTCCACGGATATATTTCTGTTGCCGCTATAACAACAAATCAAAAAAACCTACACTTGTACGGAATCCTCGGTGCCCGAGTCCGACTCGCACTTGACCGGTTTTTTGATAACGCTAAGGAAAATTGACTGACTAACTGCGTTTCAACTGTCAATTGTCAGTTTTGTCCATACATTCTGACGTCGTTGACACAAACATTTAGTTCAGGCCGAGTTTAATCGCAATAAGAGTCGGTGGTAACCCCACTAAACTGTTTTGTCTTCGCCTATTTACGTACAAATTGCAGTGGAAACATTTTCAACAAAATTATATTCACGGTAGCAGTTCGCAGTGTACGCAAACCTTAACCTGGGATCTCAGTGTGGCGCCCGCGGACCGCGTCCCGGTCTCCGGTGGCCGCCACCGCGGACGCTCATGCCTTCAAGGTCACAGTCGCAGACGAGACCCACTCCTGCCCTGCCACACTGTCACACTTTTTAACGATATCTTTTTAATTGCCCATTGTTTTAAAAATAAGCCATTCTGGGTTATTTTAAGTTTTCTATGCTTTTTTAAGGGTCCCTAGTCCCCCGTCCGTCTGTATGTCCTAGATAATTTACTTTTACAATGCTAAGGGATGAAAATTACAAGGAAAACTATCAATTTCATAGATAGACTATCTATCAGTCATATCAGTTTCATAGATCGGGATCATATTTTCGATCAGGTAAAAGTACTTTTGCGAGGATCGCTGATCGAAAAGTCTACATTTCAGATACTATGTTTTGCTTTGACGAATTAGGTACTTAACACGAATGTTCTTATGATGAATTAAGAACACTACCTATGGTAGGTGCTACACTGGTAGTTGGTTCGATTCTCGTTCAAGACAAACATTTGTGTGCACGAACATGGCTATTTAAGTAGGTATATATTTAAAAAAAAACATCCTTAATGCGTTCTGCCTCAAGTGACTGTAATATTTCAATGATAAGCTATTTAGTTAGTCGAGCGGATTCATTAATTTTGTTCTGATGAGTATTTTTAGAAGTTAGGTAGTCTTGGAGGATTAATAGTGGCAAATTCACAACTGTTTTTATTAAATTATATTATTAACGTAGTAATTTTCCATATATCGCATTAAAATACCAAATTTGCAGAAACCTTTGGAAATTCAATAATAGTTTTCGATAAATAATCAAAAATGTATTGAAAAAATCTTATATCTCTATTACAATATAATTCTATGGATTTTAGTTCACTTACTACATGAATATGTCGCCTGTCATGAGGCTGATAAATATCTTTGTTGACACTCGTCCTATCGTTTCTAGACGACGTGGTTGTTTCACCCCAGGCTCGGGGTAAACATGGGGCGATGTTATAAACTTCCGGGGTTTGTCCCTGTTATTTCACATCATGAATTTGTAAGCTCCAGTTCTTTCGTAAGTTAATATCCTGACCCCTATATCTGTACACACAGTATCAATCCCATTCTTTCTTGTTTCGTGGATTTCAACTGCAATGGATTTTACCACCTCAAGTATAAATTATCCTTATTCAACTTGTAAGGCCTATGTGTGTGGCTTGTTTCAAGTGGCTTGTCATAGATTGATAAGGCCATTAAAGCAAGGAAAACCGTACATGGTTTTATAATATGTATAATGAATCGCCGCCATCACAATGATAAATCAACATTAGTAATTAAAAAATGTGATCATAGAACGTATACTTAGATACACGGATAGGTAGATATATATCCAATTATGTTACGAGAAAGGTAAAATTACTATAAATGTTGTTTCAACATGAAAATTATCTGTTGGACTTAATTTTCCAAATTACGGAAAACCATGTGAGCTTTGGAAAGACGACAATATTGTGTCATGTTAGCTGACATATTTTTGTGTTACAGTGGCCCAGTCAGAAGACTCACCGGTCGCGATGAAACTCAAGAAAATATGCCTTAAAACGCCGGTTGGCGAGGAACAGGCGGCACAAGCAGTCCTCGACCCTGCGCTAGGTAAGACAATGCTCCAAGTTCTTTGACATCTTCGCACAAACTCATATTTATATTTTAAAGCTTACCTCGATTTTTTCGTTTAATATTTTATTATTTGGACACTTTGTTTCAACTGGTATTACGATGTATTAAATATTATTAAGCAAGTGTCCGTTATACGATAAACATCATTGTACATCATCCATCAAGATTCACCTTTATGTACTTATTTATTAAGGATCATCCTAGATGTATGGAGGAACTAGACAACAGTTTTGTCGACTTTGTATAGTAGAATAAGGTTTCTATCTTTAGTGTATGCATGCTTCGAATTTCTTAGTAAAACTCCTTGAAGGAGATATCAGAAATACCACAAGGACGGTTGTAATTTGGTGCGAATAAGTTTAGTTGTGGTCAAATTATTTTGTTCATATCCCTGCTTGTCTTCATTGTATTAAATGGTACCATATTTTGTCGAGGCCATCGTGTCGCCGTCCTGTTGATTGAGTTGTGCTTTTATTTCCCATCACGCCACGCATCGAGCTATGATGTCATCGATTTAATTGCGGTGACCACTTCATTACGTACCTTTAAAAGTTTATTTCAGTCTTCCATTGGCATATGCTTCAATAACCGACATTCGGCCGATCGATTTGTGGAGAGTTTATGGCGTCGTTATCATTTTATGCAATTTTTTTATTCCCCTTTTCAATGTCAAGATTAAGTAACGATTCGTCGTCATCGGTTTCTATTTCCTTTCTTATAGTATTGTGCCTATATTTTGTGAACACTTCATTGCGGCCGAGCAGAGTTCAGTATGCGTGACGGGTTACATCACATTTCTCTATATGTACCGGCTGCGTATGTGGGCATGCGATATATATAGGTAGAAGGGTAGACATTCGTGCACAGGTCGTTAATGGTACAACGTGGATCTGTTGTGTGGTACGCGGGTGGAATAACCTATAATTAGATGCGCGTACACCAATCCTCAGCCGTGATACTCGTTGATGTCTCGTTTACTCTAATATCTGTATAAAATTTCTCTTGAAAAATTATTGATTAAATATTGTCGCGGGTTAATCGTAAGATAGTACTTGCTGAAGTCGCAATTTTTTGGGATCTTTATCGTATCTTCGTTTTGCTTATTTACCTAAAAATTACTTTGAAATCCATTCTTATTGAAACGTTCCATACTTAAAATATTTTTGTCGTCCAATGATGAATTGAGCTTTTCCATACATTCCTACAACTGCGTTTACACTCGTCGAACAAGCTTACATTACCTTTCTCGGTCCTTCCTTTGCGATTTACTGACATGTGAAGCGGCTTTTTGATTCTTTTTCTTGAACTTTTTGTTATTAATTTAAATTTTGTTTTAGTTGTAATAATGGCCTGAGGGTTGACCAAAATCACAAGTAAAAGTTATAATAATAAAATGAGGTATGCGTTCTTTATATTTGTGTCGAAAACATAAAATCCTGGCGGCATACTTTAATTGCCTATTTATTCTTTACGACCGACAGTGCATTGTGCAAGCGCAGGTGATATCGTCTGTAATAGTATTGACTCGTAGAGATGCTTTATGTAATTATTGGTTTAAATACAGCTTATATTGACTAAGCTCATACAAATAGCATCTGTACAAAGGTGGGGCTAGGGGGTTGATTCTCGCGTATCAGGCGACGTGATAAGTGACGACTATCCGTCAATGTGCTGCATATAGGCGACCGTATGTGAGGCGGTGGTGCTTCATGTGTGAGGTGTTTTGAACAATAGGAGCCGTCGCGTCGGTGCAGATTAGACAGCGGCGGTGCGCGGGGTTGGCGGACGTGGTTGGTGGCTGTGGCGTTGTTTCTCTGGCGTGCGTGGCACTGCAGTTCTCCTCAACGGCCGGTAATTTGATTGGGCCCGAGCTGTCACCTATGCGCCGCAGTCGCCCGGCCGTCGCTCGCCGGCTATCGATTAGAGCCCCCGTCCCCTGCCCCCGCGCCGCCCGCGAACCGGATCTCGTCACGCCGCCATTGTATACCCGCGACGCTTAAACGCATTCGTTTCTCCCGATGCGAAAACGACGCATTCCTTCCGCGCGCCCTCCCGCCCCGCACCGACCGACCGACAGCGCGGCACAACGCGCGGCGCCACACAGGACCACGCCACGACCGACCCTCTCATTACACTACACTCTTACCACATTACCACTCCGCCACACTGGGACCATCTACACTACACTACACTACACATACTAAACAACAATATTGACAATCGCTATGATATCATCCATATCATCGAACACACAATAAAACTTGACATTATGCTCATCCATAGCAAAATGTAAGTTTAAACAAACTGAGTTTTCTGTTGGTTTGCGACATGCTAGCTTTAACTCATGTTTAACTCCTAAACATATTGCGCTATGAGGTTTGAAATTCAATTGGTTGAATATTCGTGAATGATTTCAATTCATCAAATTTACAAATAGCTTATGCAGTCACGTACTTAATGTGTTTAAGTAACAGCGATAGACTTACCTGTGACTTACTTGTCCGTACTAAGAGCTCATTGCATCTGAGCAGCAGCACTTGTGTACATCGACGTAGCCACGTTGTGCAATCCGCATTTTAGGTTCATTTGCACGAACATTCTAAGTTGATCCCATTTGCATACAAATCTGCTGTGCATATGATTACTGTTAAGAAATTCGCTAATAATTTCTAATTATGCACTAACAGCTTTTTGTTGTCCGTTGCTTGCTTCATCTTAAAGTAGCCTAAAATGATTTATGAAGTAACTCCTCCCCTCCCTATGAAGAACTTTATGCATAATTTCAATCAAAGTCATCTTGTTAAAAATTTCATAGCAACATTATATATTTAAGTTACAATAGAAATACATTATGTGTAACCGCAATCGTAGACTTGTACCTCGTAGTAAAGAGCTCAGCAACTGCCGCCCTTTCTATCCGTGAACACGTGTGTCCGATCCCCAACCGAATTGCCGTTGTCCCAACTTACTATACAAGAGGCATTACTACCTTTTATGTTGTAAGAAGTAAAGGTGTTCTTTCATTTTATACAGATTGTATAACTAGATGTACTTATTTTGTTTGACGGGCCGGTTGGCGTGGTTGGTTAACACACTGCCTATCACGCCGCAGGTCGTGGGTTTGATTCCCATCCAGGACTGACATTTGTATGCATGAACATGTCTGTTTGTCCTGAGTCTGGGTGTAATTATCGATTTAAGTATGTATTTACAAAAATAAGTAGTATATGTAGTGTATCAGTCATCTGGTTTTCATATTTTTGTTTTGTATAACGAACTCGTCGACAAGAATACCGAAGTCGACATTTTCAGTAATGGTTTATGTACCTTCAAAAATTTAATTATTAAGTGTTTTTCGTAGTGTTCAGTCGTTGTTATTTTATTTTATATGTATGTTCCCATTAAAAAATCCCAGGTAATTTTATATTTATATTATAGTTTTCACTCATTTAATTTTATTTTTATAGTGTCATATTGTGAGTACCGATTATCTATTTTTAGTGTTTTAACATTTTTTTTTCATTTTGTATGTACATATTAAGGATTAAGACATGGTTGTTATGTTTTAAAATTAATATATTGTTTTTTTTAAATGTCTGTAATCTGTTATGTGCATCAAATATATAAATAAATATTACAAGCTGTGCTTAGTTTGGGATCAGATAGCCGTGTGTGAAAAATGTCCGAGGATATTTACTATAGTGTAGGTACTTTGTTTGATGTAGGTATACTATGAGTCGCCAGATTAGGATTACCATAAGTTATGAACTTATGAATCAATTTTTAATACTATCTGTGATTCTGAAGAGAAAAATAAAAATATTAATAAGAACAACGGCGGCTAATGTAACCGCTGCAAAGTTAACGCAATTATAAATGATACGGTTTATATCGCCATAAAATTAATTGATTTTTCATTTGGTGCAGCTAAGGTTGTTTTAACTCCGCTTTTCGAGGAACAGTATCTTGATCTCGTGTCAAATGTTCCTTTATTTTGTGATCTGTGACTTTTTAAAGTTTGTTTGAAAAAAAAAAAATGTATACATCCTAAAAGTAATTAAATCGAATCATCATAGCGTTATCATTATACTAGTGCCTGAGGTTATTGATATAGAAATATGAGTATATTGCGCACATATTAAAAACTAGCTGTCCACCGCGGTGTCACTCGTGTTCCTGAGAGAACCGTTTACAATTTTCAAAAATCCTTTCTTAGCGGTAACGGATAGGATAGGGAGTAGCGCTATGAGGTATCTACTGCCAATTTTAAAGTTTGTAGCATTTATATTTTCTGAGATTTCGTAATTAATCAGTTTGCTTTTATATACGAGTAGGTAGGTATATAGATTTGTTTTAAAAACATCCAAGCTGATTTTAAGTTCAGCTCAAAAAAGGAATTGAAACTCAGTTTCATTTTTGTGATTTTTAGATCACCTTTTACTACCAACTTAAATGTGTCCGACCTAATCTGAAAATTCTTTCTTACTAACAATTGGCCTAATCATTGAGTAGCTGAGTAAAATTAAAAATGACGCAGAACAGGATAAATTTTGTAATTATTTATTTCCGTGAATGATAAAAGCTGAAAATGAACGCGTTTGCCTTGAAATATACAGTTATGGCTCTTACAGTAAGTATGCAAAACAATAGTATCTTTTGATGTTTAAGGTAAATTCAATAAATAGTTGGTAATTGGTAACATTTGGTAAGTTTTAGTCCTTTTTGTGACGACTACTGCTATTTGGACAGAAGTTTCTTTCAGAAACTAGAATAGAACTATCTAGAACACATAGTTAGTCTATGTTACATATAAAAATTTATGCATTTTGGTTTTGCCCTTTTGGGCAAGCACCAAATTATCCCAGGTGAAGAATCATGATGGTAATTTAATATTTGGTCGGCTTTTGTTACTCTTGCTATTTCCCAAATAATCGAATCCAAAAGTTCAAAGTCTACGTTATTGTGACTAAACAAAACGTTTATCATTATTGTTATCTTCAATACGATTTTTAATGATTATTCAACTTTATACCTAATCTTTTTTTCAATAATTAATGTTTCAATATGGGAAATACACATAGATATTGCGTACCTATACTTGCGTTAACTGTCGCCCGTACGGAAGTTATGTTTAACTTATACATACAGCTTTTTTTACTTTTTGAAGTAGCGAAACTGTATCAATAAAATAATTAAACTTATTCCAAAGTTTCCAAAATAAACACAGCTTGTTCTATAGAAACCAGATAACTGATGTACTTACATACAACTTTTTTATGTATGTACATACATACTCATACAGGTGTCCGGTAAGTAGTACGATAAACTTAGAGGGGAGATGGGTGGGCAGGTCACCTACCAAAAATACAAAAATGACCTTAATTTATTGAGGTCTTTTCCCCCTTACGTTCTTACCGGACCCAGACTCTGTTTGTCCTAGGTGGGAATCGAACTGTGTAACAGGAGTGTATCTTACTAACCATGTTTTTTAGGGTTCCGTAACCAAAGGGTAAAAACGGGACCCTATTACTAAGCTGTCTGTGCGTCCGTCCGTCTGTCTGTCTGTCACCAGGCTGTATCTCAAGAACCACGATAGCTAGACAGTAGAAATTTTCACAAATTATGTATTTCTGTTGCCGCTATTACAACAAATACGTTTTTAGTAAAATAAAAAATATATTTATTTAGGCACTTGAAATATTCACAAAATACTTAATTGTATATTTACTTTAATAATAATACCATTGGTACGGAACCCTTCGTGCGCGAGTCCGACTCGCACTAGGCCGGTTTTGCATAACCATCGCGGGTTAAATTATTAATTATAGCTTTAAGGCATTGTTAAAAGGTCGACAACACATTGGCAATCCTCCCTGGTATTGATAATGTCTGTAGGTGACGGTATTCATTTACCATCAGGTGACTTGCTTGCTTGCTTATCAGACTTGTGGTATAAAAAATAAGTTGCGTCTCTGAACTTGCATCCCCCTGGCGATATTAAATGTATGAATATGTTAATGTATCTTGGAAACGAAGATTGTAATTATATATACAAAAAACAGATCCACAAAAGAAGTTTGCTGTCTTTGAGTTTATACGTATAAACCGGTGGTAGAGCCGAATGTTACGTTCATTAAAAATTTTTTATTGCCATAAACAAAATTAAAATTCAATAAACCTTTAAAAACAATATTATTTTATTATTATGTTATTCTTTTATTAAACACTTCAAAATGACTTCTGTTAGTATGTATATCATAAGTTTAGTTTTGGTTATTTCAGTTCTTTTGTCTATGGTGCTGTTACTCTACTTTTGAAAGGGAGTACATTAAATAATAAATAATATCCTGTGACATTTAGTATACATGGCAGTGTATTCCTACTGCCAATTATCGGCATACTACTTAATGCGATGATAGCTCATTGGTAGTGACGTCGGATACCGCGGCGATGATTGTGGGTTCGAATCCTACAATTAGCATGAGCTTTCGGTGAAGGAAAACATCGTGAGAGGAATCCACAGCACGTTTTAGTAGGGTACTTTGTAGTACTCGACTGGCTGGCTACCATCTTCAAGTTGAAAATCTGTCGACAAGCACCTGTTGGTGTGTTCCGGCAGTTACACTTGAGAGCCAGTTGCCTTTAAGGCATTGTAATAAGGTGTACAACACGTTGGCAATCCCCCTGGTATTGCTAACGTCTATAGGCGACGGCAGTCACTTACCATCAGGTGACCCGGCTGCATGGTTGTCACTTGTAGTATAAAAACAAATAGGCATATCGAGCAGTTAATTATGCAGCTGTATTGTTGTATTCTATTTCTAATAAACTTTTGATATACTTACAACGCGTAACTTACTTGTTACTTGTGAGTATAAGATTTAAAAACCCTTGCCGCATATTTTAATGTCATCCTATGAAACTGCACTTGATATGGAAGTAACCTTTCTGTTACACGTAGGGAATATTTTTTATTTCCTCTAATAAAGAATCCTAATGAAAAGTAAGATATAATGGTTTAATCTATATTATTATCATTGTTTAATAAAAGGAAGGACTTTGGTAATAAAAGGAATTTTGTTTCATAACTTGCATATTTTGTTGCTCTGTACTTTGTACATAAATTCACTGTCTATTTCAGGTTTATTCGTACTGTATGGCTTATATATTATGAATGCTTTGATAGCTAAGGCAGAGTCGATAATCGAGATAATTTGTTAGAAGGCTAGCCAAATCCTACCTGCATTTACGAATAGACTGGTGGCAGTTTATGTGCATCAGACAGGGGCCCAAGACTAATTAATTACACATATGTAATGTCTGTTGTTTCAAAGCGAAACGTCATTGACCCCTGTGAAGAGAGCAGAGGCGTCGCGGTTTCGCCACTAGGTAACTTCAACGGTCGCGCGCATGCCTGATTCTAAGGTCGCGCCCGCCACCGTTGCCTTCCGATGGAAATCATTTCAATTAAAATGGCACTCGACAATTGTTTCCAAGTGGAAACTTGTCTCATGCTCTCGGCCGTTGAGGTCGACAGGTTCTCTTGATTGGGATAGAATGGAGCCAGTAGGCAGTAGGAGCGCATCTTACCGGCCGCCGCTGTTGTCATTGCGGTGTTTCGCGGGCGGGCAGATTTATTTGGACGTACCCCCGCCGGGGGGTCGCGGGGACGGGCGCGCCACCCACCGCGCCACCTCCACACATTTGACTGGATCAATAAGTAAGCAAAGGATGCCCGAGCAGAAAAACCATACACCCGACCACCCTAAGGGGGCACACGTAACCGACCCCCCCCCCACTAGCAGGGGGGGAGGACTCCACAGATTGCCATTTTCTCTTTGCCTACGCTTTAATTAGTTGCGTAGTGACGCGTGTGGATCCATAATCCCATGTTATTAAATTTCGGATCATGTCCTGTCCATTTTACGTGCCACCGTGGACCTTGTAAAGATTCTTAACTCAAAGACTTATACAATCTGCTGAAGTCTAAAACGACGGCAATAAAAAGCTTGTAAACGAAAGCATCAAAAAGATGATTATCAATCTGTGCTGTTCACATCCTTAAGTTCGTTCCATCCCACATAATATACGTGGGATTAAAGTAGTAAATAACAACAAAGTGAACCATAACTTAATAAAGTACATCCCCATAGAGTCGGCTCATGGTCTCCTATATTTAACTCAAAACGTCACCAATGCCACTATAGTGGCAAGATTAGATAAAGAAACTCAGATAATACACGGGCATACATACCGAGCTCCATCTAAAATACATAGCAATAACAAAAGCTTCGTTCTTTGTGTGCTTTCCTTATCCATATTCATGTTGTCGAGTTCATGAGCTTGCTCGTGGTCAACCTTTTGTCAAATTGTCAGTATGTCGAAACAATTGATACAAAAAAATTGAATACCCATGTGAGTAACATTAACTATACAAACATATAATGCTAGTATACGTCACTAAAACACTGGCCACCTCTTAACCGATATCTAAAAGAAAGATCAATATTCAACAAGAAAGACAAAAGTTTTATGGAAGTTCCACAACTATTCTCTTGGGTATGCCATAAAAACGTGGAAAAGTGTAAGCGTTGGCCTGGCAATGTTGTTCACACTTCAAGTTTGTTAATCTCATGTCTTAAAAAGGGAAACTTAAAGTTATCGAAGGGAAGCATAAAACTTCGAATCTGCGTTCAAGATGACACGGAAAAGTGTAAAGCAACGAAAATAGTAACCACTAAATTGTACCAGTAATTAATTTGTGCTAGTTAAAAATGTCACTGTCAGCCTCTACCTCGGATGAGTATGTCTATCATAACTGTTTTGTATTCATACAGGCCTCTCGCGTCGTCTGTAGTCATTCCGCATTCCATTTACTTCTAGGAATGTTATGACAAAATGCATAAGTTGCCACTGTACCTTTTTACTTATTTAAAGATAGATTCCATTTTGAATCTACTTTTTAAGTTTTCAAGTAGTATCTCAGCTATGCTTGAATGAATATTTTCTCGTGCACTATTCGACTATGATTCGTGTAGATAATAAACCCCCTTATAATCGAAACAGCCCTCTAAGCGGTTCTTAATTGGTATCTCTAGATTGCCTTCTAATTTTAGCCAATCAGAGTGCAAATTGCTCGGCGGCGGTAAAAAGTGGTTCGGTGTTATAGCTGTGATTTTTACGGGCGCTTCGCATCGGTCGTCTCGAGATCACTTGGAGTGCGCCCGGGCTCCTTTCCTTGCGATGGCAATCGAAATAATTATCATAAAGTAAATCCCCCGCAATTCGGCGGCCGCCCCCGGCCCGGGGCGTCCTCGCGGTAAATGGCGGGCCCTCGACGAGCCTCAGATACGAATAGTGATGCCTATCGGAAACTGGCTGTGTCCTATCGATGAATTGCTTTACCATTACTTTTCTTTGCTAAAGTCCATAAAGAGCCTTAATGTCATAATATTCTGCTTTTGTGGGTTTTTTTCCCAATTTCCCAGTAAGGGGTTCTTTTCGTGACGACTTACGATTTTATTTTTAAATAAATGATCTTGTTCAATGTCGAACTCAATCTTCGAGAAGAATCGAGAAAAATAATGCTAGTAATAACGACCTACATAATACTAGAATTAATATTTGACGATATGATTCATAGAACCTAGATAATTAAAACAAATTCTTATCATATAACTATTTCAATTTACATAAAATATGTCTGAACTGGAAGCTCGAAGTATCGATGGAATAAAAATGAGTAAAGCAGACACTATCGCATAGCTCTTGTCTGGGGAGAGCCAAACAATCGCGTTTCAGTTTTTGCCTCACACCGCTCCTTATCTCTGTATTGGCGATGGAATTAAACTCGCCCGCTTGTTTTAACGTCTTTCCCTTCTTTTTGCCCCCTTCGTCCTTTACCTTATTAATACCAATAATGGACTAGCTGTGTATCAATTCGGAATACAGTTTATACTCGGAACTTATTTCTATCCAAAACAGCCCCATTTTCTGGCAGTCTAATAAGTTACATTTTTCAACTATGACATCTGTCGAATAATTTACACCCTATTTAGCCCCGATACTATTAACCGAACACAGAAAGTATTATTATTCGTGTGTGATTAGTGAGGTGTCTGCGTGAGACTGCGTTGGTTGTAATAATAAGTAGCCGGTACAAACCACCCCTGACCCGCCCGTTCCACTCCGCTGTACCCACTTCTAAACTCATCTTAAGTTAAAACAGTTGAAAACCCCTCTTATTAATTAGGCGTAAATACATACATGTAGATATATACTAATATACTATGATGGTGTTTTCGGGGTTTTCGTATTTTTATATGGGATCGGTGTCTTGACGCGTCACAAGACGGAACGACTTCGCCCCACAGGGGTCTTGCTTTTGTGTGCCCGCGGGGACGCTTGTATCGCATGTTTGCCGACGACGCCATGCTTCACTTTGTTGTGATTATCGCGTAAAAATACATTTGTACCTTATGTATGTTGAACAACAGTTGAACATTTCAACAATCATTATTTGATCATGACCATATTTAATTTTTTCGTTAAGATAATTCTAGAAATAGGTTGTAGATCAGCTTTATTTATTTTAAAGGTCAATCGCAATTAAAGATCATAAGTCAACGGGTACTCTCCTTCGTAAATGAATTGAATAAAAATGTTGTTTTTATCTTAACACAAGTACGTGGACAGGTGTAAAGTTGTAAATGTATTCGTTTAAAGAAAATTCGTTTCACTTATCAAGGCCTTTGAGATGCTCAAACGCAAGTAGTTCATTGTTCAAGTAATAATAATTACGGCTGGTTTTGCGGTACATTTATTTAATATGAATAAAGTGGAATGGCGGACATGTTGTGTGATACGTGTACGACGCGTGTCGTAATGGCGGTCGGTACGTCGGCGCATAAAAATCATAACGTGACGTGGGTACGTTTCGCAATGCACCTGCCGATGCTGGCCAGATCATATCAACACTTATTTTAGCTTATCTTAGCTAATAAACTTTATTACCTATAAGACTCTCGTAACCGTTAATCGATCTCATTGGATGTATTGTTGGAATTGGCGTCCCTTCACGCGGTACCGAACTAAGTGCAGCGGTCCGCGCAAGGCAACCATGTTTCCGCTCTTAGGCAAATCGTACCCAGCGCGCTCGACCGCTCTCGGCTCGTCTATGGGACACGAGTGAATCATCGCCAATGTACATAATCTTGATGTTAATAAATACACAAGATGATGTCTTGCGAAACTATAGCGTTAATTGCAATTGCAGTTTTCTCGTAGCTCTTTTCTTCTAGGTCATAGTACTTTTCATATATTTTTTTCAGGCTCCCGATTGTATACTCTGTTAATGTTTCCATTACATCTTCCAGTAGCTAGTTTAAAAACAATACCAAAGATAGAGAATAAAACCTTCCGCAACAAGAAAGAATGGGTTTGATGTTCCTGGGGTAAATAAAATATGTATGTAGAAGCGAAACGTCTACCGTTGTTGGTGACATTATAAGTGTAAGGTACTTAGCTATTGATAGCATAGTGGTTTCTATAGCAACCGCTGCGAGTTGGCCAATGGTCACACTCCACGTGTGAGGAAGTAGAAGAATATTGTTGGTTCTGTACATAATGCGCAGTTTTTTTTTTATTAGCTATCATTGAAATATTTGTGTCTTTGTTTATGCTTCAAACTTGGCCAATTTTTCGTGGGATGTCGTGATTAGAGACCTTTTAGCTGTGCTTGTATACTTTATTGTGGCATATTTTCAAAACTTATATTGAGTTTACCAAGCAGAACGGCCTTTACTATGGTACTAATTCTGAAATTTCGAAAATAATTTCATAATTTTCATATGTCATCTTGCTCGATGTTACATATATTTCTTCGTTAGAGAGCTGGTCCCATAGTAAAAAGTTCCGTAAAAATACCATCCCACTACTACTGTATATACACACAATATTATAAATGTGAAAGTTTGGATGGATGGATGTATGTTTGTTACTCATTTACGCCAGAAAGGCTGAATGGATCTGGATGAAATTTGGCATAGAGATAGATTATAGTCTGGAATAGCACATATAATACTTTTTATCTCGGGAAAAGATAAGATCCCTCGGGAACGCGGGTGAAACCGCGTGGCGGAAAGCTAGTATTAAATAAATCACCTGAATTGTTTGTATGGAAAATCACCTTGATAGAAAAAAGCAAATTCTAAGCAAACAAATACAACCAAAGCGCCTATCCGACCAAGAACTATACTAGACTCTGAAAGCAGATCAAATATTTCCAGCCGCCATGGAGGAGGAATCTACCGAGCTCCCGGGCACCGACGGGCTGGCGCCGAAGCAGCGGCACCAGGCGAAGCACCGCGAGCTATTCCTGTCACGGCACGTGGAGACGCTGCCGGCGACGCACATCCGCGGCAAGTGCACCGTCACGTTACTCAACGAGACGGAGTCGCTGCTCAGCTATCTCAATAAGGATGTGAGTATGTACCACCGCAAGACCACCGCCGCGGCCGGTCCGCCGGCACCAACCAAGTACCATTGTTACTACATTTAATGGACCAAACATTTAGATACAATTGTACTCCTTGCAGATGATACATCTTTCCATGTTCTTCGCAGTCGAGATCTAAGTAGTTGACCACCGGTAGGCTTAGTGCCGACTAGCAACGCGTCTTTCAGAGATTTGTCCTTCGCTCAAACCAAATTTTGCTAACGAGCATTGTGTATATTGGTTGGCGTGGTTGGTTAACTAACACTACCTGTCACGCCGCAGGTTGTGGGTTCGATTCCCATCCAGGGCAGACATTTATGTGCATGAACATGTATGTTTGCCCTGTGTCTGGGTGTAATTATCTATTTAAGTTTGTTTTTACAAAAAAGTAGTATATGTAGTATATCATCTGGTTTCCATTTTTTTTTTTTTATGTCAATAGGTTGACAAACAGGCAGACGGTCCACATGATGGTAAGTGGTCACCGCCGCCTATAGACATTTGCAATACCAGGGTGATTGCCGATGTGTTGCCGACCTTGAAGAGCTCGTTTAACGCCCTTTTTGACAATATTACAAGCTCTGCTTAGTTTGGGATTAGATAGCCGTGTGTGAAAAATGTCCGAGGATATTCGAGGTGCATATGCATTCGCTCTGCGCTTCGACTCCAGTGGAAGTAGTACAACAAAGACCAAAAAGTGTTGAATTTGCTTCTAAAGCTACAAACCAGAGCAGTAGTTGAAAACAACCAACCGAAAGTATGAACGTATTCTTTATGTCCAACTATAAGCGCGAAAATATTTTTGTAGGAAATTCATGAATTTTAACCGTAACCTCTAATCCCATTTTAGATTTTACCTTGAACTATTTAGAAATACCAAAAGATTATTCCATAATTGGCACTGTTTTTTTCCAACTCTTATCAGAACCCTATGACCCACGTCCACTCAGTTGGCAACACTATTGTGCTAGTTGAATTAATTATGATTTTAATTTATTAATATTGAGTAGGTTTTGGTACATGCGTATGTATGTGCTTGTAGTACCTATCCATCGCTCGCAATTAATATTAATTACGTACAGCTTATCTTAGCTAATGGAGTGGTTCACGTCATATGTCGGAGAATTGCGAGCTCGGACACTAAGCCAGCGGCTGGATAGTCTGGCTACCAATCCAGACAAGACATGAGGGTCATCCATTTATTATGACACTCAAACTGTTAATATTGTTACGCCATTATGACGCACGTATAACGTACGCACCAATGGTTAAGCGATTTCCCTCTAAAAAGAAGGTGTAAAGCCCAGCGCACACTGGGTGGACATAAAGAGGGACATAATGATAAAATGTCAATATTATCCTGGGACACTCTTCCATCTGATCCTAAACTAAGCAGAGCTTGGACATGGAATGGAAACCAGATAACTTTAAACCAGATAAATTTTTAAAATCATGCTTTACAGTTAACTAGCTATCCCCCGCGGTTTCACCCGCGTTCCCGTGGGATCTTATCTTTTCCCGGGATAAAAATATAGCCTACGACACTCAAAAATAACGTGGCTTTCTATTGGTAAAAGAATTTTCATAATCGGTTCATTCGATCAGAGATTACCCCCTACAACCTCACAAACTTTACCTCATTATTATGTTAGTATAGATTTCACCCAGACTTAGGACAAAAAAAAATGCATCTTGGTTGAGAGCCCTAAGCGCTCGCCAAAAAGTCCTCGTAAGGGTGTATGTATATGGTCCCTCAGACCTTTAAGGCCTCCCCAAAAAAAACGGGCACTAAATTAAAATTTTCTAGAAATATTCATGCATTTTACACTATCAATGTTTCCTTAATTTACAACACAAGAATAAAGACAATGCTTTTTGTAACAAGATAATAAGGCTAAATTGCATAGGTCTGTAAACGTTTGTGTATTTACAAGGTTAGGTCGGCTAACAGTCTATCAGTAAACGTGACGCCCTAATCTGATGTCACTTCCTTTTTCCTACAAGCGCACTTGCAAGTAGTTATGTGAATTAATAGGGATAAGAAACTTTTAATTATAGCTTCAGGATAAAATGTAACCATTTTATAATTGTATTTAATTTAATTTGCAGCGATAGAAGTATTATGTCAATAGTGCCTCTAAATGTAAAATACTGCAGCATGTTACATGTTTAAAAAAAACTAATAAGTATAACCTTTTTAAATGGTATTGGTGAGAGTTACAAATTAATAATATTGTTATTTATTAATTTACTAGCTGTCTCCGCGATAAGGAGTATCATATCTCTTATTCCCGGATACAATCTATTCATGTGCCAAATTTCATCAAATCGGTTTATTAATTTTGGAGTTCATCTCGGACCATAATCGTGACATGGGTATTTTATATATTAAGATATATTTTACATATTCGACGCCATCTTAGCTCTTATGTAGGAAAATAATAAAAATAAATTATGCATATAATTTTATTTTATTAGGTGGCAAGCAAGCTTACGGCCCACATGATGGTAAGCGGTTACCGTAGCCTGATAGTCTATGTACTCATATAACCAGAAATAACATCTTTAGTATTATATAGGTATATTGTTAGATTGAATGTATTCTATTGTGAAATGTCCAATTGAAAATTTCCCTTTTCTTTTGTTTCAGGACGCATTTTTTTATTGTTTAGTATTTGATCCTTCACAAAAGACTTTATTAGCAGATAAGGGAGAAATCAGAGTTGGAAGTAGATATCAGACTGAAGTAACTAATTTATTAAAAGAAGGTATGTATTGACTGCACATTATATTTTTTACTATAAAGCTCCTTACAGGACCATACCAAAGTGTACTGTCACATGCACAAATAAATTTTCATTGTTTTATATGAGCTTTGAGCAGAGCAAAGTTAAACACAAAACGGACCACATTATGGTTGATCAACATCAACTATATTACTTTAGATAGTGTTTGTGTTTGACCACAATTTCGTTTTTAGGGTTCCGTACACAAAGGGTAAAAACGGGACCCTATTACTAAGACTTCACTGTCTGTGTCTGTAATTTAATAATAAATAATAAAATTAAAATAAAATAAATATTTAAGGGGGGCTGATTTTTTTGCCTTTTTTACGGAACCCTTCGTGCGCGAGTCCGACTCGCACTTGGCCGGTTTTTTACTTTGTATAAGCTTGTGTTTGACCACAATCTCACAATAGTAAGTGATGATGCGGCTGATGGCGGTAAGCACATAAAGCCTATAAGGAATCCATAATTAGTGATAGAAGCCAAAAGTGGACAGGGACTGGCTCTCAAGTGCAGTGCATTTTCAACTTGGTAGCCATTCAGGCGAGTAGACGAGAACCCTATACAATGTTTTCCACATGGTCTACGTCAAAGCATTCTACGACTACCACTCTTTTTGTCGTACCATGCACGATAATCCGTCAATGTCATCCATCGACTACAGTGTGTATAAAATTCGGTTTAAAGAATTTATTTCTCAAAAGAATATTACATAGTTCACTCAATATGAGAAATTTTATACAATTGTAAAAATATAAGAGTTACATTTGTTATTTCGGTTTTGGTCAACAGGTATTATTGTTTAAGAGGTACATTTTTAATCTAGTTTTAAAAGTGTTTTGGTCAATGAATCTTTAATTATTTTAGGTAATTTGTTATACAGCTGAGCTCCCTCATATTTTAATTGATAATTCTATTGGTAAAAATCAATCGATGGAAGATATAAGAATATATCGGAGATCAGTTGCACCTGGTTTACAGATGTTGATCTGGATTACACGATTTGTTTACAAATTAACCTACTCAACTGATAAATCTGGCAGCGGTTGTTTAACACTTGCAATTTCTATTCAAATGATTTTGCAAATGTTTACGCTTTTAAAATATGTATAATGGTTGTTACTTTTGTGTGAAAACTACTGAACGATATAAGAATATACATAAATACATATTATAAATACCTTTATAACAGGTCATATATGATAGCAAAAGCGAATGTAATAATATATGTAGTTTCCATCGAAGATAATCAAATGTTGCATTTACGTTGAAAACAAGCTATTGAACTAATTTGAGAGTGTACCAACTTAAATTATTTCACCCTATTCTTATGCTTTTTGTTAGAACTCTTTCTATCTATATAGAAAAAATTTATTAGTTTAGTTTGAAAACAACAGCATCGGCATAAGCATAAATAATTTTAAGGCCGAACTTACACTTTTAAGTTGCTTTCGTAAGTTTTATGTAAGTAACTTACGGCTGCATTTAAAGTACTAAGAACTTACGGTAAGCGACTTACAAAGCGTGTTTACATTTGAAAATTTATCGTAAGTTAATTACGTAACTTACTTACAAGTGTAAGTGCGGCCTAATAGAAGTAACCTAACATTGTGTAAAATATTGAAAAACTTTTAGAAATACCTATACAACTTCTTGAGTGTTAGTTAATGCAATGCTATATAACATTTTTTATTATACAAAGTAAATTGTTTGCAGGCGAAGATGACCCACGCAGCAGTAGTGAGACGGAGACGGTGGTGTGGACGCCGGAGCACGGCTTGTCAGATCGGCAGATCGATCAGTTCCTGGTGGTGTCTCGGTCGGTGGGCACGTTCGCACGCGCTCTCGACTGCTCCTCCAGCGTCAAGCAACCCTCGCTGCACATGTCCGCTGCAGCCGCTAGCCGGGACATAACGCTGGTACACATATACACTTTTTTTTTTATACCACAAGTGACAACGAAGCTGACGGGTCACCTGGTGGTAAGTGACTACCGTCGCCTATAGACATTAGCAATACCAAGGGGATTGCCAATGTGTTGTACACCTTATTACAATGCATCCATACTAATATTATTATTGTGAAAGCGTATCTGTCTGTCTGTCTGTCTGTTACCTCTTCACGCTTAAACCGCTGAACCGATTTATATAAGATTTGGTATAGAGATAGATGGAACCTTGGAGAAGGGACATAGGATACTTTACCGGGAAAAGATAAGATCCCTCGGAAGAAAATGTATGAGATTGAAAGACTCCTTTCAATCTCATACATTTTCATCAGTTGTAATATAATAAAGAATAATCCTCGTCTGTACAAGTCCGGTGAAGTTTTAGTGAAATTGGTGGGCTTTTTTTTAAATATTATTCAGTAAAACTCAAAATACACGATATCAATGGAAATAAAACGAAAACTTAACGTCACTTCGCATGTTCCCGCCAAAAAATCCCTGAAAGCACAAATTTAATATTGCCAGCACAAAGTTTTTATCTATACTAATATTATAAGGAGAAAAGATTTGATTGTTTGTTTGGATTGAATAGGCTCTGAAACTACTGGACCGATTTGAAAAATTACTTGACCATTAGAAAGCTAGATTATCCCTGATGAAAATAGGCAAATTTTGTCCCGGGAAAAGATAAGAGTTTGTTATAATGACATATGAATGTTTGTCTTGTAAAGTTTCACGCGATGGACACCCTGCACAAGTCCGGGTACAGCATAGAGTCTGCGCTGTCGTCGCTGGTGCCGGCCTCGGGCCCGGTGCTGTGCCGCGACGAGATGGAGGAGTGGTCCGCCTCTGAGGCCAACCTGTTCGAGGAGGCGCTCGACAAGTACGGCAAGGACTTCGCAGATATACGGCAGGACTTTGTGAGTATTTTTACCACACTACTCTCATTTATATAGCACCAGTGGACCCGGCAGACGTTGTCCTGCCCTGAAAAAAAAACTTAGAAACCGATTCCAGTGCCACCTGCTAAGTCCAATTGTGATTCTAAACCATCAGTCAATCCGATCTAGAGATAATTGGGGCTCGATGGAAATTTTAAGTCGAGGCTCAGTGGTAGTGACGTCGGATACCTCGGCGATGGTCATGGGTTCGAATCCTACAATGGGCTTGAGCTTTCGGTTTAGGAAAACATCGTGAGGAAACCACTGCACGGTGGTAGGGTACTTTGTAGTACTCGACTGGCTGGCTACCACCCTCAAGTTGAAAATCTGTCGCCAAGCACCTGTTGGTGTGTTCCGGCAATTGCACTTGAGAGCCAGTTCGCCTTAATAAGGTGTACAACACATTAGCAATCCCCTGGTATTGCCAATGTCTATAGGCGACGGTTGTCACTTACCATCAGGTGACCCGCCTGCCTCGTTGTCACTTGTGACATAAAAAAAAAAAAAAAAAAAAAAAAAAAAAAAGGAAAACATCGTGAGGAAACCATAGCATGGTGGTAGGGTACTTAGTAGTCCCCGACTGGCTGACTACCACCCTGAAGTTGAAAATCTGTCGCCAAGCACCTATCAGTGTGTTCCGACAGCTTTTCTAGAAAATGATTCTTGTTTTTTTTTTCATTCAATCAATAATTAATATTAAACTAAAACTCTATTTTTGTCTGTATGTATGTGCGCTTAGTTCTTTTAAACAATGTAATGGATTTGATGCAATTTTAACATTTTAATAATGTTTTGTTTGTTTCTTCTGGAACGTTTCAGTGTATACAATATTGGACTAACCTGGAGCGGGTCTCTAGTAAAACTATAATCTCGCTACTGCTTGAGTGATCTCTATTCCTTACTTACTAAAGTGTATATTACATTGTACAGTTGCCATGGAAGACGCTAAAGAACCTCGTGGAGTACTATTACATGTGGAAGACGACCGACCGCTACGTGCAACAGAAACGCGTCAAGGCGGTCGAGGCCGAGTCCAAGTTGAAACAAGTGTACATTCCCAACTAGTGAGTGTTTGTACCAAGCGCATACCATTATATTACAACCTTATATTGTGTTGCCTGTTTGGTTTTATTGGGCTTTATTATACAATTAGTTTTAAGATGCACCTACATAATAGTTTCTTGATAACTTTTGGGGATTGCATTCAGTTTTTTTTTTGCCGGAGTCTTCTCAGTTTGTGTGTATTCGGAACCGGTAGTAGAGTTAATTGTAACGTTCATAAGTGCCTTACCAGGGCCTAAACTGAATAAATGAGATTTTGATTTGATTTGATTCAATTATTGGAAGTCAATGGATGCGAGTAGTAAGACCCTTGGGGAGGCCTTTGTCTAGCAGAGGACGTCTTCTGGCTGTCATTATGAAAACAATGTTTTGAAATATTATTAACAATTCCAGGAGGCTTTCCAATTTATATTGCCTAGAAGACATCTAAATCTGAAGTATTAACTGCCGAAACGCACAAGTTACATATTGTTATCCTCCTGTTATAGTTATCAATAATAAAGAACATAAAAAGTATAATATAATTGTTTGTGCAACATTGCAGCAACAAGCCAAACCCGGCGTTGATCACGAGTAACAGTTCGAGCGGCAAGACGGCCGCCGTGCTCAACGGAGGCACCAACGGAACAGCCGCCGCCGTCACCGCGCACCAACTATGCGCCTCTTGTCAAGGTATACACTACACTACACTTTACCAGTTTATAGTCATCATACGTTACCACCTTCGTCATCACATCTAAGGCGATGATAGCTCAGTGGTAGCGACGTCGGATACCGCGGCGAAGGTCGTGGTTTCTCCTACAATGGGCTTTTGGTTAAGGAAAACATCGTGAGGAAACCATAGCACGGTGGTAGGGTACTTTGTAGTACTCGACTGGCTGGCTACCACCGTCAAGCATCTGTTAGTGTGTTCTGGCATTTGCCTTAAAGGCAAACTGGCTCTCAAGTGCAATTGCCAAATTAATAAGGTTTACACATTGGCAATCCGCCTGGTATTGCTAATGCTTGACGGTAGTCACTTATCATCAGGTGACCCGCCTGCCTCGTTGTCACTTGTGGCATAAAAAACAAGTGTAAGTAATGACGAAGGTGAAGTTGGTTATCTCACGAAACCTGGAAGGGTCAAGAGCAGAAGCATTGATATGGTTTCCCCGTTATTTTAATTTAACTTGGTTTGATCACAATCTCAGCATGGTCAGTGATGGCCACATCATCACTGTCACACAAAGTAAGTAACCATACAAGCCTATTTGCGACTCATTTTCTACTCTCAGCTAAGAGAATACTACAAAGAATCACCGAGTTGGTTTTTACTATTATACTGCAATTAAAACCGATATAATCCTTAATTGAATTAAGAAAAGCCAATATAGACTATATTATCCAAAAATATTTAAAAAATGTAACCTTTCTGAGTTTCTTGCCGGGTCTTCTCAGTTGATGGC
Source organism: Ochropacha duplaris (assembly GCA_951361185.1). Classification (NCBI taxonomy): domain Eukaryota; kingdom Metazoa; phylum Arthropoda; class Insecta; order Lepidoptera; family Drepanidae; genus Ochropacha; species Ochropacha duplaris. The sequence goes on along the minus strand of OX592707.1, from coordinate 8,388,463 downwards.
TGTCTTCTGAACCTCTGTAATTCAACCTTCATAAGTGCCCTTCTCAGGCCTAAACTGAATAAATGGTTTTGACTTTGAGGAACTAGACTAGACTTTCCCTAGAGAGGGAACATCAACAGATACTATTTTAGACAGTGATTACACAAGCTATTAAATATAAATAATTATAAAATGTAATAGGTCTAAGTTGCTTTTTCAAAAAGAGTAATTGCTGAGTTTATTGCCGGCTCTTCTCAGCAAAAGCAACCTTCCGAACCGAGCGTTAGAATTTAACATGAATCAAATTGACGATTAAAAATACTTGTAATAAGTTTACTTAATAAAGATACATTAGAGTTTGAATATTTATCTGCCTTAAAGTACCGATGAGTAATGTGAAGGCGGTAAGTGTAGTCAGTCCCTGGTACCTATAACATGGTTCTAGGAATCGTGTGCTCGTTTGTATTACCTAACGGTTGGTCGAATAGGCCACTTAAACAAATCATTTATAATTAAGAATGTTAACTAATTTTGAATATTAGCTCTCCATCTCTGTCAAAAATAAAAAATACAAGTGAAAGAATTACTTCGATACGTCATTTAGTTTCCGATTTATAGAAGTAAACGTGCGATGCGGACTCGTACTCGATGTGACGTACTCGTGTGACGTCATCTCACAACACTCGCTCATAGCGGAGCGTTGTAAATTGACATCACACGCGGTCACGTGACTGTTAGCGGGACTCGATATTCATCGTAATTAAATGCCTGTAAAATCAAAACTAATAGGTATTTTTGACTACAACAAAAACTAGTGTATTTGTATTGTATGTATACAAATTCACTGTAACAACCGTACTGTAACAAATTTTACACAAACATAAGGGATATTGCCTATATTCAATAAAAAAAATCTAACACTAACCAGTGTATAAAACTCATTGATATCTCAGTCAACATCCCTATAGTAGTAGTATTTGCCGGTCGACCGATTCGTATATCTATGTATAACAGCAATAGATTTCAAAATTGAAATCTCGTCTTTTTCTCATTTTCATGACTATTCAAAGTGGCTCTTCTCATTTTTTAGGTTTGATTTCCATTGAAAGACAATTGGAACTAACAAATAACCATTTCTAATAAACGTAGACCTATTGTTTCTTCTCTTAGAAGGCAGTTAGTGCACAGACCACTCTGCACTGCAGATGGATCGATGACTATTCAATCTTCTCTCACTACAAAGTAAATATAACATTAACTATACACTTTTGTTATGTAAAATCATACACAATAGCTTTTTTTTAAACTTTCAATACCCCCTCAGTTTTATTCGCGTCAAATTTTAAATTAGAATTCCGGTAATCCAAGTGCACCTCTGCTTTGTAAAAGGAATATCTCAAAATGTTCACATTTCTAGGCTTGATTGTCGATTAAGTGTCAGTCAGTCACTCATTATTTTATATGAATAATATGTTCCAAGTAATTGTTATTCGTTGTGTAGGTAGATAATTCTACATTGTCCGCCATAGATTAGTAGGTTAGATACCGCTTGGTATAAAAAATTTACGTACCCCCTTGTTCCTATCTACAATCAATTGAAATCAGGGGGTTCCCCTGAAATAATGGCACGAACTCACCAGGCTGTTGAAGTGTTGTCGATATGTCGATAAACAATAAGTACAACGCACTACAACACTACCGAAAGGATGATCACTTGCACTGTAGGGGATTACACTATCCATATGCTTGAATGGACGGCGTACGGTATCTAACCTACTCTAAATCTGTGTTTTCCATAAAATTATATATGTATATAAAAATAGCTTATTGTACGTACATACTGTATCGACGATCCCTGTGGAACATACTGTACTGTGACACATTGTAAATTGGCCATTATGTTTATAACAATAGTTTGTCTATTTCAGTGACAAATTCAAACCAGTGGTACACGTGGGGACCGCAGCATTTACAATACAGACTGTGTGGCTCTTGTTGGCAGTACTGGAAGAAGTATGGCGGACTCAAAGTGAGTATCACTGGTGTAAGTAAACAATTATACATTATTATTAGTTTTAGTATTCGATGATATGATATTTAAGGCGATGATAGCTAGATAGTGACGTCGGATACCGCGACGAAGGTCGTGGGTTCGAATCCTACAATGAGCTTGAGCTTTCGGTGAAGGAAAACATCGTGAGGAAACCACAGCACGGTGGTAGGGTACTTTGTAGTACTCGACTGGCTGGCTCCAGTTGGCCACCTTCAAGTTGAAAATCTGTCGCCAAGCACCTGTTGGTGTGTTCCGGCAATTGCAATTGAGAGCCAGTTCGCCTTTAAGGCATTGTAATAAGGTGTACAACACATTAGCAATCCCCTGGTATTGCCAATGTCTATAGGCGACGGTTGTCACTTACCATCAGGTGACCCGCCTGCCTCGTTGTCACTTGTGACATAAAAAAAAAAATATATAGCTCAGTGGTAGTGACGTCGGATACCGCGGCGAAGGTCGTGGGTTCAAATCCTACAATGAGCTTGAGCTTTCGGTGAAGGAAAACATCGTAAGGAAACCGTAGCACGGTGCTACCACCGTAGTTTACAAGTTAAAAATCTGTCGCCAAGCACCTATGGGTGTGTTCCGACAGCTGCACATGAGAGCTAGTTTCCATCTAGGCTTTGTGTGCTTACACTTTCGGCCACATCATCACTTACCATGGTGAGATTGTGGTCAAACACAAGCTTATCCAGAATTAAAAAAAAAACACGTATGGAGTACACCTACAACAATAATAAGAGTTGGCCACTCATGAGGTGGTATATTTATGACGTCACAAGCAACTATTACATACAAATCTCCGTATAAACTATAGTTTTGACATTTAGTAATAAAAATAAGCTTATTTGATATGTGTATTGTGTTGTTGTACAGACGGCGGGTGCGGGTGTGTTCGGTGAGGTGGAGGTGGAGGCGGCGAAGGCAGCTCGCGCTGAGGGCGAGGACGCCGCGCTCTCCGTGTCGCACCGCCCGCATCGCTGCACCGTACTCAATTGCGCCAAGGTATTATTACTATATGTATCTAACGCTCTAGTCATTCTAGATACTCGCTCTGCGGAGAACTTAGTTATTTTTGGCTCGTTATTTTTTAGTTACTTTAGCTCATTCATATGCAATCGAATCAGAAAGCAACAATGAACATTTTAGTGGAGACTTTTTTTATAATAACTTCATTAGATACTCTTCCAAACTAAGCAGTTTGTACTATGGAAAATAAATAATTGATACACAACTTTATTTCAATTCATAATTAAATGAATAATTACACCCAGATTCAAGACATACAAACATGCTCAATGACGCAAATGATGTGTTTTACCAAGACCAAGCCAACTACCGGCCCTACAATTGATGTTCGCTGGACAAAGAGATATAGTCGGTCTATCCTTCATCCAAAATGTTATATTTAACTCAATATTCCAAAATGGCATCCACGATACGCGCCCCACTCTTTTTCCTAATCCCTTACAGTGCAAGTGTGCATGCTTTCGCTAGTTTTATAGTGCTGCATATCGACATATACATATAGACATATCGACAGCGACAGCATTACAACACTAGCGAAAGGATGCTCACTTGCCATCCACGAAGACACGCCCCACCCGATGGCACTATCTATATCAGAGGGTCCTTGTATACTTATTTTGAAAGTTGATATGATGAACCTTCTGAACCGTGCATTATTCATAGTTCTTATAAAGGCATATTTGATTAAAAAATATTTTCATGTGTGTGTGTGTGTGTGTAGGAGTTCAAGTTGCGCGCGCACCTGGCGCGGCACGTGGCGACGGCGCACGGCGCGGGCGAGGGCGCGCGGCCCGTGATGAAGACTCGCGCCGCGTTCTACTTGCGCGCGTCGCCCTTCACACGACTCGCGAGACGACTCACGCGCGCCCTGCGACGACCCAGACACTACGCGCGCTCGCCATTCTCGCCCATCAACCTGCCGCAGGTCAAGCACGAGTGTGAGTACCACCCACGTGTACTATGTAGCGGCTATAGTAACTGTAGTAATAGAAGCGCGTCATCACATCAACACAGAAATACAACATCGCGCTAACAAAGTTTTCTCGGCACTTTGTATATATACGAGTTCTCATCAAGAAACGTTGGAGTGCATGCAGTCCCCGAGCATTGACCTAGCCCGGTGGAAGATCTGCCCTTTTCGCGGTACCTATGACAACAACCAACAATACAACACCTTAGCATTCCCCTTGGTATTGCTAATGCTAATAGGCGACGGTAGTCACTTACCATCAGGTGACCCACCTGTCTGGTTGTCACTTGTGGTATAAAGAAAAAAACTAGAACATCATTTTTTTTATTATTTTTTTATTAAGGATAACAAGCTCTCAAAGGGAGCCAAAATCTGTCTAGGTAAAGTAAACAAAGACAACAATGAATACTGTTGCATAAGTACCCGCTACGAGATACCTACTTCTATCGCTACGAATAAATAATTCATCCTGTATATTCCTTCTTGCCTTCCCATGGGCTGACTAACCTTGCGGTCATAAAAACCAAAAAACTTAGACAGTTGAGCGACAGCGTTTCATGTAATTCCACACAGTATTTAATGTTACTGTTTACCTGGTCAGGTTCAATAGCAATGCAGGGTCTCGGGGCTGCGGAGGTGCGTGCCCTGGGCGCGGGGGGCCCCGGCGGGTCCGGCGGCGTGGCGCGGGCTCGCGGCCCCGTCGGCAACGTGGCGGCGCGACTGGCGGCCGCGCGGGGAACCCCCGTGCCGCCGGCGCGCGCGCACGAGTGGCTGCTGCTCACACCCAAGGACCGGATGCCGCTACCCAAGCACCAGGCCTTCCCCAAGCCGCCTAAAGCACCCGGTATGTACACTACACACAATATTAATAGTTATTACAACACATATCCCATATAAAGTTTATTATAATTACATGGATGAACACATTGACGTAATTGCAACTTACCTTACTACGAAGATGTTTGTTACTCTTTCACGCTAAATTTTAATTACTTAATGGTTTTTGATGAAACTTAGCATACAGGCAGATCATATGCTGGAATAAAACATGAATAATATTTATTATTTTTAATTGTCCTTTAATTATTGTACTAGTAATAATACTGTGTTGTGGTGTTTCCAGACGGCAGTCTACTGTACGAGCGCGTCCTGTCCCGCGCTGAGATAGAGGCGCGGCGCCTGGCAGCCGAACTGCCGCCGGCGCCCGCGCCCTCACTGGCGCCTGCACCAGCGCCCGCACTCAAGCGCCGCGCATACGACGATATTAATGGACTCGACAGTCAGTATCCTACTATATCCTAAGTGAACCCCTGCGTGGCTTAAAGGTGTATATACAAAGCCAAAAACGTTATAAAAAAATCATTTGAAAGGAACGTCATCTCGGTAATTCACGTTTACAACAAAACGTTATTTATGACCGTCAGTCTATATGTAATTATTATGCTATTAGGTTTATGTCCCATTTTTTTTTTAAATAAACTAACGATATTATTAGTAACTTAGGGCCTTTCAAATAAAACGCTATATCTGTTTGAATGGTCACGTAAATAACTTTATATTGCGTGTTATTATGTCTTATAAGTACCTAAAGGTGTTATTGTGCACGCAGTTTTGGTCCTTCTGTCCTGATTTTGTTGCTTTTGGAGAAATTGTTGATGAATAGAATATTTTTTTAAGTTAATTTGATATTCAGTTTGCCGATTGATTAGTCAGTCATTGAATCTAGTATTTTGTAGCCGTCTGTAGAACGAAAAAGGCGATATATTATTCATCGGATTAATTAATTAGATAATCTAGCTAGACACAAATTTATCACAGCTCACGTACTACAGTGAGCGCGTAACTCGTTGGCCGCACGTTATGTAGCTACAAGATAGAATATTGTCGATGTCCGACGTCGCCCACGTACTTAAGGCGCGGCCAACAAGCTACCCTCACTTATAATAGTAACAAACGCACATTTGTATCCCCCACCCGCTGCCCGGGCACAGCATCAGGTATGTGTACCGTGCACTCAGCTCACTGTATGCACACAATACCCACACAATAATCAGACGCGACGTCCTCAGGATCGGGAGCGGGAGGTGGTCGCGACGGGACGGTGGCGCCGCCGCCCGCCAAGCGTCCCAACAAGCATCCCGCGCCCATGCAGCGTCCTTCCCGCGAGCAGTACGCCGCCATGTGTGCGCGCGCGCAGGCCACCGGACAACCGCTGCCCTCGCATGTCTTCACACACGTGAGTCACACTACACCACACCACACTGCACTACACCACACTACACGTGAGCAGCGCATATACAGGATGTTTTTTTTTATGTGGCGTGGATGGCCCAATACGTAATAAAAATAATAGTTAGCATTTTTAACAGGAGACTGAAGTCAGTTTTTTTTTAAATAATGATTCTGTTTTTTAAACCATCCGATATTGTTGCTAATAAGAATCAAAATCTGAGAAATAATCTTTTTATTTTTGTATTTTCATACAAATTAATACACGTTAACAGTTTTAGTTTTCATCAAAATCGGCTTCAAGACTGCTTTTAGCATTTTTAGCTATTCAATAAGTTTCAGATTTGATCAGTCATCGATGCCCACTTGAAAAACTTTCCCTATCTACGGCCTCTCGTACAAAATCTATTTTGCCTATCTTTACAGAATTCATGGAGTCAGTAGCCCGCCGAGCTTACACGCAACTAATTATTTATAACTATATTTTGTCAGGTAAATGGCAAGCCGACCAACATAAGCGGTCGCGGCGGTCGCCGTCACGTCATCTCATGGATGGACGCACCCGATGACCTCTACTTCAGAGCATCCGAGGTCTCCAGGTTAGTTTACTCATTCATTATCATGAGATTTAGAGCAATTTCATTTGTTCATGACGATTCAATGGTGGAGCCGGATATTGCTAAAGTGGGATGATCAAATATCTACACTCTAAACTCTACCACCGGTTCGGAATACACATAAACTTCCAGAAAGAAACTCAGCATATTCTATTTAGTATACTAGTGGTGATAGTTGATACGTTGTATGTACCTACTGTACAGGGCCGGTCGGCGCACACTGAGCTGCGGCGAGCTGCGACGCGGCGCGCGCGCCCCCTGGCGGGCGATGCGCAGCGCCACGCTGGGCTCCATGGTGGGGGCGGCGGCGATGGCGGGAGCGGGAGCGGGCGCCGGGCCGGTCAAGGCGGGAGCGGTAGCGGGCGCGGGCGCAGGTGCGGCGCCCCTGCAGCTGGTGATCCTCGACTGACAGGAGCCGCCGCGCCCGCCGCACCCGCCGCACCCCTACACCATGGAGGCGCTGCTCGGCTAGCCACGAGCCGCCCCGACCGCTCCCGACCCGACACGACCCGCCCCGACACGACACCACCCGCGGAACGCTCTGTTGTATATTCGTGATGTAAATAATCTCTCGCCGCGCCCGCCCTCCGATCGCGAGACGGCGATTAAACGAAGATTGTATTTTTGGTAATCGAATCGCCGAGAATGGATTCTGTAGATAATATTTTAAACTATATTGTTCTTATGTGGTTTGATCTGGCGTCGAGCAAAATAATGTATTTGATACATAAAACGATATGTAAGTCTATTTCATTCGGAGATTCATTGTAGGATAATTTACAATTTTTTTCATAAATAAAGCACAAATTGAAATATTGTTTGGTTTTATTTCTCTGGTGAAAAATTTGATAGTGGGTGGTACATAAGTCTATGAGACTACGGGTCTGTGAAAGTGTTATCAACAGGTGGTTTGAACTGTGTGTGTGTGTGAACTTCCTCTGGCAGAAAAATACGATAATCATTCGACGCTAAATATCAGAACTTTCCCAAGGCATGTCCAATAAGAATTATTATGTTGATATATACAACATAATAATTCTAAATAAATGGTATAATTCTAAAAAACATAATAATTCTAAATAAATGGTAATTGGTAATTTCTGATTTTACCACAAAGAACTGAAGTAATCGTTTAGCATGATAAGGTCGAACTGAAATAACTGGATATTCCCAACAACCTAAGATTTTATGAATCTATGTATATCTTAATATAATTATATAACTCTTCTGTACGTGTGTATGTCAAATAACTCCTCGTAAACGGCTGGACCGATTTGGATGAAATTTTGTGTATATTTCTATGGGTTCCTCGATAGTTTGAAAACAGAATCGGACCCGGTAGGTGGCGCTGGAATAGAGTTCTAAGATTTGTTTTAATATCAGGGCAGGATGACGTCTGCCGGGCCCGCTAGTTCTTCTATTATATCCATGCAATCTGGGACCAATGCTGTAGATCTAGTTCTCTCAGATGTGGTTCGTCCAGCTTCTGACATAAATGACTTACTTTTTAAGTGATTGAGATTGTTCATGTCTGAAAGACGTGATGACACATCAAGTTCGTTGTAGGATTAAAAACTTGTGTTATTTTGAGGGAACTGAACCATCCAATGATAGATGTGGTAGTAACGTTGAATGCCGTGATGAGTTGTGGATTGGAAGTCGACAATGAGCTACATAACCTATCGCCTGGTTGGATACTATAATCAATGTGAGATTAGTCTTCAAGTAGACACTAGAAAGTCAGCCTTTCTAGGCTTTGTAAAAGGACGGCAACATACGTTGAACGTATTCAAAAAAGATTTCTTTACCATCTTTCCTACAGTATAGGAAAAGCTAAGAAAATTAGGTCTTATAGAAAAAGATTAGAATATTTTAAAATAACATCTCTCTCGCAGCGTAGAGACATTCTAGATCTGCAATTTTTCTACAAAATTATAAGAGGTGGAATCGATAGTCCCCAAATTCTAGAGCGTTTTAAAATTAGAGTACCCATGAGATATCCACGGCATAAAATCACCTCTCTGGTTCCCCCATTCCGCAGATCAGTACTTGGATGTAGCTCCCCTGTGCCTAGGATATGTAAATTATATAATAGAGTGTGTCAGGCAGTCGATGTTAAAGCTGATCCAATTGGTAAATTTAAAAAATGCATCAATGTTGCTCTCTGTGATCATTTGTAATCTTAGATTACTTCAAGCTGATTTAAATTGTTCTTCATTATTTTGTAATTTGAATTCATACAAGAGGTGCTTACTTTAAATAGGCTATACATTTTAGAATAAGAACAGCATATGTAAGTTAATTTTTGTAATGTTTTGAATGTAAGCTGTTAGTGAGCCTAATAAAATAAAAAAAAAATAAGCAATCCGCCTGGTTTATTTTAAACTTCAGGATAAGGTTGTGTTTGACCGTAATCTCGCCATGGTAAGTGATGATGTAGCCGAAGGTGGTTAGCACACTAAGCCTACGAACTGGCTCTCAAGTGCAGCTGTCGGAACAGGTTTTCAACTTGACGGTGGTGGCCAGCCAATCGGGTACTACAAAGTACTCTACCACCGTGTTGTGGTTTCCTCATGTTTTCCTTCTCCAAAAGCTCAAGCTCATTGTAAGATTCGAACCCACGACCTTCGCCGCGGTATCCGACGTCACTATCACTGAGCTATCATCGCCTTAAATTGTTAAAGTCCATATGCTATGGTGGCCAGATAGATACCATCAAGTGGACCTCCTTCTGACAAAAACAAAATAAACTAAACTATAAGTAATACTTTAAGAACAATAATAAAAACACACTTTTTGGAAAAGTTATATTTATTCGAGTACATAACTACATCTTAATATAAATGGAGAATAACTATTTTTCCGCATGATAAATATGTTTTTAAGTTGATTTAAGACACCTGCGTCATCGCATCTCAATTAATTCGACAAGCGATATTATCATATCACATAACTTCGAAGTTTGTGTTGTTTCATTAATGTAGAAAAATATTTTAGTTTTATTTTATTAACAACTGGTAAAACAATGTTGTCGTTGTAGGGAGAACCTGCATTTTATATTTTAATTTATACGAAAATTATTATTATCTTACAAGACATGTAGCGACTGTACTATCGAGGTAATACTAGTTCTGCTGGGATTGGAATCTGCTATTAGAAGCGTTGGTGTTATATAACATGTTGCTCTTCGCTTTTTGTTGCTATTAATGTATACAAACTTAGCTAGAATAGAGCCTTTAATGGATAACCTCTATAGTACTGTCGCATTTTCAAATGGCACTCAAATGTACTTAATAATTTCTTCGACCTAGTACCTACTTAACAGTGGAAAACAATTGATTTCAGTCTCACACTCAACAATGAAGCTTATAATAAGAAAAATTAAATATAGATAGCTGCAATATCGTATTACAACTATTGGAGTACATTAATTTTATTTTGATCGATTTGGGTACAAAAATAATTATATATAGTGTTCAATGGTGGTAGAGTCAATTCTAATGTTCATATGAATGAGATTTGATTTGAAAGAACGAAAAGAATAACATGATTTAAACAGTTATGAATGGTTCAGGATCAGTAATGGTGATCAAAGAAAATAAATTACTTATCATTATCATAAAAAAATGAATATAAACTTGGATTAATTCAGTTACAGATTCAAAAAATCCATACCCAAATCAACAATTAATTTATTTTAGCAGCGCGTATTTCAAGTGGATGCTATCCAAGAAACACCATATGGAAAGCATTTCGTTCTAAGGTGGGTAGCACACACTCGAGCAAAAAAAGATTAAACGTAACACACACAACTAGAAAAAAATAAAAAATACAGCTTCCTCCCTTATCACGGCACAACAATGTTACAATGACGTTCCCTATATGTACTCAAGAGTTAAATTGAGCAGGATGTATTATAGCTATATTTATACTAAGTCAACTTTGTTGGCGGACAGACAACACGAACGTTACATACAGTTACAGTAGGCCTCCGATTACACATCTATTTTATACAATTTCCATTAATGATAATATTACATCAGAAGTCAGTCCCATACCGTTATTTAACTGTCCTCATAATACATAACCCCGTACATCAAATATGATTGCTGTAAATCTAGCTATATGTTTTAATCTCAAAGCCTTGCCTTGCGTGCCTGCTTCGGCGGCATGGCTTCCACTGCGTCGCGTCTCCGTTATACAGAGTGGATGCTTTGAGACGGCATCTTATGGAATACAAGTAACTTTACTTCAACTAAGGGAAAAGTGATATTGTGAAAAATAATTCAATTATTTCTCACAAAAAATTAACCTTGCCTCAATAAATATTTGTTTTTGCTCTTTCAGAATTGTTCAGAAACGTAACTTGGATTTCCCATCCAATGATTGATCACAAAGTATCCACCCAGCGTAACTAGATAGAGTGCGTTGGTAGCGAGTTGGTAGTTGCGCGCGACACACCCACTGTCGTCGTCATACACATCATAAAATACTCATTATAAAAATACTGTACAATTACAATAATTATGTTGAAGGTAATAAACTCTTACCGATAACTCGTAAGCGGTTAATCATCTGATAATATCTACTCCCGTACTTCCCTCAATAATACACCATTCACAAATTATATACAATGTCGCTTATTTTTATACATGTTACATAAACACACATCCAAATTTGATCCCAAAACTGTAGTCTTTACCTCATTTTATTTTCTAAATTAAATAATGAGATCGAACATAAACAATTATGGAATTTTTCAAATGAGTTAGGCATAGGACTCCAATTTTTATTTTATCAACAATTTATTCACCCAGAGAATAATGTATATTTAAATGGAATTTCAACAGCTGTATAGGTACTACGCATTTTATTTGTAAATTTGGACGAAGCCAGGTTTAGTTTTATGTAATACTTTTCATTCATAAATATGTTTTTACTATATTTATTAGTTTCAAGGCACTGATTGTCAACAATTGATAACTGTTTTTTTATTTGTTTATTTAGATCATCTTAGTATCTTACACTAGAATAATAATAGCCAATATTAAAATATTCAACTCGCAGTACAAATATTTCGTCTGAAAATACACGTACATGACTCTGCATACATACATACAATACGTTTATACTAAAATATAATATTTCAGTGTAATATACAATAGTTTGTAAATAGATTCCCGCACAGAATGGCTCTGTCGGAAAACCATAATTTATACAAAAATATAGTTTTGCGAGTTCCACAAAACATATTTGCTATAGTTATAATATAAAACAACCGCTCGAACGCGATCGTAAACAAACATACTCCGGTTTAGGTGGGATGTAGTTTTTGGACTTTTAACACGCGCCAATCGATCAGTGTGACAATGGAATGTTAGGATAATATGTTATCGAATACCACAAGTGATACCACAAGTTTACTGTTCGAACTTGCCCTCCGAATGTTTAAATATACAATTATAAAAATCAAAGGTATATTGCAATTTATACGCTACATACATCTAGAACGTCGATCGCATTCGTATCGTTCGTACGACGCCCCGACGCCGCGACACCCCGACACCCCGGCGCACGAGAACAATCCAGGGAACCTCGCACTCACACCATCATTCATCTAAACGTGTTTGTCTGTGTGTTCTCTCAGTCACACGTGACAGACAGACTTGCGCCAGCGCCTTTAGTGCTTCGACAAGTTCAGGGGCAAATCTGGAAATAACAAAAGTTACCTTTAGATTCAAGTGAACAAACAAGGTGACAATGATAAACTACTTTAAAAATAAATGTATTTACCTGATGTGGGTTCATCCTTAGGTATATGGTCTGTGAGCAGCGGGTGCGGCAGCGGCGCCCAGGGCCCAGGCGGCACGGCCACCGCGGCCGCCGGCGACATCGCGTAGTGCATCCACAGCGGCGGCGCGGCGCGGTACAGCGGGGCCGCGTACGCGTACGGGTACAGGTACGGCACCTCGCGCCACTCCTCTACTCCACCACCACCGCCGCCCCCCGCGCCCCGAGCCGGCGAGCCGCGGTACTGCGCGCCCGAGCCCGCCCACTGGCGCGCGTACGGCGACATGTACCCGCCCGCACCGGAGCCACCGGTGCCACCGGAGCCTCGGTACCGCGCCAGCTCCGGCGGCGGCGGCGGCGTGCTCGACTCCAGGGCCGCGCCGCTCGGCGAGCTCATCAGCGACGAGTACCGGTAACGGTAGTTGTCGGGGCTCGGGCTCAGGTCCGGCGAGTGGACGCTCGACGGCGACTCCGTCTTCAGCGAGGGCGGGTACGAGGGCGGCTCGCGCTTGGCGTCCGGCGAGCGGCGCGCGGCAGTCTCCTCGGGCATGCTCAGCAGCGAATGAATGCTGTAGCTGCTCGCGTTCTTGGTGAGCGGGGGGTCCTTGCGCGGCGCAGCGCCGTTGTGCGGGCGCGGGGGCGCGTGACTGGGGCCGGCGGGGGCTGCAGCGGGGGATGCAGCGGGAGCGGGGGGCGGGTAGGAGGCGGTGCTGAGCGCCGGCACAGTCTTGGCGCGGCGCTTACCCCCCTGGTCCTCGAGGCTGACGCGCTCCAGCTCGCGCAGGATGCGCTTCCGCGGCGACACCATCGCGTGCTCCTGCCGACAGTTGGCCAGCTTCGCGTTGACCGGCGTCGGGGCCGGCGGCAGGGGCGCGCGCTCGCGGAGCTTGCTCACGATCGTCATCAGCTCCCTGCGCCTGAACGCGGACCTCGTCTTTTTGTAAACCCTTAGCTTACGATACTGGTACGGTTTCTTTAGTTTCATATGATAGTACTTCTCGCGGTCGTACTCCATCCGTCGATCGTCGTCCGAGTTGCCCTTGGGTCGCGCGTGGGGCGCAGGTCCGTCGACGGCGTCCTCGCTCCGGCTGGGTCGGCTGTCGGGCGAGCCGAGGTCGCCGTTCCTCCTCTTGTCGAGGAGGCCGTTGGCGAGCGAGCGGCGGGCGTCGAGCGGCGTGGCGTCGTGCGGCCGCCGCCGCTTGAGGCGCGCGCCCGTCTCGATGTGGGCGTTGTGAGTAGTGGCGGGGCGGCAGTAGTAGTAGGCTAGCTCTTTGGATATGTTGCGTCGGGGGGTGGTCTGCTTCCAGCAGTGGTCGCGCTGCCAGGGCGAGGAGTGCACGGAGCTGTTGTCGTCGGACACGGAGAGCGAGGCGGAGGGCGGATGGTGCGCGGGCGGCGTGGCAGGCGCGGCGGCCGGCGGCCAGAACGTCTTGCGCGGCACAGACACCCAGCTCGCGCGCTCCCCCTCGCGAGCGCACCCTCGCACCAACTCCAAGATAAATTTTCCATCTGCAAACATTTTTACAATGTATAATTATCGTAATTTATGCAAAACTTCATTTCATTTGATGTAGCATTAAACTAACGAAAACAAAATTGAATATTCTTGAAAATGCTTGCAGCCTTATTGCATACATGTTCTTTCGAATATTAGTATTAATTATTGGTATCTTACTATCTTCTGACATGTAAAAAAGCTAAATAGCTTATTAAGTAATAGATACAGCATATTGCCTAATTTAAAATCCTACTCATCTTACTAATATTATGAATGTGAAAGTTTGGATGGATGGATGTGTATTTGTTACTCATTTTCGCCAGAACGGCTGAATGGATCTGGATGAAATTTGGCATGGAGATAGATTATAGTCTGGAATAGCACATAGACTACTTTTTATCCCGGGAAAAGATAATATCACTCGGGAACGCGGGTGAAACCGCACGGAACAGCTAGTATTATAAATGTCAAAGTATGTTTTGATGGATGTGGGTGAAGATGTTTGTTACTCTTTCACGCAAAAACGGCTGAACAGATTTTAATGAATCTTGGCACACAAGTAGTTCATATCTTGGAATAAAACATAGATTACTTTTTATCTCTAGAAAAGATAAGATCCCACGGGAACGCGGGTGAAACCGCGGGTCGGAAAACTAGCAGGTATATGTACATAATATTGATAAACCAACAACAAAAAAAAACCTACATAAACTTTTATGAATAGAATCATGAAATCAATTAGGAAAACATTTTCACTATTAAATTATACCAACAAAACTAAGTAATAAGTATGTGACAAATTAAAATTTTTAATCATAGTGCACCTAAAATTAAATATTACATTATCACAAACAGATAATAAACATCCAGTTTAGTAAGATATCATGTAACAGGCACTTGACTTCAATGTTTGCTTATACAATTATGGAATGTGCTTACAGTTATCATTCTTGTTGGTCCAGATTATGTCATGTTGGTAGGTATTGTACTCCTACTCACTGTACATACATACAATAATAAACTCCAAAAGGATTCACATCACAGTTCTATCAGATAACTTGATTTTAAACAATTAAATAAAATATGTCATTTTATCACAATAGCAAATTTTATTTTTATTACACACTAGCTAGTGTCCCCCACGGTTCCCGTGGGATCTTATCTTTTCCCGTAATAAAAATATAGCCAATGTCACTCACAAATAAAGTGGTTTTCATTGGTAAGTCAAAAATAATTTTCAAAATCAGTTCAGTAGATCCAGAGATTACTCCCTACAATCTCACAAGGGAGATTTGTAATAACATAGATAAGCTTAGTTCATATAATTTTATTTGGAAACATAAATGAATCATAACAAAGTAGAAAAGTTAACAAAATATAAAATCTAATTTGGTAAATATGTAATAGCTTGCTCAAACAGTGTTATCAGGTGGGATAAAGGTTTATTCATGGTATTGATAGCATCTTTAGGGCTACCACATGGTTGAATATGTACATACATTTTAAGCTATGTAAGTACTTAACTCTGTAACATAGCAATATGCACCAAAATCCAGCAACGTCACAACTTTACACTCATTAAACACTATGAATGTGTGCTACATATATATGTAATTTACATAATAAGTAGCTGTTCCCGGCATGCATTGTAATGTTGCAATAAAGATAGATTTTTAATTCCCTTTTTTTGGCTAGGTACCTTCATGGGCACCTAGCCAAAAAAAGGGCTACACAACAACCTACCAGAGTTTCATCACAATCAGATCAATGGTTTAGGAATACATTGACAACAAACATAGAAATTAATTTTTATTTATATGGAAGAATATTAGCATATCCAATCATTGGTGAAGTCACAGTCAAATGTTTTATCAAACTAATAATATGTATATTTTTGTTAATAAATTAGATTTGGCAGTCTCAACTTCCTTCTCTTTTGACTGTGTACAAGACACCTCTAGCCATCTATAACTGAACAGTGTGGAATCTCCTTGATCAGCATACCTATGAACCTCTTCCTATCTGCCTATCAAACTGTTTTTCTAGGTTACACATAGTAACAAACATCCCACACTAATCTATTTATGTACTGGAAGGGTAATTAGGCTTAGGTATAGTCATGTAGGTGGCTGTACATTACATATTATTTTAGAATTTAAAATATTGAAATCCAAGGGGACAAGTGATAGTAAAAATAATTATACTGAAAAATTATTCACATATGTAATTTGATCCTAAACTAAGCTACTATGGAAACCAGATACTTGATATACAAATATATAATAAATATACTTAATAAGATAATAACCACTAGACATATGGACTTGTTTATTCACACAAATTATATGTTGGGTAACACTAATAACTATCTTAAAACAAAATATTTTTTTGTTATTTTGGTAACCCTAATTGTAATCCTCTAGCCTATTTGTTTGTTTATTGATATAATAATTAGTTATTCTCTTAAAGTAAATATAATGTGTATGGTAGATATCTTACTTAACTTCTAACTGATATTTGTCATTATGATGGCTTTAATTACAGGTTCACATGACTGGAAATGGTAATAAGATGATGTTGATAACAAATTAAAATTTTAAGCTTATAAAGAATATTGCAGGCTTGAAATAAAACTCAATACCTAGTTAATAACGTTATACATTTTGTAAAACATACAAATGTTGTTTGTTTCCACTAGAGTGATCTGAGTTCCTTACGAAACACACAACAATAGCACAGAAGCTGAGGCTCAGACAATTGGCAACAGCAAACTCAAATGTGCTTATATATGTTAATCAGAGCATGAATGACTTTCTAGTTTTTCTAAGCATACAAACCAGCCTTGTATGTACTACACAATGATTGACTGACAGACGAAAGTTCATGTATACAAACCTTTGAAGAACTTGAGCCTCCCACCAGTGGCAGTGAGAGCCGAGTTGTGTCCAGGAGGTTCGTCACTAGCACCCTTGCTGCTGTTACCATTCACGCCATGTCTTCTGTCTACTTCCTCTGTCATTTTGGTACATGTTGTCAGAGTTGTGATTGTACCTTCCTGTATATGCATTTCATTTCTGACCGCTCATACAGCACGCGAGCGAGCCTCTAGTGGAAATCCTCTCGCCATGTCGCGCCGACAAACTGTAACGTCGACACATCCAACATTCGTAGATTTGCACCAACACACGCTAATTCTATCACAGTACTCATCCTAGGGCCACCTGGGGGTTGGAAGCACTTACAGATACTTCGTATAAACACATTACCGACACGGTGACTACTGAATTGCACTAATATTACGATCTATCCCGTTTCCGATGGCACTTTACGTTTGTCACTACTTATTAACTACAAAACAAAACCACAACGACAAATTCCCGATTATAATCGGGCCCACGACACAACTCAATAAAAAGCTGTTCGGTTTTCAGAACATAGTTCATTCACACCCAGCATCCATTTTGATTCGTTCAAAATCAAATATGATCGTTCTTTCGACCACAAATAAACTTGAAATCCGAATGATCCGAATGCGCGTTGTAAATTGCGTTTAGTTGTTGTTTCATACAATTTTTTTTTGTTATATCACGAACCTTTACAATAAATCTATGTTTCTAGCTCATAGAACCAAACAAATGTAAATTTTAAATTATTTTTATTACCACCCAAGTAATTCTTTTAAAATACGTATAAATATTGAAACTGTATATGTAACCGATAAAATTGTGAAACAAAACGCTACTATTGAAAACTTGCTTTCCTTCTCAATATTTACGTGGGAAAAGACAGAGAAAGAGTATGTACGTCAAAATCAAATAGGTAAAAAATAATTTAAGGCACAGATAAAAAACTAGCCATGTGTGAGTTGGACCAAGAATGATATATTCTAAATGGATGGGTACCTCCTTTGATGGTAACTTTAAATACCTATTTGAAGTAAATACATATCAATTGCGAAATAGAGAAAGATAACAACTACGTTGGGACCTTAATGAAAGAAAGAGAGATTGTCCCAACGCAGTTGTTATCTTTCTCTTTTTCGCAATTGATAGGTATTTGCTTCAAGTAGGTATTTAGAGTTACCTATCCATTTAGAATATATCATTCTTGAGTTGGACTCACACAAAATCATAGAACACTATACTCTAGCGAGTAGCGAGCACAAAATCGATTAATTGTAAAACAACCTGTCTGTGTATGTTGTATTTAACATGTATATTAAACTGTCCAAGGCTGAACTTTCTATACTTTGGTTCTATAGCGTTTTAATCATCAATCATCGTATCGATAGCACCTTTTAACTTGAATGCAATAATCCAAATATCCTTGCAATAATCAGCTTCAGTTCTTTCTCGATTCTATATGAAATATCGATCGTTTCCTTGCAATAAAATCGATAGTTCTATATCAATTTTTTACTTACGGTTGTATTTCTATCGATAGTTAAGCGGCATTTGCAAGATAAAAGATACGAAAACTTAAATACGATACCAAATAATATAGGAAGTAATGATTTGTTTTGTATTTTTGTTTCTAATGAATGAACTCAAAAACCCTTTGAGTATTCAAAAACCACAACCCGTCCCTTCAAACCAAAGACTATATTTTTATCACATAGTACTCGGAACAATAATGTTACTAGTTATTGTTCCGAGACATAGTACCAGTATTTATATTCTCTTTGCATAATACCAACCACAGATTAGAGAGTAATCAATCATAGTTAGTACCAAAGAGTATTGGTTAGTACTTACTTTTCTGTATTCTTATTCTTGTCTGTAACAAACAGGAAACGAAACCATTTATTTATCCTAAAACCTTGTTCGCTTGGATTTGCGCTGTGTGTTTGTGTTTTGTTTCGGTGTAATTTATAATTCTCATTGTGCGTTATATTTTATTCATCCAGTGTAAAAAATAACTAAAGGGCAAAATGACTACATCGGAGGTGTCATTTAATCGCAAAATAATATCTGAAGACTTGTCGAATGTGGAATTCGACACAAGTGAAGATGTGGAAGTTATACCTACATTTGATTCTATGGGCCTTCGGGATGAGCTATTGCGTGGAATATACACATACGGTAATATGATTCCTACCTTCTGTTTCTAATTTCGCAATAAGTTGCAATTATGCATGCATGTATACAACACAACTTTCACATTTTTCAGGATTTGAAAAACCATCAGCGATTCAACAGAGGAGCATCCTGCCTATAGTGAAAGGTAGAGACGTGATAGCACAAGCGCAATCCGGTACTGGTAAAACAGCAACTTTTTCCATCTCAATACTTCAGTCCTTGGACACTACCCTGCGTGAGACACAAGTCTTGGTGCTTTCACCGACGCGTGAGTTGGCTACACAGATCCAGAAGGTTATCCTTGCTTTGGGAGACTTCATGAATGTACAGTGCCACGCATGCATTGGTGGAACCAACCTTGGAGAAGATATTAGGAAGTTGGACTATGGACAGCATGTTGTATCTGGCACACCTGGCAGAGTGTTTGGTAAGTTATTCATAAGATATTAGTGAAAAAACAATTGTAAAAATTTAATTATAACACAGTGTTTCACCAATATTTAAACATGCTAGTGGTCACACTAGGGCGGCCTAGACAAAATGGATGTTAATAATTGACACTTCTTGATTACATGGCATACATTCTACATCAATGGGGATTGGTAATCAGTTGAAAAATACAAAAGTTGTCAAAATTGACAAATCAAAAGATGTATTTATTGGTTTTTTTATGTGACACAAGTATGGATTTCATACTAAACTCCTTATAAATCATCATTTTGACATTTAATAAAAAGAAGCTGATTTGATAAGTCAGTCACCATCCCTATTATCAACATTCACCTTATCTAGGGGACAATATTCATATTGCAATTATTATTACTGTTAAAACTGTCTTATACTGAATGGCGCCAAATAATGGATTCAAGGTTGTGAGGAAACGTTTCATAAATAAAATATTTTTTTAATCACTACATTTGCATTAAAGTACCAGTAGGGCTGTTACGTATCTTGTTTCAATCTTGAAAACAGCCTCTAAATCAGTAGAAACATTACAATGGCAATATTGGTTCCATTCGCAATGAACTACTGTTTGTATATGCATGTATGTATATTCAAAAAACTGTTTTAATGAACCGTTTGCAGATTGAAACTGATTGAAACAAGTTACGTAATAGCCCTACAGATATATGGCAAACATTTGGATGGTTGTTTAAGCTGTATGGTCTGCATCCTGTTAGCCTAGAATTGTTTATTTTGTATTCCAGACATGATCAGAAGGCGTGTGCTGCGTACAAGGGCAATCAAAATGCTGGTCCTTGATGAAGCTGATGAGATGCTGAACAAAGGGTTCAAGGAACAAATCTATGATGTATACCGATACTTACCTCCGGCTACACAGGTTGTGCTCATCTCTGCCACATTGCCTCACGAAATACTTGAGATGACATCCAAGTTTATGACTGACCCTATTAGGATTTTGGTTAAACGGTAAATATTTTTATACTTTGTCGCCAAGCACCTATTGGTGTGTTCCGACAGCTGCACTTGATAGCCAGTTTCCATCTAGGCATTGTATGCTTACCACTTTCGGCCACATCATCACTTACCATGGTGAGATTGTTGTCAAACACAAGCTTAACGAGAATACAAAAAATAAAAAATAAACTAACATCAAGCAAATCATGATTTCCATTTAAATTTACTTGAATGAAACAAATTAAAAATTGCTGTAATTAGAAATCTGGTGACAATCTAGTACTGTCCAGTTGTTTTTACCACACATGCTCAACCACCATGCATAGACAGGGAATTTGAATCCATTCATTTTGATCATAATATTCCATCCATTTCAGTGATGAATTGACACTGGAAGGCATCAAGCAGTTCTTTGTAGCAGTGGAACGTGAAGAGTGGAAGTTTGACACCCTCTGTGACCTTTATGACACTCTGACAATCACACAGGCAGTCATCTTCTGTAATACCAAGAGGAAGGTGGACTGGTTGACACAGAAGATGCAGGAAGCCAACTTCACAGTGAGCTCCATGCATGGAGACATGCCCCAGAAGGAAAGGGATAATATTATGAAGGAGTTCCGTTCAGGGCAAAGGTAAGAAAATATAATTAACCTGTTGGTTCTAAAGTGGTACGGTCATCCAACTTAAACAATATGATAAAGATTTAATCAAAAATTCTATTAAAATACAATATACATGTTTGTAGGCGCCTGCGCCATCTAGTGTGCCTGAATGAATCTTGTAAACAACACATGACGCCACCGATCGCGTCATTTGATGCCCCCACTCTGTATGGCCGTAAGGGCAATCTTTACTCTGCTCTGGCGTGGCACGGTACACTTTGTATTCTGCTACTGGCTTATCCTTGACAGTTAGGATAGTTCATTTGTGCAAACGAATTCATTATTATTACCCTGACCTACCCTCTATCCCTCATGTTCATAATTAGCATTTTATTTGGGGAAGATATTTCTCTTTTCTTGTTGCATTGTGATTAATGGCTTTTTTATCTTATTTCAGCCGTGTATTGATCACAACTGATGTGTGGGCGAGGGGTATTGATGTCCAACAAGTGTCGCTGGTTATCAACTATGACCTGCCAAACAACCGTGAGTTGTACATCCACAGGATCGGTCGTTCTGGTCGTTTTGGCCGTAAGGGTGTAGCCATAAACTTCGTCAAGTCAGATGACATCAGGATCCTGAGAGATATTGAACAGTACTACTCCACGCAAATTGATGAGATGCCCATGAATGTGGCAGATTTAATATGATTTCCCAAAACTAAAAAGATCTTTATTACACCCATCATACTGGTGGAATGCACTGTGGTTAAAGGGCTTTCATGCTCACAATTCTTAGCTTCATAACTTAATTAAATAGCAATAATGCTATCCTAGATGTATCTGTATTTTATGGTAATATGATTTCTTGATAATAAAACAAAAATATAATTCTGCTTTTTATTATAATGTTTTTATTTATAAATGTATGATGATAAAATTAAAAGGTAACCTACCTATGAAATTGACGATTTTTAGTACTGGCTAGTGTAGATCTACCGTACGATAGACTATGATCGAGGAATGGATTTTTGCGATGTAGTAGTTTTTTTTTTATGTCCCAAGTGACAATCAGGAAGGCGGGTCACCTGATGGTAAGTGACTACCGTCGCCTATAGACATTAGCAATACCAGGGGTATTGATAATTTATTTATTTTATTAGGGAAAACAAACAGATTACTTTGTTGATAATGTGTTGCATACCAACAACAGGTGCTTGGCGGCGACAGATTTTCAACATACTAAATACTACCACCGTACTGTGGTTTCCTCACGATGCTTTACTTCACCGAAAGCTCAAGCATTTTAGGATTCGAACCCACGACCTTTGCCGCGGTATCCGACGTCAATTACCACTGAGCCATATGCTAATGTTGCATGCGTTCGAAGAGCTGTAATCTGATGAGTCTAATGAGGAGTATAATAAACATTAGATACCTACATATTTATTGAAAAGTTTGTATTATGATAATCGAAAATAATTTAAAAACTTTATTGTGATACAAAACATTCCATCTAAATATTTTTACTTTTCTTAGCGGATGGGATGCTGCCCATCTAACTTATTATTTGTTATTTTTGCGTACTAAATAGGTACCATATCTAGAGCCGTGGTCTAGAGACCATGGCGTCCGCACTCTTCTGAAATCCTGCTCTCAAATTGGCATCCATCCCATCACGTCTATAGCTGTCCGACTGCCAAAGGAGGGTTATGATATATTTTATGGCACGCTCTAGCCTAACGGCTTGATGTTTTTTAGTTTCAGGTGTCGTTAGATTCGTCCATAGATCACTATTATATACTAGGATTCGTCTCAGTTTTGGGAGTGACATAGTTTATATTATTTCAATACTAACTTCCGACCTGCGGTTTCAACCGCAGGAAAAGATATGATCCCAAAGTGTCCTATGTTTTAATCCAGGATATGATCTACCTATGAGCCAAGTTTCGTATTCGTTCAGTAGTTTTTGCGTGACTGAGTAGCAAACATACAAACTTAAAATTTTATAATATTAGTAGGATGGTGTCTTACTAAAAAGTGTGAAATGAAGCAAATTATTAAACCAACGTATAAGCGCGCTACCAAGCTTGCGAGCCTTTCACGAACAGGTACATTTGCCAATATGTACACAGCCTTATTTATTTACGACTGTGATGAAACTGTTCGGAAATTAAAATGTTACAAGTTAGTTTTAATAATATCTGTAGCTGAAAAATCTGTTTATAGCTGAAAAACAAAGGCAAAGTAACCAAACAACGAACGTCCGACGCAAAAAGGGCGCACTCCGTCGCCCAATTGCGGAAACCGCCCGTTACGAAAAGAAGAAGAAGAACCAAACAACGTTCTGAATTTACAAACTTTATTTTAGTGAAATTAATGGACAAATAATTTTTCACAAAGCAAAATATTTATTTAT
Source organism: Ochropacha duplaris (assembly GCA_951361185.1). Classification (NCBI taxonomy): domain Eukaryota; kingdom Metazoa; phylum Arthropoda; class Insecta; order Lepidoptera; family Drepanidae; genus Ochropacha; species Ochropacha duplaris. Next base: position 8,364,781 of record OX592707.1, on the reverse strand, counting down.
ATTATATTACTATGACATACAATTTACAAATTAATACTTAACACTATTACTTACCTACTTACACATACAGAAACAAACATTTAGTATTATTTCTAAAACATAGTTGATTCCAAAAGTTATTGTAAAAATAAATTGTAATTTAATCTCATGGAATGCAACCACCACAGGAGACAAAACTTACCTGTCATCATTAATATATTATAATATATATACCCTACAGAATAATGGTGCAAAATAAATAATTAAAATTTTATAGCTCTCATAGCATTTATTGAAAAGAAATGATACACATAAATATTTCATTAGGTTGTTTACCTATAATGTTCATCTATTCTCCATCCAAATCATCACAGTCACTCTTTGGCAAGTAAACTCAATAAGAAAAATAATTACATATCAACAAAACTTTCAAATGAACATGGGACATAAAATTAACATAACAAGTTTTTAATATGTTCGCAAAGTTGCCATTCTAAGGTTGTTTTACTCCTGTATACAATATTCACTCCATATTTTGCATCTTCTTGTATCTTTAAGCCAATAGCTTAAAAAAAAAAAAACATTATCTACAAGTGATCACACAAATCAAAGTAAGATGATAAAACAATTAGTATAAATTTTCATCCTCTATGAGGAATGAATTATGTGATGGATGCCTTACAGTATTTATATCCATTACCTTAAGGCACAAATTTTTAAAATCATATTACAGTGTCCACATAAAAAATGTGCTTGAAATAATAACTTCTGAATCTGAATTGAGTGAATGAACACCTGATTAATTTTGTTTGACCCCTTAAAAGGGTTAACTTAGATACTGCATTGAGTATAGATTTTTCAATTGGTTAGAGTATTTTAATTATTCTTAGGCCTTACAATAATATAATATGAAATTACAGCTCTGTCTCGGCTGTGCTATGAAATGCATTCCAGCGCCTGTAAATGAATATCCCTATTACCCCTACAAGGAGAGCTACTAGTATTTCCATGAGTTGGTCCAGATAACCAGAGCTAAGCTCAGAAGACTCCAGGACTTCAGGCTCAGCTTCATAAACTGGTTCCTCTGGTGGTTTTGCTGTCTGCTCATCTTCACCTTTGAATGCTATTTGATTAAGCACTGTCTGTTCCTCTTCAGTCAATGGTTTAGCTGCAGTTGAGGACAAAAGGGAGGCTATTTCACCACATTGCGAACACACCCAAGTTACAGACTTTTTAGCCAAAGTTTTCCTCTCTGCTGGACTGTAATCCAATGATCCAATGGTGCCTTCTGATGGAGTGGGCATGAATGCAATAAGAGCTAACAGAGCTGTCCTGATCGACCACGAAGGCTGCCAAGTTTCAGGGTGATGTCCAGAAATTGACAAGCATATCTTTTTGTTTACTTCGAATCTACCGTTCGGTGTCAGCAGAATGATGTGAGGTGGATGCATAGGATATTCTTTAGGCAATAATATCCTACCATGGTAAATACCGCCTTCGAAGTCCGTACCTTTAGGTCCTTGTACGGTGAAGTGCCACTCGAATAAATTATCTTCTAAAGGCCGCGCACAATATTCTTCTGTAGCCTCAGCCAATTCCAAGGCCTCACGCATGAGACGTTTAACTCCAGGACATTTAGTATTGTATTTTTCACCCATTTCTGCCATGTTTCAGAAAAATATAAACTTATAATACCTACCAATTATAAAAACACTAAAGCGTAATGGATTTTAAGAATGACGCAACTAGAAAGTAACAGTACAGTAGTACGCAAGTTTTTGATGTAATCACATGAAAATTTGATAACAAATCCTTTTCTGTGTTATGACGATATCATAGGCCGCTTTCCGAATTACACCATCATCGCTCACAGCGCTAACATCAATAATTGGCGTTCCGATTTAGATATCACGATTATGACAGCTAAGAGCCGTCAACAATTCGGAACGCTTGTGACCGCGCTCACAGTGCGCGCTCAACGTCAAACGTCAATAATCCCTTGCAATCCCTTAAGTACTCTACACCTTTTATAACAACTAATATCGAAAACTAAGAAACCGACTGGATATATATTAATTGATAATGGAAGATCAACAGCAACGCCTTGGCACTTCTGTGTGTTTGATTGACTGTATCGACTCTGATAACTCAGATTTTGAGTTTGAGAACGCGATTCATCCAGCGATGAAGATGACGAAATGTTTATCGTAGCGTATTTAAATGCTCCCGACAAAGATGTGCTCAGAAGGAAAATACCACGCATTACAAATTTCATGGATGGATGCAACGATCATTAATTACAATATGAGCATGACAGAAATTTATCGCTCGTTAGGCTCGTCGAATACTCATGATTCGAATATTTCCTAGTGTCTAAACCACAAATTTATTGTTTTACTTTGTTACTGTAGTGATTTCACCCAGAGCAACGCAACACACTGAATCAGAATACTAGAGCACATAAATGAAATAAGATGCGACTCAAATCAAAGCAAAACAGCACAACCATAAGCACAACTATCATTTTGACAGCGCTCACGGTGATATTAATTTATAGCTGGGTCGGTGTTAGCGCAAGATGGCGCATGTAATGACGTCATCTATGACGACATAGGGGACATCGTAATCGCGCTCACGCTAATTCGGAATGGGTTTATCGACGCTCAAATCGATTATGGTGTAATTCGGAATACGGCCATAGTATCGCTCGTCTGTCAAAAAATGTCACGTAGGTAGGTACTAGTGAGTAAAGGAAGAAAACTCTTTGGAAGATGTCAAACATCATCAGTCAAGTTTAAGTGATGATAGCTTGTTTGGTTGCCTTAGACAACAACAAAAAAATGGACATGCTACCTAGGCATATCTTCCGTCTATTGGATTATTCGTCTAAGTTGGTTGCTTTATTAACATCTGTGGTTGACTATTATGTTGCGTTGGGATGGATATATGGATGATATGGATAGTTACTATACTCTTTGGTTGGGACTTTATGGCAGGAACATGTGAAGAGACTTTGCGTTTTTGTATTATTTTCATCATGTATTTTATTCAATAATATCGGTAAAGTTTTATCCAATAAAGATCAATCTAAGTGCACCAAAGCATGTTTCGTGACTTTTCAGGTTGTCTCAAAAGGTCCGTGAAAAGTTTTAGTGAAAAAGCCACCAATTTAGTTTAAACTCGACGACTGGACTTGTACGGACGAAGACTAGATTTTACTGTGAATGTAGACAAATGATACGTCTCTCTTACTCTCTCTTACTACTAAACGGGACGGAGGAGGAGTACTAATAGCTGTTTCAAAAACAATCACTTCTAAACGGTTATCATCGTTTGAAAGCAAATGTGAAGATTTATGGGTCAGTCTAAGGTTTGGAGATGCAAAGAAAAAACTAACAATTTGTTCGGTATATTTGCCCTCACCTGTTCAATGTATAACTTTGGAATATTTTCTCGATAACTCCTACCTTGCTATTGAACAATTGCAAAATTCTAACTTGTGTGTCATGGGTGGTTTAGAATGGAATTTATACAACAGTGTGAGCTCAACTACGGACGTCCATATGGATTCATTGCCGGTGTTCATGAGGTGTATCATTGCTTCCATAACAAAGTAGTCATAATTATTGTTTTTATCTTGTAGTAAACTTTGATTAGCATACATTTTATTTTAAGTATATATTATTTTTATTTATCTTATTTTTATAATTAGGTATTATTAGTTTGATTCTAAATGCAGGTACCTTGGAACAATAACTATTGTTCCGAGGCAGGTACATTGTTATATTTGTATGTGTCACTTGTTCGTATAAGTAGTGTTTACATATAATAGTTGTGCATTTAGTTTTTTGTTATTTTTATCTTTTGTATAATTATCAAGTATTAATGTATCAACTGATGGTGAACCTTAAATAAATAAATAAAGACTAGGCAGTATGGTCAATAGACTACAGCCTGCCCTGAAGGGGTAAACAAACTTAAAAAAATTAAATATGGCCGTCACTTAATGTCAAAGTAACCTAAGATTGTATGTTTTGTGTATTTTTAAGATATAATATTATCGTTAAAGATAAATTGCCGTGTTAATGCTGCTTTGGATTTTAAATTAAGAAACTAAAAATTTTTTGAAAATGGACGGTCCACCGGGAACTGGGCCTCCAAACAATGGATCAATGGGCCCACCGGGGATGCCAAGCTTTCCTCCCATGCCTCCTCCGCCCGGTTCTATGGGTCCAGGGAGTATGCCACCGCCTCCCATGGGTCCTCCTGGCACTATGCCACCAGTAAGTGCATCCAGTGGCCCCCCAAACATGCCACCCAGTGGACCTCCAAACATGCCCCCTGGAATGGGTCCGCCACCCGGTATGATGGGCATGGGCCCGCCAGGTATGGGTCCACCTCCGCCTGGCATGGGTCCACCGCCACCGGGAATGGGTCCCCCGCCGCCTGGTATGGGTCCCCCGCCGCCTGGTATGGGTCCACCTCCCCCAGGAATGGGTCCACCGGGAATGGGAATGGGTCCCCCGATGGGACCATCTGGTATGGGGCCTCCACGGATGCCACCAAACATGATGCGCAGTGGGCCAAATATGAAAGGAAACTTTAATAATCCAAATATGGATATGGGTCCTCCTGGCATGGGTCCACCACCTAACATGCCAATGAATCCTTGGGATGGGCAGGGTCCTCCAGGGTGGGGCATGCAGAGTCATGATGGGCCTCCTGGTTGGGAAGACCATGAAGCTGATGAGGAAGAGGTGGAAGATGAGGAAGCTCCACCAGGGTCAGCTTCAGCTTTACCATCATTATTGACTATGAAGATTGACACTCCGGAAGAGTTTAGAAATAAACCTGTAGGTGTAGGTGGAGTGGTTCTCCCTAAGGCTTTAGAAGAAGCACTGGCTTATAAGGACCAAAGACAAGCAGCTCTTGGTGATGAACAAGAACCTCAAAAAGGTATTATATTTATTGAGGTTTAACAAACAGTATTACTTTAAAAAGTTTGTAAAACATAGTAATTTCGACGGCGAAGTGCCAATATCTCCTATCTTAAATTTTTTCAAAATTAACTTTTTTATTTCTATGGCTATAAAGTCGATTTCCACTTATTTTGGCGTAACCACAAATCTAAATTTATAACTAAGCCAATCAATCAAATATGTGTGATACAATGAACAAGTATTTACTTTTTCAATGTTAAAGATCAAGTCAAAACCCCAACTGCAGTTGATTATATGAAAAATCTTATATAATTTTTCGAACTAGAACTGGTTGATTTGCTGCATGTTCTAGTAATGGGGAGATCATTTTCTAAAACTTGCTAAAATATATCTCACACAATAAGATAGGTTTACAAATAAGGTTATTTGTTATGAAACAAAAGTCATAGCAAATCCCCCATGTGGTTTCATCAACATTCCTGAGGGATCTTATCTTTTCCTGGTAAAAAAGTATCCTTTGTCCTTCTCCAAGCTTCCATCTATCTCTATACCAAATTTCATCTAAATCGGTTGTGCTGTTTAAGCATGAAGAGGTAACAGACAGACAAACAGACACACTTTCTCATTTTTATTATATTAGTATGGATTCAGTTGGAAATTAAGATGTTTTAAATATTGTACCTACAGTACACATTAACATATTATACTCAATTTACGAACAGAAGTTGAAAGCTTGCCGGAAGCCCCACCAGCACCTGTCATCAGTACTGAGTATGATGCTGAAGAGGATGACGGAGATTCTGATGATGAAAACATACCTGATGCACCACAACCACCTGTCATATCAAAACAAGAAGTAAGTGCTTTGTTTTTATGTAGTGATTAGGGGCCATCACCAATGACCATTCATTCATTTATTAGGTAAGACTATTTTAGCCAGTTTTAATAACCTGTCCTGCCCTCCAATTTTTAGGAAGGATTGTTTTGTAGGTACTAATAATGTTATTTTATTTATTTTGGATATCCAACAAAGAATACACCTCACATTTAAAACAATAATTACAGTAGCGTTTATACACCTAGTGCTTCTTCAATTACAGGATATCACAGAAAGCACAAACAGATAACACAGCAAACAATTACAATAATAAATACAATAATAACAAAAATAAATAATTAAAATTCTAAATTATTAAATTAGACATAACATTACAGTGAAAGAAAATTTACAATAAATTATAATTGTCATTAATTTGAAAGATTCTTATTTAAATTAAATTAAAATTAAAAAGACAATGTAATTAAGTTAATTAAGCTAGGCATATCAACCATTACACACCAATTGAGTACGAATCAGATACTTAAATTTCTCCACAGTACTGAAGAATATGTCTACTTCTTCCGAGGAGGTCGCGATCTTATTATATTGATGGGCCATCCTAGCAACCGGAGAATGTTTACCCAAATTTGTTCGGTATCGCGGGGCATTGAGTAATGGACGGGGATAGCGCGGGATTCTAGAAGGAATGTTAATACATATTTTACTAAGAAGATCTGGACAGTCAAAACCATTAAGTAACTTGTACAAAAATATTAAGTCAGATACAGTACGGCGAGATTCAAGGGACATTCGTTTAAAGTGACTTATGCATACTATATTATATTTACCTATACGCATCCGACCTGCGCCTCTGCACTTGCGCGCGCTTTTCAAAGTATAATCTTAACTCTAATTGTTAAACATTTGAAAAAAAAGCCAATATAGTCAGATGGTCCAAAAATATTTAAAAAATGTAACCTTGCTGAGTTTCTTGCCGGTTCTTCTCAGTTGAATGCTGACTTCCGAACTGGTGGTAACTTCTGTAATTCGACCTTCATAAGTGCCCTTCTAGGGCCTAAACTGAATAAATGGTTTTGACTTTGACTTTGAACTTTGTCCATTTTTGTGACCTTACATAAAATCTATCAAGACTCCCTCCTACGCCCTTTTAATAAAAAAATAAGACATGGTCGACCCCCATCCCCCCTAAATCCTCTTTCGTAATAAATTAATGGTGCCTTAGTAGAATTATAGAAGACACTACAGACTATTTAAATTATGTATATTCTGTCCGAGTTATATCCAATACCTAGTTATAAATGCCTATGGTATACTTTGATACAGAGCCAAGTAAACAAAGCAACCAAAAATAAAAGGAAAAAGAAGAAGAAGAAGGTAGCAAAGCAGAAACGCAAAGAGGAAGCTTCTAAGAAAGATATAGACATGGTCAGTCTAGATGACAGCAAGAAGACAAGCGACAAGGAGAATGAAAAAGAGGCTGATATTGAGTAAGATATTTTTTATGATTCATCATGCACATAATATGTTAATCTACAGGGTGTCCGGTAACGTGTACGATAAACTTAAGGGGGAGATAGGTGGGCCTTAAAAAAATTACAATATTAACCAAATGTATAAAAATATCACCATTTTCGAAATATTTAAAAGCTGACATTTAAAAAACTATTTTAAAACAGTTAGTCCGTTTGTCTGTCTGGCTTTTTGTGGCGGCTAATCTTCGAAACGTCTGCACCAATTTTGACAGGACTTTCACTGGCAGAACTTTTTACTTTTATAAAAAAAATTGGGAACCGCGCAAAACTAAATTAAAACCCATGAAATTGCGAACAAAATCCGTAGTATTATACTTCAAAGACAGATAGATTCCTTATTGGAAGTAGCTATCCGCTAATAAAGGATTTTTGAACATTCAACTGTTCCTTCGAGAATGCGGGTGAGACCGCGCGGGTCAGCTAGTAATTTATACATTTAACAGCTTAGCAATAATACTCACTAATACAATGTATATTCTTGCACAGGTATGTTCAAGAGAGCATCCAATTTCATGAACTGGAGCCCATGTACCGTCAGTTCCATCGCATATTGGAGTCCTTCAAGATCACTGAGAAGAAAGAAGATGGCATCAAAGAGGAGGGGAAAGATGCGCCCAAACCATCCTCAAAACCTCTGGAGAAGGTGCAGGATCAGTTTGCAGTTGATGAAGAAGCTGTTGAGGTATGATAATAGTTTGTTATAGGCAATCATGACGATAATTGGGAAGAAGAACCATAAAGCCTGAATTATTTTCACACTGATTTCTAGAGACTAAACTATTAATACTACTAATAGTTTCAGAAAATAATAGTATTTTATTAAACGATCAACAGAAAAACGCTGCCGACGAAAAGGAACGGCTCTCCAAACGCAAGCTGAAGAAACTATCGCGTCTATCAGTGGCTGAGCTGAAGCAGCTGGTGTCGCGGCCAGACGTGGTGGAGATGTATGACGTCACCGCTCGGGATCCCAAGCTATTGGTGCAGTTAAAGGCGCACAGGAACACCGTGCAAGTGCCACGCCACTGGTGCTATAAGAGGAAGGTATGTCAATGGTTAAACTTCTTCCTCTCAGTCGGACACTCTTGACAGAGTGGTTGTGGTTATGATAGGGCTCTAGCAATTCATCCTCTTTTGGCTCTATAGCAAGAATTGTTAGACTTGACCATCTAGGCGTGGACCGACCACGCGGTCTCTGGCCATTCATTATGCCTACTACCAAAGTTCCATTGAGTCCTCTTTGCGGTCCGAAAATCTTTGTTAATGGCCGTTTTGACGCGCTATGCTTGTCTCATTTTGGCAGATGGATTGGGCTGTCAAAACGGCCATCGTACCATGGTGCTAGTATAATAGTGTTATTTTTTTAAAGAGTAATGAGAAGATGCTGAGTTTATTGCCGGCTATTCTTCAGCATAAGCAACCTTCCGAACCGTGCTTTAAAGCATTTTTTTTGGTTTATAAATATATCAAACATGTGACGATCAAAACTACTTGTAATGAGTTCATTTAATAAAGACATTTCTATCTACTTCACTATTTCTCACCTAACCTAAAGTTGATGATCTACCTTGTAAGTTCCAGGGTTTGTGACTTCATTTGCATTTGAGTCCCATCTTAGTGTTTGCATGCCACCTTCAATCGTAAATCTATGCTAAAAGGCAGCAACTGAAATTTACAAAAAAATACAGTATTTTTTTAAATCATTTCCAGTATTTACAAGGGAAACGAGGTATAGAGAAACCGCCATTTGACCTACCGGATTTCATCAAAAAGACCGGCATTATGGAGATGCGCGCCTCGCTACAGGACAAGGAGGAAACTAAGACTCTCAAGGCGAAGATGCGCGAGCGCGCCCGACCGAAGCTCGGCAAGATTGATATCGATTATCAAAAGTTACATGACGCGTTCTTTAAGTAAGTGATTTTTTTATATTTAACCATAGCCTGGGTTTACATTGGACTTCATTTTAATTTCGAAATTAAAAGCTGGTGATGTTGCCATGTACGAAAGTCATGTAGTTGCCAAATATGCGGACGCTATTGTCGCTCCCGTATAGGCCTGTACCGTCATTTTAAAGCCTGCCACACGGATGCTGTTTAGATCATCTATTTAAGTTATGTTTATGTAGGTCCACCATGTCTCCAATAAAAAGAGTTCTTACACTTTATATTGGCGAATTGTAGGAGTTCTTTATATTACTCAGAAATGGACATCCATATCTGAGATTCATGTTCCTTTTGCATTTCATCAATAACCTATAGAACAATAGGTTTGATATTTTATTTATAGCCTTTTTAAATGGATGATCTTAAAAGTGAGTTAAATAAACTCTTTAATTTTGGATCCCATTGTATCAGTGTGAAAACTGGAACCACCAAAAATTTATCATACAGGTTTATAAACGGACGAGGGAAATAAAAAAATAAGACAAATATTGGTAAGTTGTTTGTAATTCCTTTTTATGCTTTCACTCCACATGGCCTATTTGTTTTATTTGACAAATAATGCAATGTGTAGATGTGATATTTGACAAAACATTTGCTATATTTGACAATTACGACAAATAACAAACACGCGTTACCGCAACGCTGTCGGTTTTTCGGGGCGTGTCAAAGGAGCCAAATATACAAATACGCAACTACACATTGCAATCTACACACGTTTTATCATGAATTCACCCGCGTTCCCGTGGGTTCTTTTCCCGGGATAATTCAAATTAAAATCGAGTAGTTTTTGAGTTGAATCGTAACAAAATAAAAATCATATCTATCCTCTTTATAATATTAGTTTTTTTTTTTTTTTTTTTTTATTTATTTATTATCGTTTCAAAAAAATATATACAAACATTAAGATTAACACAGCATTTAAAAACCACAAAGGTTTGCCGCAATGCTGAACTTCGATGCTAGTCTACATCTTGGACGTAAAACATATTTATAATATAAAGCATAAAAGTTTAGATTGGGTGCGACGTATTTGTGTATGTTGCTATTCGGCTCCATGTGTGGATGGTCTTATTGTCGTGTATTGCTCATTGGCGTGTTCATTTGCCAAATAAAGCGATGCAAAAACGCAAACACAAATAGCCATGTGAAGTGCCAGCATTAAATAAAACCTTAGTTAAGTGTCAATAAGATACATAATGCTATGTTTATTTGCTAACTGTAAAGGTGGCAGACAAAGCCTCGTATGACGATACACGGCGACCTCTACTATGAAGGTAAAGAGTTCGAGACTCGGCTACGAGAGAAGAAACCCGGTGATTTATCTGAGGAGTTGAGGACGGCGCTTGGTATGCCGGTGGGACCTGGCTCTCACAAGGTCAGTGCAATTTCCTATACAGGTGTTGATTTAAGGTAAGGTGGTGTTATTTGGTAAAATTAATATTCGTCTGACTCTTATGATCGTGTTTTTATCAAGACAATAGGAATGTTGACTGACACATCAAGCTTCATTTTTATGAAATATCAAAACGATAGTTCAAATAGAGGTTTGTATGAAATACTTGCTTGTGACGTCATAAATATACACCATCAAATGACTCTTTGATTGTTAAATTGCTAATTAAAAATCATAAAATGGTTGAATATTACAACGTGTTTGCTATTTTTGAGTATTTTTAGGAGTTTTATACACTGGTTAGTGTTAGTTTTTTTAAATAGCCAACATCCCTATTAAGTAAGGGTACGTATTTTTTTAATATGTGTACTCTTGGTGTATCTAAACTAATATTATAATGAGGTAAAGTTTGTGAGGTTGCAGGGGGTAATCTCTGGATCTACTGAACCGATTTGAAAAATTATTTTACCAATAGAAAGCTACGTTATTTGTGAGTGTCATAGACTATATTTTTTATCCCGGGAAAAGATAAGATCCCACGGGAACGCGGGGGATAGCTAGTAAATAAATAAACAAGACATGCGTTTACAGGTCCCGCCACCGTGGCTAATAGCACAGCAACGTTATGGGCCTCCGCCCTCGTACCCCAACCTGAAGATCCCCGGGCTCAACGCGCCAATACCCGACGGCTGCGCCTTCGGGTACCACGCGGGTGGATGGGGGAAACCACCCGTCGATGAAACTGGGAAGCCGCTCTATGGTGACGTGTTCGGACATCACACCAGCGGCCAGGATGTATATATAATACCAGCTATAATACTCTCATTTCAGGCGATGATGGCTCAGTGGTAGTGACGTCGGATACTGCGGCGAAGGTCATAACTTGAGCTTTCGGTGAAAGAAAACATCGTGAGGAAACCATAGCACGGGTGGTAGGGTGCTTTAGTACCCGACTGCCAGTTTCCCTCTAAGTTTTGTGTGCTTACCACCTTCGACGACATCATCACTTAGCATGGGCAGATTGAATTTAGTCCTGGGGAATGGAAGAAATCATAACACGGTAGGGTACTCTATTATAGTACTCGTCTGGCTGGCTACCACCCTAAAATCTGTCGCCAAGCACCTGATTGTGTGTCCTGACAATAGGGTTGTACCCTAAAAAAATCTATTTAGTTCGTAATTTAGATTACCAAAAAATATTAGACACGTATTTTTTATTTTGTTCCGAAAACGAAAAATGACGAGGATACAATGCGTTGATATTTCGCGTGACGTCACGCCGTGGCACAAATTTTAACACTAAGTGACGTCACAAGCCCCACTCCTTAACTTTGATGCGCTGTAACTTTGTGTATTTTTATTGATTTGATAAAGCAAAAAATACGTATCCAATATTTTTTGATAATCTTACCGATGGACTAATTAGAATTCATTTTTATTGACCCAGGGCACTACTCTTAAATTGTACTTAAGTGCCAGTTGTCTTAAGGGCATTTTAAAATGGTCGAAAACACATTGGCAATCCCCCTGGTATTGCTAATGTTTATAGGCCGCCTGCCTGGTTATGACTTGTGATATTAAAAAAAACCTGCTTGGCTAGTGAATATTCTAATGGTGGTAAACTCTCACCAAAAACAAGCCCATATTTTTTATTTTGTTTTATTAACAGGATGGTGAAGATCAAGATATAGATAGGACGATGTGGGGCGAGTTGGAATCAGAGTCTGAAGAAGAATCGGAAGAAGGTATGTTATTTGGTTCTCTATTACCTTTGAATGTGATATTTTGTTTCTTCGTACCAAATATTTTCTCTGGAGATTTCTGTTCAGTTGTGGTAGTTTTACTTGTTCCTTTGCATGACAACCTGAAAAGATCACATTTACATTGTTTAACATCTTCCAAATTATTTATTTAAGTATAGTAGTACGAAACATTTTTTTATTATTTTCATAACAAAATAAATCTTAATGAATATAATCCAACAGAGGAATCGGACGAGGGCGAAGCGCCGGGTGACACAGAGATGGCGACGGGCGTGGCGACCCCGGGCGAGGGGCTGGTCACTCCGCTGGGCATCAGCTCCGTGCCGCCCGGCATGGAGACGCCGGACACCATCGAGCTCAGGAAGAAGAAGCTCGACAGCGACATGGAGGGGTCAGTATTACTGAGACCTGAATGGTCATATCTTAGAAGACAAATGATGGGTGATCAGATAACCTGAACAATTATATGACCCGTTGGCGTGATTGGTAACCCTACATATCACGCCGCAGGTCGTGGGTTCGATTCCCATCCACGACAGACATGTGTGTGCATGAACATGTCTGTTTGTCCTGAGTCTGGGTGTCATTATCTATTTAAGTATGTATTTAAAAAAAAAAAGTTCATATTCCATATTACAAGCTCTGCTTATTTTGGGATCAGATAGCCGTGTGTGACAGATGTCCGAGGATATTTATATGTTAAATAATCTGTTCTACTTGGATAAATAATAATATGAGTAATGTTGTTTCAGTGGCGACACCCCTGCTCTATACCAAGTGTTGCCAGAGCGTCGCGTCGGCATCACGGCGGGCATGATGGCGTCCACTCATGTTTATGATATTAGCGCTGCCAACCCTGGTAATGATACATTCATTAAACGAACCATTTTTAATCCCTAGCACGGTGGTAGGGTACTTTGTAGTACCCGACTGGCTGGCTAGCCTCAAGTTGAAAATCTGTCGCCAAGCACCTATCGGTGTGTTCCGACAGCTGCAATTGAAAACCAGTTCCCATCTAGGCTTTGTCTGCTTACCACCTTCGGCCACATCATCACGTACCATGGTGAGATTGTTGTCAAACACAAGCTTATCGAGAATAAAAAATAGTTACATAGAATCATGCACACCTCCTAGATTGGATGGAAGTGGAATAGCTCCCCATTACGGTATACCCTCCGCGCTATAAAATGGGGTTCTTCAAGGGCGTAAAAAGAGCTCTTCAAGGTCGGCATCACATCGGCAATCACCCTGGTATTGCAAAGGTCTATAGGCGGCGGTGACCACTTACCATCATGTGGACCGTCTGCCTGTTTAAAAAAAGATTTGGCATGACCAACACTGAAATTTCAGAGTGAGCACTAATCAGCTCAGGAGCATTTCATCCAAATCGGTCCAGCCGGTCGGTGACAAAGACACGTACAGAATGATATATTATGTGATATATAAAATTGTAAATGTTTCTATACTCCGTGTACAGGCAAGCGAGTGCCAAGTGCGGCCGCAGCTGGGACGACCAGCGAAGGTGGAACCGTGGGCGCGGGCGGCGTAGAGGTGGCGCTGGATCCTTCTGAACTGGAGCTCGAGCCCGAGGCGGTGGCGGCGCGCTACGAGCGGCACCTGCGAGACCACCGACCGAAGGACCAGGAGGACCTCTCTGACATGCTCGCTGACCATGTGGCCAGACAGAAGGTAACCCAATTTTTTTTAAACAGGTTTTTGGCTTGTTGTCAAGACCTTTAAGCCATATCTTCAATATTTTATTCAGTCTTTTTGCTCATTGTATCATTTTCAATTTAGTTAGTCTATTCAGGTTTAGTCAAATAATGTGGCGTAGTTGTGACAAACATGCTAAATGCCAGATGCCACTAGTGTCGGTTAGTATTTTTTTAACCGACCGACGTCGTCGACCTATCAGTAATCTATCATTATTTTTTTAACCTATCCATTTGCTTTTTTGTTTCAGAGTAAGAGAAAGCGACAGCAAAATACAGATTCAAAACAAGCAAAGAAATACAAAGAGTTCAAGTTCTAATAGTCTTGATAATTATATTATTGTAGTAAATAAATGTTAATTTAAGGTTTATGAGCGTATAATATTCAGGAGTTGAAAATATGAAACATATTCTCTTTGGCATTTTGGGTTTCATGTTAACTTGTACGCAATTAATTTTATTGTGATTGATTATACTATAAAATTAAACTAAGCATATTATTCAACTTATCGCAGCCTCCTTTATTTTACACCTATAGGGTTTATCGTTTACGTATTCGTACATCTATTACGTACATTATAAAAAATACTAGCACACCATACTTCCACACTAATAAATGAATATTATAAATGCGAAAGTGTGTCTATCTTTCTGTCTGTTACCTCTTTAAACTTAAACCGCTGAACCGATTAAGATGAAATTGGTATAGAGACAGATGGAACCTTGGAGAAGGACATAGGATACTTTTTATCCCGGGAAAAGATAAGATCCCTCGGGAACGCGGGTGAAACTACGGGGCGAAAAACTAGTATTACATATTTGAAAAAATAAAAACTACATACACTATGTAGTTACATTAACCTGTCAGTTCTTTCTTGGGACATTCGGAACGATGACATTTACTTGAAAATTGTGCGCGAATTTTGATTTTTTTAAAACTGTGCACGAGTTGACGAGTTGTTTGACAGGTTAATCTCGCGAGTCAACAGATTAAAACCTTTCAATTTAATATAGGTACATGATTGTTAGTTATTGTTCCGAGCATGTTGTAATTCCTGTATTTTTTATTTCTACTCACATTTTAGTCAAACTTACCTAGTCAAATATCGGGTATACCTTCTTATCTCAGATTTTAAAAAGTTACCATAGAGCATTAAACCACTCTGGCTGGCTTAATACTCAAAGGTTCTTATCTAATCAAGTTTAATCATGTCAAGTATAAAATACACGAATCAGAACTCGAAATACGATTTCAATGAAAATAAAATGAAAACGCTACGTCAATCCGCAAAAAAAAAAATTATAAAGGAGTCATGGCTAGGCTGATAGTCTTGTAACTAAAGCCTTATAAACAAATTAAAAGAAAATATTGCTAGTTAGTTTTTTTCGGACTTCGAATTCGTAGATATTTTGTTTTTATTAAAAAATAATTAAATATTGTATTTAATTTCTTACAAACATTGTATAAAATAAACTTTTAAAATGTCTCGTGTTTTGGTTGGAGTGAAAAGGGTTATCGACTACGCGGTTAAAGTAAGTTATGTCGAGTACAAAGGTTGCTTTTCATTCACCTGTTATTATTAACTTTTTCAAGTTCATTGGCCTATGAATTGAAAATGTTAAAATCATAATTAAAAGTAATATTACATTTACATATTGTCTCTTCTCTTATCGTCTCCTAGGTCGTGATTTGTTTCCAACCTACAATCATTTCTTATCAGTACCTAAATCTGGCTCATACACACATACAAGTCAATCCTTTATTCTGTATTTGAAGCAGCTATTATATTATTGCTAACAACTCATTTGAAATATCTGAAAAAAAACGAATCATCAAAATATTTTGAATTCAAAGAACCTAATTTTCCTGGAGGACTGTATACTTCTGCATTATAAAAACCTCTTTTTATGCTGAATATTATATTGTTTTAGTTCCAAGTTTCATCCAAATCCTTATATGTATATCCTTAAAGTCTACATTATTGAGGCCCAGAAAAGTTACAGGAGTAACAAACAAATACACAAACTTTTAAATTTTCATACTAATATTATAAATGCGATAGTATGTCTGTCTGTTACCTCTTCATGCTTAAACTGCTGAAACGATTTAGATGAAATTCAGTATAGAGATAAAACCTTTGAGAAGAACATAGGATACTTTTTATCCTGGGAAAAGATAAGATCTCTTGGAGGAGCCCAAGGGGCGGAAAACTAGTATTAATTATCTATATTTCTCTAAAAAATTATACTATTATAAGCTGTGGGGAACCAATGATAATCAAACTATACTTAGTTCATTCATCTTAAGTTACTAAATAATGTTTTACCTATAGGTCCGTGTAAAGCCAGACAAGACTGGTGTCGTAACAGAAGGTGTTAAGCACTCAATGAACCCGTTTGATGAGATTGCCATTGAAGAGGCAGTCAGGATGAAGGAGAAGAAGATTGCAAGCGAAGTCATTGCAGTTTCTTGTGGCCCTGCACAGGCTCAAGTGAGATAGCATAATTATTGTAAATCTATTTGTGAATGTTCTCATTTTGGTACATGATGATGTTGCCAAACACTCATGCTCATTTCAGGATTCGAACGCATGACCTTCGCCGCCGTATCCAACGTCACAGGGTGGAAAACTAGTATAAAATACTATTAACTTATTGTTGGTATTGGTACCATATTTTCAACTTGAGAGATCTGGTCCACTACCATACATATTTTTCTTGGCAACAAAATAAAATACAAATAATTTATTTATGCCCATTTGAGTAACTAAATCATGACATACTTAGAAAATTGATGATAAAATTTTTGCTGAGGCTAAATACATCTCTTACAGGAAACCCTAAGAACAGCATTAGCCATGGGAGCTGACCGTGCCATCCACGTTGAAGTGGCCGGTGCGGAATATGAGACCATGCAACCCATTCATGTGGCCAAGATCCTAGCCAAGCTCTCCCAGGATGAGAAGGCAGATCTTGTCATTGTAGGCAAACAGGTTTGTAAAGAAGTTCAAACTAGTGTTATAAAATTCATAAATCATCTTCTAGTTCCTTCCTACAGGATGTCTGTAAGTAGTGCTACAAACTTAAAGGTGAGAGGGTCACCTACCATATACACAAAATCACCTCAGTAAAAGTGTCACCATTTTCGAGATATTTAATATCTAAAATTTAAAAATCAATACATTAAAATACAGAAATATCTCGAAAATGGGGACCTTTATATTGGGCTCATTTTTGTATATTGGGTGGGTGACTCGCCCACCTATCTCCCACTACAGTACTACTTACCGAACACCCTGTATATTCGGATACTAAGATAACATACTAAAATATCATAATAATTGATGATTGATATTCCCAGGCCATTGATGATGATTCAAACCAGACGGCGCAAATGACTGCTGCTCTACTTGACTGGCCTCAGGGTACTTTTGCTTCAAAGGTATGTATGAATCTAGTTAACAAGTAAAAATATTACTCAAACATTTACTTATCAATCCTGATAACCTTTGATTCAAATCATGTTATCATTATCACCAACTCGGTACTTGAAATTAATCATTATCATATAATTTTATTTTTGTAATTAATTAGGAAAAGAAGGAATATAGGTATTTTTTAATCTATCTTACAAGTACAACCCAAAATTTTATTATTATAAAAAAATATGAGTTGATACTATAGTATATATATGTTGTTTGTAAATCTCATTCGCGAAAATATGCTCTTTCAATATTATGTAGAAGCAAAGTTATGATATGGAATGGACCATGGTTATGAATAAACAATTTTAATAATAAGTAGTTTTCCGCCCCGTGGTTTCGCTCCCCGAGGGATCATATCTTTTCCCAGGATCCTAAGTTTTATTTCAGGATATGATCTGCCTGTTTGCCAAGTTTCATCAAAATCTGTTCAGCCGTTTTGGCCTGAATGAGTAACAAACATCCAAACTCACAAACATACCATCTTTCATATTTTTAATGTTAGTAGGATGAATAAATAATTTGAGTTCTTCATAATTTCGATACAATAGGTGGAAAAATCAGACGCTGGTCTAACGGTAACGCGGGAGATCGACGGCGGCCTCGAAGTGATCAAGACGAAGATGCCGGCCGTCATCAGTGCTGATCTGAGGTTGAACGAGCCTAGATATGCTACACTGCCTAATATTATGGTAAGAAATTAACATTAAATATATTTCAAAGGTCAGAGGGAATAGGTATCTTATACGTTTGCGTGCTTCATCTTTGGTCACATCGTCGCTTACCAACAGGCGAGTTAGTGGTCAAACGTAATGAAATGAAATGAAATGTTTATTCATCCAAATAAGCCTTCACAGGCGCTTATGAATTGTCAGATTCTAATGACTCTAGTGCACGTTTCGGAAGGTTGCTTGTGTGTGTTAAAAAAATTATATAAAATCCAGTGAGAATAATTATTGTTTTTTTTTTCTATGTATAAGCTCACCATGGTAAGTGTTGATGTGGCCGAAGATGTTAAACACACAAAGTCTATTCGGAACTGGCTCTCAAGAGCAGCTTTTGGAACACACAGATAGGTGCTTGTCAACAGATTATCAACTTGAGAGTGGTCCCAGTCAGGTACTACAAAGTACCTCACCATGCTATGGTTTTTCACGAGTATTCCTTCACCGAAAGCTCAAGCTCATTGTAGGATTCGAACCCACGACCTTCGCAGCGGTATCCGTCGTCACTACCACTATGCTATCATCGCCTTGAAATTATTCTCCATTCCCCATTATATTCTTCAGACAAAATGAAGCACGAGGCTTCCGTGCAGG
This sequence comes from Ochropacha duplaris, assembly GCA_951361185.1. Taxonomy (NCBI): domain Eukaryota; kingdom Metazoa; phylum Arthropoda; class Insecta; order Lepidoptera; family Drepanidae; genus Ochropacha; species Ochropacha duplaris. The sequence continues at coordinate 8,345,874 of OX592707.1, read as the reverse complement.
CTCTTTATATTGTTGTAATTTTTTAATATGGAAAATATATATATATTTTAAAATATTGTATCATGTAAATAAGACATTGGCATGGTAATATTAATTTTTAATCATTGTTCTATTTACAATTTTATTTCAGAAAGCAAAAAAGAAGCCACTTAAGAAAGTCACAGCCAAAGACCTAGGTGTTGACCTGACACCTAGAATTAAGATTGTCTCAGTTGAAGACCCACCAGTGAGACAGGCTGGATCTATTGTCCCAGATGTGGACACTCTAATCGCCAAACTGAAGGAAGGTGGACATGTTTGAATTGATCCATTGTTCAAATTACAAAATTCTAAATTTGTCATAAGAGAAATAAATGTAATTGGTTATTTGTACTGAGATTTTATATGGAGTAAACGTGTCAAATAGAATAGCTTTATATTATGTATAAATATTGTTTTAAATATTCATTATATTCCTGTTGAAAATAAAGGTGAATTTAATTAAGTACATAGTGGGATATGCGAAAAAACACCTATGGTATAATAGTAACTACTAGTAAGCATAAGCAAAGAAAGAATTCGTTCATAAGCGGACTGGTAGGTATAAAAACCAAGGTCTGAGTCCTACGTAAAAATGCTGTCTGTCTCTGGTCCTAAAGAATATTGTCAATGTATAATAATTTTTATTCAAAAAAATTTTAGTAAATTGACATAATTTACGACGGTAAACAGGGGATAATTATGACTTAGTAGTAAGTGACAATACGTATCTTGCCTTGCCGATTCTTACACTGCCTGCCTGCATAGTAAGCTTTTTAGTAAAACATTTCGAATAGTAGATGGTGATAACCAGTACGAGTCGAGTACGAAATTGTGATGCCAAATCAAATACTATAATTTCTAATACAAAATCTATATAAATGGTTTGTTCTAAACAAAATTACGAAAGCGTATATCGTGACTTTTCAGGTTGTCCCAAAAAGTCAGTGAAAAGTTTTAGTGGAACAGCCGCCAATTTCACTAAAACTTGACCTGAATGGACTTTTACGGACGAGGCTAGACTTTACAGATAATGTGACTATCAAGAATTATATATTCTAAATGGATAGGTAACTCTAAATACCTATTTGAAGCAAATACCTATCAATCATCTTTCTTTCATTAAGGGTAAGTATAGGGTTAGAAAGAGAGATTGTCCCAACGTAGTTGTTATCTTTCTCTTTTTCGCAATTGATAGGTATTTGCTTCAAATAGGTATTTAGAGTTACCAATCCATTTAGAATATATAATTCTTGGTGACTATAACATAAAAGAAGAAATTAAAACAGGAGAAAATGTATATTGACTGAAAGATTTTGTATCTATGGTCACTACAAAACATTATTAAATCAGTAATCTGTCAAAAACAGATTAATTTTGTCGTCGGTAGCTAGCCATAGTTGCACGCAAGTTCTTCAAAATCATTTTATATCACACGAAACTATGTTGATTTCCATATAATATTGCATTAATTTTACTGATATAATGTGTACTTAAATATAGTGTTTAATATATAACGGAGAGGGAAGCGAAATCTTGTAAAATGGGTAATATTGACGAGTCTACTTTTATGGCGAGATATTCAGCTTTCAACCCCTATCGGCTGGTGAATCGAGAGATGGGATTCCAGACGCCAATAGGTGCTAGTGACGCAATGGCCAAGAGTCTCTACTGCGGCATGAAGCCGATAGCATCATGGGATTTTGACAGGGCGAAGGCCCTTCCCACTGGAGGAGTGTTCAACCTTGAATTTTCACCGGAAGGGTAAGATACGCTAAATAAAATTACAAGGTAACGGTTAGCCTTGACTTTGCTCACACACCTATAACATTCTAAATTATATATCTTATTTTTGTAACTGAAATAAAGTTATTGATTTACTGAATAAATTACAGATAGTTTTTATTTTTCCATTTGATAAAGCAATAACATTATGAGCTTAAATGTTACTGAACGTCCCATAAGCAGTGGCTAAATATTTATTTTTAGGAAGATTTACAGCAAATAAAATTATATACTTAACAAAGAAAATGAATATGTTAATGCTAATAACAAATCTCCATAAATCAAATCTGCTTAAAAGCATCAATCCATGTGTTAAGGCTTATAATTCAAGTGCTACTTGATGCATGGTGTGTGTAAGCAATAACATAATGCTTGCACTCACACATTGAGTAGCACTTGAATTATAAGCCTTAACACTTAGCATAGCAGTGACCATGTTAATAATATTTATGGAGGACAGAATGCTTTTCATGCAATTATACTCCACAGATCGCTCTTAGTTGCTGCTTGTGAGAAGAAATCCATCCAAATTTTTGATCCCCTCACTCATCAGCGAATCCATTCTGTAAATGGAGCTCACTCAGATTGTGTTAATTGTGTCAAGTAAGTATGTTTATATTACCTTTAGGTATGGTACGATGATTTGAAGGTGAGGTCTGTCATGGGTGATTCTTGATATGGATGTATTATGTAACAATTTACTAGGGATAGTGCAAGATTTGTCTGAAGATTGTCTGAGAATTTTGTACTTTTAAAACAAGTAATTCTATAAATATCCATAAATAATAATCCAAAAATTAATTATTTGTTTATTTTTGTTTGCTTTTATATAATAAACACATCTTTTAACCTGTTGGTTCAGAAGGAGGTATGATTGTCCCACTTAAACAATAAGATAACATTTGAATCAACAATTCAGCGAGCCTACTAATTATGAGGGTGCAACCAATTTAGTGCAAGTCTCATGCTCAATTGCTAGAATGACATAGTGAACTACTATGGTCACTGTTTGAAATGAAATGTTTATTCATCCAATTAGGCTTTCACAGGTACTTATAAATGATTAGACTCTAATGCACGGTTTGGAAGGTTGTGAAGATGGAGATGTGAGTCTTATGATCAGGAATAATTTTAATTAATTTATATAAATTTTACATAGTGTTTCATGTCATAAAAATACTGAACCATTGTAAAAGGGTTATAAAAATAACACAAACAATATCTGTGATTTGAATATCAACACTCTAGATTCATTAAAATAAGATCAGTAATTTAAAATGTTTTTCATTCAGTAGTTGTACAGCTAATAAATATGTAACAGCTTATTATAGTTGATATTATGTTTGGTGTCATTGCTGAATAAGTGAATTAGATTCAGTTATCCATGGCAATGGGCAATCATAGTTCAGTCAGTAATAGTGGTGAAGGTAGAAAGTATAAAACCGGTGATGGCCAGGGGGCGGGCTATCATTAGCTCACCGGTTTTCTCAGATATAAGAGGTGTTAGTTGTACAATTACCATTTCTATCAAGTCAAAGAAAAATAAAGATGAAGATGGGCATAAGCTAGTTTATTAAAGTTTTAAGAGTTTCTATTGAGTCCCTGGGATCTGGAATTGTTTCTTGCTCCTATTTGATTACTGCTCATACACTATTGAGGCTTAATATATTATTTTTCCCCAGGTTTCTGGACGGCAGAATGTTCGCAACATGTTCAGACGATACAACAATAGCTCTATGGGACGTTAGAAATCTTAAGAAAAAGATACGTTCACTTCTCGGCCACTCAAAATGGGTGAAGAACATAGAATTTTCAGTCAAAGACAAGCTGCTAGTCACATCGGGACTTGACGGTAGCATATACACGTGGGACATTAACTGTTATACAGAGTACAACTTGGTTTACCAAAGAGTGTTTCATACTTCGAGTTTGATGCGGTGTAGATTGTCGCCTGACGCTCGCCAGATGGTTATGTGCACCACTGGGGGACTTCTAGTTATTATACATGACCTTAACTTGTCGACTTTGGCAAAGGACTTGCATGGCTTCAAGGTAAGGTTTCCTCAATATGTATATATATATATATATATCATTTCATTATTTCAACTGAAACTGCTGGCGAAATGAAACTTGAATGAAATAAAATATCAATTGGCAATATAGAAATTTCGGTGAAACTCAGCAAGGTTACGTTTTATAAATATTTTTGGACCATCTGACTATAGGTATTGGCTTATTTTTCAAATGTTTAACAATTTTATTCTTAAACTAATACAAAAATACATAAAAAATCATAACCCGCATTAGTACTACAAAGAACCCTACCATCGTGCTATGGTTTCCTCACGATGTTTTCCTTCATCGAAAGCTCAACCTCATTGTAGGAGTCGAACCCACGACCTTCGCTGCGGTATCCGACGTCACTACCACTTAGCTATCATCGCCTTATTATTATTATCAATACCACAATCACTATAGGTTTCCTTTTTGATTTTAGAAGTTCCCTAGTGTATATTCGAAGTCCACGGTCTAATAACAATTAAATTAAAATGCGGCCATCTTGGAGCTAAACTGAACTCTTTTTTTAAGTCAGAATAAAAAGTTACCATTATTGGATACAGAGCGCTGCCACTTGTTCTGTATATCCTTTTTTATTATGCATTTTTTTTTATTTTCAGCCAAATCTATACCGACTGATGCAAATGAGTCAGCAAGTGATTCCAATAGCTGCATTACACGACCATCTATTCGACAGCACGCGCAAGGAGAACCGCGTCGAATTCGTGTCAGACTTCCCCGACGGGAATGATGCTACCGTCGTCAGCGCTTTACAGGTAAGTATTTGGGGTTTAGCATTGCTTTAGATAAGTACAGTTTAACTTAGTTTCAACAAGTACCGATTGAGAACTTTAAGCTTTATTAAACACTAGGCTGTCCCCTGTGGTTTCACCCGCGTTCCCGTGGGATCTTTTCCCGGGATAGAAATATAGCCTATATTACTCAGGGATAATGTAGCTTTTTAGTGGTGAAAGAATTTTTAATATTGGTCCAGTTGTTCAAGTTTGTTCGTTACATACAAAAAATATAAATCTTTCCTCTTCATAATATTGTATAGATTACTTACCACTTGCATTTAGTTTGCGTTTACCATTACTTATCAGAATTAGATCCTTATTAGCAACATTATTGGATGGTTTAATAATACAATTACTGTGTAGTTTTTTTATTCTTTTAAAATGATTGTGTTCGATTCCTTGTTTCGGAAATGATTTTAAAAAAATGTAATGAATCAGTTTTAGTTTTGAAAAATGATGTATAGCCAGAGCACATGGCAATTTTGTCGGAGTTCTGATCCATATGTCAAAGACCAGGGTCATGGTGAATACTACTGAACAACTTTTACGGCGCCGCTCAACGCTTCCCTGTATTAAGGCATTCCGATTGGTATTTCGAGCAATTTAGTCTTCATTGCCTCTTCAGCTTACAATTTCCATAAAGGTGTAATATTTAGAGTAACTGTGACAAATTGTTAACAGGTTCACCCACAAGGCTGGAGTGCATTGAGTAGAAACATCAGTCATGACGACAGATCAGAGGTTGGTGATATTCCGTTTTTTTTAACTTTTTGTGAAAATATTAAATACTCGTTTTCCGCCCCGCAGTTTCACCCGCGTTCCCGAGGGATATTATCTTTTCCCGGGATAAAAAGTGTCCTATGTCCTCCAAGGTTCCATCTATCTCTATACCAAATTTCATCTAATTCGGCGGTTTAAACGTGAAGATGTAACAGACAGACACACACACTTTCGCATTTATATTAGGTCCTTACATGTGAAATTGATGTTTTATAGAACTGGCCACTTTAGCCGCTCCCGCAATTTTTTCAGCAATGGAATCAATGAACTCCCTGTAAAATGGAAAAAGTGCATAGATCAGACCTAGGACCTAATATTAGTCTGCATACGGATTTTTTTATTGGTAGATTATTAGCTTGACTATTAGAATGGGGGTTCTTAAGGCATTAATCTTCCGTCACAGTGGACATGCATCCACGACATCCAACCGAACACGAGTCCTATAGACAAGAGTACTCGCGACACGGTGGCCCCGCCGGCGCCGGTGTTGCGTCGCGCGGCCCCTCGCTGCGTCCCCTACCGGCGCATGCGGCCCCTCCGCCAGCGACGCCTGCGGCCCCCCGTCACGCCCGCCGGGGGGACACCGACACCCACACCAGCACATACTCCCACATCCACGCCGGTGCCGGACACGCCTCCGCCGTGAGTACATATTTGGCTTGCATGATTGTATGGTTTTACTGGGTACATGTAGAATCTTTTAAGATGAAATTAAAGAATAGGGTATTTGACTACAAAGAAAATATAAATAAAACTGTTGTTAGCTTAACAGTAAGTATTTTTCTAAACTAATTTAGCCGTAGTAATAATTGAAAATATGTATGATGTTTATAAGAAATCATAAATAAAATTATTAAATTTTCATGTTTGACCACGTGATTGAAAACGCTCGGTACTGGCCGATTTTAGAGTGTGACGTCACATGCTAGTAAAAAACAAATGAGAACTGTAAAGTTATGAACGATATTTTGACAACTAAAAGTTTGTTTACTAGCAGGAGACGTCATGATATCACGTGACCTAGGCATGATGGCGTCTTAGCGTTTTGGTGGCCTTTTTATTAAAAACTTTGATTCGAAGAGAAATTCACAAAGAATTAAGCAAATTGCAAATGTATTATGATATAATGATCAATTTTAGATACTTTTCTAAAACCTGTCAAATACCCTATTGTAATGATTTTTCCCAACAAAGGAAGAAGCTTAGCTTAGCTAAGCAAAGTAACTCTGCTTTACGTGGAAGTATTTTTACAACGCGTGAGTCCAGTAAGCGTAGGGCCCATGAGCCCTGAGTGCGGCTCATGCCCGATCATCATCGTCATTTATCAACGCTCTTCCCGTTTCAAACTATTTACTCGGGTTTAACTTTTTCTTATTTTTATCATCCATCCATTTTTTTATTTTTTTATTTATCCTCAATAATTTAATTCGTTCTTTTGTACGAAATCTACTACTTTTAGTAATTGATCCTCAAACATCCTGTGTTCTTAAATTAAAAAATCGACATAAAGCATGATTGAATTATTTTCTACTACTCTCATTTATATACATATTAATTTAAGTATTCGGTTTGATAGATAGTTATCGATGCCTCACCAATAAGATAGGATAGGAAAAGGTTCTGAATCTAAACATGATAAATTATGACATGTTTAAAGTGGGATCTAGAAAGAATGTTCCATTATTTTTATTTTTCTAGTCCCGTCTAGTATATTCACTAAACTAAGCAGTTTACAAAGACATTTGTCGGCAGGTCGACGTCAGAAAGTCAAAATCAAAGGGAAGGTTACAGAGAGGCTGCCTCGCCCGAGCCGGGGCCCAGCTCGGCGCGCGAGGCCGCGGGGCCCACCGTGGCCTCTATAGGGGCCTCTCCCGCGGCCTCTATAGGGGCCTCGTCCTCCAACCTCGCAGGGGTAAGGACGCTCGATTAATATTAAGCTTGGCCTCCCACAATCGCATAAATACATACATATGAACGCAGTTATGATTTCAAGTCGAAGCAGGCTATTTAATAGTGCGGCGTTCATTGTGATCGTTTAGTGCATTTTATTTCTGATTAAAATATTATTATGTCGATAATGTATTACAAATGTCGGAAAAACGTCTGAAATATCTATGTTTTTTTTTATCAAAATTTTGAATGAATCTTGAATGTTTTCGGCTTGCGGATTTGAATCAATTGAGTAGGATTGAGGTTAATAATTTAAAAACTCAGATTCTGTTAAATATAATACTTATAATAATGATAATTTTGTCCGTAGGGTTTGTCGAGTATACAGAACGATGTGTGGGAGGCATCGATAACTATCAAACAACACAGAATGCTTCAGGAAATGTATAGCAGGTGAGAAGTGGTATTAGAAAAGTGTTGGTTTACAAAATATCCGGTCTAGGTATTTTCGAACACGAATATTTTTAAGAGGATTAATTGAATGTGCCCTTTGTGCCACCGTAGTTGTTTTAATACCCTTTCATCATCCATACTTAATAAAATACTTGATAATTTGGCATTTTTCATCAAGTACTTACATGTCATATGTTAATTAAAAATACATAATTGTAGCGTCTATTTAGTAGTTTAGTTATTCTAGTAGGTAATTGAACTCGATCAATTTTTGATGCAGAGTTGGCCCTATATCTTTTTATTATGGGATCATGAAAAATATTCAGCGTGACACACCCAAGCTTTTAAAAAAAAATGGGTATTATACTCAGATACTTAACTGGTTGTAGCCATCCGTAGTATGTGTTACATATAGTGATAACAGTGTATGTCGTGCAGAGGGCAGGTGCGTCGCAGTTTCAACATGCAGCGCATCACGGGCATCAATACCGGCATCACGCCGCCGCGTCCGTGGCGTCCCTACACACCCGCACTCAGGTAACTTACATTACAGTACGACTTTTTGGGCGGGACCTTGCGAAGTGACGTTGCGTTTTCGTTAAAAACGTGTATTAGAAGTGAAATTAAATGCGTGTATCGTAACTTTTCAGGTTGTCCCAAAAAGTCCATGAAAAGTTTTAGTAGAACGAATGATGTGATTTTTATTTTATTTATACTAAAATCAAATTAATTACATTAAAAATAAAATAATCGTAATCGTATTATCAGACTCGCTATCTCGATATTTTTTACGAACTTATTAAACAGCCTTTATTTTTTAACAAATATTTTTTTTATTATCAGTACACCATCAACCTCGGGAGTGACGCCAACAGCTGACTTAAACGTGTGTGACGAAGAAACGGCGACGCAGCACTACATCAGACAGAACCGGGATCGTCTGTTGTACTACATAGAGGAGACCAATGAAGGGAAAGGGTTTATCAAGGTCTGTATGAGATATCTTAGGAATAATCTTCTAAATCTCTCTCAGTAACAGTATTGGGTTCGACAGGCTGTGCAAGTATGTATTACATTTGTAAGTTACTGACAGATATACTATAACGTGTCAATGATCAAAATGCTCAAGCTCCTACAATGAGCTTGAGCTTTCGGTGAAGGAAAACATCGTGAGGAAACCACAGCACGGTGGTAGGGTACTTTGTAGTACTCGACTGGCTGGCTACCACCCTCAAGTTGAAAATTTGTCGCCAAGCACATCTTGGTGTGTTCCGGCAGTCGCACTTTAGAGCCAGTTCGCCTTTAAAGGCTTGGTAATAAGGTGTACAACACATCCCCTGGTATTGCCATGTCTATAGGCGACGGTTGTCACTTACCATCAGGTTATTTATTTTATTCATAGCAGATCCTATACTACTCTAAATCTGATAGAGGAATTATTTAAAATGGTTGACTGTGGTTGCTGTGAGTTTGAGAAATAATTTCTATTCCACAATATAGTCTGATGGCTCATTTAGACCACCTGTTCCGTTATACAGGTTGTCATTTCTATTCCACAATCTAGTCTGATGGCCCATTTAGACCACCTGTTCCGTTATATAGGATGTCCGGTAAGTAGTACGACAAACTTAAGGGAGAGATTGGTGGGCGGGTCACCTACCAAATATGAAAAAATTACCTTGTTACAAGTGTCACCATTTTCGATATATTTTTGATTTTAAATATCTCGAAAATGGCGACTCTTTTACTAAGGTCATTTATATCCAATAATTTATTTTGTATATTCAAAGTCAAAACCATTTATTCAGTTTAGGCCCTAGAAGGGCACTTATGAAGGTCGAATTACAGAAGTTACCACCGGTTCGGAAGTCAGCCTTCAACTGAGAAGAACCGGCAAGGAACTCAGCAAGGTTACATTTTTTAAATATTTTTGGATCATCTGACTATATTGGCTTTTTTTTTCAAATGTTTAACAATTTTATTCTTAAACTTATACAAAAATACTCCACAGGAACTATGTTACTCCGCGGATGGGCGACTAGTATGTTCACCATTTGGACGCGGCATGAGGCTACTAGCTTTAAACGAGAATTGCAGCGAACTACCCCACTGCATCCAAGACTTTCAAGACCCAAGACCACTAGTGGACGTGGGCCAAAGCCTGGGCATCCATCAAGACCTTGTAGTCAGTTCCAAATTCAGTCCAAGGTACCATATGCTGGTGACGGGCTGTCTTGAAGGGAAGATAGTGTGGTACCAACCCTACAGTGGCGAATCGCTATACTAGTTACTTAATAAATTTAGTTGTATCGTCTTTGTGGTTTTTATTTGAATGTCTTTGGTTTCCTTGTTTACACAGACAATTTTTTCTTATTATTTGATAGGTAAATTACTAATTTTGATGATTTTTAAATCTTGAATGGAGAAATTATATGCTAACTAGCTTTTCGCCCTGCGGTTTCACCCGCGTTCACGAGGGATCTTATCTTTTCCCGGGATAAAAGTATCCTATGTTTTATTCCAGGATATAATCTACCTGTGTGCCAAGTTTCATCAACATTCGTACAGCCGTTTTTGCGTAATTGAGGAACAAACTTCAAAACATACTAACTTTCACATTTAGATATAATATTAGTAGGATATTCTTAATATTATTTTAAAAACGTTAGTGAATCTGTTTGTAGTAAAATGTGCCGGGTCTATTCTTCTTGTTCAATAACGACATAGTCAAATTGACTTCACAAGCGTCAATCCATATAATAATTATATACTCTTTGCATATAATCCCAAGTGCTAGTCGACGCCACGACGCGTAGATAGGTGAGGTTTCTAAATCTTATGGAGTAGGTATTCCTATCTGCCGCCGAATGGGAATTTTCATGTCATCTTCCCCCAAACTTATAAATGAGGACAGATGGGAATAAAAGTTTTATCTGCCCACGAAATATTTTTTTCATCCCATCTATTCGAAAAGGACGACTTGGTTCGCCTTTAAGTGTACCCAAAGATGGTGATTTCTATAAGAAACTTTTAGCGGGCAGTAATGAGTTTTTAATCCTCTTTATTTTATAAGTGCGCCGGAATTATCTTTGCCGCGCCGGAAATATCGTTGTTTGAAAAAATTGAACACAATTATTTTCGTTGGACACGTGATAAGTTTTTTTTTTTTTTTACACCCAATCACGAAGTAGGTACACTCAAAAGCGGGTTCTGAAAAGTAGAGTGTACCACTCGGGTACATACAGGGTGGTGACGACGTAACGACATTAAATTAAACCACATATTGGGTACCGCGTTAGTAGTTCGTACACCAAGTTTCATCAAATTACATTGAGCGGTATAGCCACAGGAAATTATTTTCACTTTAATCATTTTAACACATGCTGTGAATTCATAACGATTACGAAACGATGTCATTCACCTAGCTAGAGTAGCTAGACGGAACAAAATTCAGATTTACCTACATGCTTAAAACACAACCAAATAAAATGTGCGGCTCAGAAATCGTCGGTTGATGAAATTTAGACCTTATAACCATAGCGTTAAAATCCTTATTAGCCCGCTGCGCGGGCGTTGATGCCTACTTGCATGAATGAAACAATACACCTACAAAGGAACCGCGGCGGCCACTCTTTGCCTAAAACTGTGCCAGTAGTGCCTACATGTCATTTGAGGTCAATAGGTAATATTAATAGAGTGTTGTGTTTCGTTTAGATTATTTTCGGAATTAGTTTGTTTGAAAATTTCGCTTTTTGTCTGTTGATGTAATACCAGATTTAATTATCACAAAGTATTTTGATTGACTAGTAGTGACCGTGTTTTAATTTAATGTCGTTACGTCGTCACCACTCTGTATATAGTTTTGGCTCGGGCGACGTACTTTGAATCCCTCGCTACGTTCAGGATTCTACTAAAGAATCCCTCGCGACGCTCGGGATTTTACTCTAGAAACCCTCACTTCGTTCTGGATTCAAAAAAGCGCCCTCGCCGTAAAAATATTATGTTGCTCCCTTTTGATACAATCTACTATTTATTAAAGTGTCTGTCCCCAAATGGGGCTAGATGGGAAATTTTCATGTCATCTTCCCCCGAACTTATAAATGAGGACAGATGGGAATTAAAAGTTTTATCTGCCCCCAAAATGATGCCATTTTACATACATGTACGTACCTACATGCTGCTGACACGCAAATATGACTACCACACTCTTACGAAGAAAACAGGTAACTAAAACCCCAGCTCCCAAACCCGTTTGTCTCATCGCGTTCGCTGCTTAGGCGTAATAAGGAAGCTGACATCGCTACGACGAGTATCTGAACACTCGCACAGAAGGCCGAGAGGACAGTATCTTAATTTGATTGAAGTCCTGTGTTGTTTATGCGACTTACACATAGTTTTGTATTGACTGTTAATATTGATAATAGAAATAGTTCCTAAAACTTTTTGAATGATTAAGAGTTAGGTATTTTTTCTTGAATATAGGCAACATCCCTATTGCAATAATACAATATATTTTAGTTACTTCATCATGTATTCAAAGTATAAAATTAAACTAATTTAAGTATATTATGCTTAATCAAAATGTCAAAATCACATAGCTTAATCAAAATGTTCTAATCACATATCTTATTGAGGGAATATTGCAAAAAACTACATACAACTTAAAAACACAAAATCAAGTGTTTACTTAGTAACAATAACAAATCATTTAAAACTGTACATGCTGTATGATAATGATGGAATGGTTATGGTAAATAATGACTTCAATTACCAAGTATTAGGTTGCAACAGTCCACTTGGTGGGGGTATGTAACCAGTTCTTAAAACATTCAGCAAAAATACTTCTAATCTTGTCTTAGGACCTCCTTCGTCAATATTTTGAAGGATAGCAAAATAATCTGTATTTATTAATTTTATTATTTTAGTGAACTGTTTGCCATAGTGTTTGATAAATTCAGATCCACATACAGTGAAGAAATCATGTAACAAAGTTGCACAGATGTCCGGTTCAGGCTTTAAGTTTATGAACGAAGCTATCCACTGCCATCCATACCGTAGCCCATGAGGATTTGGAGCATTTATAAACTTCGGCATACTCGCTATCCATATAGCACAGCGGAGTTGAAAAATTCCTGACATCCTCTTCAAGAACTTGTCTTGTTTCTCCACCACTCCTTCTTCATTGTATGTATAGCCTCTTGATATGTAGAAGTCTTTGTCAGTTTGACCTTCTTTCAAAGGTACAAACATAGGCACTAAATAAGGGCATTGCTTGTGGAAATTAGCTTCTAATAATACACCAAATTCAGGGAAATGAGCCCATAAGGCTACAGTTACTGCAGCTAGAGGGAAAGCTGCTTCGGGGTTACTGGAGACAAGCAAGTCACCTTGTCTAACAATCTTCTTTGCTAATAAAGCTGTGCAATAAGCAAGGCCCTGAGGATGCTGTGTAGCAGTCACATATGTATCTAATACTTTGACTGGTTCTCCATTCAGCAACTTGTACAATTTCTCATACTTGTCTCTCATATGTACACCACTTACAGATGATAAAGCATTCACTGGAGTATTGACTGCTTTTTGACAGTCAAATCTGAACTTTTTCAAGTTAGGATTTTCAAGTAACTCTTTGTATTTGGCTTCATAAATATCAAGGTAATGGCGTAATTCTTCATAATATTTATAATTTAAAGCTGAATAAAACATTGGACTTGATTTTTTGGCTGATTTTGCTGCTTTCTGTGCATTGGCTATTTCAGCTTCTAATTGTTCTTTTTGCTTTTTAGCTTCTTTTTCCTTTAATTCTTTTTCTCTTTGTAGATCTTCTTCTTTCTGCTTCTTTATTTGTTGTTGCTGTTTAATTTCAATTATTTCATTAATTATTTTATTTTTAATACTATCAATGTTAACAGCCAATATTTCAGCTTGTTTTACTTCTTTATCTGATACATTGCCTGTTTTATAAGTGTCTAAGATATTGCTAATATTTGCCATAACTGTATTTATGGCCATTATATATTTATCACAAACAGTTTTAGCGAATGGTTCTGTGTTTAACAATTCAGTTATATTATTATAACAGATACATATTTTAGTTTGACTATCAGTTATTGAGGCAAATTGTGCTGTAGCTTTATTTTGTTCTTCTAAAATCCTATTCATATTATTTATTGTTTGACTATTGATCATCTGACTCTTCTGCTCATCTAACCGTGCTCTCTCTAAAACAGAAATGTTGTCATTTTCTTGTAGCTCTTTGAGCATTTGGAGTTTTCGCGCCCTCACGTCAATGGCTCGACGTTTACATTCTTCACTTTGTTTGTTGCAAAATCTACTCAAACTTTCGGCGCGCTTTGCCATCATTTTTTCGACTATATTCTTAAATACGAGGTCTGAAGTTTCCTGTATACTGTTCTCATATTCCTTTAAGATGAGCATGTATCGTAGGTCTTCTCGTAACTTGTCTTGTGTCAAATTTTCAATTTTAGTAGCATCATTTTTATCTGGTTTTTCTTCAAAATGAATCTCTTTCTTAATGGGACTGTTTGGCCCGATAGTAACTTCTTTCACCAGTGGACTAATTTCAGCTGCATTCGTGAGAGCTGAAATGCGTAGTCTTTCAAAACCAGTGAGGGTGTCGGTGATACTAATGTCCCTACTTCTATAGCTGCTTCGTGATAAATCTTCATTGCTGCTGTACGTACTATCCATATTTGCAAAATCTTTCATTTTCTAAACAAAGGTAAGGTTTCTTGTAAGTAACCAAACCATACACAACACACGCGGAATAAATAAGTATTCGATTGATTTGAACGGAGAGTGGGTTAGTGATTATATACTCCACAGAGTACCTTTTTTATATCTGATATACTCTTTGAGTGGGTTAGGTAGGGTTAGCGGCGGATTCAAATCTTTTTTTTTTTGTTGCTGGCAATCATCCTTTTAGGATATTTCTGCCAATGTCAAAGTATTTGAAATGGTCTTGGTCTATTTGTCACAGTTTTAGTATTTAGTCAATACAAAGTCAATCGCACACATTTTCTTCAGTTTCAATTTCTTCTTTTATGTTATAGTCACATTATCAAACTCACTGTAATGTCCAGTCCTCGTCCATACATGTCCAGTCAAGCTTTAGTGAAATTGGCGGTTGTTCCACTAAAACATTCACGGACTTTTTGGGACAACCTGGAAAGTCACGATACACGCTTTCATTTCATTTCACTCCACTTGTGCACTTAGATTGATCATTATTGGATAAAACACCACCGAAATTATTCAATAAAACTCAAAATACACGAATTTAATGAATATAAAACGAAAACACAACGTCACTCCGCAAGTTCCCGCCAAAAAGTCGATTCAAATCTTGAATTGCTTTTTTTTTTTTTGAGAACATTTTTGGCCTGGTATCGAGACCTTTAAGCCATTTCTTTATTTTAAATATTCATCTTTTATGTTTAGTCACGTTTTATTGTCACTTTCACTGTAAAGTCTAGTCCTCGTCCGTACAAGTCCGGTCTAATTTTAGTGAAATTGGCGGCTATTCCACTAAAACATTTCATGGACTTTTTGGGACAACCTGGAAAGTCACGATACACGCTTTCATTTCATTTCTCTTCACTTGTGCACTTAGATTGACCTTTATTGGATAAAACACCACCGAAATTATTCAATAAAACTCAAAATACACGAATTTAATGAATATAAAACGAAAACACAACGTCACTCCGCAAGTTCCCGCCAAAAAGTCTCTTGAATTGCTTGCTTGATTTGACAGTAGTGTTGTATCGTTGTATATCAATAGTCCAATATCGATAAACTATCGATAGTTAAGGCAAAACTAATAGTAACTGGAATTTATCGATAGTATTACGATGTTACAATAACATCGATACTAAATTTAGAGCAATACAATTGATGACGGAAATACTATCGATAGTATTGATGTTATTGAAACATGACGAAAAGCGAACTTTTTATACTGGTGGAGAATTAATTTTAGAATATGTAATAGTTTTTTTTTACTTTACTTAATAGTTTAAAATACACTGTTAACTTTCCTCTATACATAACTTTGAATATCAATGCTATACTTGCAATGGTATCGAACAATCTCTGACAATCGATAGGTCAAAACTATCGGTACTTTAGATAGTATCGATAGTTTTCGAGTTTTAACGGCAATACTGTCAATTGCTGTCATCAATGGAATTGCTTAAAAAGTATTATCGATAGTGCCGATAGTATTGACATGTGGCGATGCAATCGATAGCACTATCGATATCCTGAATAGTTTACGAGGTCAACTATCGATGGTTCTGCAACACTAATTGACAGTAGTGACCAAGAAGTGACCTAGTCTGTGGTAGTGAGCAAAGAGGATAAATCACTATCAAGAAATATGTATACTATCTGGATAGGTAACTCTCCATACCTACTTGAAGCCAATACCTATCAATTGCGAAAAAGAGAAAGATAGCAACTACGTTGGTACAACTTCTCTTTCTAAGTAGGGTTACCCTTCTTAGAAAGAGAGGTTGTCCAACTTTTGGAACGAAGTTCCTTATCGCGCGTTGTGAAAGGGGGCTAGACGGAAAAAATTCTTACGAAAAATTGTCCGACACTTTTAGTGTCAGTGTCACTTTATTGTAAGCTGTGCGGCGTGCGCATGTTTCTCTGTCTGTCTCTCTCTCTCTCTTATAGAAAGCAAGCCTGATATTTTTTTCATTTCTATTTATATATATATAAATAGAAATGTTTTTTTTTTTTAAATATATATATACTCTCTCGACTTGTATAACTTCGTTCCATCCGGGTGTCCCTTGACACCTCTCAAGTTTTTATTTACAATAATTTTCTATTTTATTTAAACTCTCACTGTATTTTATATGTACAAATATAATTTATAAGTTGAGGCATCCTTAAGCAACTCCTAGATGCATAGCGGGACCTATTTAAGATAAACAGTGCGCTACCAACACAGACCTGCGATACTATTCTGTAAGAACGTTTGTGTATCTCGAAAGCCGAATTTCAGGTGAAATAAAAATTTTGCATTCTGTAAACTTCGAATGACATTCCACTACGCAAGTGCGTACCAAATGTTTATAGGATGACAAATCCAAGACAAAGTCCGTAAGTTTGCTTTCGGTATGAGCTCGCTCGCCTGCATACTTGGACAAATAAACCACACTATATACTAATACTAGCTCGCCTGAGTGAGACTCGACATCGAGTTTATATTTAAGAGAATAGCATTGCTGTAAACTATCAACGTGCTACATACAGACAGTGTTACCAGATTAGAGTTGACGAACATGCTAATGTGCTTCTCACAAAAGAAGTCCCACGGCAAAAATTTTAACTAATTATGAAACAATAATCAAAGGGGCTAGCAACATTCCATCGCATGACCATAGCGCCCTTTGTTTGAGTATTAGTTTAATAATCAAAGGTAGCGCCGCATCTGCGGTACTTCTTTCGTGAGACGGACTTTAGATGCTGAATAATGCTAAAATCTGTAAATACTTTAATATACCCTCATTAAGTAAATCTCGGATGTATTTAGGGTTTACATAACCCTAGCGACGACCCGCCACGGCTTCGCACGGGTAGCAGAGCGTATACGCCCTTCATTTTAATTATTATTCTTCTGACCTACCCTCACCTTACGTCATACATAATCTGTATTGGTATATACGGCGCACGGAAGTTATAAAAATGTGGATATTACATATAATACAATTGCAAACTGCAATCAGATTACTGATTAAGATTACATTGTGTAAGCTTCAATCATGATTACAGATTACCTTAAGTAATCATACAAGAGATTACAGATTAATCTGTTATCGTAATCTTGATTACTAAATTTCTAACCAAACTAGTTGGTTTTTTTTTAAATCTTTTTAGTCATGCATGACAAAGTCGCATACGCATTTTCTTCAGTTTTAATATTATTACTTTATTTATATTCATGTCACATTCACTATAAAGTATAGTCCTTGTCCAAACAAGTCCGGTAAGATTTTAGTGAAATTGACGATTGTTCGACTAAAACTTTTCACGGACTTTTTGGGACAACCTGAAAAATCCCGATACACGCTTTCATTTCACTTCACTCCACTTATAATATCAATCAAAAATTATTTGTGGTCGGACTTTTATTCCGAATGGATATTATATCATGCTAATTAATGCATAGTAATGATAGCAATACTATCGTATCGATAACGAGGAATTATTCTACAACTCTATTTATGTCAAAAAATTTAAATGGCATTAAATAAAAATTGGCGCGAAATATTATTTAATGAGCCAGCTGGAATTTTTGCAATTTTGGCATTGTCTGTCTGTCATAATAATAAAGACATAAATAAACTGACAAAAGCCAAGTATTTGTTAGGTTTTACTTGAATTGTTAAGTATTTATTTGGATTGATAATGGTATTACAAAACACCGGGAAGTATAGGGCTGAAAGAGATAATTCTAATAAAGGAGATGCTGGTCCATCAGGCCCGAGGTAAATGCGTTACAGTCATAATGTAAATAATATCGTCAAACGAAAGCGTATACTTTACTTTTAATATTCATATTATGTTGTAGGGAGGAATCCTCTGAAACTCGGATTCGCGTAGCGCTAGAAAATGATAAGATTGATTCAAAATATGGATTCGACAGAGTTCGAGATACCAAGGAGAGAACAGGGTATTTGATAAACATGCACACTGTAAGCAACAACATTTACACACTAGCATAGAATAATAAAACTAGACCTAGACCTTACAAAGGAAGCAAAGGAAAACATCATGAGAAAAGCATAGCATGAGGTAGTTACATTTTTGTTCAAGGCTGGCCGGCTATCGCCAATTGGTGTGTTCCACCTGTTGCACTTGAGAGCCAGTTGCCTTCAAGGCAATTTTTTAAAAGTAGTAATTTTTTTGGTAATACCATTATCTATACGTGATGTAAGTCACTTTCCATAAGGAGACCTGCACTTGTCTGGCATGGCAGTATGGCATGTGATCAGGTACACCCCAAATATTTATAGTTTAATGGTGCTTACATCACTCAAATCTCAGTCAAACACTACATTTCATCACTAATAAAAAATTAAAATTATGAGTGTAAGACTGTTTTTAACTTCTCACAATACAATGCTATAAAGACTTAATTTACGCAGGCCTAAGTCCATTAGTAAACTGAAAAGCCCCCGTTCACTTATTCCTTTGAATGTAAATCACAAAAAGATTATTTAAAATCCAGGCAGAAGTACTAGATGAAGACAAGCGTCTCGTCGCTGCAATGGACTACTACTTCATAGAGATGGACGGCACCCGGTTTAAGGTATCACTTACCTTCCAGCCATACTTCCTCATTATGGCACGGAAGGAATGTGAGCAGGAGGTTATTCAGTACCTATCCAAGAAATTTGCCAACACTATTCATAAGATTGAAGTTCTTGAAAAGGAGGATTTAGATTTGGTGAGATTTATATAAATTACTCTGCACTTACACCATTTCAGACACTGTATCTAGACATACAACATGAGGATACACTGTTGTATGTCTAGATACAGTGTCTGAAATGGTGTACAACAGAGGATACACTGTTGTATGTCTAGATACAGTGTCTGAAATGGTGTAAGGATTCAAGGTCGAATATACAAGGGCATTTCAAAAGAGGAGTGAAAAGGTTTGTGCGAGGTGAGCATTGGCTTGTGACACCTCTGATGTTGCACCATCTACCAACAACCCTAAACATAATTTGTATGGAACACAGCCCCTTTTTCACAATGTTTTTGGTGATATTTATATTACAATAACATTTTACAAAAATGGCTAAATTATGATTTACAGTTGAACCACCTATCTGGCTTAAAGCAGCGGTACATAAAGCTCTCTTTTATGTCTCAAAATGAACTTATGAAAGCTAGAAAAGAGATTCTAACAGCTGTCAATAAGAATAAGGAGAGGGAGAAGAAAGATGCTATTTATGCAGAGATGCTGACTAACGCACTCACTAGCAAAGCTGCTTTAGAGCATGCTAAGAAAACTACAGACCATATGGAGAATATACTCGATATTAGGTATGATATATCATTACTAAAACAATTCTTTTATCTTAAATTTTCTGTCAAAATCTTACTAATATTATAAATGTGAAAGTTTGGATGGATGGATGTATGTTTGTTTGTTACTCATTTACGCCAGAACAGCTGAAGAGATCTGGATGAAATTTGGCATAGAGATAGATTATAGTCTGGAATAGCACATAGGCTACTTTTTATCCCGGGAAAAGATAAGATCCTCGGGAACGCGGGTGAAACCGCGCGGAACAGCTAGTTATACATATATGTAGAAATTATGTTGTTTATGACACTAACCTTAATATGTACATCAACATAAACCCAATTTGTTGATAATCCTATCAAATGATAAAAATGGTGACACTTTTACAGAGGTCATTTTTGTTTATTTGGTATCTCTCCCTTATGTTTGTCTACTACTTAGGGACATCCTGTATATTATAGCAGTTACTACCTCTATCATTTGATAGGATTTTCATCTAATTGGGATTAGGTTGATGTATAGTTCAATTTTATGTCATAAATTCACACATATACAGGATGTGTGTAAATTTCTATTGATATTGCCTTTTGTTTTTGTATCGTAAATAAATTAGGGTAAAATATCTTAATACCCTTTTATAATCCTTATTAATTGATCCCTTTTAGAGAACACGACGTCCCCTACCATGTCAGGGTATCAATAGACATGAAGATCTTCTGCGGTACCTGGTACACCATCAAGAGTAGAGGGACAGAGACACCAATATTTACAAAAAGAGATGATATAATAGAACGTCCCGATCCAATCGTCCTAGCATTCGATATAGAAACAACAAAGTTACCTCTTAAGTTTCCCGATTCACAGACAGATCAAATTATGATGATATCCTATATGATTGATGGACAAGGGTATTTGATCACCAATAGAGAGATTATATCGGTTGATGTCGAGGATTTTGAGTATACACCCAAGCCGGAATTTGAAGGGTAATCATTTGTTTTTAGTGTTGCTTATTTATATTTAATATAATTTATTATAATTTTGTGATTATGATTTCAGGAACTTTATAATATTCAATGAAGTTAACGAACTGGCGTTAATTCAGAAGTTCTTTGATCATATCATGGATGTAAAGCCTCATATTTTCGTGACATATAATGGTAAGAATTTTACTTTATTACACAAATATTCTTATAAAATCAATATACATATTTTATGGCGATGATAGCTCGGAGGTAGTGACGTCGGATACCGCGGCGAAGGTTGTGAGTTCAATTCCTACAGTGAGCTACTACTGAGAACTTTCGGTGAAGGAAAACATAAACCACGGTGGTAGGGTCACTTTGTACCGGACTGGCTGGCTACCACCCTCATGTTGAAAATCTGTCGCCAAGCACCTATCGGGGTGTTCCGACTTCTACACTTGAGAGCCAGTTTCCATTTAGGCTTTGTGTGCTTACCACCATCGGCCACATCATCACTTATCATGGCGAGATTGTGGTCAAACACAAGCTTATCCAGAATAAAACATTCATATTGTATTTCATATAATTGTTTCGCCCTGTATGTAGAACAAAAAAGGTACACACAGTTTCTCAATTTTTTATACGTAACCAGGCAAGTGAGTTATATTTGGCAGGTTTTTTACTTCCCCCTGCAAATGTCACATATTCCCTTTAAAACTTTATTTTAAATTTGTCAGGTGATTTCTTCGACTGGCCATTTGTGGAAGCGCGCGCGGCTATCCTAGGCTTGGACATGAAGCAGGAGATAGGGTTCAGCAAGATCACCACTCGAGACGGCACTTACGCGTGTCGACCGGCTATGCACATGGATTGTTTGTGGTATATACATTATCTATTACTACGTATCATAGTCTATATTGTTTCGAAAAATTTCAATATCATAGGAAGGCGCCCGAGTATTTGGTGAGAACGTGCAGCAGTAAAATAAAAATAACTTTATTATATAACTGAGTGTTTTTTGGGAGTGGGTTCGCTGATCTCAGCAAAGTACACCATAGATCAATGATATAGACTCTTATATCATTGATACACAAAGTGGTTTATCCTCCAGGGTTCCATAACGACCTGTGTGGAGTTCATGACAGCCAAAAATACACCTGGAGGTTAATGGGGATCAACGATAACGTAGAAATTCCGTGTTAGTGTTAAGTAGTTCAGAAACTACCTAGGTCTATGTTCTTGTTTGTGGAACTATGCAAACTTATATAAATCATACGCTAGCAAAAAAATCGAGGTCGCTTTTAAACAGTAACTTTTAAAAAAATCAAAAAACGTACGTGACAAAAACGTCAAAAGACAAAATTTCTTATAATCTTTTAGACTAAATTGATTTAATTTTAAGGCCAAGAAGGAATCTGGCTTTGATGTTAAGTTCTCACTTATCTCAATGTTTCCTGATTTATCTTTAGCTGGGTAAAAAGAGACTCATATCTACCAGTTGGATCGCAAGGCTTGAAGGCAGTGGCTAAGGCAAAGTTGAGATACGATCCCGTGGAATTAGACCCTGAAGACATGTGCAGAATGGCTGCAGAGCAACCCCAGGTAAAGACAGACAGCAGAATTGCAGATATTATAAATATCATACAAAACCATAGCCGTCATAAGATGCAAGATTGATTGGAGCACACATTCTTTCACCTTAATTTGGTATAGCAAATAAATTGACGGAACTATTAATTTGATGGATTATATGAGCAGTTTTCGTCGCGCTATGAATTACATCAAGCGCAAGTACTCTGTAGTTTGTAGCCATCTATGTACCATGATTAGCTGGTTCAAATCCGGCTCGAAGGACCATAAAGTTTATTTTAATTTATTTGAATGCAAGTCTATGACCGATGTAAAAATCTAGGCATGAATTCTTCAGTGGAGATTTCAAGCCTGTTGATGTATAAATATAGTATAATTTCAGGTGTTATCAAATTACTCAGTGTCTGACGCAGTAGCTACCTACTACTTGTATATGAAATATGTCCACCCATTCATATTTGCTCTTTGTACCATCATCCCGTTGGAACCGGATGAGGTGAGTTCTTTTAACTATATTATTGTGGTAGGCCCTCTAAAATTCACTATAATACTTCATGCATATACCCTATATTTTTTTCGGTAAGTAAAGTCGCACGACAAACTTAAGTGGGAGATAGGTGGGCGGGTCACCTACCAAATATACAAAAATAACCTTAGTAAAAGTGCCATTTTAAAAAATCAGACACATCGAAATATCTCGAAAATGGTGACACTTTTACTGAGGTAATGTTTGTATAAATTATGCTTTAGTTCATGTGACTCCTCGAGTTGAAACCTCTTTAGTTAAGCACTTTAATTTTAAATAATCAAAGAACATGTTTTAAAAGTAAATCCCATTAATATAACCTATATCCCTCAAACAAGGTGCTCCGCAAAGGCTCAGGAACACTCTGCGAATCACTTCTCATGGTAGAAGCGTTCCACGCCAACATAATATTCCCAAACAAACAAGTTGAGGAGTTGAACAAGCTGACCAGCGATGGACATGTGATGGAAACTGAGACATACGTCGGTGGACATGTGGAGGCCTTAGAGTCAGGTATGTCGAAACTGTAACCTAACACAACTGTATTTAGGTTGTTTTTAAGTTGATTGAAAATAACCGATAAATCGTTTTTAACTTTAGAAAAATACTGGATTGTCTTTCAGGTAATTTCTCACTCATTCACTCACTGATTAATAACGAAATCTCAGTTAGTATAGGTGCTGCAAACTTGAAATTTGGCAGGTAGATTCGATTGTGTTTATCTTTTATCCTTAAAAATATTTGCAGCAGCGTATAGAAATTAGAATTATGTTTATTTCACAAGCAATATGTTTGCAGGCGTATTCAGAGCGGATATAAAATGCAAGTTCAGAATTTCACCAACAGCGGTCGATAAGCTAATGGAAACCACTGAAAAAACTATGAAACACGCCATAGAGGTCGAGGAAGGGATTCCTTTAGATATGGTGACCAATTTCGATGAGGTTTGTGCGGAAATAAAGGCCAAATTGCAGCACATGAAAGATCATCCGAGAAGAGATGAGAATCCCTTAATATACCATTTGGATGTTGGTGCTATGTACCCAAATATTATTTTAACTAACAGGTAATAATTTACTGGTTTCTTCCTTCTTGTTTTTGAAATTTAAGTGTAGCTTTGTCAATTAACAGTCTAAAATTGTGTGTATTAAATGTTACTATAGATTGCAGCCATCGGCAATGGTAAATACAAGTATATGCGCCGTGTGTGACTATAACAAGCCTGGAGCTAATTGTCAGAGACATATGGAGTGGATGTGGCGTGGGGAATATTGTAAGTAGTAGAATTAGAAACAGAATAATTGTAATAAAGCTTATTTTTTAGCTTTAAATTACTTGATCCTCCTATTTCTAAACCTCCTTGGAATAGGTAACGTGGATTTTATTCCAGTGTCTCAAGATCGGGACCGAGTCCTAACTTTCAATAGTTTTTGGGTTTACAGGGTGTCCGGTAAGTAGTACGACAAACTTAAGAGATATTTCCAATTTTTGTATTTTTACTTTTGAATTTCTGACTTTACTTATCGAAAATGGTGACACTTTCACTAAGGTCATTTTTGTATATTTGATAAGTGACCTGACCACTTATCTCCACCTTAATTTTTCCGTACTATTTACCGGACATCCTGTATATAACCCAGCAAAGTTTTAAAATATTGTTATTATACCCTCCTTCAGTGCCGGCAACAAGAAGTGAATACCAGCGTATTCAACAGCAGTTAGAGACAGAGAAATTCCCACCACTATATCCTGGTGGACCTCCAAGAGCTTTTCATGCGCTGCCCAAAGAAGATCAGGTAAATTAAACAGATAATAGGTAACAAATAATGTGTAGTAGGTAACTTCAAGATATAATTGTTTAAACATTAGATCCTTCGGAAATGTATCTCGAAACCCCTCCTCTAAATCTTGTCGTTCTAGGCAGCATACGAGAAAAAACGTCTCGCAGACTACTGTAGAGTGGCGTACAAGAAGACAAAAATAACAAGAACTGAAGTAAGGACCACAACTATATGTCAGAAAGAGAACTCCTTTTATGTTGACACTGTTAGAGCATTCAGGTAAGCTGAGCATCCAAATTTGCTGTATGTATACAGGTTGTCATTAAAAAAAATTTTGCGGTCGTAATGATCCCCATCAGGATCGAAATTACTCTTTTCCAACTAAACGTGATTTAATATGTAGATTTCTATTGATTCTATTAATGTATTTCTGTCACGCCAAAAAGCGCAGCCCTCTTTTTTTCAACTTTCTCTCGCTCTCTATCTATCTAATTTGTACATTTTATTTATTTTTTGACGTAATAAATATTACAGAGGGAGGAGGCATTCGCTTTTTTCTAACATGAGAAAAAAGATAATATATTTATCCTGACAGACGGTGTAAGCCCTTTGGTACGGAACCCTAAAAACTTGGTTAATTTTGCACGGTGGTACTTTGTAGTACTCGACTGGCTGGCTACCACCCTCAAGTTGAAAATCTGTCGCTAAGCACCTGTTGGTGTGTTCCGGCAATTGCACTTGAGAGCCAGTTCGCCTTAATAAGGTGTACAACACATTAGCAATCCCCTGGTATTGCCAATGTCTATAGGCGACGGTTGTCACTTACCATCAGGTGACCCGCCTGCCTCGTTTTCACTTGTGACATAAAAAAAAATATGGAGTAACTTGATGATGCGTCAAAAGACTGTCATCTCTTCACAAAAAGTTCTATTAAAACACGGGCACCAAGTACCACCAACTTAGACTGACATACATGTCAACATTATAAGTATGTCCACTTATAGATATTCTAGATATAATTATTATTCCCTTTTTGTTACAGGGATCGTCGTTACGAATATAAAGCATTAAACAAGCAAGCTAAAGCTAAAGTGTCTGACGCCGTGGCAAGTGGCGACGCGGCTGAGATCAAGTCGGCCAAGAGCAGAGAAGTGTTGTACGATTCACTGCAGCTTGCTCACAAGTGTATTCTCAACTCTTTCTACGGATACGTCATGAGGAGAGGGTAAGTTTGCTTATGAATGTCAGGGACACATCCAAGGGTGGATTAAGGGGGGGGGGGGGGATGGATAATCTTTCTAAGCTCATTGATAAATTTTATTAAAGATTACTCTGTATGATGGCAAACATGTATGTTCTTGTATCTTTATATTTAGGTTTATTATTGTAATCAAAATAGGGGCTGTCCTGACTAGTCCTCGACAATATGACTCCCCCCCGAATGTATAACTAGATCCGCCCATGGACACATCTTATGCAATAATTCTATGTTTATTCTGAAAATAGTTTCTATGTTAACTTCAACGTTTCTGAGAACTAGACAACCGGCCTTCCATATTGCGGTTAGAATCCCAAAAAGCTGTTTTTGTTCAGATTAAAATCATTCAAGTATTAACATGAACGTGTTTATGTGACAGAGCGCGCTGGCACAGTATGGAAATGGCCGGTATAGTGTGCTACACCGGCGCCAACATCATCATGAAAGCTCGAGAGATCATCGAACAAGTCGGCAGACCGCTCGAGCTGGATACCGATGGTGTGTTCTTTATGTATTTATGATCAGCGCTTTATTTTCAATAATGAATTCGACTCACTATATTAGCTATATTCAAAATTACAACACAATCAACCCTTCTATCTTAATCCATTTTTTAGGTGCTGTTTTTTAAACCCTTGTGTACCTTTTTATATCTACACACCCGACTGCCTTGTTCCCAATTACTTTCTTACTCATATAATCTCTCACACAATCCACACATCTCTTTTTCGGTCTTCCTTTGTCCGTATATCCATCCATTTACATATTCATAACTTTTTTGGTTTTTCATTCCTCCTCCACAAACGACCCTTTTTTTTTTTTTTTCGTCGGGAAATCCTCATGGATACCCGGCCGCTCGAAGGGGGCAGCTGGCTGGGTTATGTCAGACTCCTACTGACTAAAACCCCACGGCGTTTCTACCTGTCGCTGCTGGTGCTGGGTATACGGGGGCGCCCGAGGCATTCTTCCGCGTACCCAGCAGCGACGGCCCGGTGGCAGGCCTCTACTGCTATGACGGGAGGATCGGAGCTCGTATCCTCACCGTCTCGCCTTGGGTAGTAAGTGGAAACACGCACTAGACTACCCGAGCCCGTTGTGACAGGGCGGCTGACTCCCCCGAGTCTGCCACCCATGGGCTCCAGTGGGGAGAGGGCGTGGCTCGCAAAAGCCGCTCCACAAACGACCCTATCTCAACTTGTCAGTAACTGGTGTTACTTTCAATCTTCTCATGTACTCATTCCTAATGCTATCAATCCTTGTCTCTCCACATATTCTCTCATTCAGATATCAATAAGAGGGAGAAAATTATATTTTTGAAATTCCTGCAGGTATATGGTGCATCCTACCATCGTCTTTCCCCGAAAACGTGACAGTTCTCACGACACACGCGAAGAAGAAAAAGATCAATGTTTCTTTCCCCAATGCTGTTCTCAATTCTATGGTCAAGGTATTGTATGCTTTCTGTACTTCATAACATGTATCATTTTCGAATGTCGATATTACTGTCTCACTTTGCCTTTAACATGTCATGTCATTTAAGGATCACTTCACAAACAACCAATATTATGAGCTTACGGATCCTGAGACGAAAAAATATGAGCAACGTTCAGAAAACTCAATATTTTTCGAAGTAGATGGGCCGTACCTCGCTATGGTGCTACCTGCTTCTAAGGAAGAGGGGAAAAGATTGAAGAAGCGATATGCTGTATTTAATTTTGATGGATCTTTGGCGGAGTTAAAAGGTACTATTCATATGGATTTATTCTTATGATATTAAAAAAATGTATGCCGCCAAAAATGCATCGCGTTTGTATTCAGCTGTTATTAAGAAAGTTACAGTTTTTGTCTTTGGCCTGTAATTGTTTTATTTACTTTTCCTTTGTTTAATTGGTCTATAATCTATTCGTTAACAGGTTTCGAAGTAAAACGCCGAGGCGAACTACAACTTATAAAGATATTCCAGTCCTCAGTTTTCGAAGCTTTCCTCAAAGGGAATGACCTTAAAACGTGCTATGGCGCAGTAGCTAAAGTTGCCGATTATTGGCTCGACGTCCTATACAGCAAGGGTTCGAACATGCCCGATTCAGAGCTATTCGAGCTTATATCTGAAAATAGGTCAATGTCAAAGAAGTTGGAAGATTATGGGGGACAAAAGTCAACATCAATTTCAACTGCAAAGAGATTGGCCGAGTTTTTGGGTGATCAGATGGTGAAAGATGCTGGATTGGCTTGCAGGTATTTTTTTTAATAAATATGCATTGAGTGGGTTTTGTATGCGTACTACTTCCTATACACATATTATTATTAAGTAAAATTGAACCTGACCACTCACTGTTACAAACTTGAAAATTGGAGTAGATATCCGCTAAGGAAGGATTTTTGAAAATTCAACCCCTAAAGGGGTTCTTCGGGAACGCGGGTGAAACCGCGGTGGACAACACTAGTATTAAATGGATTTAAATAACTGACAGATCGCCGATTCGGTTCGATACGAGACCGTGTGACTTAAACTTAAATAGACTGTAGGGTCTTCAGTATAAGTCATATAATCTATACTATACTTATATATAAAGCTGAAGAGTTTGTTTGTTTTAACGCTCTAATCTCAGGAACTACTGGTTCGAACTGAAAAAAATCTTTAGTGTAAAATGCTTGGAAAGCCCATTTATCGAGGAAGGCTATATAATATCTCGCTATGTTGCGAAAATCCCACGGGAAGTCAAAGTCATTTAGGCCCTAGAAGGGCACTTATGAAGGTCGAAAGGTACGCGGGTAGAACTGCGGGGGACAGCTAGTCATCTGATATAGAGAGATTAATTTCCTTACTGTGTATCTTCCTAGATTCATAATATCCCGTAAGCCAGATGGCGCCCCAGTAACAGAGCGGGCGATACCACTGGCTATATTCCAGTCGCCGGCCGCTGTGAAGCGTCACCACTTGCGACGATGGCTCAAAGACAACAGCATCACTGAGGATATTGATATCAGAGATGTACTGGACTGGGCCTATTATATCGAAAGGCTTAGCGGGGCTATACAGAAGATTATTACTATACCCGCTGCTATGCAGGGCGTAAGTATTTATATGTATAACAGAGGTTGTGCAAGGATTTAGCTGATCACCGGTGCTGCTTGTGAGGGCTGGTCTGCTTGAGTTTGTTGTTTAAAATACTTAGTCATAATTAAATTCTATTGATTACTATTATTGCCGCCATAACACGCAAATATTGTTATTGAGACTAAATAATTATTGAATAGGTGTAAGTGGTTTTTGAAAAGAGTAATTGCTGAGTTTATTGCCGGTTTTTGTTTTATAATATGTAAGAATCATAAGAATGTAAGTAACATTTATAGCACATAATCATAAATCACCTAAAATCTTTACTAGTTAGACAACCCAGTCCCCCGAGTGCAGTACCCGGACTGGCTTCACAAGAAGATGTTGGCCAAAACCGACAAGTTCAAGACAAGGAAAATCACTGATATGTTCTCTGCACAACCTAAGGAGTTGAAACAAAGAGACGAGGAAGAAGCTGGTAGCAGTAATGATATGGTAAGAATCTAGTCACTAGTCTATTATGCATTTAGGAATCGAGCCACCTCGTTCGTCCATGGCAATTTTGTTTTCTATAGTCGGACATTTTTCACACACAGCTATCTAATCCCAAACAAAGCAGAGCTTGTGGTATGGAAACCATATTAATGATATACTACTTGACTAGGATATTAATTACACTCTGACTCAGGACAAGACGTATGGACACAGTCATGTCAATCCTGGATAGGAATCGAACCCACGACCTGTACCGTGATAGGTTGTGTGTTAAACAACCATGCCAACAGGCCCGTCAAAGATTAAGTCGGACGTTCTTTTTGCGAAATATAAGGAAGTGGAATGACCTTCCTATAACCGTTTTTCCGCAGCATTATGAATTCTGCAACAGATCGGCCGAGTTTTTGTAGCACAGAATGACTAGATTAACCCCTTTATAGGACACAGAAGTAGACATGGAAGATATAGGCAAGGAGCCAACAGAGCGCACAATAAGGCCTATCGTACACACTGTGAAGAGAAAACGTGAGGAAACTCCGCCTAGGGACGCTTCTACTTGGAAGGAGGCCGTTGGGTCTCCGCCGCCTTTTGGTACGACTCGGGTAAGTTAATTTATATTATTTTAATGCGTTAGAGATGCACGGTGGTAGGGTACTTAGTAGTACTCGACTGGCTGGCTCCAGTTGGCCACCCTCAAGTTGAAAATCTGTCGCCAAGCACCTGTTGGTGTGTACCGGCAATTGCACTTGAGAGCCAGTTCGCCTTTAAGGCATTGTAATAAGTTGTACAACACATTAGCAATCCTGTGGTATTGCCAATGTCTATAGGCGACGGTTGTCACTGCTCCGCCTGCCTCGTTGTCACTTGTGACATGAAAAAAAAACATGATATGTGAGATAAACAATTGAAAAATGAATCAGTCGCTTATTTCGCCTTTCTTTAGAGACTGGATATTTGCCGAAAGCTTGGAAGCAAGCTAACGTGCAGCCCGTGCCATTTCATTAACGTCTATACTCTGTAAGAGTATGGAATATCAAATTAACCGCATTTTATGTAATAAGCAATCCTTTTATACTGAGTTTTTACTTTCTAATCTATATTTATGTACATTTATTCTGCAACTAAAAAGTTTTCTCCCCATTGCAAGCCGCTTAAATTCAAGAATAGGTAAGCAAATTAATTATGGCCTTATTCATAAAGATGTCGACGATTTTTAGCAATTGTTTAGCAGATTCTTCATTCTAATTCTCTAAAGAAAATTCGAATTAAGAATCTGCTATGCACTTACTAAACACCGTCGAGTTTGTTATGAATAAGGCCATTAGTGTTTAATATACTTAACAGAATGTTAATTGAATATTTCCATATTTAGGAGGAGCGTAAACAGTGGATACTATTCCAAAAGAAGAAATGGATGTGGCAAATGGAGCAGCGAGGCTTACGGAAGCGCAGTAAACGAGGTGACTTGATGACTTTATTTAGCCTGAAAACTAATGTGATATCACCATCACCATGTCAGTCGAAAGACCTCCCCCAAGGACCTCCATTATGGCCGGTCAGTCAGTTTGGCAATTTTCCGGGCTATGTCTGTTACTTTCGTTCTCCTGCGGATTTTGTCATTTCTGATTCGATCTCGCAGGAAAACTCCGAGCACAGCCCTCTGCATTGCTCTTTGGGTGACCTTGAGCATTCTTAGGAGGCCCACAGTAAGCGACCACTTGCGAAATAACTTGTTTCAAAATAATTTTGAAAAGTAAATATAAAATTTTAATTTTTTTTAGGCAAAATGGACACTGACATGATGCCACCTCCAAGGAGTACAGGACCTGTGACTACTTTAGGTGGATTCATCAAAAGAGCACAGAGAACCCTGCTCAATACACCATGGCAAGTTATACAGGTATGTTATATTCAGACGATGATAACTCAGTAGCTCTGCAATAACGATAGCCGATTCGAATACTGCAATGGGCTTGAGAGGTTGTGGCGGAGGAAAATACGCTCCCCCAATAATAATAATAATAATAAACTTTATTTGATCAAAAACAATAGTACAAAGGTACAGCTTATGATGTAGGTCTATATTAGGTACATTGCTATTGAGGAGGTAGTGTACCTTTAAGGGAACCTCTGCCCCCCACACTAGGAATGATCCTGTATTGTGGGGTTACAGTGAGTCTCTCTCGGGTTACTCATATCCAAACATATACATATAGATAGCACATAAACTGATTGTAAATATAAGATATAAATTAGAAATATAAGTAGGCACTAACTATATCTAAAACAATTTTTTGCGGTAGCGAACGGTGAACGGTCAATGTGTGCTAGGAATGTGTGTCAAGTGTGTTTTGAGAGAGTGTGGTGGTGAGAAGAGATGTGTTATGTTTTGTGGTGTGTTTATGTGGGTGAAATATTATTGTTTGTAAGTTACTTTGTGTCTTTTGTTTTACAGCTCTTTTAGGTGATGGAGGCAATAAAGTTTTCAGTTTCTTGAAAGTTTAGATTAAGTAGATATTTGTGGAGTACTTTGGCACAGTCGTTTTTGTTTAGGTGATATAATGATAGATTACTATTAGTAATAAGGCCGCCCATTGTGACACTTTTAATGTTATCTTTTTATTTTGTTTTGTTATTTTTATTGTGTGGTGTACCAATAAAGAATTATCTATCTATCTATCTATCTATGATACGTCTTTACTTATTAAATTATAAATGTGTGGTCCTAGATATAGAAAACTGTTTCTTGCAAATTTTGTCCGGAATAGAGGAGTCTCATATATGCGATGTTTTAGCCTTTTTGTTGTAAGCATTGCTTTTATTTCGTCATATATACCAGTGGAATGCTGCCTCAAGATGAGAGATTTAATGAACAGCTGCCTCACCGTTAACACAGCACAATCCTTATACAAATTAGTCGTAGGATACAACTTGGGCTTAAAGCTCATGACCTTTAGTAGGGCTCTTTGAGCACGTTCTAATTTGAGCAGATGGACTTCAGCAGCTGCTCCCCAGGTAGGTATACAATAGGTAAGAATTGATTGGACCAGAGCCTGATAAACTAATAGTAGAATATTTTGATTTCAACAATGATATTTATATGGTTGCCTATCACTTAAGGTATAAAAAGAATTGTTGGCTAATTAGTCAGGTTTTAACATACCGCTCGTGGAGCGCTTATTTCTTATCTACACTGAAAAATAAATGAAAACATATATTTTTTATTCAAAAAGGCCTTTACAAGCACTTATGAATAGTTTAGACTCTAATGCACGGTTCGGAAAGTTGATTTTGCTGAGAAGAGCCGACAATAAACTCATCATTTTACTTATCTCATTGCTCTCTCCATTTCATTACATTTACATCACAAACTCCTTGTAGGTAGCTGAAACAGCCGAACCAGGTCTGTTCAAGCTCTGGGCGTTAGTCGGTACAGAACTCCACCAGATCAAGTTGACAGTACCTCGCGTGTTCTACGTGAACCAGCGCGTTTGCCGGGCGAGTGACAGCGGCCAGTACTGGCGCAAGTGCAGTAGAATACTGCCGCGAGCGCACCCTGTGTTACATCTCTACCAGTATACTGTGCCTGAGCAGTTGTATAGGGAGCATCAGGAGTGAGTTGTTAGTTGATTATGTTTGAGGTATGGATCTCGTTTTGAGTGAAGGCCTCCAATTTTTTCCAAAATTTTCTTTATATACTTTTAGACATCCAGTCTTTCCCTGCAATCTCTATAAGGTCGTCAGTCCACCATTTTATTGGTCTTCCTACTATTGTTTTGCGTAACATTGGTTTCGTAAGCGTAACATTCATATTGTAGTTGGTATTGCCCATCAATTATCCATATATCATGAAATATGTCCTGCCCAAAAAGGTGCCAAAAACTTTAAAGGCTATACATACAAATTCTATGTTTAATTTAAATCCTACATTGACCTTGAGCTTTCGGTGAAGGATAACGCGAGGAAACCACAGCACGGTGGTACGGTACATTGTAGTACTCAAGTGGCTGGCTACTAGCCTCAAATCTGTCGCTATGCACCTGTTAGTGTGTTCCGGCAATTGCACTTGAGAGTAAGTTGCCTTAAGGCATTGCCAAAATGACGAAACATTAGCAATCCTGGTATCACTAATGTATAGGCGACGGTAGTCACTTACCATCAGATCACCCGATATTTGACGGACTTACAATTGACTTCCAGAGAACTTATGGGAGAATTATCGGCACCCGAAATCGAGGGAATATACGAAACCCAAATGAGTCTTGAATTCAGGGTACTTGTACAACTTGGATGTATTTGTGCCGTCGATCAACAGGAGGCGAGACGGTATGATATTCAACCTTAAAGCTTAATTATTAAGGGTTACTTAGCGATGATTTTTGATGTATGTTTATGTTCACAGAATGATACAGTTCGGATCAAACAATATGGATACGTTCAAGCTTAATCAACTTCAGTTTAAAAGTGTTGCTCATCAGCCGTATTTACAGAAACAGGTATGTCATAGTGAAAGATATTTATGCCCTAGGAGGGGACTTTAAGGTCAAATTTACTCAACTTTCTCGAGTATTTGTTGTATGTTTTTTAGTCTATTGGAATGCCACACTAAATCCTCAATGAGAATTAAACGACTGATTAAAGTAGCTCCAACTTTGTTTTGTTAATATATACAGACAGTTTTTAATTTGTCGCATTTTTATGAAATTTAGCACACAGGTAGATCCTATCCTAGAATAAAAAAGTTTGCTACGTACCGGCAGCTGCATTGAGTGCCAGTTTCCTTATTGGCCTTTTATGCTTACCTTGTATCACGTTATCACTTGTATCATCTATTTTCACCCATGTGTGTGCGCACAAAGTGCCTCATGATCGGTGAATCACAGTGATCCACTACAGTCTTCAGAATACTGTTCCGGCTACCTCGCACTCTCCTTAACAAGGATGCCGAACAAAAAAAAAATACTATTCACCGTCACTAAGCAAATCAACAAACATTTTTTTTAATGGATTTACCATATTTTTGTTTATCATAGGACGGAGTATCCCCAGTAAAGCACATATATCTGTACCAACACTCTGCGTTGAGCTCTAGTCGCAGCATGTGGGCGCTTATTCTCGGCCCCACCAAGAAAGCGTACATTTTCGTACTTGACACTGTCAAGACCAACCAAGTGCCTAATATGAACACCCTGTATTCTGCTGAGAGAACTGCTAAGTGAGTATTTTTATTACTTTTTTACTTTAGGATAAGCTTGTGTTTGACCGCAATCTCTCCATTGTAAGTGATGATGTGGCCGACGGTGGTAAGCACACAAAGCCTAGATGGGAACTGGCTCTCAAGCGCAGCTGTCGGAACACACCGATAGGTGCTTGGCGACAGATTTTCTACTTGAGAGTGGTAGCCAGCCAGTCGGTTACTTAAAAGTACCCTACCACCGTGCTATGGTTTCCTCGCGATGTTTTCCTTCATCGAAAGCTCATTGTAGGATTCAAACCCACAACCTTCCCCGCGGTATCGCCTTAAATCGCCATTTAGTTTTATGCAATATAGGAAATAACATAAGGATTAAATAATTCTATGAACAATTTTTACTTTGTAGTCAATTTTCTGTCATGATAAGAGTTGACCTTTAAAAAACGTTTCATGTAAGATTTTACTT
This sequence comes from Ochropacha duplaris, assembly GCA_951361185.1. Classification (NCBI taxonomy): domain Eukaryota; kingdom Metazoa; phylum Arthropoda; class Insecta; order Lepidoptera; family Drepanidae; genus Ochropacha; species Ochropacha duplaris. The sequence continues at coordinate 8,310,687 of OX592707.1, read as the reverse complement.
ATTTTGTACCAGTGGTTACTTTGAGCAATTTTTTATCTATTATATATTTATAGAATTCCTCCAAGGATCAAACCACTCTAGAATCGCCAGACGTTAAGTTCAAACAAATAGTACGACAGCGCCATCTAAGCATCACAATATACCTTACCATAGCTCAAAACTAATTACAATTTAAAGGAAATATCTATTTGGGTGTAAATTGACAGAGCAATACATTTGAGACCAAGAAGATTCTATAATAATAGCTAAAATTCACACAGAATCAACCTAGGCACAGAAGAGATCACCCTGCCTAGTGCAGATCTCTCTTGGGAGGTGTCTGTAGAGACGGAAGCGCGTGTAGTGTACCGCAACGTGCAACGTGCCTTGCAACGGTATCGTGACGAGCGTTGCGGGCCCACGCTTGTAGCTGTACAGGCAACACTGTCGCCGCCTGCACTTATGGCAATCATGCCAGGTAACTAGTAATTAAATTAAATTAAAACAGACCTTTGCAAGCAGTTATGAATAGTCTAGACTCTAACGCACCGTTCAGAAGGTCGCTTTTGCTAAAAATAGAGATGGTTGTAAACTCGGCAGTTACTTTTTTCAAAAGCAAGTTAGGCCTATAAATAAATTAATAGTGTCCCACTGGTTAAAATTCGACTATACATTTTTAGGGGAATAAATAATCTATTCTTTTCTTTATTCTAGATAAGCTTGTGTTTGACCACAATCTCACCATGGTAAGTGATGATGTGGCCGAAGGTGGTAAGCACACAAAGCCTAGATGGGAACTGACTCTCAAGTGCAGCTGTCGGAACACACCGATAGGTGCTTGGTGACAGATTTTCAACTTGAGTAGTCAGCCAGTCGAGTACTACAAAGTACCCTACCACCGTGCTATAGTTTCCTCGCGATGTTTTACTTCACCGAAAGCTCAAGCTCATTGTGGGATTCGAACCCACGACCTTCGCCGCGGTATCCGACGTCACTACCACTGAGCTATCATCGCCTTAAAAATCTATATTTTTGTCAAAAGAAAATCGGTTGACCAAGGGGTACAAAGTTAGTCTCTATCTCACTGATAATATTTGCGCGTTATGGGGCTATGGTCTAGGTCAAGTCTAACATGGGCTAAGGATCCTATTAATTCCTAGTCTTCTGTTTGAAATTCTTACATTTTACAACTATTTGAACAGGTCTTTCGGATTTCCCCCTGGTGCCGTTACACGTGCGTGATGTGGAGACGTTGTACAATACGTTAGAGTGGCAGCGGATTGGCGCCAGAGCAATCGTTCGACACTACCTCAACTTGGACTCTGTGTTGCATCTCACTATTGAACAGTGCAGGTAAACAATTTGCATAAAACTTTACGTCTTCCCTAATTGGACCATAAATTCAGTTATGCAGAGAACTTTGACAGTACTAAAAAAATCTACCTCATTTCCACTATATGGAGATGACAGAGATAACATAGTTTTCTGTCATATTAAATAAAGTTTTGTTTTGTGCATAACATAACCAGTCTTTTAGGTTATTTCACGATTTTTTTCCTATCAAATGACTTGTTTTAATTTATCTATATTAATAAATATTAAATTGTTTTCGTATTTTTTAAGGCAAAGTTTTTTGAATTTGCCTGGATAATTGGGATATTTGAAATAACTGAAGCTACATTATTTCTATGGGAGTTATTTGAACAGGGCAACTGTAGGGTCTACTTACCATCAGATGGACTGCCTGTCAGCCTAACAAAAGAACTTCATCTGCAGATACTTCCACGTACCGCTAGGCAATATGCCAGCGGACCCGACGCTGTTCGGCGCGGATTTATTCTACGCACGACATCTGATCAAACATAACTTTGTACTGTGGTGCTCTAACTTGGAGCGTCCCGACCTTGGAGGCAGGGAGATTGATGATAACAGGTATTTTTTAACTACCAACTACTTGATTGTGTTTTTATTTCTTGGTTGGCTTCGTCCTATATAAGCCTATATAGTTGGTATGGATAGTCCTATATAAGCTGCAACACTGTATCTAATTGAGTCTTTTATTTTTGTTTGAAATACTAGTTATTTTTCGGAACATTCGGTATTTTCGGAGCAAAATTATGAATTTATTTTTCATTTTGATAGTAAAATCCCATAGTAAGATGATTATTTTGTCAAAATGAAATGGATCAATGGTATTATAAAGAAACCTGGTTATTGCGGTCAGAAATTGGTGTCGAAAAACATTACAGAAATTGATGCCGGAAAAGAGGCCTCCTACCTCCACAACCTACATAACTTTAATACAACCGCACCGTTGTCGCCTTACAAAATGTTTCATCCATAGACTAGTGAGCGAAGTAGAAGAGCTATCAGGTTGCAGCCACAACGCAAGCGGAGCGTACAGCAGCGTGTGTGTGGAGCTAGAGAGCGATGCGCTGGCGGTGTGCGCCCTGCTACAGGCGCACCACATCTTGCAGGTCGAGGGCACCAGCGTCGCCACCTCCTTCCACCTCGGGGCCCACCACGCCAACATACAGGACGTGATGCACAACACTGGTACTGTACTCATAACTACACTACACACGCACCACATCCTGCAGGTCGAGGGCACCAGTGTCGCCACCTCCTTCCACCTCGGGGCCCACCACGCCAACATACAGGACGTGATGCACAACACTGGTACTGTACTCATAACTACACTACACACGCACCACATCCTGCAGGTCGAGGGCACCAGGGTCGCCACCTCCTTCCACCTCGGGGCCCACCACGCCAACATACAGGACGTGATGCACAACACTGGTACTGTACTCATAACTACACTACACACGCACCACATCCTGCAGGTCGAGGGCACCAGCGTCGCCACCTCCTTCCACCTCGGGGCCCACCACGCCAACATACAGGACGTGATGCACAACACTGGTACTGTACTCATAACTACACTACACACGCACCACATTCTGCAGGTCGAGGGCACCAGCGTCGCCACCTCCTTCCACCTCGGGGCCCACCACGCCAACATACAGGACGTGATGCACAACACTGGTACTGTACTCATAACTACACTACACACGCACCACATCCTTTTTTTTTTTTTTTTTTTTTTTTTTTTTTTTTGTTTAGCCAGGTGGAAATGCGTTACGCATACCCCCCGCCATGGGAGTGGCGAGGGGTTATGTGGGACTACACGTCGCCTCTCCCTCCTCCGAGTGAGGAGGAGTAGGGAGTGCTACCCACTAAAACCACCTGGCTGGCACCCGCCATTGCCGGTTTGGTAGGGCATCGTGGCACCTGCGTAAGCATTCTCCACGATGTCCACCAGCGGCGCCCCAGCTAATGCCGGGGCTATCCGCGCCGAGGAGGAGACGGACCAAGCGTACCCGGCCCATCGCCCCCCCGGCGCCCCTGCAGGTGGATGGACTCCCATCCTTCACCCGCACCCATATCATCAAAACCCCAAAATGGGGGGACCAGCTTGCGCCGGCTCCCCCCACCCCAGGCCGCCCAGCGGCCCAAGGAGCCCCTGAGCGGCCCGGGAAAGGGACCTCGCTCATTCACGCCGGCATCTCGCCGGCCTCCCCCCCCATACCACAACCAGTGGCCCGGGAGAGGGACCACGCCCACGCCGGCATCTCGCCGGCCTCCCCCCTCATACCGCAACCAGCGGTACGGGAGAGGGACCACGCCCACGCCGGCATCTCGCTGGCCTCCCCTCCCCAGACCGCCCAGCGGCTCAGAGAACAATCGAGCGGCCCGGGAGAGGGACCTCTTTCCCCCCCACCCCTGCAGGCGGAAGACTTTCGTCCACCACCCACACCCATATCATAATAAATATATGAATACTAATAATATATAAATAAATACATATCAATAACACATACGTAGATAAATGCCAATAATACACACATAAATATTATCATTACGGGTTGAGGCGCGCGGCAAATCGCCGTCGCCTCAGCCCCCGTCGTCTGCGGCGGAGCGGATGCGCGAGAGGATCTTCCTCGCGCTCCCGCTCCGCGGTCTCCTTCTGCGAGATGACATATTCGCAGAAGGCGACCACAGCCTTCCAGGACCCCTCGCTGCTAAGCATCGCAGAGACGATGCCCTGGAGCGAGAGGTCCACCCGCAGAATGGTGCGTGCCATGAGGCCACGCTCCGCGTCCCAACGACTGCACACCTCAAGGGTGTGCTGGGCCGTGTCGTCGGGATCGCCGCACTCATGGCACTGCGGGCTAGGCTCCCTCCCAATTTTGTGCAGGTAATGACCGAAACAGCCATGTCCGGTCATCACCTGCACGAACCGGAACGTCGTAGCGCCGACCGCCCTCTTCAGCCAGTGGTCCAGCGATGGGAGGATCGCCCCTATGGTACGGACACCATAAGGGGCGACCTCCAGCTGGGCTTTCCACCGGTCTCGCAGTCGGCGCTCCGCCATGCGACGGGAGGCCTCCACCTCCTCAGGGTCCGGGCGTTCCCCTGTTGCCCGGGCCCTGGACCTTCGTCGGTAAGTCTCCGCCTGCACCTCTGCATCAAACTCCCACGGGGGGGTGCAGGCGAGGAGGCATGCCGCCGCATGGGCCACAGTGACGTAGGCCCTCACCATCCTGAGGGCCACGACTCGCTGGGGCCTCCGCAGAAGGGCTTTGTTCCGGGCGGATAGCTTGTCCGCCCAGATTGGGGCCCCGTATAGGGCCATGCTCCTGGTTACGCCGGCGTATAGCCGCCGGCATAAGGAGCCCGGCCCTCCTACATTTGGCAGGAGTCTGCCCATTGCCGACGCGGCGCCCACAATTCGGGGAGCAAGTCTGGAGAAATGCTCCCCGAAGTCCCATTTGCGGTCCAGTATCAGCCCCAGATACTTGATATGGGGCTTGATTTGGACCGCCTCTCCCCCCAAGGTGAGCGCCGCGTCAGCAGGCAACCTCCAACCTCGCCCCCCGAAGACTATCGCCTCGGTCTTCGGGAGGCTCACCTTTAGACCGAGCCTGGTGATCCGCTCAATCGCCAGCTCGGCCGCCACTTCCGCCCTCCGGGTGGTTTCCCGCTTGTCGCTCCCGCGCACAGCCACCATTGTGTCATCCGCGTAGCAGACGACAAGTGTGCGCGGAAGCAACTCCCCCCGGATTGCCCAGTCGTACCCCAGGTTCCAGAGAAGTGGACCGAGCACGGAACCCTGGGGCACGCCGCAGGCCATCACCCTCTCCCCCCTTTGTCCGTCTTTGTTTTCATAGAGCACTACCCTCTCGGTAAGATAGTGTTCTATGACCCGCCTAAGGTAGTGAGGCACTTCATGGTACCGAAGTGCCTCACTGATCACCCCATAGGGGAGGGTGCCGAACGCGTTCGCGATGTCCAGTGACACCGCGATAACACCCTCCCCCCTGCTCGACGCATATTCGCTGAAGTCCCTCAGTGACTTCAGTGCGTCGAGCGTGGACCGCCCTTCCCGGAACCCGAACTGTCTATCAGAGACGTTCGGGCCGGCGGTCTCCAGGTGCTGCAGGATCCGGGAGGCCAGGATGCGCTCAAACGCTTTTCCGGCCTCATCCAGCAGCACTATGGGGCGATAGGCAGACGGACAGTCTGGTGGCCGACCCTCTTTGCGGAGGAGGCATAGTCGCCCCTCCTTCCACACCCTCGGGAACCTGCCCTCCCTCAGGCAGTCATCCATGATATGCCTGAGGCGGTCCCCAAGGTGTTCCAGGGCGACTACGAGGACGCGACCGGGAACGCCGTCTGGGCCCGGGGCTTTTTTGCAGCCCCGGAGTCGGTCCGTCACACGCTCGAACTCGTCGTTGCTTATTGGTTCAACGGCGAGCTCAGCCTCCGGCTCCGCTATGGGGTCGGCCATCGACGGGGGAGAGATTGAGGGGGCTGGCGGGAACAGCCCCTCGACTACCCTCTGCAAGAGGGCGGGCTCCAGGGAGTCCATGGGGGGAGCGGTGCGCATTTTGTTGCGCACCACTTTGTAGGGCCGCCCCCATGGATCCCTGTCCAGGGTGGCCAAGAACGACTTGTGAGCTTCGTCCTTGGCCTTGGCGATTGCCACCTGGAGGGCCCCCTTTGCCTCTTTGAGGGCCCTATGGAGCCCTTCCTCCTCTTCTGTTGTGTGCCGCCTGCGCCTACAGTGTTGGTAGGCGCGGCGAGCACTGTTACTGGTGGTCCGGAGGGCCGCAATCTCTGCGGACCACCAGTATACCTTCTTACGGGCGAACAGGCGACCGGTCCGAGGCATGGCCGCGTCACATACCGTCTGTAATGTGACGCGGAACTGTGCCGCCCTCTCTTCCACTCCGAGGGAGACGGGTGGGGCAGCACACCATGCTTCCACCATGGCCGCCTCGTCCGCCCTGTCCCTGTCCAGATGGACCAGGGACCATCTGGGGAATTTTCTTGCCCCCCTTCTGCCTCCACCCGTAATGGGCGGCGGCGGAACTCCTCCTGTAGAGACCCTCATCCTGATATACAGGTGATCTGAGAGGGTCTCAACGTCCTCCAGGACACGCCAATCTGTGACGCGTGCGGCTATGGCAGAGGTCGCGAATGTGACGTCCACGATTGACCCCCCCTGCCGCCGCACGCAAGTATTGGCGTTGCCCTGGTTTAGGACCACGAGTCCCGTAGCCGTCGCCCAATCCCCGAGTGCAGTTCCCCTATGGTCCGTGATGGGGGAACCCCATGCCGAACTTTTGGCGTTGAGGTCCCCCAGGACCATAACCTGCCTCGGGGCAGCTCTCCTGACCACCCCCCCTAAGATCCCCAGGAACGTGTCAAATTCTCGTAGCGGCCTATTGGGGGAAAAGTACACGGCCACCAGTACCGTGTCGTTCCCCCACCTGGCCGCCACAAATCCTGGGCCACCCTCAATCCTTGTTAGGGGGGGGAAGTCCCCCACCGTCGGCACTGCGATCGCCACCACTCCGTCGGTATCCCCTACCCAATTAGATTGGGGGGGGACGAAGTAGGGCTCCGCGACAACCGCGACGCCAATTGCCCACTCCGCCATGGTCTGCATGAGCAGATCCTGAGCTCTGGCGCAGTGGTTGGCGTTTGTCTGCAGGACGTCTAAATGCCGGTGTACTGACATTTAGACGTCCATGCGGTTGTCCTCTACAGGCCGGCTAGCGGCTAATGCGGCTGGTGGGGGGCGTGGAGGACGGGTGGGTCGAGTCCTCACCTCTTTGCCCTTCGTTTCCGGTGGGGAGCATTTAAGTCCCCCCATGATGTGGTCGGCTGGGAGTTTGGCATGGTAGCAAACTGCACACCACGCTTTCTCCTCCCAGCATTCGGCTGATTTGTGCCCCTCCGTACCGCAACGGTAGCACAATTGGCCCCGGTCTACGCTTGAGGGGCACAGCTCCCGCGAGTGGCCAACACCCATGCATCTGTAGCACCGCATGGGTGCCGGTCCAACGGAGCTGACCCTGGCGGACGACCAGCCCACCAGGATCTGACCACTTCGGAGGAGGGCTCTTGCCGTCCCCACCGGACATTGTACTAGGGCAACCGTGTTGCCGTCGTATGTTGGGCGGATGCCCCCCACCCTCACGTGCGCCTCAGCGCATCCCCCCGCCTTGGCGACAGCAGCCGCCAGGGTCTCCCTTGTCGCCGACTCGTCCAGGCCGGCGACCTGGATAGCGGCCTTTTTTTCCGGGCGGCTTACATGGGCAACATCCCCTACAATAGCCTGCAGCCTTTCTGCGAGGCTGTCCGCCGCCCTTCCGCTATCCGCTCCAGGGACCTCGATGACTCGGCCCCCATTCGCCGAGTTCCGGACCCTGACGTGCTGCAGGCCTATTTCCTCCAGTCTTATGCCATTGATGGCTTTCGACATGGTGGCCTGCAGCGTGGTGTCGGTGGTGACATCCTTCCTCATGGTGATCACCACCGCTGTCGTCTTTGGGGCTTGGGGGGCCTTCGGCTTTGGTGCCGCTTTCTTCTTGGGGGGTCCGGGAGGGGGGGGTGGGGCCGTAGCCTTTCCCTTCCCCCTCTTCCTTTTCTTTCGCACCACTTGGGCGAACGTCTCGTTCTCCTGTGGCGTCTGTTCACCCGAGGGGCCTGGTGCTATCGGCGGGGCCGGGGCAGGTTTAGCAGCCGGGACAGGTTTGGCTGCCGGGGCAGGCTTGACTGTCGGGGCAGGTTTGGCCGCCAGGGCAGGTTTTGCTGCCGGGGCAGGCCCGGCCGCCGGGGCTGTGGTCGCCGGGGCCGCTTTTTTAACGGCCTTTTTCGGTCTGCCATCCCCGAGCCTAGCCCTGCTCTCGGGCTCGGAGGCAACTTCCATTGCGACAGGGGCCGGTCTCGTCTTCTTTTTATCCGCCGCTAGTGCGGGGCGGAGTATTGGCGCAGGAGGGAGGCGGCTGCTGATCTCCTCAATACGGGCATTCAACATGTTGCCCAGTGAGATCAGCAGGTCGCGCTTCATGTCCTCCAATGCCGTCGCCAAGTCCGCAGCCACAGATTGCAGCGGCGGGGGGGCCTGAATAGCCGGCGGGGCCGAAGCCTCACGATCTGAGTAGGCCTTGCGGAGGGCCTTCACCTCTGTTGTGCAGAGAGCGAGTTGCTCGCGCATCCTCTTGTTATCCGCCTTTAGGATGCGGATCTCCTCGCTCTCTGTTCTGGCGGCCTTTATCTCCTCCATCGCGTCGAATATGGTGCGGCAGGCCCGGTTCATCGAGCCCCACACCTCTCCTTTTAAGTTGCCCGACTTGCGGGCCCCCTCCAATATGTCCATTGCCGCCCGTCGGGTGGCTTCCACTGGGTCTGCCAAGGGCAGACACTCAGTCGGGGTTTCTATTCTTGGGGGGGACGTAGTTCCCCCATTCTTCTTTTCTCCCCTGGTGCGGAGCTCGGGGAAGTCCTTCCTGTACGAGGCGGCGACGTCCGTGTCGGAGCTAAGGTAAATCTCCGAATCACGAAGTCTTGCCCTCGCCGTCGCCAGTCCAGAATATGCCCCCTTGGGCTTCCCCCTCCGAGCGGAGTTGATCTTCGATCCTTGTTCGGGCCTAGGGCTGTCCTCCTCATCCCCATGCCCCCTTTTCTGGGGCTGAGATGTCGCGCCGCTGGTGAAAACCGACTTCAGAGGGAGGTCATCCTCCGAAGAATCGTCGGAGGAGACGATAACTCCCCCCCCCTCAGTGGACTTCCCCCCCCCTTTTGGTGGCGAGGCCATAATGGCCCCGTCTATGCTGATCCCAAGTTTCAGACCGATCTGACCACCGCGACCGAAGTTATATATGAAAAACTAAGTTAACACATATAATAACGGTCAAGCCGGCTTTTAATGTTTTCATATAATATATGAGAAAGCGCCTGAATAACGCTAATAGCAATCTGAATATCTGGTTTTTCCCGATTTGGACACACTTCCCGGGGTCGTAGGCCCTCGGGAAAGGTACCAAATATTCGACCGCACTGCCCTCTATCCTAGCACACCCTGACTGTAACCACAAGTGTGACAGTCACTGGGATAAATCCCAATATTTGGGTTTTCAATAACAAAAATTCCACAGGATTTTTTTACATTGAAAACCCAATATCTTCCGAACGGAAGGTCCGGTAGTTTTACAACAAAAACTGTAAACAAGAGGGTTGCCGCCGCTACGCGATGGCCCTAAAGAGGGCGTTTCGAGACGACGGCAACACCAACTAAATTACAGAAAAACAATGGAAAACAGTATAAAAACTTACCAATAATAAACAGAAACCAGTCAAAACAACACACAGAATCCTAATAACACAGCCTAATAAAAATGTAATAGCAGACACGGGATCCGGGTACGTTCGCCAAGTCGTCAATGATTTGAAACCAGAGAAAATCAACCAAAAACACACCACTTCGAATTTTCGACACGGAGTCGATCGGAGCGATAAATTACGCGACCTTCCTCGAACGTGGCCGGTCGGCAACCCAATCAAACACAAGCCTATCATAACAGATGCTAAGAACTATAATCACACGCACCACATCCTGCAGGTCGAGGGCACCAGCGTCGCCACCTCCTTCCACCTCGGGGCCCACCACGCCAACATACAGGACGTGATGCACAACACTGGTACTGTACTCATAACTACACTACACACGCACCACATCCTGCAGGTCGAGGGCACCAGCGTCGCCACCTCCTTCCACCTCGGGGCCCACCACGCCAACATACAGGACGTGATGCACAACACTGGTACTGTACTCATAACTACACTACACACGCACCACATCCTGCAGGTCGAGGGCACCAGCGTCGCCACCTCCTTCCACCTCGGGGCCCACCACGCCAACATACAGGACGTGATGCACAACACTGGTACTGTACTCATAACTACACTACACACGCACCACATCCTGCAGGTCGAGGGCACCAATACGGTGAGGTAGCCGAAAAATATACACTGCACAGCAAACAAACCGGACAGCAAAAAAAAAGAAATGATAAGAAATATCCGACTAACCTCATTGTAGAAAAGAAGAACGCTAAGAGTGAACTCTACAAATCGTTAGCATTGTGTTTGTTGCTCGATTACAATGTAAGTTGATGGTACTTTAGAATAAATTTATAGTCATTTTAATCATCATGAAACGCACTTTCTGTAGGTATAACTGATAGTTATAAGATTTATACTTTTTGAGAAAATAGAGTTCCAAGGTGGCCCGATTTATTTGCTGTCCTGTGTAGAAGGCAAATAATTGGCTTAAAAGTACCAGCCAATCAGAACATAGGAGTCTTTGTATCAGTGACCTACGAGTGCTAGGACACACCGTAGTCACGACGGACAAGTGCGTTGTAGACAGCGCTACGAGCTACGAGCTCGCTACGAAGCTACTAGTTCTATGAGCTTGCAAGCACCTTTACAAATGTACTCTACATAACGCTTTTATCTTACGTGACGCGTAATAGAACTTCATTCCAATAAATGTTGATGTGGCCGATAATGGTAATCACACAAAACCAACAAATCTACCATGAATTGATGTTTCCAGGTACGAATGCATCAATGAACTACGACGAGACGGCGCAGTGCAGCGCTGCGTTCAAGATCCTCCGCACGATGATTGCGTCGTGGCTGCGTGACGTCACACAATATAAGAACGTGTTCGCTGATTTCCAGATATCACACTTTTATAGGTAAGTGCCATCGTCATAACACTGCTGAAGTACCCTCCTCCATATCCTACTATTATTATAAATGTGAAGGTGTTTATGTTTAGGTGACAACCACGGGGGACAACTAGTATTTGTTTAACACCGCCTGCCAGCTATGTAACTACGGATTATTTATGGCGCTCGTTGGTCTTACCTATTTGTGGTAAATTAGTGGAAGGAAGCCGATAGCGCAAGGCCGACCATTGTGGAAATCCTTAGGGAGGCCTTTGTCCAGTAGTGGACGTCTTCCGGCTGACATGTTGATGACACACTAATATGGATATTTACTGATTCTCGAGAGTAATTAGTTCTGTTTTTCACTCCCTAGTTCTATTGCGGATGCTATTAATAATGTAGATACTCGAATATTCTAGCCAAAAAATAATGAACACTTCACAGGAATTAACAAAATGTGTTCATTGTGGCAGAAATTCTAAGATTTTATTATTATAAGTTTTGCATAAACTTCGATAGCTAATTGATTACATACAGGTGGCTAAAAACGCCAACATCTCTACTGTACGACCCGGCTCTCCGACGCACCCTGTACAATCTGATGAAGAAACTCTTCCTCATGCTGGTAGCGGAGTTCAAACGACTCGGCTCCTTGATCGTGTACGCCGACTTTAACAAGATACTGCTGTGCACTAAGAAGAATACAGTTCTCGATGGAATTGGTAAGCTTTGTTTATTTATGGGGCCATGTCTTATCTATGGGTATACAAATAAATAATTTGCTGATATAAGAAGTAACATAAGCTACTTTTATTTTAGAAAAAGAATTAGGGTTCCGCGTAAAAAAAACAATATTAAAAGAATTGTGAACAAAAACCGATAGTGAATAAAAAGGAAACGTGGTTGAAACCGCGGGGACAGCTAGTCTAAGTAATAAATTAGTTTCCGCCCTGCTGAAACTTAAATTGAACTATAATGTCTATATGCGCCGGTAATCACTTACCATCAGGTGATCCGCCTTGCATCAAATAGTGGGCATAGTCAAACATTCTGGTCCAATACAGATTTATCATGCAGAAGTCCTTGCAATTTTTTTCATCACTGAAAAACCTATGACCCCATATCTATCATGAAATGTAACAGGCTACGTGGAATTCGTGGTGCAGAGCATCAGAAACAAGGAGTTGTTCCATGGCATTGACATCAGATACAAGCAGTGCTGGGCCTATCTGTTGTGGCTGGACGAGGCCAACCACGCTGGGATACAGGTCTATACAACTTTCAAATTTTCAAAAAAATCCCCTAGATCCGGGCCTATTAATTAGACCCGGATACCGGCATACCGGGGCAATCCTACCTCGGGCGGCAGTTTCATGGAGCGCCAAAATCATAATATAATATGTTATTATAGGTGAATAAAGCGATTTTTCTGTTTTTATGGAGAAAAGTTGTTAGTGAGCCATATGTACGGTTAGTTCGTCATATTCGCAGCTTCGTCTATACTCAATTAACTAAAGACATTGGTAAATTAACAATTTGCACGCCAAAACAAATGATAAATTTTTTTACGAAGCTTGTATGAAACTAGATTGACCTTCCCTGGGTCAATCTAGTTCAATCAAACTTAAATTGAAAGGGGAGATTGCGAGACGTTCCTTAATTATGAAATGTTTTCATAGGGTAAATTACCGGAAGGTTTGGTTGAAGTGGGGTCATCACAGTTGCCGCCAGAAAGCGAAGAAAATACTCGAGAAGAGGTGAGTACATAACATATTATCATACAGCAACTCGAGGCCTCTGCCCATGGTATTAATTACTCCAAAATTTGCTCTTTTGGATCTCAGTTGGCCCATTATATTTAACTATATTTAAGATACTTGCATAAAATAAAGACAGGTGAAAATAAAAATACTTGTAATTAGTAAATTTTATAAGCATATTTTGAGTTTGGGTTTTTTTTTTTATGTCGGCTCTCAAGTGCAACTGCCGGAACACACCAATAGGTGCTTGGCGACGGATTTTCAACTTGAGGGTGGTAGCCAGCCAGTCGAGTAACACATAGTACCCTACCACCGTGCTATGGTTTCCTCACGATGTTTTCCTTCACCGAAGGCTCAAGCTCATTGTAGGACCCGCGACCTTCGCCACGGTATTCGACGTCACTACCACTGAGCTATCATCGCCTTGTTAAACCGCGAAAAGATAATCCTTCGGAAATGCGGGTGATAAATTTATTCAAAAACCCTTTCAAAGTCCACTTTTTGGGTTTAAACTCCAAACTATATATGTTTTTTAATATTTCAGGAGGGTTCAATAACAATGCAATGGAATTTAGCCAACTTCCTTCCCGGAGTGGTTCGGGAACAGTTCGCGACGGCCGTAGCTGGGTTTCTTAGCGCTGCCTACTCCGAAGCTGATCGGCTACCTTCCATGATTAGAGGAGAAATCTCCCAGAAACTGTTTCAGTAAGTATCTTTATGGTTTTTTGAAAGTTGATGACAAAAAAAGTGGTTATTTTTAACCGACTCAAAAAAATAGGTTACTGTACAGAAATATTCTTTCATTGCCATACCAATAAAACAGCGGTATTATTTGATCCCAAAACAATGGATTTATAAGTTTTCCCCTATGTTGAAAACGTTCTATCTTCTTTCCTCGTGAACAGAGTGACAGAGAAGATAAACTCCCGCATGCCCTCGATGCAGCAGTCACAAGCGACCCAAGCCCCCGGGCTGCGGCCCGACGCCGTCCCTGCAGACGCTACGCCGGCGCTGCTGTATGTCAACGCAGTTTGTAAAGTGCTGTCGCTGGATGTTTCGCTTGAAGACGAGGTATTTAATTAACAAATATATTTTATTTTGTGTCAGAATGCTGGTAAACAAGCAGGTTTTTTTTTGTTCTGGATAAGTTTGTGTATGACTACAATCTCACCATGGTAAGTGATGATGTGGCCGAAGGTGGTAAGCACACAAAGCCTAGATGGGAACTGGCTCTCAAGTACAGATTTTCAACTTTTTCTCGGGATAAAAAGTTCGGTTAAACGGTTTCAGCATGAAGAGGTAACAGACAGACAGACAGACACGCTTTCGCATTTATAATATTAGTACGGATATGGATTAGTAGTATTTGTCCCAATAACGTTTTTAAATAGAGGTCAAGAGAGCATGCGGGACACCTGATTTTGTTATTTGTCGTCCCAGGTGACTTTACTTCGTCGGAACCTCCTCCGTCTGATCGGCGTGGGAGAGTTCAGCAGCAGGGCGGAGTGGCACGACCCTTGCTACTCTTGTGTCGTCACCGAGCTCATCTGCAAGGTGTGCAACCACTGTCGGGACCTTGATCTCTGCAGGGACACGCATCGCACTCTACATCATGATGTGTGAGTTACTACATGGTTATTTTTTCATGCTTCGGACGTTTTTAGGGTTCCGTACCCAAAGGGTAAAAACGGAAACCCAGTCTTAGTAGGCTCTACTGTCACCAGTCTGTCTGTCACCAGGCTGTATCTCATGAATCTCACAGTTGAAATTTTCACAGATGATGTATTTCTGTTGCCGCTATAACAACAAATACTAAAAACAGGATAAAATAATAATAAAAAAACACAAAATTTGTACGGAACCCTCGGTTCGCGAGTCCGACTCGCACTTGACCGGTTTTTTTCATGAAATGATCTTTTTTCACAAAAGAAATTGCTCTTTAGGGTTAAGAACACAGATTGTATAAAAAATAAAAGTGTGGTTTTATTTTTAATATATTAGTATTCTATCTAGACTACTTTCTAAAGTAGTGAGTTTCTTGTTGGAGTCTTCTCAGTTAAAGTGTATTCCATGTCCGTCCGTCCGGTTGTGTGTCACAGCTTATTTATTTTTAAAATATAATGCAATGTAGCTAAAATTTGACACATTTATAAATAAGTGTAAAAAAAGTAGTAAAAGCAAGCCTAGGCTAATGTTAATATTGGATATATTTTTCAGTCCTGTATGCGTTTGTCCGACATGCGGAACAGCATATGACAACCAAGAGCTGGAGTGGAGACTCATCGAGACCATGAACAGGAGAGCCATGACCTTCACGTTGCAGGACCTTATATGCAGTAGATGTCACCAGGTCAATATTTAAAATAGTCAATTATCTTAAACAAAGGTTTATAGTTTTACTAGTTATACCCCGCGTTTCCGAGGGATCTTAATCGCGGGATAAAAAGTATCCTATGTTTTATTCCAGTATGCTAACTACCTGTGTGCCAAGTTTCATCAAAATCCGTTTAGCAATTTTTGCGTGATTGAGCAACAAACATAAAATTTTCACATTTATAATATTAGTAGGATACCGAATGGACCATAGACTGTCTATACATACTCCTCAGACTGTTCTAGAAGTGTCGTCGGCAACGAGGTTGGAATAAAAGTTTCTTTCCGCTATATAAGGTGAAACACATGCAAGAAAAATATGTATTATTTATCCAATTCGCAAAATAATTTGGGGCCTCCACACCTCTAAATCTGGCCCTGCGCACATTACTTCGTGCACGTTGCTTCACTTCATTGGAGACTGGACTTGTTTACATAAGCTCCTTCTACTTTTTTTATTTGTTCTGTGACATACACATTGAGATTCTTATTTTTGTTGCAATATTTAATAACATTATTTAATTTATCAAGCATATATTTGTAGTGTTTTAATAACAAAGTGCTTAATTCTTTCACTATTAGGTCTAAACTCAATTGCACCAACCTGTATGATAATATCACAATTACCATTATAATTTGCAGGTGAAACGTGAGAATCTCTCAGTGGTCTGCGACTGTGCAGGCGAGTTTAACCTGATGGTGCCAGGCAAGGAAATCCACACACAACTCACAACATTTAAAACAATAGCACAGTATTACAAGATGCCTTTATTGCTAGAACTAATTGATTTTAATCTGAGCCATATGTGATGTTAATGTTAAGTTTAATTTTTTTTTAATAAAGTATTTTAAATTATTTAACATTTTCTGTTATCATTCTTTGGACCATATTTTTTGTAGCTAATGTATAATCTATACTAATATTATAAAGAGGAAAGATTTGTATGTAAGTATGTTTGTAACAAATTTGCTCAAAAAGTACTGGACTTGAAAATTCTTTCACCATTTGAATGCTACATTATTCCAGATTAACATAGGCTATATTTTATCCCGGGATAAGATAAGATCCCACGGGAATGCGGGTGAAACCGCGCGTAACAGCTAGTGAAACATAAAATCAGTATAGATAATATTATATTATTATTGTTACTATTAAAGAATTATTCACAGTATAAAAACAAAAACAAGTATACAAATTAAAGAGTGCTACGTTCATCATTGGGTGTCTGCCCCAATCCTTTAGCTACTTCACTTATACATAACCACTGGCCATCAGTGCCTTCACGCCATAAGCTGACTTTATTATCTCCTCCAGAAACCGCTAGGATATTGCCTGTTAAAGACCAGCTCACACTCCATACTACATCATCAAAGGTGTTCAGGATAATAGGTGTCCAAGAAACATTGTCATCGCTAGTCCAAATGACAACTCGCTTGTCCTGGGAGCAGCTGGCAATCATTGATCTTTGGAGGCCTAGGGATGGGGCCCAGGCAACATCTCTGACCCAATCCATGTGCATATCTAGTCTGTTTTCTTCTACCCATTGATCGCCTTGCTCTCTCCATATCTAAGTAAGAAATTATACAATTTTCATACATGGTTGATGGTATGTATGTTGAACCTACAGTTAAGAGAGATTACTGAAAGGAAGGGAGATATATCTAACTGTAAGAGATAATAAAGGTTGGAGAAGAATGGCCACAGACTAATATAAATTGAGTTTTCTCAAGGAAGTCTATCAAATGACAACCTTACCAAATAACAACCTAACCAAATAACTTATACTTAATTGTTACAAATTTTGTGTTGGCAAATAAAGGCTATTTTGATTTGAAGAGAAAGATAAACTAGGTTTAAATTCAACCTAGGTACTTTGATATTGATTTCATTTAGTACATAACTAGGAAAGAATATCTACATCAGATAATTGTAATAAGCATTATGAATCAACAATAAATTACCTTTATCAAGTTGTCACAGCCTCCTGTGACTATCCTCTTTGGTGCTTCTTTATTACTAAGAGGGTCTAAGTTCAAATCAGCTGAGATGGCCGGACACCAGCTGATCGAGTTGACGCCAATAGCATGAGCTCCTGGGATCTTCTTCACCTCCCAGTTACCACCGTCCTGGCCGTATGTTATTATAGAAATGGAGCCGTCGGAACTGCAGCATGCGAGTATCAGACCGTATTCAGCAGGCGCCCACGCTATAGAGTTAACTGAACTCTCGTGTCCGGTATACTCGTACAACTTCGTCCATTCTCCCGACTCCTTCCATATAATGACTTTCCTATCGTAAGAGCACGACGCCAATAGATTACCGAACTTTGGATGCGCCCATGCTACCTGCCACACCGGACCGAAGTGGCCCTTCAAGTCGGCGGCCAGTGTTTGTGTACCGCTCTTGATGTCGTAAATTTTCACTGAATTATCCGAGGAACACGTAGCCAATCTCAAACCGTAGTAATCTAATTCGGCGTCATGTATCATATCCTCATGGCCTGTGTCGATTGTATTTAGAACACTAATCATTTTTAATTTTGTTTGAAGACTACGATTCCAAAAAATGATTAACAGCGATCCTTCAGCTGTCAAATTACAGTTAACGTGGAATCTGAAGTTGCCAGCAAATATTGTTGATGATGTGGACGCGTTCAACTTATTCTAAACTTTAATTTGGAGTACGGCGCTGATACGAAATGATTACTAAAAACGTAGGTATAAAAAATCTGTGTTTGATGGAAAAAACCTTACGAATCATAAACTATAAAATCCAATCAATTCCATTCCAGTTTTATCCTGAACTGAAACAAGAGATTCTATATTTGAATTACAAGATGGCAACCCTGAATATAAAACGTCAAATAAACAAAAGTTGTGAAAGCAAACGAAAATACCCCAACTAAAGAACCGCAAACTAAACAAGAAAACTCAAATCTGGAAATATTGATGACCTTACCATTCGCGAATTATGAAAGTTTGGTGTAATAACAATTAGCAAGATGTCTTCTAAAGAAGGCGGTATATTTTACAACATACAGAATCTACTGGACCAGGATTATCGCGGCGTTAATGTACGTATCGCGGGTCAAATGTAATCAGTAGATATGTAGATGTTTAAAATGCTTGTTCGTTAATTTACAGATAGCGGTTTATGCGCTTGCAACTGCTGGTCTAGCCGTATCAATACATGTGATCCGTCCGGTTAGTATAGTTTTATTTGTAGGTTTGATATCACTTTCATTACATAACTTTAACATCATATCTTTAATTAGGTTAGCAAGTTTTCGAAGGCCAGCAAAATCCCTAATCACTTTATCAAGAATCATGAGCCATTGAGAGGGGTGTATGCAGGGGTTCAACACTCCCCTGTGCGTGTGTTAGTTGACCACAAAGCTCCCATTTATTTACCACTGTGGCACTCTGGAAAACCACCTCTACCTGTCAAGGTGAAGTATTCAGCCTTATTAAATCTATTGATTGATTTGACCTTTACTCTGCCAAGTTTTTATGTAAATATTAATTTGTTTGTTTCCACAGTTGTGGGGTGTTGACATTGTGAGTGGCAATGCAGTGAACTGGCTAGAGTGTGTGGCGAGGGGTCACCAGGTTACTCTCAAACCTATTGGAAGAGACAAAGATGATCTTGTATCAACAGTTTTATTGCATTTACCACAGTCTAAGGTAACTAGATTGTTTGTTTGTTTTGGCAGGGCAGTTTCCGCACGGTAACTAGATATAAGGATTGTTTGTATTTTATTATATGCATTCATAAAGGTGAGTAAACTAAAATTCTTTTCCAGAATAAAGCAGTAGAAACGCTTGACATTGGCCAGAAATTGGTAGAACTTGGATTTGCCAAAGCATCCGTTCCTAAAGCCATTGCAAAGAACACTATTGAGTCATCATTAGCACCTGCCTTGCTATCAGCTGAAGCAAAAGCAAAGAATTATCGGAATGGTATATGGTCTGAAAAGCTTCCTCCTTTGCCAGCCTATGTAGTTTACTGGAGAAAAGGGTCACAACTAGCATCAGAGCTCTTATTCTTCACCGCCAAAAAATCCATGCAACTTCTTAGTGTTGGATCTCAAAGTGCCTTATCAGGAGCTAAATACTTAGCTCTCAGACCATTTAGAGCCACTTCAAAACAAGTACAAGCAACATGAAAGCATTTATTTTAGAAATTTGTCACTTAAAATTGGTGTTGATTCTGTTGTGTGAAACAAAATTTCTTATAGTGGGCATTACTATTTTCCAAGATAATGTAAATTACATTATCTTGGAAAATTGTTAAAATTTCTGCTTTTTGTTAGAAAGTGACAAAATTATTTTTGTTTTTAAACAACAGAATAGGCACCATTTCATACTATTTTTTTTAAGATTAGACAAAACATAACTAAAGTAGCAGGGATTGAAAACCTTTTTCTGCAATAAAAAATTATTAACAGTACATATATTTTTAAGTTTATTTGAAATTTGGGCTTTTGAATTGATTCGAAAAATGAACATTTTATGCAAAATCTTGATTTAAATTAAAAAAAAATGCATTATAATGTAACTTATGAAAACTACATACAAGCTTCGTTATCTTAGTTGACTTAGTATATACCTACTGTTTAAGTATTTTTTCTTTGAAGAAAAATGTTATCAATCAATTGCTTTATGTACCATGTCATGATAATTGTTTTTTTCTTAAAAAATTGAGTATTGATAAGAGGTACCAAATATGTTACACAGATTTTATAGTAATTATTTGGTCACTCAATAATGACTTGACGAGAATTCTTCCATATATTTAATATTTTCAATGGATGTTCATCTCTTTGTATAAAATGTTGGGAAATAAATGTTACTTATAATATATTGTGGCTTATCATTTTCATGTGTTACAAAAACTAATAATTTGTAAAAAAAAGCACTGTTTATTCAAATTAAATAGTATATATTACATTAAAATATATATCTTAATTAAGATAGCAAAAGAAAAAGTACAGCTAAAATAATCTATAATTGAAATAATATCCATTAACCATTATTCTTCTTTATAACCACGTAATTTTGTCGTAATAAAAACAAAATTATCACTTTACATATTAAAATAATTTACGACAAATAAAATACTGTTCCATTTTTCAACTGAAGTGTCGAAATTATTAGGTAGTAGAGTCGCGGATATAAAAATACAAAAAGCAAGTCTGATCCCCTGGTGGAGTTGACGCACCGGTAAAAGTGAAGTTCAAAAATGACGGAGGTTGAAGTTCCACTGAGTTTTAGATAAGTAGTGGACATGAGTACGATGGAGGGGCGGGGAGGAGAGCGTGGCAGCGGCCCGGGGCAGCGGCGTGGCATCGTCAGAGGATGCTGCAGCGAGACAGCCACGTTGGGGGTTTGTTTGTTTTCTCGTTAGCCTTCAGCTGGTGCCCACCAGTCCTCGCCGGAGGATTACTTGCTTCCTGTAACATTTTCAGTTTATTTAATTATGTGTCTGCCAATAATCTATTTTGTTTACAAAAGTTATGAAGCACCCTATTATAGACTTATGATTATGATATCTATTGGATAGAAGATTAAATTGTTATATGATAACAACAAATTTGTTGACATCATACTGATAAAGTTGTGTGATTCCAAAAACTATAAAACATAAGCCTGACTCAATTCAATGGTTATCATCAATCATGCAAATAAAATTTTAATTTTTATGATTTTTCACACAAATACTATAAGAATTAATTACATTAATTTTAAGTAGGCCATAAAAAAATCGGCTTCACTACATGCATATAATTAAACGATTTTTGGAATAATAACAGAAAACATTAAGCTTTACCAATTATTCATGCAGTTTGAATTATTAATTGCTACAAATTTAATATAAAGTTACTACACAACAGCACTAAGCATTATTACCTTCTGTTTTCATAATAGAGAGCCATGGAACAAAATAAAAATGTTATAGATATTAAATTACAGAAAAATATAGTTCAAATATCAGTAGAAAATTTACCAATTTTAATGTCATTATTGGTATGGCATGGCATCCATCTCATACATTTACATAAATATTTCAATGAATGCAGGATTTATGAAAAAGGGATCATAATTATCAGCTCTATATATTTGGACTTTGAATAGTTACTTCAGTTGTGAAGCATCACAACATAACTCATTTATCTCGTAAAGACAGTATTAGTACCTATGTATTATAACTAAACTGAACAATAACAGTGAATACAATGAATTATAAGTATAACATGACATGAGACTGTATTGACTTGTAACATCACTAAATTATTCTGTAGGTGGAATAGGAGGCTACAAATAGCTCACCGTTATGAATAAGACCTTGGTGCAATTGTTATAAACTGCCTACTAATTGAAGCTTACAATTTGGTGAAAGTAGTCCAATGTAACTATACATTCATGATGACCTTTCCTTTGATCAGGTTTGACTTGATGTGGAGTAAAAAGACTGGATATTGTAGTAGATGTACATGTTATGTTTATAATTTATATTAAAGGAATGTATTATTCCTATATTTATTGCAAAATATGGAAAACCTCTATCAAAAACAGGCCATCTCCCAAATGAAGCAGAACTTGTACTATGGTAACCAGATAACTGATATACTACATTATGATAATTTTAAAAATATACCCAGAACCGAAATAAACAGACATGTTAAAGCAAACAAGTATTTGTCCTGAATGGGAATCAAACCCACAACCTGTCATGCTGATAATATGCTGTCTAAAGGAATAATCATAAATATAATGGGTAGACAACATATGATGGCTTGGAAATCCTAAGAATAAAATAGAAGAGAGATATAGGTAGATGGATTAAGGCAAAATTCATGAGGTAAATTCACAGATCTAAAGTGCTAAATTGGATCATCCAGTACATAGCAAAGGTATAAAAGGGACGTACCTGTTTCTTCTCCATCTTAGCTTTAATGTCTCGTGCCAGTGTGTAAAACGCATACTCAACATTTAATGAGTCTTTCGCAGATGTTTCTACAAATTTGATCTGATATTCTATTGCTAATTGTTCACCTCGCTCTTTTGACACCTGAAATGATTTTCATAAAACTATATAGCCACCCATAAGTGAGCATAATTAATTTGATAGGGAAATGCAGTAAATATTAGGCAAACTCTTATTTATATCATGATACTAGCTTTTCCCGGGATAAAAAGTTGCAATTCCAGACTATAATCTATCTCTATGCCAAATTTCATCCAGATCCTTTCAGCCGTTCTGGTGTAAAAGAGGAACAAATATCCAAACTTTCACATTTATAATATTAGTAAGATTATAGTAGGATGTAATGGAAAAGGTTTTGATGAGACATTAATTTTTATTATTTACTAGAACTAAACAAAAACCTATTTTCTTAATCAGTGTATGAGTCACCATTATAATATTCTCATGTCTGTAATATAAATAAATCCTATCAGTGAATAGTATACTGAAAAAATACCTAATAGTATAATGTAAAATCCAATCCAACATGAATATACTATTGATATTTCAAGTTATATAGTCTTTATGTTGAACAAGCAATGAGTCACTCAATTTGAACCAATTTACATCTTTTTTTGAAGCCATAGTTAGTTTCCTCACTTTATATAGTTAATTATTTTATTACATTATGAGGGTTCCCATTATTATTTTAACACTTCAGATTAGGTTAAATTTTATCACTTTAAAGGCAAAATCCAAATTTTAAATGAAACTAACTGTAATTTATTAATCTTTTGTTTTTATATGATAATTTTGAACTAAGTATTACAACATTGATGTAACTAACGTTTGGAAGGCATTGCTAAAATAATCTAAGAAGTACTTTGTGATGGGCTTTCCTTACGTTTGAAAAGGACATTATGATACAATCTATTTATGTAGTGAATCATTCAACTTCCTGTCAATATATATTATACATGTACTTGATAATATACAAAAGCAAAATGCTAGTGCTTTTGTATATCATCAAGTCTATCCAACAATTATAGAGGATGCCTTTATTTAAAAAAAAATAGCTATTATTATTTACCTGTCTTTTAGCATCTAAATCACACTTGTTACCGAGGATCATCTTCTCAACATCAGCACTAGCATTCTCTTCAATGTTTCTTATCCAATTCTTTATATTTTCAAAACTTTTCTCATTTGTTACATCATACACAAGCATGATGCCCATGGAGCCACGGTAGTAAGCTGTGGTTATTGTACGGAATCTCTCTTGGCCTGCAGTATCCCTAAAATATAATGTATAGAGGATATAATTACTATATTTAACACTTGCATTTCAATGTGTGTAAATAGTACTAAGTTAAAAATACTATATGGCATTCTTTTCCTTCTATAATTATAATGGGTTATGATTAAGACTTCTGTTTTCATTAAAATCATTACCCATTGATATATAATTAGCCTGGCTTACAGATGGAATGCAATGACTTATGTTTTATGTAGGTCTCTATATGTCACATTTTTTAAAAAATTGACCGCACTTACAAAATGCACAAGCATATTTAAAAATTAGCTCATTGTAATTCAACTTTCAAGATGGTTCTGATGATGCACCACTTACCATATTTGTAACTTTACTTTCTTCCCGTCTAGGTCTATCGTCCGTATTTTGAAGTCTATACCTGAAAACAACAACCACTAATTAAATTTGAGAGTTCACTAATTGCAACTATTGTGTATGATGTCATGAACTCTAGTTTCATTCGATAGGGATTCATTTATAAAAGTACCGCGCCCTATCCGCCATCACCATAATTATTATAAAAAAAAATATGAACAAGGAAGCAAGAAATCTACATTCATTCCATGACACAAAATACGTATAAAAAATTATCATCTGACAATAACCTTTGATTTAGGACTAAGCACTTACCAATTGTAGATATAAATGAGATATTGAATGCGTCTTCTGAAAATCTAAATAATATGGATGTCTTCCCCACTCCAGAATCACCGATCAAGAGTAATTTAAATAAATAATCGTAAGTTTTTGCCATTTTTTACAACAATCTGATTACGATACATATAAGCCTTCCATTCATTTGGCATTTTTGAGTAATCACTAGTGTCGGCATTCCTTTGTATCATGTCGATATCACTGATTCGAGTTAATAATCGAATCGAATCGATATTCATTTCATGATTTTGGTTGAATAACTTTATATCGTAAAACTATTTTAACCCAATCTAAATTAAAAAAATATATAAATTTATTGAACTTCAGTTTAATCCATTGATCAAATATAGGGACCCACCATTTATTGGATACATTACAAAAAATATTAAAACTTTTATTTCAAACCTAAGAAAAAGTGAAAATCTTGGACTGAATTGAGATTAATTTTTTTTTATCCAAAAACATTTATAATTGCATGATGACATGTAAAGATAACGATTATAGCGTAATTCAGAAGTAATTTAATCATAATCAGTATAGTTTATTAGTATATAACTTATTTTTTTTATACCAGACCTAAATAAATCAAACTTATAGTGGTTATTATATTCTCTTTGTGTCTGTGGTTAATAATCTATCTGTGCAAGTCGTACGTCTCGTCTCGTCTATATTATCTGTGCTTTTGTTTGACGCGGTTTTCAAGTTCGTTTATTATGTGAACGTGTAAATAATTTTATGATGTTTTGTTAGGGTTTATCCCAAATAAAGTGGTTAAAATTAATGATTAAAACAAAACGTCATAATGTTTTACCACGTAAGTAATCCTTGTACTAACCATTTGTAATTATCAAATGAAATTCTAATGTAAACAAAACTTTTCAGATATCTTTAGAACACGAAATATTGTTGCACCCGAGATATTTTGGCCCACAATTACTTGATACTGTCAAACAAAAACTGTATACAGAAGTGGAGGGAACATGTACCGGCAAGTAAGTTCTATAAAATCAATCTTAAGAGGTTATAAATAGTACTGAGAAGAGAGCATCGTATTTTCAGATGTCCAAATATACGCAATTTCACTTATTACAGATATGGTTTTGTAATAGCAGTGACGACTATAGATAATATTGGGGCAGGTCTCATACAGCCAGGCCAAGGGTTTGTGGTTTACCCGGTCAAATACAAGGCTATTGTGTTTAGACCCTTCAAGGGTGAGGTGCTTGATGCTATCGTCACTCAAGTAAATAAGGTAAGCTGTTATGGGCATAACCTTTAATTTCCATGGATAGCTATTACAAGTCGAGTTTGCACGCTGGTAGACTTTGTATCTGTATCACTATCAGTCTGACTGACTACCACCATTAAGTTGAAAAGATTTGTATTATTGTATGTTTGTAACGAATTAACTCAAAAACTTCTAGACCTATTTAAAAAAATCATTCACCATTAGAATACAACATTACACTACTCTACATAATATTGGATTTGTATATGGTTATTTTTTAACCTAACAAACTAAATAACATTAAGTAAATAGATAAATAACCTGGGACCTACAACTTACTTTTTATGTGTGGGGACAAAAGGTTCAGACAGGCTGGTCGGTGAGCACTTAGGGCTCTCATACCTACAACCTTTTATTATATTATCATTAAAATAAAACTATAGAATGCTTGTTTGGTACAACTCATTTACTATGGGTTGACAACTAAAGATTGTTTTAATGCTCTTTTTTCTTTCAGGTTGGAATGTTTGCACAGATAGGTCCTCTGAGCTGTTTTATATCACATCATGTAAGTATTTACAGAATATCTACTGAGAAGTACCTACAAAAATTCTTATTAACTTGATCAAAATATACCAATAACATGTGAAACTTTATAAACTTGTGAAGTTTCTAGCATACTGTGCACCATTATAATTATTTATTGAACTTAGTTTTATTACTTACTTTCTTAAGTCAAAACCACAATTTTTGGAGATTTTCCAGTAATGTGTGGGACCAAAGACATCTGCATACAAGTGGCATCTTTTTAGATCAGTGAATACATCACATGAATAGGCAGTTTATGTATGTTTCTTCTAACAATTCATAAATCAACAAAATGGATTATAATTGTAAAATTCCAGTCAATACCAGCTGATATGGAATTCTGTCCGAATGTAAATCCTCCTTGCTACAAAAGTAAACAGGAAGATAATGTAATACAAGAAGAGGATGTCATCAGACTCAAGATAGTGGGCACAAGAGTTGATGCCACTGGAATAGTAAGTAATCTACACAAATATTGTAGTAAGTTGAGTTTGTATGTTTGGATGTAAAACCTATTGAATTTCTTTAGGAAGCTAAATTATCCCCGAGTATTATACTTTCATATCGAAAAAGCGGGTGAAACCGCGGGACGAAAACTAGTTTAAACTTTTTTAAAGAAAAAAGATTTGATTGTTTTTAATGGATAAACTCAAAAATACTTAACCATTTTTTTTTATCTATAGAAAGTTCCATACCAATGGGCTATATGTATTTTATTTTAATCTTAAATTAAAATACAATTAAACACCCCTCTTTGAACGTTATATAGCCTTCTTGAATGAGCTGTATTAAAAAAGTCTGTCATTTATTCAGTTTAGGCCAAAATTTTATCATGAGATAATTTTAATATTTAAGGGGAAATCTGACTATAAGTAGGTACTAGCTATTAATGACTATTATATATAAAATATTATTTACAGTTCGCTATCGGGACCTTGATGGACGACTATTTAGGTTTAGTGACGCAGTAATATTATTACTATCTTAATTAAATATAATGTAAATTAAGTATGAAATACAAATGACTCTCAAGTAAAAGACTTTATTATTTTATAATCATTTATTTGGCATTCAAATAATAGGGTAAAATTCCATACATAATGTAACAAAAAACAATCTATCAAAAAAAGGTAAAATATTTGGACACTTTCAGTCTCTATGGGCAGTATGTGTGTGCTTGTTTCAAACCTCTATGTTCATGGTTCCTGTCGTTGATTTTCAGACTTGAAATTAACCTATATTAATATTATCTTACTTACATCTAACAAAGAATTTAATTACGATATATTGTCTATTAATACAGTGCTGATTACTTATAAGATATGCAATTCAAATGTCAGATATATCAAGCATGACTATAACAGCACAGTATTGGATGTTTCATAAGTTTATATATGCTGAATTTTCGTATGTGAATTCACTTACACATTATAAGGTGGAAGCCAGAAATAACTTTACGGAATGCCAAATTCAAATCTAGCAATTATTTAATTTATTAATATATTTTCAGCCTCTAAAATAATCAAGAGAATTTCACGTCAATGATTATACTATTTGTATAATAATGTATCTAATATTAATAATTATGTACAAATACCTAATGGAATTAATAAAAATGTCAAAAAAGATATCCAAAGGGACGATTCAAAGTCTTTGGTTCACCAATTATATACAAAGTCATAATTATATATAACGTATAAATAAATAAACCTAATCGAATATTGCTGATCCTACAAACAAAAATATGGCATTTAAATAAATAATACTCCATATGAGATCAGAAACACAAGCTAAGCAAATCGTGAATTGTCTAAGCACCAAATAAACCTAAAATAAAATGAGTTACAAAGTAAATAGATAATCGTCCTAAAAAGCTTTATTTTTACAATTGCCTACAAAAATCATTAAATGAATATAGGAGTTGGAGAGATTTATGTATCTATATAATTATTATGATAGTCAATATCCAAGTATTTATTAACTATGAATTTATAATTCTAAGTACTTGTGCTGTACTTGGTAGCATATTTAACATATCGCAATGTTAATTTCCTTAAAGTTCATATGATGCATGGTTATATAAGAAAGTCTCTTTATAGGATAATGCATGCTAATAGTAAAACACAGAAATGGGGATTGCTAATATCTACCTACATACAGTATAACTAAAAGATTTCTATATATCAATTTAAGCCTACAAATATCAAATATACTTTTTATCATAAAATATTGAGACATAACATTGTGCAATATAGAGTAATGCATGATAAAAGTTATAATTTATATTTGAAACAATCATTTAATTATTTGCAGTCACAATAAATTTGCACAAATTGCTCACTAAATAATGTTAGCTGAAATAAGCCTGAATTTGTATAATGAAATTCAATCAGCAACATTATTTCAACTTTCCAAGGCACAAACTAAGATTTCAGGATTTCATATTATTAAAGGCAGATTATATAAAACTCATGAAAGTATAGATACAATTAGGAAAATGGTTTATGAGTTTGTTTTACCTAATTAAACGGTAATACATTAAGTTATTACAATTACGTTAAACTATTATTTCTAACAGCACATGGAAGTAGATAAACTCATAAATTTATTTGTAGTTGCAGAAGTCAACTACAATAAGAATTTCTCTCGTTGTTTTTCGCGTGCCTATTATGAATGAATGCGATCAGTTTCAATATGAAACAACTTTTCTATCGACTAACACACTGTCAAAAATTGCAATCAAGCACTCGGCATACATAAATCTTTAATAACATATCTTTTGAGATAAAATTACAAGTTTATCTACAACCTGTAGATATATCGAAAGTAGGTTTGAGTATTATTTAAGTGGGTTGGCTAGTCTATGTTTTTTTTTCTAATTTAGACACATATTAACATGATATTCACTACATTCAGATCTTAATAGTTAACCATACATTAAGAGGGGAATAAGCTTGAAAGTTCTACAATAT
The DNA here is from genome assembly GCA_951361185.1 of Ochropacha duplaris. Classification (NCBI taxonomy): domain Eukaryota; kingdom Metazoa; phylum Arthropoda; class Insecta; order Lepidoptera; family Drepanidae; genus Ochropacha; species Ochropacha duplaris. The sequence goes on along the minus strand of OX592707.1, from coordinate 8,281,761 downwards.
TTAACACCAGAAAAATGTTTTAACATTAACATCCAATATTTCTAAAATGCAACATTACTTTTAATAATAACATACATTTAACAGTTATAATACTGTTATTTATATTTTATTTTAAGGGAATCTGTGAAATGGAATATATTCTATTTTATATAGTGGGTGGGATAACTGCAGAGATATTTAATGTTAATTATTTTAATGATTGTTATTTTTTTGCTTCCCCGTCTTCTGGCAACTTAAATCGTCCATTCTAACACTCAAAACCAAACACCACTTGCTTTATCCTGTTGTTGAGCTCTGAAGTAAATGTAGACTGATTTATACGCATTTTCAATAATAAATAAAACCAGATAAATATATTAAAATATTTGAACCTTATCACGTTGTGATAAGGTTCATTGAAATCTATCTAATCATTTACTTCTCCTATGTGACTCAGACGTTCCTTCTGTTTGAACTGCGAGTGTTTGCTTCAAGTAACTCTAGTTCATCTAGTTACTACACTTTTAGGCAAGCTTATATGGGAATGAATTCATGTGATTTTATGACAACTTTATTTGAGTATAAACTTTTTTTTAAACTTTAGTGTTAACTATTTAGTGGGAATATCAAACTGTTTACTATTTGACTCAAAGATATACGAGTCCGGTAAGTAGTACGACGATTTCAATATTTCTGATTATTATGTAGGTACTTATTGATTTTTGAATGTCTGATATTAAATATCTTGAAAATGATGACACTTTTACTAAGATCATTTTTGTGTATTTGGTAGGTGACCCACCCACCTATCTCCATCTTAAATTTGTCACACGTACTTACTTACCGGACACTCTGTATAAAAGAAAAAATATTTTCCTAAATTCTATCTTAGAATCTCGGAAAAACGGTCAAAATTTTTGTGATTCTGGTTCGCTACCAATAACCCTGTCTGTATTTAACTTTATCCCCAAAACAAGGTGTCAAAGAATCTCATAAGCTAACCCGACTCGCGTTCAAACAGCCCGCTCCATACTACACGCTCAGTTGATTATTCAACGCCTGACGTGGAAGCACTGGCACTATGCGGACGGATGTCACGAGGCGGCAGCGGGGGCGGTGACCCCGCACGTGTCCGCGGGGGCAGCCACCGCGGGGGACACGGGCCCTCGCACCGCCTCTATGTAGTCCTTGATCAGGGTCGCTATTTGGTAAGCCTGTGGGAGACATTATTCATTCAGACTCGTATTCTTTACAATATTGTTGTACGATTAAAAATTTCGAGATACATTGAAAATGTCATTTAAAAATGTCACAATAAACTCTTGAATAACAATGGAGACCAATAATAGTGTTAAGAAAGATTCGTTGTAAACCATCCCCTCGTGGATCGAACTTGTTAATTCACCTGCTGCAAGATATACATGAAACGGGTGCCGGAGCTGGGATGCAACAGGTAGTAGTTCGACACGGCTAAAAGCCACACTACGCTATAGTAGACAAGGCGTGCGCGCGCGCGCGTGTGTGTGTTTGTGTGTATTTGTGTTTGAAAGTGTGTATGTATGTGTATGCGAGTGTTGTGAGTATGAGAGTTTGTATGTATGTGGGCGAGTATATGTATGTATGTTTGTGTTTGTGTGTGTGTGTGTGTGTGTGTGAGAGACAGTGACCTGGTCGGTGGAGAGCACGAGCTTGGCGTGCTTGCGGTCGGCGCGCGTGACGAGCAGCAGCGCGCGGGGGGCGGGCGACACCGCCAGCAGCTGGTCGTGGTCGTGCGACACGAGCGCCGCGCGACACCCGCGCCGCAGCAGCGTCAGCCCCCGCGCGTCCACCGCCAACCAGAGCGCGCGCGGCCAGTTCGATGTGAACGATTGCTGTACACAATACACATTACAATTATTACACACATACGTTTTGCACGGTGGTAGGGTACTTTGTAGTACCCGACTGGCTGGCTACCAACCTCAAGTTGAAAATCTGTCGCCAAGCACCTATCAGTGTGTTCCGACAGCTGCACTTGAGAGCCAGTTCCCATCTAGGCTTTGTGTGCTTACCACCTTCGGCCACATCATCACTTACCATGGTGAGATTGTGGTAAAACACAAGCTTGTCAAGAATAAAAAAAAAAGCCTACCGTCCACGCGGCTGCTGCTGGAACACACCAATAGGTACTTGTCGACAGGATCTCAACTTGAAAGTGGTAGCCGGCCTGGCGGAACTCACAAACTATCCCACCATGGTATGATTTCCTGTGATGTTTTCCTTCCTCAAAAGCTCAAGCCCTTAGCAAGATTCGACCCTATGGTCGTCATCACGGTTTTCACTACCACAGCTATCGTCGCCCTTGTGTGTAAGTTGTCCATTGAAATTAAACATTTGAGCACAAATTCGAAGTTTCTACTGCAAGATTTATATAGGAACTGCTGACAGCTGATAAGCAATAAATCGTTTCATAGTTACAATGCCTGCTTCTATTTACCATGACATCGAAGATAGTGGCCCTGGTAAGTGGCCAGGAGGCGGCCAGCGTGAGGGCCCGCTGCATGGCCGCGTGTGGCGCGGTGCCCCGTAGCGCCAGGTGGTGCAGGCGCACGGCAGGGGCCGGCAGCGCGGGGTGTGCGAGCCGCGGCGGCAGCACGGCGCCCGCGGCCGCCGCACATTCCTCACCACCGCCCATACATTCACCGTTCACCACTTGAGCGTGGAGAGCTGCTAGCATTACCTGTGTTTACAACGCTCGTCTTAATATATAACTTACTAGCTGTTCCGCGCGGTTTCACCCGCGTTCCCGAGGGATCTTATCTTTTCCCGGGATAAAAAGTATCCTACGAGTTATTCCAGGATATGATCTACCTGTCTGTGTGCCAAGTTTCATCAAAATCCGCTCAGCCATTTTTGCGTGAAAGAGTAACAAACATGCATCCATCTATCCATCCATCCAAACTTTCACATTTATAATATTAGTGGGATTGATGTGTAACATTTTCCATTCGCTTTCCTCCAACCTGTGCAATGGGAGTGATTTCGTGAAAAGGGACGAAAGTGTGTTGTGTTGGGGAAGCGTGCACTATTTGATTTGACTAATCAGCGCGCGTGGTAGTAGAGTTGTCTGTCAGTAGGTACCAACCCTTTTTCTGAGAGGTTGGTACTGTCAACCAAGTGTGTGCATGTGTGTGACGAGAAAAGAGAAAGGGATTATGATCCTGAAAACAGTTAAGTGGTAATGCATGACTAGAAGTTCATCAAATGTGGGTGTTAAATATCAAATTGTCACGACAATAAGCAGTTTCTTAAATTATATAGACCAATAGTAATTTTGAAAAATACTGAGGTACAATTTGAACAAGATAACACTTACAGCTTCATCGGTCTCTATAGGCAGACGGTCGTGACGCACCGAGTGCAGTACTTGGTAGTACAGCAGTTCCATTTCAGCTGGACACGCGGTCTGCAGTGGTCGCTCGCCCAGGAATAGGCGCTTTTTGAATACAAGCCTAAAGATAATTGAAGACTTAATTTAGTCAATAAAATCTCTTACTTCACAACGTAGGTATAGAATTAGCGTTAAACGGTAGACTTTTGTCCTTTAGGACATTTTTGCCAATGTCTAGTTATTAATATTCTTTTATGTTAGATATATTACATTCACAGTAAAGTTAGTCATCGTGCGTACAAGTCTGGTCAGGTTTTAATGAAATTGGTGGCCATTCCACTAAAAGTTTTCACGGACTTTTTGGGACAACCTGAAAAGTCACAATACACTCCTTCATTTGGTGCTCTTAGATTGAACTTTTTTTTGGAGAAAATGCGACCAATATCATCGATTTACCGAAAACGCAACATCACTCTTCGCAAGATCCCGTCAGAAAGTCCCGGCTGCTTGTCTCACCCGATCGAGGACTCTTTGAAACTAAGGTTTCTACCTATCTTACCTGCATGCAGCTGCAGTGGCCCCGGCCTTCTCCCAGCGAGCGAGCACATCGCCTACTCGTTCGTTACCGCCGAGCGCACGCTCGCCCGCGCCCGCTGGAGTTGAATTTGCACACACTTCGTATAATGCGTAACCTATTGGAATGATATTTGAATTTAAGCTCGATACTTTTGGGTTTGGTAGGTTGTTTCATACAAGTATTGGAGGAATCGAACCCTCAACCTTCGCCGCGGTATCCGACGTCACTACCACTTAGATATCATTGCAAGAAAAATTATTAGTTATACATATATTGGAGATTTGATTAGGATTGTAAGCAAAACTAGTTCTAACTGTTCACCATTTAAATGATTTTTTTTTGGGAAGTTAAAGTTAAAACCTTGTCACAATTTAATTTATTCAGTACCTGATCAATAATAAAGTCGATATACGAACAGAAACCATGTGGTAAAATTTTTCAAAATACGAAATATTTTTGGTCCTAATCATCAGATATAATACTGACCAGTAGCGGCATCACTAAGCCCAATCTTCTCCCTCAGCATAGTAACAAGATGATCAGCGGTGGCCGCGGGCCCGAACACAAGCCCGTGTTGTTTACCGTCCAGTAACAACACTCGTACGTGCATGGGACGTCGTGCAGCTGCACATAGCACCTCCTCCTTGGATGGTGCTGCTACACGACGGGGAACTTGGGCTATGCTTAGAGCTACCTGTTGGGGACAAATTATTATGCGATACAGTTTTTGGGCTGCGGTTTTACGGGATCTTATGTTATCTCATGGCAAAGTATGTAATGTTTCAATCCAAAATATGAGCTATATGTGACAAGTGCACTAAATTCTGTTCATTTTCCCATTGTATAATCTAACTTCCTATTGATAATAATGTAAGTGAAAATAGTTTATGAATGTGTATTTCAACTGTAATGGGGCTGATATTTTATACCATATGGAACCGAGTTATATTCTGGAATAAAATATGAGATAATTTTTATGCCGGTAAACATAAGATCCCTCGGATATACGAGTGAAAATTTCGAAATACATAGCACACAGTATTAGTTGCAACTCGACTACTAACCATCATGAGTAAGAGAGATACCTATATACAAAGGGGTACAATTACCTGCTCAGCTCGTCTCGCGAACTTGCCCTCCTCGCCGGTATGGAAGGCAGTGCCGCGGTATCGCAGGTGAGCTAACAGCAGACGGCGCAGTGGCTTCACTGGGGGTAAGGCCGCGCCAACAGCGGCACACAGTAACGCCCAGTGACGAGCCGATACACGGGATTGAGGTTCTGGGTGTTCTGTAGTCTGTTAGAAGAACAAATACTTATTGAAGTTTCTTTATGATACGTACATCTATCATCAATCAGTGTCCAAGAAAAGTTGGACTGCTGTCCTTGAAATAGCCGTCGGCATTGACAGCTAATCCGGCGGAAGATCTTCCTTTCATATTCGTAGATTATACCGGGTCTATTCGCGAAATTTAGTACGCGAAAGTTTTAAAAGTACTAGATCTTCCCTTTTAATGGAAGAGTCTAGCACCTTGTTCCTACCCTATATAGCGAATAATAAGTAATAGGACCACCGACCAACAGAAATGTAATCAATCTTCTTACATAAAGTTTCGATAATAAACTTGTATTGTGTATGTGTAATTTAAATTAGCCTTTGCTGCCGTCAGACAGAAAGCCAAATGTGTAATTTATTACATTATTCACCTTATTACTTTGTTCTAAACGTAACGTTGTAATAATAATTATTATTTGATTATATTCTGTGTTATCCAAAATTCATACATAAATTAATTTCCGTATCCCAAAAAATATTTTAATAATGTATAACACAGTACCTGTTTGATGAGCTGCATGTACAGCTCACACAGGAGCGTGTCCTTCTGCAAGCAGCGCTGCAGCAGTGCTTGTGCCAGAGCGACTCTGTCATCGCTATCGCTTTCTTGGCTGCTCACACTGTTGTTATTGGCTAGGTTTGTTGTGCTGCCCTCGTTTGTGTTCAAGCCTGCGTGGCTCATTATATCCTGGGAAAAATGAATAAATATTAGTAGATTCCGAGATGGGGAATGCAAAAACAAGCTAAAATATTGAAATGTGTAGCATGTGTATTAGAAGTAAAACTTTTTTTATGAATCTAAAGTAGATCTCGATAGATAAGATCTCCCGTCATGGGCGACGTCTGTTGCTGTCCAAATTTCCTTAAGTTTTTATTCAAAAGATAATAAAAAAACTTGGCCGTTACGGGACGCCCGGTAGATGTGAAACATAAAGTAATTTTTAGAATTCATAATGACTAAAAACCTAACAAAATATTGAGTATAAAAATAAATAAAAAATTTACTTTCGTTAGTAAAATCTTCCAATAAAAGTTTCGCTAATAGATGTTTCACATCAAAAAATCTTAACCTTTTCTATGTATAATATGTGTGAAAGGGACTGATAGATTCAAAATGACATAAGCCATAACGGTTCTAATCTACCTTGAATATCTGCATGGCAGCGACTTCCTCGGCCTCGTTGAGTTTAGTGAGACTATGTGGCAGAGTTCGAGACCAGCACCAGTACCCGGACGGGAAGTTCTTGTAGCACTCGCCCTGTGTCTCCGCAGACATATCGAGTCGAAGTTTTTCTAGTCTATGCTTGCTAAGTCTGTATTTGAAATAAAATAGCTGTAATTTTGAAGTGCAGAAACGGTTACACAGCATTTTGGCAGTGGTCTATATTAAAGCCTAATACTACTCAAATCAAATCAAATAGTTTATTCAATTAATCTCAGGTATTACAAATATGTTAAAATAATTATTAGTTTATTAGTATATTACTCACTGATTATACAAAAATTTAATCCCTAAAGTTGTCGCTTATCTCTTTAAACATATAACTATACTAATACTTAGGTCTACTAATAAACCCAAAAAAAACCTAAAAAAAATTCTGGCAGGTTTTAGAGAACCACGCAGACTTTTCTCTTATAATGGCATTATAATATACAGAGGATTATATTACTTATAATATGTATTATGCCAAAGATTCTCAATTTCGACTCATGTTTCGTAATGTGTACAGTTGCATTTGATCACAGTGAGAACAAAACTAAAGTGGACTTTATGTTGTGGACATAAGGCGTATCCAACAACACTTACCAGGGTAACAAAACCTGTAATAATAATAAAAGCAACCCAAATACCAAAGAGTGTATGAGTACCTCCTGAGCGTGTTCCTCAAGAAATTCCCAGCGGAGAGTTCGGTGGGACGTCTCAATATGCCGGCGTCGACGAGCGCCCGACGCGCACTCTTGAGCGCGCCCGCGAGTCGGGACCGCTCGGTGGAGGGCGCGGCCCGACGCGCCGGTTCCTCCGCTAAACCGTTCGCTAGCACCGGACTGTATGCCGCCATGAGCCAAGCCGCCTCGTTCTTTTGGGGTGATTCTAGTACTATGCATCTGTGTGACAAGTTGGACTTGTAAACTTTCCAAATCGTAGATTTATTTTTTACTTCTGGATAAGCTTGTGTTTGAATTTACCATGGTAATTAATGACGTGGCCGAAGATGGTAAGCACACGAAGCCTAGATGGGAATTGGTTCTCAAATGGCAGTTGTCGGAACACACCGATAGGTGCTTGGCGACAACAGGCGAGTTGGTGGTCAAACATAAACTTATGTGTTAAAAAAAAAGTCTTTCATCATGAGGGTGGTAGCTTGCTAGTCGGGTACTACAAAGTAACCTTCGCTGCGGAATTCCACCAACGTCACGACCACTAGCTATCTAGCCGCTATCATCACCCGAAAGTTGCCGCCAGTTGCCTTTAAGGTATTGTAAAAAGGTCAAGATAGAGAGAGGTCAAGAGACAAGTAATGATAAGATATGGTATCGGAGAGAGAATCTGCAGAAAGCCTTTGAAAAGGTCAGCAACACATTAGCAATTACTCTGGTATTGCTATGTCTAGATGACAAGGGCCACTTGGCATCAGATGAATCTCTGGTCTGTCTACCTTCTGACAAAAAATAAAACGCGGGCAAGATAGAACACGTTACAGAATTGAAACAACAGTTTACTCTTTTTGGCTCACTGGCATTGCACTCAATTTCAACGTACAAACTTTAAACCTCACGCGCTTAAAAAGCAGTAAGTTGTTAGTTATCTTACCTATGCCCATCATGCTGGCCATGGTGCGTAAGGCTGATAGTGAGCCCATTGTCCACAGGGTCCATTAACAACGCTGCTATATTGTTGTACGGATACTCAGCTAGTACAACTTTGTCTGAAGGACGCACTAGTACCACGCCTTCGGCACCTACGCCGAGAAGTACGTTTGGACCTAGGTAGAAAGTGCAATTAGTATGACCTTAATATTGCAAGTATGGTACACAATTTATTTTCTACTTCTCTTATTCATGGAGCAAAAAAACAAACATATCCCATATCACTTACCATGTGCCCAATATCCTTTATAAGTGACAGGGAACAGAGTGACTCCATATAGCGGGTATTGCATTACACAGGACAAGTACAACGCCTTGGCAGTCAACTCCGCGCGACCGGCGCCATATTGTCGGTGCGCTTGCGCAAGTATTGTCGCCTGAGGAGGAAATTATGTCCATTAAATCTTTGAATGCTTCTTAATTTGCTATGACTTTTACGATTCCAGATAATTTTAATAGTCTTGCCGAATTTATAGCGATTTTGAGCACAAAATGGAGACAAGGAATTTCAACCTAAAGAAGCCGTAATAGAGCTTTTTATAGTTTGGCCTTGGTCCCATTCCCTGCAACACATCGTTTCTTAGGATTATTGACAGCCATGAGCTATCCATGAGCTCAATCCAGAATCATAGTGAAACAAGAATAAGTTTCTAAGCTTGGTACAGTTAGTATACATACCCATTGATGTGGCGGCCTTGCGCGTGCGACCCTATGCGGCAGGAACTGGTCTGGATGCGCGTAATAAGCGCGGGTGTGTGGCGGCGCGGGGCTCGGTGGCGGTTCACCCAGTGATACTTGCGCTTGTAATCCTGCCAGCTGTAGTGCCACCTTCTCTGATACTGGGAATTCGTCCATCTAAAGAAATATGTCCAAAAACCATTAATATACAAAACGAATTAATTATTATTATCCTGACCTACCCTCTATCCGTCATCAGAAGTGGGATCCGACCCTATTCCTACACTAGAGGTTGAATCGAATCTACCCACTTGGATTTTATTATCTTATCTACCCCCACTTTCGAAATCAAACTGTGCGTGTGTCATGGTTATTCCTTCGGGAAACATTTTATCGTTTGTGTGATACGTTGCCAGTTGTTTTTGTCTGTCGCTGAAAGTAAGTTATAGTGTGTTGTGGTGCTTTCGAGAACAGTGCGGATTGTGGATTGTTTTATTTGGATTTTGATATCATTTGGTGCGTTGGTATTGTTAATGTTTGTGAGCGGCGGTGGTCGCTTGTTGTCGAGTGCCCTGCCTGCTTGTTTGTCAGACTTGTGGTATAAAAAAAAGAAAAAAGAGAAAAAAGGGAAAAAAAAGAAGGGAAAAAATGAAAGTAAAAAAAGAAGGTAAAAAAAGAAGGTAAAAAAAGAAGGTAAAAAAAGAAGGAAAAAAAGTGAAAAGAGAGAAAAAGAGTGAGACTATATTGAAGGGCTTGGCCGGACCAATAGTGATAGCTAAAGGGATGCGTATCCGGACTAGCAAAGCTAAAGGGAATAGTGATTCCGGACTAGCAAAAAAAAAAAAAACAAGAGATTGTGGTTTTGTAAGGCACCAGTCGATGTTTTGTCAGGATAATCGAACGGTGGTTTATTTCTAGTGTAGTGGGTAGCGTGCGAGAGCGCGCGCACGTCAGTATGGCCGTGGCCATCTAGCGTGGCGCCTGCGCCATCTAGCGTGGATAGAAGGAATCTTGTAAACTACACATAACGCCACCGAGCGCGTCATTCGATGCCCCCACTCTGTAATCTTTATAAATAGACGGGGCGATCGCCGTAAGGTCAGTCTTTGCTCTGGCGTGGCCCGATACACTTGTTGTCATAGTTAATTTGTGCAAACGAATTAATTATTATTATCCTGACCTACCCTCTATCCGTCATGTACATATCTGTTAGTAATACTCGCGAAGGCAGTGCCTATTCAGGAAATGGGTAAATTAAGTCAAGGCCTAATTTGATTGAAGAGTTTTGAGTTTATTTTGATCTCATGCTGATGATTAAACTTGAAGTTTCTGAACTCACCTTTACAACACTATGTACAGCTTGTGCGTAGAGTAGCGCAACTTCAACAGGATCGTGGGGCAACTCTCGCCCGCCGCGGAACAGTCGCCGTTTGAACACGAAGCGATTGTCCGCTGAACCACCGCCGGGGCCTTGTTGCCTATGGTACAATATGAACTTTATAGACACGATAGCTTACGCGAAAAATTGCAAGCGGTATCAATTAATTACAGCGTCGAATTTAGGCATGGGCTTTAGGCGAATTACCCAAGTTATCATGAAATTCAATTTTATGAAGACTAGTCATTATGAATTGATCCAGTAGAACCCTGAACCTGAAGAAGAAGAAGATCTATCTTCTTTTTTTCTACAGTGAAATAATCAATAAACTCGAATATACGAAATCTCAGAAAGTATAAATGCTACAAACGTGAGATTTGGCAGGTAGATTCATGACACTGAAATATCCGCTAAAAATGGATTTTTGAAGGCGTTCGCGGGTGAAACAGCGTGGGGCAACTAGAACAATAATAAAACGATATACTTACATCTCCCAGGCGGCGATGACGTCATACAGATAATGCGTTGCTCTAACATGCTCCTCTTTGCCAGCTCGCTGCTGGTAGACGGCCCAGCCGGCGCGTGAGTGTGGCGCCAGGCTGAGCTTGTCGGCGAGGCGAGCGGCGGCAGCTGCGGCCGTGTCCGCCGGGTGCACGTCGATGGCCTTAGTGCGCCCGTCCAGGAAGAAGAAACGGCACACTATTGTGCCGAGCCGACGCATCGCCTGTCAGATTGCATATGTTTTTATTTTGGGCAATTCTAATTTGTAGTAGGTGATTTTATCAACATTTTTGTAAGATCGTTTACACGGCTTGAAGTAGAGTGAACTGGCAGAAATCGTCACGTAAGAAAAAAGCGTTATGTCATGTAAGAAAAGAGGAACTTCGTCCCCGACAAGAGATTTTTATGAGACAGTTTGTGGTTGTATTGTAGAACAAGCATTGCATAACAGTATAACAATTCATTTTTAAAAACCAAACAGTGTCTTCTTCTAATTACAGATGTAATTTTCGGCGCACATCATTCCAGTCCAGTGTAGACTGTGTAATAGATTGACCACCCTTTAAAACTGAAACAACTTTATGATATTAAAAGATGACTCACAGCAATTTCAACAGTACTAGGTGGCAGTTGCCTCGGCGCAGCTCCCCTGCAGTTATCCAGGCACCACTGCGCGCAGTGCGCGGCCCGGGCAGGTGGAGTGGGTGGTGCGGGCGAGGAAGCAAGGTTAGGAGCGGGAGCGACGCGGGCGCGCGCTCGTAACCACGCGCTGTAGTACCGCGCCAGCCCACGACTCGGCTGCCACGCCACCGCGCACAAGCAGAGAATCAGCCACACGCGCTCTGCCCACTCTTCTGATGGACATTCTGTTATCTGTGTAAAGGAATAAATAGTTTAACAATAGTAGAAATGACTTTTTGGCGGGAACTTACGATTTGACGTTGGTTATTTTCATTATTATGTTGTATTTTGAATTTTAATGAATAGGTATCGGTGGCATTTTGTCCAATAATGTTTTCAATTGAATTATTTTATATTTTTCAATGTCCAAATTGACGATTTTTGGTGAAAAATAGAAGGCTAAAACAAGAAGAAATGGAGTAATATTTTGTTACCAATATGATTAAAAGGTTAAAAGTGACATACCTGTCTAACACACTGCACTAATATCTCGTCTCTCAACTCCTCGCGTTCCAATCCTTTACCAATAAGCGACTGAATCACTTGAGTTTCTTTATCGGGTGTCAGCTCACCTCGCATGTACCGACATAGGTCCTAAAGGTTAAATTGTTTGTTATTTTTCCATTTCATGACTACCTATATGTTTTTTGTAAAAAATATGCGATTTTTGTAAAAAAAATTGTCTAAAATCAAATCCTAAGTATTTATGCGATGAAAATGTAAATCACAAACATCTGTTGTAGAAAACCTGTCCTTAAAAAAATTGTCTATGAGAATAATTTTGAACCTTAACACATCCACACTTAAAGAATCCATAATTGCATGCAAGTTTAAGAAATACATAGGTACTCACACGGAATATACTAACAGCAGCGGTAACGCTATCGGGATCGTGAAGTTGTATATGTGAGGTCGGGATGTTGTTGCCTTTGTGGTACGTTATCATTTCCTCCTTGGTTAGCAACTCCATAGACTTGCTCTTACGGGTCAGTGTTGCCATTATTGTTCCTTTGAAAATAATGTAGGAAAATAAATCAATAAATTGAGTGTTGATGGGAATATTTGTATATTAGAGGGTACACATGGTACAAAGAAACATGAAGACGATCAATCCAAATTATAAAATAGGGTTTTATACATAATGGATTGACCAGAGACATACTGAACTGTCGATAATAAATAAAATAAAATAAAAAAGCCCTTTATGCCATGCACTACAATTGAAATTTATCTTAAAAATACTAATATATAAATACTGTTATTATATACTTATAATAAACTTTTTAATTCTAAATTTTAAAATAAGCTGTCGATAAAACATTAAAATAAGCAGAATATTTTTTAGGTTAGGTCCTTAAGTCAGAAGCTACTACAAGTTCGGAAGTTAACCTTCAACTGCAAAAAAACCAGCAAGAAACTGACTAATTGAAATTAATGAGTAATTTAGGGTGCAACCAATGAAAAATACAGTAAAATATACCTTCAGGCGACCTCGGGTGATCATTGAAGTATAGCTTGGCAAATTCTGAGAGGTCGTTAGTGATGTCAGCGGGTGGGGTGGTAGGAAGTACTGCCGATGAAAGAGGAGAAGACGCCTCCATTTGATGTAAGCGACGTTCCACCCGTTCTTTACGACGAGCGTTGCGTTCTGTACTCTATTTTTAGAGAAATAAGGATTAAATTGTATACTTCTACCGATCTGTAAGTCGCTGCAGGTATTCATTATTATCAGATCTAGTTATGATGTGGTAAAACGTTCCTTTATAACCTTTGAATAGAGTTTAAAACGGTATAAAAAGTATAGACGATATCTGGATCTCATAAGCATGTGCACAGGCGGCAGATATTGAAATCATTTGCATAAATGGGAAGTCCAATGTATAAAACATCTAGAAATACTCGACGACAGTGAATACGCTGTAAAAATTCACCCTTTTCATGATTATTAATAACCAATTTAACGGAAATGAGTAGATATTTTTATCGTGTATCTATATGACGTCACAATTCACTATTTCATACAAAACCGTATAAACTTATTTTGACATTGAATAATGCAGGTACTTGAAAAAACCGACTTCAAAATAAATGAGAAAATAGAAAAAGAGACCAAACAATCCAAATGATCCGTCAGTCCCCATTATGTATTTGTGAAAAATAGTAAAATGGATACTCACGGTGGAGTCACCATTCATCATCGGCGGTGGACTCATGCACGTATCCATCGGTATGGGAGGCGGCGGCGATGGCGTCACGTCCTGTGACGTCACATTACTCGGTAAAGGCGGGAGGGGCGCTTCTGACGGCTCTTCATCTTCCGAGTCTTTGGTGAAGCTAAAATTAAACAGATATAAAAAATGTGTGATTATTTTGGTATAGCATATTTTGAGATGGATTGGAAAACTAAAATGGATTAGACAAGCGAACAACTTTTACTATGCAATTGTGGAAAAAAACTTGGGAAGTGGAGTTATGAATATCCAGCAATGTCTCCAGTATCGCTGAATGTAAGTAAATTACATACTTTATGTTATTATATTTCAGAAATGTATTGCTGACCAGCCAATAAACTGCCAGTAGATATCGGAACATGTTTGGCAACAGAATTTATGCTTGAAGGTGGTAGCCAGCCAGGGTTTTGAGTATTACCATCATGCTTTGGTTCCTCAAGATGTTTTTCATTACCGAAAACTCAAGCATCATTAGGTACATCAACACTGTGATGTTTCAGGAAATGCAACGCTAGTGAGCAATTTAATTTAAATACCCATTATTTTCATGCAGCTGCGGTGGTGGCGGCGGCGATACAGGATCTTCCTTGTCTTGCACCGAGGCCGGGCGGGGAATCACCGATTCGTATATCGGTTCCTTCCCGTTCAGTACTGTTAGTTTTCCGTTTGGTATCACGCCGTTTGTTAATTCTGGGGGTGTGATATCTGAAAGAATTGGATGATATAAAGTTCCAATCAACTCTTAAATAATATCACAGCATTAGTACATCACGAAACATATTTCATAGCTAACCTTTGCCACAAGGCGGCGGTGGTGGCGGTCCAGCGGGTTCGGGAAGCGAACACGGCGCTGGCGGAGGAGGGAACACTGGCGAATCCTCAACCATAGGCTCCATGGGATCCATCGGCGGCGGAGGAGGTAATATGAGCGATGACGTCATAACGTCTCCGTTCGACATCGGCGACAAACCGTTGATGGAAGCTGTCATGCCGTTAGTGTACGATGACGTCATACTGCCCGGAGCGGCCGGCTGCAAGATCGATGTCAATGGTAGTGACGATGGCGGAGGAGGGGGGATGGACTCTGATGGCGCACCATCGGGTTTGCGTTGGGCTTCCGTGTGGGACTTGCTTAGCTCGTTCATTTCGGCTGCTAGGACATCTTCCAGCTGAAAAAACAATATGCATCGATCATATTCTTAAGTTGCTGTCTCTTGTTGGATGGAAGGGTACTTTTGCTAACATATCTAAGCTAACAAACCATCTATCAGCTCAACAACTCACCTCCTGATGCAAGTCATCAGCTAATCTCTCCATAGAGTCTCCGATCTCGGCTATGGTGAGCTGATGTGCGTCAGGTTGGCCATCGGGAGCGCCTCGTTGCGTGGGAACATCGGCCAGGAAGTCGAACAAGTTGTCCAGGTTCACGGATTCAGCTCGAGTAGTTGCCGGACAGGATAAGCCGCGGAGTTGGCCTGCCATTGTTTCTAACTCGGCCCGTTCCTGGTCTGCTTTCTCGGCGAGACTGTGAAGGAAGAATGACTATAGCGGTCAGCATCTTTATGCAGAAGGCCGTAAAGGACTGCTTTGCGGCCTTCAAGTGCCACAGCCAGAACACTCCGACAGATTTAATAGCCTATATTTTTGTAGTTTTAAGAACAGGGTAAAGTTTAAGTGTCAAATTGATGACTAGATGATTGCACCAAGATGGGCGCCATCATTACTATTTCAGCCGACAGACGTCCAAAGCTGGAAATGGGCCTCCCCAAAGTTGAGATGATGGGTAAAGATGGGCGCGTAAAATTTTGTTAGTTTCCCTTCACAGCACATCGACTCACCTGTTTCTCTCCTCCCTCAACTTGATCTCTTGGTTGACCCTCTTCATTTCCCTGAGTGCGGCGGCAACTTCCCTCGCGAAGGCGCCTCTCAAGTGCCTCTGTATAGTGAGTGCAGCGCGACGGCGCCGCAAGAAGGCCGCGCGTTCTTTCCACCCGCGCCACGCAGCTTGGAGCACTATCACTGCGTTGCGCCAACATAGATACTGGCGCCGTTTAACGCTTCCCAAGTACCACTGTCACAGATTATATAGGTTAGTTACAGATTATATAGGTTAGTTACAGCAGTAATAATGATTAAATGATGATTTTTTTTAAAATACACACTTAAAATAGACAATAATAACAAGACTTAAGGCAAACAGACATTTTAATGCACACATATCGGTCTGTCTGAATCTCAATCGAATTCCCACCCAATTTTTCATCCCAGAAACCGCAGAGTTCAGCTATATGTAATAATGCCGATAATATTTGGGCGTTACGCATATTCAAATTCGTGGTTTTTAGGGCGTTAGACTTTGACAAATGACTGCAAATTTTAATTATAAAGCGACACCACACTTTTGGTATATATGGAGCGATTAACAGTTAGCTAAAGATTTTAAGATTCGTATTTCCATCATCAGCCACAGGATAACATACCGTGGTGAGTAGTTAAATACAAGCTCAATATCCAATATCCTTGGTTAAATAAGTATCATATAGCGGTATAAAGATTATTCAAGAACTTTTTGTGCTGAAATCACATGTGAATCTTACCTTCTGTATGCTTAAAGCGGAAGACTGCAGTAGAGCCGCCCTCTTGGCTTCCAACGGTGAGTGTACGGATGATCTCATGAAAATTTTCGTGTGACCAATTTGCCAGTCGTTCTTTGGAGAGTTTACTATCGTCATTACCGCTCTAAAAAAATGAGAAGAAACATATTTATTTTTCACGAAAACAAACGCTTCAATAAAAAGAAAATCCGGTCAAGTGCGAGTCGACTCACGCACTGAGGGTTCCGTACAAATTTCGTAGTTTTTTTTCATTATTTTATTCTATTTAAGAGTGGGCGCGTCTTCGTGGATGGCACTATTACAATTACACACAAGAGAAAAGGTAAATACAAAGATAAATCGATTATTTGTGTTGTGATCTTTGATATCTAATAACGATACACAATCAGCGACAAAAAATGGCCTTACCGAATGTCTACCCACTCGAACATTTGGGTGGTCTTTTAATCTAGTAGCATTCGAACGCTCCGACGGTAAACATGCCTCAGTGCTCGTTTAAGATATATTTTGGCTAGCAGGTATGAGTCGTAAAATGTTATTGCCTTTATACATAGCTTTGCGAATAAAACTTTAATAAAAATACTAGTATTACCCAACACAATTTGAGACAGTTTTGAGAGAACTTTTGCTCGGGATTGTTTATCTTTAGTTATTAGATATCAATGGTTGTGATGCCGATAAGAACACCAACTCATTATATGGTATTGGCTAGCACTATCAGCACAAATTTTCAGTGGACCCTCTTGAAAAGTCGAGAAGAGTCGAACAAATATATAGTACCTACTGTTATATAGACACAGAGATATACTCACGGTATTTCCGGCTCCTTCGGCCTTGGGTGCGGCAGTAAACATCTGTACCGCGCTTGGAAGTGCGGCGTGGGCAGATGTATCGGGTACCCGTCGCGTCTAATACGAACTATTTCGTTCATGCCGAGGTACTTCAGCTGTTCCAGTACTAGATGATCGCTATATTTGCCAGCCTCTTTGTTCTCGTTCGGTTTTATGCAGCGGACGTACCTAAAAATAAATACAGCAATTAAAATCGTAAACAAATAAAATTATCTAATATCTACTTATTTATTTCGAAAAAAAAAATGATCAACAGCATATCTTCTTATATTTAAGTACATTCAGAATCAGATAATTATTTATTTATTGACCAAAATATATACTCAACATATTATTTTTATATAATCACCAGACGAAAGCCTGCGAGGCTTATGTGTCAGGTGAGAGTTTAGTAATTATGTATAATATAATTTATTACAATACTGGTTTTCCGCCCCGCGGTTTCACCCGCGTTCCCGAGGGATCTTATCTTTTCCCGGGATAAAAAGTATCCTATGTTTTATTCCAGGATATGATGTAACCGTGTGCCAAGTTCCATCAAATTCCGCTCAGCCGTTTTTGCATGATTGAGCAACAAACATCCAAACTTTTACATTTATAATATTAGTGGGAAGAAGGATTTAATGAACAATTATACTTTTTTTTTTATTCTGGATAAGCCTGTGTTTGACCACAATCTCACCATGGTAAGTGATGATGTGGCCGAAGGTGGTAAGCACACAAAGCCTAGATGGGAACTGGCTCTAAAATACAGCTTTCAGAATACACCGATAGGTGCTTGGTGACAGATTTTCAACTTGAGGCTGGTAGCCAGCCAGTCGGGTACCACCGTGCTATGGTTTCCTCACGATGTTTTCCTTCACCGAAAGCTCAATCTCATGTAGGATTCGAACCCACGACCTTCGCCGTGGTATTATCCGACGTCACTACCCAGTGGTAGTAAAGCTCAGTAGCTATCATCGCCTTAAATACAATGGTTTCTTCCCCTTCCATTCCCAACTTTTTTTTTTATTAACTTTACAGTTCTAGCATTTAGATGTGCCTTGCAATACCAACAATTCTAGAAGTAGGTTAAGTAAAAATCTCACAAACAAATTAAAACATAATTCTTACCATACATCAGTAACTTGTAACATGTCGACTAAAGACTGCAGTTGTGCTCTGAACGTATCAACGACTGTCGGACGACCTTTAGACGTGCCCCGTTGCGTGGTACCTGTCGAGTTTGGGCTTGACAGCGATAATTCCTATGGAATAATCAATGATTAGATGTGTGACTAAATTATGGAGCTAATGATTTCCAAAGACAAATGAAAACAGACTTAAAGAACACTGGGATAAAGTTGATATTTCAAAGCGGTCATAGTACCAATGCGACCCGCGCACCGACAAGGCATGCCAGTTACAGTAACTAAGGCCATAAGCATTCCACACATGCATTGGAATTTCGACTATATTCTTATGATATTAAAGTCTATTTTAATTTGGTGACGTAAAAATAATGTTACTTACGTGGCTAGGTGGCGCCAAATCCTGTACATAATCAGCTAACTCCCTTACAAAAGGGTTCGCCGATCGACTAAGATGATCGATGAACGCATCCTGCTGGGTATCTCTATTTTTATCGACAAATCCCTGTACGCTATACGTGACAGCACCAGCGTAGTGTTGTACCCCGAACTCTTCCTCCCATTTCCGACGGGAGCCTTTGACGAAGCTTTGATGTTCGCCGAATTCACCTTGTATGTTTGTTAGGTAGGCACCGTCTGAACCCTGCAATGGATAATTACCATATAAAAATATCATAATCTAAACATTATAAAGAGAAATGATGAGATTTTCTGTAATCAAGTATCTCATAAATAATTACCCGATTTAAAAAAATCTTTCTCCTGTAGAAAGCTACATTATTTGCAAGTAACATAGGCATTTTTTTTTAATTTAAATTCATTTGGGAACGAGGGTGCAACCGCGGGGAAGAAACCATGTTAAATATAAAACAAAATCAGATCAAACATTTAAGGTCCCCGTGTCTTCAGTTAAAGAAGATACGCTACAATCAAAGATTCCAGTCAATGATAGGAACGGCTCCAACCGAATTTTAATAAGAGTTTTAACCTTTGGCATGTGACATTGTTCACTCAGCAGTTTAAGCAAACTCCTGGGCGGTTTCTCAAGCAGTTCCAGACACGCAGCGTTGTCCGTGAACTGGATCTGATTGTACACTATACCCTCTTGTCGGTACTGAAACAAAACGAAATTATGAAGAATAACTAACTTGTTCATCAATACGTCTTTTGAAGAATACGATTTTATGAGCATTAATATTTTAAAATTCCCAATACATTGATAAAGGCTATGTATCTTAAATAGATGATCTAAATACCGTCCGTGAGGCAGGCTTTAGGATGACTGTACATACAGTCCGATACGGGAGCGACAGTTTCGGCCGCATTTTTGGTAACCTAAACCTAAATTTAAATTTCTAATTTTCCAATAACAAACAGTATCCAAACGTAGCTCTTGTATGAATCGAACTCAAGTTTGACACGTGAAAGTACTCACAATCTCCTGCTCGAGCGCAAACACGTAGTTATTGAAGAACATGTGCAGCTTCTCGTTGGCGTAGTTGATGCAGAGCTGCTCGAGGGAGTTGGCGGCGAAGTTCTCGAAGCCGAAAATGTCGAGTACGCCGAGAGCTCGAGGCGCATCCCGACCCGCCGCCGCACAACTGTTCACGTGCCGCACGAGCCACGCGAACGTGCGCGCGTACAGCGCACGGGACATCGCGTGCCGGTTCTCGCGCGCCTGTGAGCATCATTATTTCTTTATAATTGTAGTAAAATAAATAGATAGTGCCATTCATGAAGACGAAACCCACTCTTTTTCCTAATCACTTTTCGATATAATTTGACATTGCCAGAAATGTGCTAACGAACGATTGACAGCACAGGAAAAAAAAGTCCTCAATCATATGCTCACCTCGTGTAGTCGCAAAGGAATATCCGTAACATTTCCTCTGACATTGATCTGTCGTTCTAACAAAACACGTTGTGCAGTAGGCGGTGCCAACCCTAGTAAGTTGGCTACAGCATCTACTGCCTCCGTGTCTTCTGGCGCTAGGGTTGTGCGTTCGCCGTCTACGTCCTACAGAAATAAAATAATTATATTTCGTAACTTGTAACAATTAAAAATATCTTCAAAAATCTGAGTTGAATCGATGTGATCAGACACTTTTTGAATCCCAAATATACCTGGAACTGTATGTTCCCCAGCCAAAGTACTGCTGCAAGCACTTTGAACAGTCCCTCGCACATGTGCGGCGGCACCTGCAGCACTGTCAGCGCTAGTTGCAGCGCTTCAAGCTTGCCTTGCTCCCCGCCCCTTCCTTTGTGGGCCTCCTCGTCTTCTGGCCTGAGGTATTTAAACTGGATATCATCGCGGAGACGGAGCGTGCTTCTGAGTTCTGCGTTGTGCTAGAATAAAAACAAAAGAATAAAAAAAAATCGTTTCTAAATTAGAAGGAACACATGTCCTCCGAATTGTTAAATAAAGCTCCTTTTTGAATGTAATATATTGGGACTGACAGTTTAATAGCAAAACCTTTTATGGAGAGGTTTTGTTTCACGCGATAACAGCCAGTACCAGTTATTTTCACCAGACTTACCTTAGCACCTTCCACCAGCTGATAGAACACATGGTAGTTAGTTTCTCTAGGCGCTGGGCCAGTGATCCTTGCTCGTTCAAGCAGGAAATCTCGAAGTATCGCGCCGCGGATGCCACCTCGATGGTCCAACCGCACTTCAACAAACTTGCCGAAACGGGACGAGTTGTCGTTTCTTACGGTTTTTGCATTACCTGAGAATGACATTATTATGAAAGATATTTGAAATAGTCACTAAATTTTGTGTTCTGTTTTGATGGTGGTATTCCTTCGTTATTGAGTTCTTTGCTGCCACTAAGCTTACTTTATATTGGGAGGTAATCAATGCAAATTTAGGGACTAGAATTGGATCTCAAATATTAAGACCTTTTTTATACTATTAAGGTAGCAAAAAGCGGGCTTGCTTGATGGTAAGCAGTTAAAGAAGCCTATATACGCTTGAGACGCCTACATACCAATATTGCCGCGCGTTTTAGGCCCTGCAAAAATCTTTTGACACCCTCCTTGAAGAAACCCACGCCGTAATTCTTGGGAAAACCACTATACTAACCAAAAGCTTCAAGCACAGTATTAGCCTCCAAGATCTGCTGTTCAGCCCATGAAGCCTGACCACCAGCTGCGCAGAGGTACTGCAGTATCAACTTAGTCGTCTCCGTTTTACCAGCACCACTTTCACCTGATATTACAACCGACTGATTCTTTTCACCGTTCTGTAAATTAATCGAGATTTGGTTATTACGTCACAAAGAAAGGTTCTTGAGTCGAATGATCTCTTTCCCGATGTATTTTGAGGAATAGCTAGTCCATTATTATTATTATCTATCACTTTCGAATTCGATTGTGAAGCACATCAATCTATTGGTTTAGGTTTTCCGGTGGAAATGTTACATAATATTTTACGTTTTAGAGATCCATGTATGATGATGTTTAGAAGTGGACTAGTAGTAATTATATTAGAAAAAACCGTATGTAAAGACTTACTTTAAACAATCCTGCCCTGACTGATTGAGTGCATGATTGACCTATAAACGCACACTCTAAAGAGCAAAGATTTTGAAATTTTGCACGATTTTCGTTGCATAACATCTGAGAAAGGGTATTTAGCCCTTAAAGTGAGAAAATGGGCTGATGAAAATGCAAGAGCTTTCTGAACTAGTTAGCATTTTTATATACTTATCGGTAACTAAAATTCCATACACTTTTAGACTATTCTGATGACTGTTAGTCACGGGATGTGGAGCATCCAACCCAGTTGACTCATTTTATTATCTAGCTATTGCGGTCTCTACTAAGATATCAGGAAATATTTTTGGGTTAAATCATCGACATATTTTATGAACGAATTATACGCTCATTTATTTTTACAATCTTCAAAACAAAATACATAGGCAACAGTTTTAATGGTTTTTTCAGTAAAATTATATAAACATTTCTTTTAAGTTATAGTATACTCAAAGGTTTCACCCCCTCGATTTTGCCCGCATTCTCGAGAAATGTAATGGTTTCCGGGATAATAAAGTGTAAATTGTTTTATATCCGATTTTGACTGATTTATGTACCAAATTTCATCAAAACCAGTTCACCCATTACGTCGATAAGTTAAGCATACCTGCAACGAGCTGTAGGCTGATTCAGCCAATGCAAACACATGCGGCGGAAGACTTCCAAACGCTTTGCCTCTGTAATTTTGCATGTCTTCCTGTAATTCAATTCAAATAGTTAGTAGACAACCTTTAATGTATATTCTTTTCTTGCATTTATCATCAATGCATCGTTGCATTTTAATAGGGGAGTGTTTTTTTACTAGCTGTCCACCGCGGTTTCGCTCGCGTTTCCGTGGGATCTTATCTTTTCCCGGGATAAAAGTATCCTGTCTCTTGTTCCAGGATATAATCTATTTTGTGGTTAGTTTCATCATGATCGGTTTTGTAGTTTTGGAGTTCATCGCGGACCAACATCGTGATACGGGAATTTTATATATATTAAGATTTCTAATGGAAACGGTAATTTCAAAGCGTTTTGTGAGGTTGAGTTAAATAACAACAGATACCACGCCAACTGTTATTAAATACAGACGAGGTTTAGATAAAAAGTTGTGAGATATAGACCGGTACAATTAATTATGAAATATTATCATATTTAACCCATTTTAAAGTGGAACTAATAATTACATTTTAAAAATATCTACCATAATTGTTTAGATTTTCGGCCATTTCAATTGACTTCGAATATATCACTAATTGACCTAATATCTGTCAAAAAAAGTGATAGTGTTCAAGTAATAGTTAATGCAAATGAAGCTTGTGTCATGAATGATTAATATTCTCTTTGTTCAGGTAAAAGAGGAAATGTTATCGAGAAAGCGCCGGTCTATTGTATGATACATTCATCACAAGAAATAATAATGATAGGAAAAGTGTTAATGATAGGAAAAGTGTTAATAGGGTATTTACGGTTTAGACTTCATTGAGAACAAGGAAGAATTAAAGTTTACAGACGTCTATGTGTCTGGAAGTGGATACAACCGCATATTTTGGTATCTTAGGGAATTTTTAATTTAAAATTATAAGCGACAAAAATATAGGTATGTAAGTTATTTACCATTGTATAACATCCTAATTCCTTGTAAGGATTTACTGCGACCAGAATTGAACCTGTGTATGTCTGTATAAATTATTAAGGATATTTTATTTCGAGACTTCTTTTCACTATCCAATACCATTAATATATTTTACAGTTTATCTGCAAATTACTCGTCCCCCGCGGTTACAACCGCGTTCCCGAGGGATCTTATCTTTTCCCGGAATAAAAAGTATTATATGTTTTATTCAAATATATGATCTACCTGTGTGCTAAAGTTTCGTCAAATTCCGCAGGCGTTTTTGCGTGATAGAGTAGCAAACATCCATACATACAATCTTCACAAGTAGGATAGGATTAGCAGGATTGTTTACCAAATTGTTCTGAAGGAAAGCCACCTTTTTCTTTAATTATAAGAAGAAAGTGACAGTATCAGCAACCTATCAGCGAAAGTGGTACAACAAATTTTTTTTTATAATTATTGCCAAGCAATTTTGAAGCCAATTTGAATGTGTAAAGGATACATAAACGAGGTCGTGTGTGTAGCGCCTCTTGAGGTTGTCGTTGATGGCTGCCTCGGTGATCTCCGGCATCACCGTCATGTCGGGCACGCCCGGGCCAACATTGTTATCTTCCTCCATGGTTGCTGAAAAAAAAAATTAATTAGGGAAACCATTGACATTCAGTTATCTACATTTATTTTAGAATATCTATATCTCGTGTCAGTGTCAGTAACCGAACTTTACCGAAACGGCTTGACCGATTTTTATGAATTTTTTTGTGTACAATCGGTAGGTCGTAAAGTATAGTTCATACCGCTGGATCCCACGAGACGCGGGCGAAACCGCGGGGGAAAACTAATTATTATATATTTGCCCGGTCAGAATAAATTACCACGAATAAAAATGTTGCCTTTGCAATTATTGAAGAAGGTATTTGCTTAAAATCACCAAAGTAGTAGGTAATATCAGAAATTCAACGATGTATCCCTGCGTCTAATATATGAAATGACTATAAATACTTGTCCACAATATTACGAGATTGTCATCGATAAGTATTGTTTTAGAGAAAGTTAAATAAGTGAGCTATAGTGTGTTGTGATGAGACGTAGTATCTTGAAGAAGTCATAAAATACATAAGCGTATATAACCGAGGGACGGGCTTGTACAGCAATAAATCTATTGTTTTGCTGAATCATACATTCATAAAAGATGTAGTTTGTAGATCAATGGAGAAGCGAAATTAAATGAAAAGATTAAACTGAAATTATAGCGATCAAATAGAAGTATCGATAAAGCAAAGTGGCCAGCAAAGTGCCAATTTTAACCGTGTCTTCGCCAAATCAATTTTATGGAGTGCTAAGGTTCCTGCTTTCACAGGCTATTGAGTTTAAACTTGTTTGAAACGGGGAATTTCCAAAAATTATGTAATTAGGTTTGATTGCGGTGTTTCTACCGCAGTTAAATCAATGATCAATGGGTAATTTTAGACCTGTATGCAAATACGAAAGTTTTGTTAAGTGGCAAAGTCAAAGTCAAAACCATTTATTCAGTTTAGGCCCTAGAAGGGCACTTATGAAGGTTGAATTATAGAAGTTACCACCGGTTCGGAAGTCAGCCTTCAACTGAGAAGAACCGGCAAGAAACTCAGCAAGGTTACATTTTTTAAATATTTTTGGACCATCTGCATAGATTGGCTTTTTTTCAAATGTTTAACAATTTTATTCTTAAAGTAAGTAATACAAAAATACATAAAAAATTGTAACCCGCATTAGTTACCTACATAGTAAACAAAACGCTAATTCAGATTTATTATTATATGTAAAAAGAGGGTAATAATAAAAAATATGTTGTGGCAGCTGCACTTGAGAGCCAGTTCCTTAGCGTACCATCTTAAACCTTACGACTTCTTTATTAATTACAATCCAATGTAGGAATAAAGATAGAATAAGTTCCATTAGTTAAATAACTACAAAAATGTGTATGTGCACTTGACACAGATCCAGATTACGAACAATTTGTACTATCTACCCCTATTCAAGATTTTGACAATCCGAGCAAATGTGTGAAAACATTTTCATAGCCGCAATCTAATAATATAACATCAATAAATGCGAAAATATCTCCCCTATGAGTGCTACAATGTTGTCTCAATGTCGACAGACAGAGCCTATTTCTTTAACGCTCGATATCATAGTAATTTTTAATTCAAAAATATCATCGCAAATTATAGAATGAGGCTATCATTTTAACCAAAATGTGTGATGTTTGTACACAATAATAGAATTATTTCTCATTTTCATCCAGATAACTCGCAAACAGTTCATAAGAAAGGAAACCAGTTATTCAGCTGTAAGTAAAAGCATTCTTAAATTTGTTGAATCCATCTTTTTGCGGTACGTTCTATCTCCATCGTTGCGGTACTTGCGGTGTCTGATGGGAACTAAAATGTGGGGAGGTTGCACCAAGAACAGATCAGAATTGAGCATAGTAGCCTTATTAATTGTGGTACAAATCTTTTTCGTTCGTCCAACAACGATTATATTTAGAATAGCCCCCTGGTGGTCTCAGTCTCAATTTACATCGATCTTGACTTCTCACCCTGGGCAACAGGGGCGTTCCCTTAAATGCGATTTTATCGTGTTGATCGATTGATAACCGCTTTTATTACTTTTAGCAGCTTACGTTATTTTGGGTTGAAATTCCGTTATCGCTTTTCTAGCATGTTTCGGGCATGGTATTTAATAAAATTTGATTGAAATTACAGATTCAAAGAATTTTTAAGCGATTTCAGATGTAGGTCTGAAAGTTGCGTAGTTGTTTACATCGTTATGTAGGTACCAAGTATTTATATTTTTCTCGGTACTTGGCTGGCTTACGGTCCGCTGCTTTGAACATCTTTTACCAGCCAGTTAGTGTATTCGAGCGACTGTACTAGAGGGCTAGTTCCTACCATAACTTTATGTACCTACTTTACCACCTACAGTCATCGCTTACCCTGATGAGATTCTACAACAGGGTAAGCGACGGCGGCGAAGCTCAGTGGTAAGTGACGTCGGATACCGCGGCGAAGGTCGTGGGTTCGAATCCTACAATGAGCTTGAGCTTTCGGTGAAGGAAAACATCGTGAGGAAACCACAGCACGGTGGTAGGGTACTTTGTGGTACCTACTCGACTGGCTGGCTACCACCCTCAAGTTGAAAATCTGTCGCCAAGCACCTGTTGGTGTGTTCCGGCAGTTACACTTGAGAGCCAGTTGCCCTTGCCCTTAAGGCATTGTAATAAGGTGTACAACACGTTGGCAGTCCCCCTGGTATTGCTAATGTCTATAGGCGACGGTAGTCACTTACCATCAGGTGACCCGCCTGCCTCGTTGTCACTAGTGTCATAAAAAAAAAAACTCAAGCCATGATAAAAAAATGCTCATAAAGCATTGAACAGCAAAGTTCATGGAAACCGTGGGTACATTATTTACGAGAAGCCGACATTCTCAAGATGTTCCATGGTCCATGACCTACCGTACTCAAACGCTAAGATAACTGAACCCAGCTTTGGAAGCCCCGTTCTGACTCGAGGGCCAGTGACTTATCGGACGGAAATGTCACTTGCGGATAACTACGTCACACCACTTCACTTCGCGCCCTCGCACTTGCTACTTATCAATACACATTATTTGCTAAGTGACTAGTGCTATTACACTTGTCTATATGAAACAGATTCATTGTGTCGCGGTTTGCGAAACAATGAAGTTCTTATTGTATGAGTGGTAGAGAATACTTTAGCACCTGTTATATTTTACTTACTTAAATCTTTTTATAAGCGGTAGAAATTCAAAAATTAATAAATATTTTTAGTATTTGTTGTTAAAGCGGCATTTTAACTGTCTAGCTATCACGGTTGATGAGATACAACCTGATGACAGACAGACGGACAGTAGAGTCTAGTAATAGGGTTTCCGTTTTTCAATTTGGGTATGGAATTCTAAAAAGGTGTCTTATTCTAAAATGGAGGACATCAATTTGAATTCAAATCAAAAATAGTTGATTATTGCTTGGAAAATGGTAATCTTACTTTTGCATTAAGCAAGAGCCGTTTATAGATGTAGGTAGCTTATTCTGTCTTAATAAATCGTGGTATTTCCTGTGTTTATTCAGACATCTGACATTCAAGTTGTATGTATTAAACAAGTAAGGTTTCATACCATATTTGTATATAGGTAGGTATATTCGTAAGGTACAGGTATTGTTACAAACAGACAAAGAGATCAATCAATATGAGAAAGAATAAAGATCATACGCAATATTTTGAATTAATAAAAAGGAAATTGCACCCGGGCGGCGTGGCACTAGATACTATTAAATATTTTGAAGGTAGAAATGCCAAGAATAATGGTATTTGTGCGTGTTAACTCCCCTTCTGATGCGTTAAGTCATTGGGGACTAAAGGAATTACCTAACTCCTTTTCTAATAAAACAAGGTATTACAAATTCTGTAATAGTCTGGTATTATGAACAATAATAAATACCTACTATTTGGTATCAACATTCCATTCTGCCAACCCTATTGAAAATTTAAATTAAATCGAATAATCTTGACGATAATAAACAACGATTTTATCGAATTAAATTGAACGTCTTTTCTGTAGAATCAATCTTACCGCGGCGCACGACCTATTACGGTATAATGGTAAACAAATACCTACTATGAATGAAAGCTTCCTATAAACAGTCTATGAACGTAGTGGACAATCTACTTATTTTACGCACTAACCCGTCCTGCAGCGGCGTTTAATTATATACTATAATTTGTCATTAGGGGACGGGATTACGGAAGGGACGTCCCCTCTGTTAAATGAATTATCATTCACTTGAAATGCTTAATTAAATCGGTGACGGCCGAAAATTTGTTATTACATTTGTGATTTAAATTCTTCGTACTCAAGATACAACAAACATTTAAAATGATTTAGACTGATATCAGTATTCAATTCGTACTTATTTTATACAATACATAATAGAGAAGGCTCAACTCATCAACGCCCAGCCAAAATTTTTATACCTAGAAAGCAGATTTTTTTCACAGGTTTTGTTTTTAAGATGTAGACGGGGAATAAGAAATATTTTTTGAAATTCAACTCCTAAAGGGGGTAGAAAACGGGTACGCAGGTGAAACCGCGGGAGGGAAAGTTAGTATGAAACAAAGAAATTTAAATATAGATACACTTTAAAGTATTTGGTATAAAATAAGTGTTCAATTTGGTGGCTAAGAATAGAACCACATAAGTAATTTAAATAAAAACTGCTCATGAAAACGGCGCGTTCTGTCAATTCAGTGCGTGAATCCATTTAATTCGAGAGACGGTGCGTAGCGCTGTATGCGACATTCAACAGCGGTTTCCCAACACCGGTGTTTTAGTGGTACAAGTTAAAAGGTGCAGTAGGTTCGATATCCATTTATTTTACCACGCAATTTTTGCTTTGCATGGATAGAATAGCGTTCGACAATTTCAGATTGATAAGTAACCAGCGACCCGTCCCGGCTAGCAGAGCCTACATTTAATTTTTCTGTCGTGTTGGTAATATAACTATATTGGTTTACACGGCGCACGCCAATAAAGCTCTCAGTCAACATGAATTTTTTCGACATCTTCAATAATTATTGTGATACTTGAGCCAATTTACACAAAACCAGCTAAACCTTCTCCATGAATCAGTCCGTCTAGTTTTTGAGTTTATCACGTACAGACAGACAGAAATACTAAAAAGGGAACTGGATCTTCAATACAGCTACCGGAAGGTTGATATTTAAGCGACAGATTTGCCACTTGAGGGTGATTGGTCCTTCCCTTCCACACTATGATTTCCTTTGAAGTATAAAGTTCTAGCTACTCGCATTTTCCTCCCGCTGTTTGCTTATAAGTCGTGCCACATAATTTACCGGGTAGGTGGCGCCCGCGCCCGCGCCGGCGCTGTCATGTCGCCCACGAACCCACGATCTATTCGTAGTAACTTTGTACCCGCGCCGAGGGACACCTAGAGCTTTCCCTCTGGCAGGTATCCGTATAGTGGGTAGGCACTACCATTCAAACTCCGTGATTTAATGGTGCCATTCCAACTTATTTCGAAATGTATATATATTTGTATCTGTAGGTTTTTATGTACCCATACATTTTATGAAATGAAATGTTTATTCATCCAAATAGGCCTTTACAGGCGCTTATGAATTGTCCGATTCTAATGACTCTAGTGCACGGTTCGGAAGGTTTATATCTAACTAGCTTTCTGCTAAAATATTATAGCCCATGTTACTCGCTGATTATGTAGCTTTCTATAGGTGAAAGAATTTTTTAAATCGGTAAAGTTTTAGAGTTTATCCATTACAAGCAAACATACAAAACACTAATATTTTTCTCATTATAATATTAGTTTAGGTCTCTAGGTCTATTAGGATTAGGGCTATAGGCCTATCACTTCTTGTTTACACAACTTCTGTCGACTTCAATAGTATAGATAGGAAAGGGTACGATGTAAAAGACCTTTACAAGTAAGTATGTAAGTACCTTGTTTAGTACAATGTCGTAGGATTCGTAGATATTTTGGTTCGTCCCTACCATGGTAAAAGGTCAAAATAATCAAGAATTAACATTCCATCCTTACAATTACATATAAATGGAGTACCGAGAGTCTGTTTTACTCAGAATGTATATAGAAAAAGGAATTGCGTGGGTGAACAAAATGAAGCCTTTGGACTTGGAACAAATTCAGAATTACGAGTAAAAAGTATATAAAACCAGCTGGGATCGCGTGGGTGTATAAAATACTGTTTATAGGCACTGGACAGGAGCTATTCGTTACTTATTCGATAATATCTGCTATCATTGATAACTTGATTTTATACTTGATATCTAATAACTAAAGATAAACAATCCCAAGCAAAAGTTCTCTCAAAACTGTCTCAAATTGTGCTGAGTAATACTACTTATTTTTTTAAAGTTTTATTCACAAAGCTATGTAGGTACAAAAGGCAATAAATAAAATTTACGGCTCATACCTGCTAGCCAAAATATATCTTAAACGAGCACTGAGGCATGTTTACCGTCGGAGCGTTCGAATGCTACTAGATTAAAAGACCACCCAAATGTTCGAGTGGGCAGACATTCGGTAAGGCCATTTTTTGTCGCTGATTGTGTATCTTTAGTTATTAGATATCAAAGTATTATTCCTATTATAATATAGTACAGCTGGCTCCCAGCCTAAAGCTATATAGGCAATAATTTGTCGCTAAA
Organism: Ochropacha duplaris; assembly: GCA_951361185.1. Lineage (NCBI taxonomy): Eukaryota > Metazoa > Arthropoda > Insecta > Lepidoptera > Drepanidae > Ochropacha > Ochropacha duplaris. Next base: position 8,251,170 of record OX592707.1, on the reverse strand, counting down.
TAAACTCTACCGTGGATTTATTGTTAAGAACTTGCGACGTGACGTTGCGTTTTAATTTTATTTTCATTAAAATAGTGTATTGTGTAAAAGGACATTTCGCAAGATGTTTCTAAAAGAGACCTTATTTAGTAGGTATTACGATTCATGTTAAATGGAATTGTTGTGACACTTGACAGGCCCCTTTTTCACATACCAAGTCATATTTTCTCTTATAATTCCCTCACCCAAAATCCTTGATGCTTATTATCTTCGGCTAGATGATCTCTTACCATGGTCAGAAAAAACAACCAGTCAAAGGACGTTTCGCACGCTGTTTCTAAACGAGACCTTATGTAGCTAGATATTACGATTAATGTTAAATGGAATTGATGTGGCACTTGACAGGCCCCTTTTTCACATGCCAAGTCATATTTTCCTTTGATAAATAACCAAGAATTTTAGGTGAGGGAAATATAAGACCGAGTAGTAACGCCACATTTTTTTAAAAGCTGTTCGTGTGGTACCTATCTAGCCAGTCGAGTACCCACTGCCGTGATTTCTTACGATGTTTTCCTCCGAAAGCTCGAGTTACTGTATAATTAATATATCTTGTGAAATTACAATAATTATACTATGTTCAATATATCATTGTGGCTCAACAAGAAAATTGGACATGTCACATGTTACATTATGTCGATCACGACAACGAGATGATCACTAAGCTCTGTGAGAACGAGGGTTGCCAGTGCCACTAATGTAGAAAGTGATGTTTTTATATTGTTTAATATTACTTATTATGTAAACCAAACGATATGTAAGTGATTGGAATCGTGCATGAAATTGGAAGAGATTTAAACATTTCATTTTATAATTGCTAACCATAATACTTATGTTTTTCAAAACCATTTATTCAGTTTAGGCCCTAGGAGGGCACTTATGAAGGTTCGACCTTACAGAAGTTACCACCGGTTCGGAAGTCAGCCTTAAGCTGAGAAGAACCGGCAAGAAACTCAGCAAGGTTACATTTTTTAAATATTTTTTGACCATCTGACTACTCGTATATTGTTTTTTTTTTTTTTCAAATGTTTAACAACTAATACAAAAACACGTAATTTTTGAAATATTTATTAATATGTTTTTAGTTTTAAAAATGTTATTGATATAAGTAGGTACCTACCTAAAATGATGATTAACACGAGAATTTTATAAAAAAGCAATAAAGCATAAATAATTCGCGTTTTATTTAATATTTTTATTTCAGAAAGCGACATCCCTATCAAGAAGTGTCAAGAACCCACGTCGTTTATCACGTCAGTGCGACTCGCAGCAACTTTAATGATTCCTAAAGTAAACTCAAATGTATTTAACATAGTGTGATAGGATTCGTGGTAAAAGTTTTCTATCTCAATTTGTATGAGAAGCCTTGTTTACACTTATTTGAATCCGTACAATGTAGGCGTTGTGGCGTTAAGATGCCATGTCTAGGGTTGCGACGTCGACCATTGTGTGTGGGATTTATAGTGCATTGACATGTAGGCTTTAGGATTGTGAGAAAATGGGAATTGCGTTTATAATGTCGAATTATTAGAGTGTAAGACACCCACAATTCGCCAGATGTATTTTGATATTTGACCGAAGTTAGTATAAACATATACTTAACCGACAAAGGAACTGGATGTCTGTCCTGGATGGGAATCAAACCCACAACCTGTGGCGTGACCGATGATGATCATAATTAACAACACCAACCGGTCTGCCATTTATTGAAATGTTGAGCCAAAGTTTCATAAAACGCTATTCAACTAAAACACACATTATTTGGTCACATATTTGAAAAAGATAAATAAACATTTATTGCACGGACACACACTACCAAAAACAATAGAAAAATAAGAACTTAAATTAGACATTATGTGATATCGTGGGTCCAAAAGGCCCCAGGTCAGTCTATGCTGCAGATCACTACAGCGCTGATTTTCGCCTGAAACCACAATTTATCGATCATCTTCCTATCTTTGCCAAAAAGTGTGGCTTTACCACAGACATAATTTGTCTGTGGGCTTTACTTACGTGACCATTTAAACAGTAGGTATATTAGTTAAATAGAGCTTTATAAGTAAAACCCTTAAAGTTTTAAGTATATTTTTAAGACTTTCGTCTACAAACTTGTATAATTTTACCCAACTCGGCTACGATCACTTTCATTGTGTAGTCAGCGCGAGCTCCTATAAAAAATGACCGTATAAACCCTGATAATTCCGTGGGCAGTTGCTAAATTATTCCTCGCGGCATTTGAGACGAGTAATACCTAGATGTTGTCTTGAATACTGATTAATATCATAATTAAATATTCGCAATATGTTCTTGATCTCTTTCTGAGACTCTTTCCGGGTACCTACTTGGTTTTTGATAGTTTTTTACAACTCGGCTTCGAAGCGGCTTGGTGAAAATTGGTAAAGAGATAGGTCCTCATAATTAGGAATCCGTAAAGGATCCTAACAATAGTATACTAGCTGTCCCTCGCGTTTTTATCCCCGTTCCCGAGGGTACTTTTTTTTCCGGGATAAAAGTATTATATCTCTTATTCCAGGATATAATCTATTTGTATTCCAAGTTTCATCAAGATCGGTTTAGTAGTTTCGGAGTTCATCGCGGACTAAGATACGGAAAAGAAAGTCATACAGTTTTGTCAAATACATTCGCTTTGTTTTTCAGTAAAGAAACTATTTACATTTTTTATAATATATTTAAACAGTACCGTCAAATACCGTGAAATTAACTACTATTATTCAGTCCGATGAAAATTCGATTTTAAACAATACCTACATTAACATAAGGTCATTAATTGCATACACCATAGTGGGAGGGCTAGTGACGTACTTAGTATAACAATGAACTCATAGGTAGTCAAATAAGACGTTCACACGGTCGTGAAGCGTGTCGAGGTATGTCTCCGGTCCCTTGAGAACCGACTATTCAAATCATAACTTACGATCAGCAATAGGGTTGACAAGTTTTAATAGAGCACAAACTCTATAATTATAAAGGACTAGTTTGCCGCCCGCGGTTTCACTCGCGTTCCCGAGGGATCTTATCTTTTCCCGGGATAAAAAGTATCCTGTCCTTCTCCAAGTTCCATCTATCTCTATACCAAATTTCATCTAAATCGTTTCTGCGGTTTAAGCTTGAAGAGGTAACAGACAGATAGATAAACAGACACATTTTCGTATGGATACAAGAGAAACATTGGCATGGATACAAAAAGAAATGTCTGGAACGAATAAAAACTGAAATCACGGCTAATACCCACAGCGGAATGAAAATTTTATTACAAAATGTTGGCCAAAATAGAACAAATATTGACAAATTTCATGTAAAATAGTTGAAGTTACATATTTATAAATGAAAGAATTTCAATAGCAGAGTACCTACCTACACTACCTCACGATCACATAATTTGAACTCAATATTTTTATACAGGTAAGTCACTCCAAACTTAAGGGGGAGACAGGTTGATTTTAAATATAAATGGTAGACTTTTACTAAGGTAATTTTTGCATAATTGGTACGTAACCCACCCACCAATCCCCTTTAAGTTTGTCGTACCACTTTCCGGACACACTGTATAAGTACCTACTTTATTGTCTGCTTTTAAGGGACACGCAACCCTAATCGATACTCTTGAGTAAGAGAGAACAAGTATCAACCATGTAGAATACCTATCTCCCGTCGTATCTTCTATCACGGTACCTATAATGTTCTATTGCCATTATAAATGCATTACGCCTAGGGCTGCCACCCAGTATTGCACGGTTATGAACACGGCTCATTATGGAAACTATGTATTTTGTACATAATTATACACCAATTGCCTCGTTTAACGTTTCGGCTCTTACATCTTGCTTATGAATTTCTAAAGACATCTTTGTAAGTACTTTGGTGTCATTAGTTCAGAAGTATTGCTCGTAATTACCACATCAACTATAGTATTTAAATACGTCATCATTCATACATTACAAAGCATAACTTTCTTTCTAATATAATGAGAAAATGATAAATTGATATTTATAAACAATAACCTCCTCCTTTTTTGAAGTAGTTTAAAAATGGGTCGAAGGATTTCTAGTTATAACTAGCGGAGTGCCCTGACTTTGTCCTAGTTGAATCTCGTCGCCTATCGGTTTCAACGCATCCGTTTTTAAACCTCATCCTCATCGGGTTGCAAAAGTCTTTTCTTAGCGGATACCTACCTACTTTCTATACCTGCCAAATTTCAAGGATTTATATACTAGATAGGCATATATGCTTCTATGAAATAGCGAAAGTATTTTTCAAATAGGTGCGGAGATTCCCTACCCTCTATAAACAAACTAACAAAATCCGCTCTCTTTCTCTTTATAATAATAATATAGATTTGCAATGCAATTTAGATGACTAAAATACAGCCTGTCGACAGTCCTTAAAACCTTGTTCATAATTCACTCAGTTTCGCCAGGACGCGTGCAGTTGCAAGATGAGGCGGCGTTGCTAAGAGGCTCTCAAGGAGTGGGGATGGATTCCATACCTAATGTGGAAGACAATGCGGCTCTCAAGGACCACGTGAAAGTTATTCTGGGAACCTGCCGATATAATGTCGTCGAAGATAGTATCCTCATCAGAAAAAGTTGTTTATAGACAGACACAGCTTTTGGTACTGGTTTTGACGATATAAAATTAAAGAGTACTAATATTATAAACGCGAAAGATTGTATGTTTGGATGTTAGTTTTTCAATCACGCAAAAATGGCTGAACGGATTTTGATGAAACTTGGCACACAGGTAGATCGTACTTGGAATAAAACATAGGATAGGAAATCTTCAAGGTTTTATTAATATAAACACGATGTTTTTAGGAATATAAGCTTTATTACTTGAGCAGAAAGTTAGTTATCTAAAGCTTAGCTCCAAAGAGGTTGTTCAATGTAGGTCATCCACCTTTATATAATCTTGAAAAAACACAGTTATGTAATAACCACGATAAAGGAAAAACAACAAACTCTGTTGCTGGGTATATAAGTTACCTACAAAAGGTTTTTTTCGATAAAAGTAGGTATAGAAGTTACTAAACTACCACCGCTGTTTCAACCGAGTTTCCGAGGGATCTTATTTTTTTCCGAGGTAAAAAGCATCATATGTTTTATTCCTGGATATTATCTACCTGTGTGTTCAGTTTCAGCAAAATCTATTCAGTAGTTTTTACGTCAAAGAGGAGAGTAGAGGAAGGCCGAAGAAGGTATGGATGGACTGCGTGAAGAATGATATGCATATGAAAGGTGTGAGTATAGAGACGACTAGTGATAGAGCGGAGTGGAAGAGGAAAACATGTTGTGCCGACCCCACCTGGCGTGGGATAAGGAAGAGAAGAAGAAGTTTTTACGTCAAAGGGTAACAAACATAATCATCATCATCCTAAACTATCACATTTATACCACCTTACCACATTAAGATAGTGGTTAAGCACTATCCTATCTTCAATAAATAAATACATACGAAAATTGCTGTCTACGAAAAATAAATAAAACATTGCCTACTTATTTATTTTAAATCTAGGAATTCTAGGAAATAACATGATTACTACGATATTATACGTCAATGTACTTGTATTTGTAATACGATAAGTAAACAATATGATTGTCGGTAATTATTTAAGATTAGGTACTATTCAAGCAGTAATTCAAAGATGCTCATATAATAATAACAGCTCATCTAGACTATAGTTATGTATCTAATAAAAATGTTATGACAGACTAGAATAAAGGAGTAATCTAACCAGAAGTTGCCTTCTTTCTACCGTAAAGTCATGAACGTAAACCGAAAACAGAAGATAAGTATTGAGAATTTCCAAAGCGGGGTCGAAAAAGTTGTCTCAAATAAACTCTAAAACGTTTATTAGATACTAATGGTATTAAATCTGTTGTAATTCAAGATAAATATTATAATCTTAATTTTCTAAATGGTACAAGTGGCACTATCTAGCGTAGTTTTGTAGACAACTCTTTGAGATGTATTATCTGTATTTTTACTTTTTTATGGTGTGTGGCCTTGTCCACCCATTCTCTCTTCTGTCAAAAACTGTGGTAATCAATAAAACAAAATGATTAGACTATTAACTTTTATTTCTAATTCTAAATAAAATTCATCAACATTTAACATGGTAGCAGAGCGTGGTTATCAAGAAAGTTATTAAGTAAAACTCAGTGTGCAAAGAAAAACATGAAAGTGTAACAAAATTATACGATTGAGGTTATAGTCTTTGCTACGTGTATCAACGTGTACGTACGACGGAAAAGAACGTTGCGAAAATATATCCATTTACGATTATAAGACGACATAAACATCAAAATGGCCAAACAAGCAAAGATAGAAGACATAATGATACCTATTTTCGACGGTGCAAGTTATTCAAGCTGGAAATTAAGATTACTAACATTATTGGAATACAAAGAATGCAACGAGCCGGCCATTGTTAAAAATGAAAATACAAGTGTGGAATGGAAAAAGAAAGATCTAAAAGCAAGGACTATAATAATGAGTACAATCTCGGATAAACAATTAGAATATATTAGCGAATGTCAAACATCATATGAAATGTTAAAAAAGCTTGATAAAATGTATTTAACACAGTCCACAGCTATGCAAATAATATGTAGAGGAAAAATTGAAGAGATTAGATTAAACAATTATAATACAGTAGAAGATTTTTTCGTTGATTTTGAGAAAACAATTAATGAGTTTAAAGTGGCTGGAGGAAAAATCGACGAACCCGAAAAGTTGAGATATTTGCTCAGAGCTCTTCCACCAAGCTATAGTTATATAGGAGATTTTCTTGATGTAATTCCAGAAGAACAAAGAACAGTTGATTACGTACAGTCTAAAATAAAAGAAAAAAATATGTCTACAACTGTTTCTGATAAGAAGAATAATGTGAGTACATTTGCAACTAAAACTAAAGCACAATGCTTTACATGTGGAAAGATTGGCCATCTTCAGAAGGACTGCTGGCACAATCAGAGAAATAATCAAGGACAACAGGGCTACCAAGGAAGATATCAATCCATTCGAGGTCAGCGAGGAGTCCAGAGAGGTTACAATAGAGGTGCATTCTACAGAGGTCGTAGCCGAGGCAGAGGTCAAGGTCATCCCAAAGGTGAACCATCTAACAATTTCTCATCCGAGTCTTGGACAACTCAGGTATGTAATCCAGAAATAAATCAGGTATCAGGGCATACTGAAAAAGAAGAATGTAACAATAACAATGAAATTTATTGGTTATTGGATAGTGGGTGTACAGATCACATAATAAATGATGATACATATTTTCAAAATTTTATAGACTTGAAAATTCCTGTCGATGTTAAATTACCAGATGGCAAAATGTTAAAAGCTACTAAAGTAGGTACCGTCAAAATTTATTTTAAAAACTATTACAATGAAAAACATGTAGACTTAAAAAATGTTTATTTTGTGAAGGATATTAAGCAAAATTTGTTAAGTTTTTCAAAGATAACTAGAAATTGCACAATAGTAGCGAAAAATGAACATGCTAAAATTTATAATCAGTCTAGAGAATTAATAGTTGTTGCGGATAAAATAAACAACTTGTATTGTTTAAAAAGCTATGTATCAAACAACTGTGAAAATGAAGTGTATGCTCATTCAGTAAAATTAACTCACAAAGAAAAATGGCACAGGGCACTTGGTCATGTAAATTTTCAATATTTAAATAAATTGATAAATAATAAATTAGTATATGGTTTGCCAGATAAGATTGAGAGCACAGAAATGAAATGTTCAAATTGTATTCAAAGTAAAATGGCTAATGTACCTTTTGCAAATAATAGGAAAAAGACTACCGAAATTTTAGAATTAATTCATACTGATTTGAATGGCCCACATAATACTACTGGTTATGGTGGAGAAAAATATTTCTTGACATTCATTGATGATTATAGTAAGTGTACAAGAATATTTTGTATAAAAAGTAAATCTGAAACTGTGAGTTGTTTTATAGAGTTTGTAAATCTAGTAGAAAATAAATTTAATAAAAGAGTCAAGAAGTTACAGTGTGATAATGGTAAAGAATATTTAAATAAGCAAATTTATGATTTTATAAGGCAAAAAGGTATAGAGTTATTAACATGTCCACCCTATGTTCATGAATTAAATGGAGTAGCGGAAAGATATAACAGATCTGCTATGGATATAGGTAGGTGTTTAATGAGAGAAGCTAAAATTCATAGAAGGTATTGGCCTGAAGTAATAAAAACAGCAGCATATTTAAAAAATCGAACAATTGCGAATACATTCGAAAACAAAACCCCTTATGAGATATTTTTTGGGATAAAACCAAATGTAGAACATTTAAAAATATATGGAAGTAGAGTGTTTGTCAGGGTTCCTGAGGTTCTAAGAAAAAGTAAATGGGACGATAAAGCCCAGCAAGGTGTTTTAGTGGGTTATAATGAAAATAGTTACAGAGTTCTCTTAAATAACAGAATAATAAGTGCTAGGCATGTACAGGTAGTTGAAGAAAGTACTAAATTAATTTGCTTAGAGAAACTAGATGATCAAAAGGATAATAATTTAGAAAATTCAAATTTGTCAAATGAAATTTTGAAAAGCGATTGTGAAAGTGATGATAATTATGTGGATGTAGATGAGATGAATGATAAGTCTATGAACGAAATAGTATACAATGATGCCTTAAGTGATGATAGAGACAAGACTGAGGAAGTAGGAACAACAAAAAGAAAAATAACTCCAATCTCTAGATATGGTAATCCAGTTTCACACTATATTTATGTAAACTATATTGATGCAAGTACACCAAGTACATTTGAAGAGGCAATGAACTCTAATGATCATAAAAAGTGGCAAATGGCAATGGACTCAGAAATAAATAGCTTAAATAAAAACAACACTTGGCAAACTGTTGAAAGGCCAAAAAATAAAAAGGTTATTGATGTTAAGTGGATTTTTAAAAGGAAAAGCAATAATGTTTATAAAGCTAGATTAGTAGTAAAAGGATTTCAACAAAAGGATTATATTGAAAATGTTTATTCACCTGTAGGAAAAATGCAAACATTGAAAATTTTATTGTCATATAGTTGTAAAAATAATTTATTCATTGAACAAATGGATGTTGAGACAGCCTTTTTAAATGGTTATGTAAAGTCAGAAGTTTATATAAATCAGCCGGAAGGTTATGAAAATGGAGACAATAAAGTTTACAAATTGCAAAAGGCTCTCTATGGTCTCAAAGAAAGTCCTAGAGTATGGTATGATTGTTTTGATAAATTTATTAAAAAGTTGAATTTTGTTAGAAGTAACTATGATTACTGTTTATATGTGAATAGAGCAAACAAAGATCCAATATACATATTAATATTTGTTGATGATTTGCTAATTTGCTGTAGAGATAAAATTAAAATAGAAGAGGTTAAAACTAGTTTAATGAAAAGATTTGCAATGAAAGATTTGGGAAAAATTAAAAGCTATATTGGCATAGATATTGATTATAATGATGACAAAAACATATTGACTCTAAATCAAACAAAGTATATTGAATCTTTGGCTGCAAAATATTATTTGGAAAATACTAAGTTATATGATACTCCAATGGAAACAAATCTAAAATTAGAACAAGCTAGAGAAGTAGATGAAAGTATAAAGTACAGAAATATAATTGGTGAACTATTGTATATTAGTACAGGCACAAGGCCAGATGTAGCATACAGTGTTAACTATTTGAGTAGATATCAAAGTTGTTACAACCGAACACATTATAAATATGCAATGAGAGTTTTAAAATATCTGTATAAAACTAAGGATTTAAAGTTAACATACTATGATAATATAGACTGTGCAATACTAGATTGTATGGTAGATTCTGACTATGCAGGAGATAATGTGGATAGAAAATCTACATCAGGTTTTATAATTAGATTGTTTGGAAACTTAATCTTTTGGAAAACACACAAACAAAATTCAGTAACTAAATGTTCAACTTTTGCAGAATATATTGCTATGTCAGAGGCAGTAACTGAAGTACTTTTTATTAAAAACTTGCTAAGTGAATCATTTGATGTAAAGCTCTATGAACCAATAAAATTGTATGAAGATAATTCAGGTGCTGTTGCGATAGCTAAATATGGTAATTTTACCAAAAACTCAAAGCACATTGAAGTGCAGTATCATTATATAAACGAGAACTATCAAAAGGGGATAATTGATATTGTCAAAATTGATACTAAATTTAACTTGGCAGATATGTTAACTAAAAGCCTGGACAAAACAAAATTTTTAAAAAATAGATTAGAGTTAAGATTAATTTAATATACTAAAATTTGTTTAACATATTGTTCATGTAAATCTTTAAGATTATAAATTTAAGGAGGCGTGTTGTAATTCAAGATAAATATTATAATCTTAATTTTCTAAATGGTACAAGTGGCACTATCTAGCGTAGTTTTGTAGACAACTCTTTGAGATGTATTATCTGTATTTTTACTTTTTTATGGTGTGTGGCCTTGTCCACCCATTCTCTCTTCTGTCAAAAACTGTGGTAATCAATAAAACAAAATGATTAGACTATTAACTTTTATTTCTAATTCTAAATAAAATTCATCAACATTTAACAAAATCAATTACACGCTACTAAACAAAAATAAACTCTGTAATGTGAGCCGAAAGGCGTCGAATAGCGGTAGCAGCGATGGCTATTATGCCACTAGATCGCATTATCCGACTCATGAGGATTACGGTTTTGTTTATAAGGGCTTACGTAGAATTAAGTTAAACTGCCGCTATTCGATACAAATAGCTGTTAATTAGGAATCGAGAAAGCTTTAGAATTAAAATTGAGTTTACACTTAGGTGTAAATGACAGACATACAGTAGCATACATGATTTGATATGGTGATACTGTTCAACTGGACTGTTTTGTTATTGCACCATTTTATGCTAAAATGTATATTTTCTCAGCTCAGCAAATTTTACTTTGAAACTTTGTTATGCAGCTAACACCAGCTGAGTTTGCAGAGGATCTGAAGCATGCATGAAAAATATTTCGCTCAGAGTGAAACGGTTTCAAAGAGATAACGTAGAATTTATAATATTTTGCTGACATTTGTAAGATATGGATTTATTTTATTGATGCTGAAATCTGTGAACTCTAATGAGTGTAATATTTTTTTCAATCTACACTAATATTATAAAGGGAAAGATTTCTATTTTTGTAACGAATAAACTCAAAAACTACTGGACCGATTTCAAAAATTATTTCACCATTAGAATGCTACATTCCTGAGTAACATAGGCTATATTTTTATCCCGGGAAAAGATAAGATCCCACGGGAAGGCGAGTGAAACCGCGGGGGACGGCTTTTATAAGCCGATCTCTAGCATTCCCTCATGTTTTGAAACTCGTCAGAAGTATCAGCTATAAATTATGTAAATGAACAGTAGACAATAGACATATTATAGCACCTGTTATGCTGCAGCTGTTATTGATGTGATGTGACCCATCTTTATTATAATCTTTCATTTATGTTTCTTCTTAAACTTCTTTGAAATATTATATTTCCTAAAACGTGACGCGGTATTAAGTAGAGTAGAAACGACAAAAATAATGTCCCAACGGCAACGTCGCGTCACCCCCGTTTGTTCAGGAACGATGTAAATATCATTTCCGTCATTTGATTTATTATTCCCTTTATGATTTTTAAGGGATTTATTAGTTAGTCCCCGTGACTTATCCTGTTTTACTTTCGAATTAATTTGTTAAGCGATTTCATTATCGATACAGAAACTCGACTTAGTGTTACCCAAATAAGTGTTTTAGGCTACAATGATCCATTAATAATTTTAATATTTTGCTGGTAAATATTTTCTTTTCTGAATCAGATTGAGCTGTGAATTCAGTTTTTTTTTACATTTGGTCTTAGAATCACTCTCGATAGACGAGATATTTTTGTCTCAAAAAATGCTGTTTTATCGCTTGTAAGTTTAATATCACAAACAAATACATAATTCCTCGTGCAACAACAACGTAATGAGAAACAGGGATTTAACGTATCTCAATTAAAATTTATTAGAGACATTATTGCTGATAATAATAAATATTATGGACCATAATCTACAAATCTCGTGGAGTTAATTGAAAAACTGGTTATTAAAAGAAACATTACTAGTATTCGTGTCATACCAGACCACTTTTAAGCTCTTTAAAGTTCCATGTCAACGGTAAAAAGTCGTATTTGGCTCAGTCTACTTGTGCTAGTTGCGCAACCAGCCTACACTCCATCGGATATGGCGTTAAATGAACATCGCTTGTATCGGATATGCAGCCTGCAGCGGCTGTAGAGGCTGTTGCACCGCTCTTGCCTCAACGTACACTCCAATGAAGGCATATTTTCAGGATAAATAAATATCTTTATTAGCCAAACATGTTAGTGAAAGTTGTTAGTTAATTCTTATCCATCTGTAATATGAATGTTTAGTTCCTGATTCTTTTAATCAGATGTATTTTGAAGGTTAATTTATTGTGAACTAGTTTTCCGCCCCGCGGTTTTCTCCTGCGTTCCCGAGGTTCTTATCTTTTCCCGGGATGAAAAGTATCCTATGTCCTTCTCCAAGGTTTCATCTATCTCTGTACCAAATTTCATTTAAATCGGTTCAGCGGTTTAAGCGTGAAGAGGTAACAGACAGAAAGACAGACACAGACAGAGAGTCAGACCCAACAACCGATTTGAACTGATATAGTAGGTACAACAGAGTCCCTGTGGGCAACAATAGGCTCGGGTCACTCGACAGGGGACTGATAAATAGAATTTAGAATGGATCAAGAAGGTTTTTGTAAGAAAACTAACACACACATCGTAAACAGACTACGTTAGTAACAACGTAAAGTTAATTACAACCCGGCGGGATGACACGATATTGGTTTTCTGATTGCTGCCTACACAACATAGGCAGTCCATAACTAGACATAATATGTACTTAGGTACACGTTTCTCACAAATTCAACCCAATTAATATTAGCCTAGACTTACCTCGTGCGGTTGTAAATTAGACCTAAATTGTTTGTGCAGGGAATAAACTAGACTGATATGGTATAGTCGTGTATGAGTTGCTAGCAAATAATTTCCTTATTGAACAAATGCTTTGGACATAGCACATACGTTCTTGTTTTAATAAATCATTGCACATTTTCAACTCAAAACAGCTAGTGTAAGTATGTTATGATATTTTGTTTTAATCCGATATATTGAGATATCAAACGGATCGCACTTACCTACAGTGTACATTATACGCTATTTCTCGATTGATCTCTTCAACTTTTATATTTTGTGTGGTTTTTATAATTGTAAATTGAATTTATATCATAATATCTTCTTATGAATATGCAATAACAAAACATACAACAAGGTTACACTTAGTACAAGTTTCATGGGGTATTTCTCAACAAGTTTTCTATTCCAATATTCTATACAAAGATAAATTAATTTCCTGCATTCCCTTTATTGGTAGGCATAAGAACAAATAAGACCTATAACTTATATCTTGCTTTTTTACTTACATTTAAATCAAGTATATTATTCCATTGTAAGTACCTACATTTATAAATGATATCAATTATTCTAGACATATTAATCAAATCGTGTTTAATTTTGGACAGTGTGATTGATCCATTAATCCGGTTGCGACACCGGGCGACACGGGTAAACATCCGTAAAGTAAAATTTTATTTTTATAATTTCCTGGCGTGACTGAACTGCGGTGGCTGCGCACGCGCCGTCCCGTAATCGGTAATTTATCTCCTGTTATCTAATAGCCGTAAAAAGTGGCGCGTGCCGTGGCCGGAAATAGATGCCATAGAAGTATAGTGTAGTGATGTGAACAAACCAAACCGAATCTGGCGGATATAAATAAAAAAGCCTTTTATTTCTTCCAGTAACTAATGAACAAAATAAGTAAACTTAACCCTAATTTTACATATTTATCTTTTAATTTATGAGTTAATTTATTTAATTTTAATTGGCGGATATAAGCCACTTAAATCAAAATGTGAGAAGTAAAATTTCAAAGAAATTTACCATAAAATAGACGGTTTTTTTTTAATAGCTTATATCTTTTTTTTTTTATTCTGGATAAGCTTGTGTTTGACCACAATCTCACCATGGTAAGTGATGATGTGGCCGAAGGTGGTAAGCACACAAAGCCTAGATGGGAACGGGCTCTCAAGGGAACTGGCTATCTAGATATATTATACGGTAGACACACCATGATCTTAAGAAAGAAGACTGAAAATGTAGAAAAATACAAACTTCAATATCGCCCTTGGTAACCGAGGCCGCAGAAACTATGAATGTACGCCGCAAACAAATAAAATAGGGGTCAGATACGCCTATGAAATCTGGGTATAAATCGTGGGAGGCACACTACCTAATAACAAAAAGAAAATCAAGCAAGAATAGGCGGACAAAAATATCCGCACGTGTACCTAACCCTAATCAATACCTTAGTAACATCACTAATGAAGCTATTCAACAGGTTTACGGCTGTTTGAGTGAAATTATACTATAATTGGTTGCGGTGGATGTGGTATTAAGAAGCATAATGTGTTTAGAATGTTTAGTTTATTCATCAGATAATTCATTAAAGAAGTTATTGGAGTATACTACATTATACATAAGTATAATTGAGTATTTGATGTAGATCAGAATCACGATATCCAACAACATAATAATCAAAGGACGAGTGATGAGAATTGTGATGTGACACACTGGATGCAGAATCATCAAAGGAGTTGAATATGATTCTAAAATTAAATCCCTAATGGAAACAAAGTCACAGAAGCAAAACGTGCTTTGATGTTTGGAGTCCAATGTAAAAGATGGACTATCCATTTACAGGTGTAAACTTTTCAACTAAATCCACTATCAAACGATTACCGTCTCTTATAGATATAAGGGGTGGCCTGTATCAACCTTTTACAAAGCCTTGAAGGCAACTGGTAGGTGGTTGGAGACATATTTTTAACTTGAGGGTGGTATCAGACAGTAGCCTAACACCATGCTACCTACACGGCTGAAATGAACGTCTTGCTACACAGGAAACCTTGTTATTCTATGGATAAAATATACAATGACACCTGACTGACTACAATGCGAATGTGCCAACTGATTGCAAGTGATAGATGGAAGAATGAGTATTGTTATAAAATTTATAACACGTAAGTTGAAGCTTTGGAATCTAATAACTATGTACGTACAAGTACTTGAAGTATGTACTTTGAAAATGCAATCGCTGGGTAGAATGGAACTGTAAAACTGTTACATTTGTATTTTATAACAGAAATATTCTGCGTTTTGGAAATAATGCAGGTAACCTACAAAGTGGAGAGTCGTGTAGAGGAAAAGGCTCATGCAGAGCTCTTATACATTACAGTGTACACTGGCGCAGGCACACATAATGTATAGGTTCGATATATAATCGAACCAAAAAGATATAACAGTACGAAGAGTAGCACAAAAGTTTGGATACATAAACCTACGTTTCTACTCAACAAAATGCGACGGCTGACATTTTTTCTAAACACGTCACATATGTTTTAACTTCATGAACATTTCCTATTAGTGAATTACACACAATGCAAATATTATACAGTTTCATCATATCTACCTATTCTAAGTCGGATCTGTGTGGTCGAATATCCTTGAGACTACTCCTAATTATCCTATCTGAATCTTCACTAATTTAAAATTTGACTCTTGACTTACTACTTCGTACTTTATACCACAAACACAAAAAAGTCAGTATAGTTATGTAGGCCGCAAGCGTCATTCTCACATCCTAATGTCCTGACATGTTTGCGAAAACTCATAACATTCTTACTGACCTTTATTTAGAGGATGTTAAAGTATAATTTCCATTAGTTTAGCTGTGTATTAAAGCAGTCGGTATGTAATGAACGAATAGAAACAATTGCGTTGGTGTCCGCAGATTGAATAAAGCATTTAACCCATGACTGCAGTGATGATACTACTATAGTGATCATTATAATAGCACGAGTGAGGCTTTAAATATCCTAGATAAGACATCAACATGGTCCCAATAAGACTTATAAACTTTTATGTAAGATCAACTCAAAGCAAATGTCACGAGACAGCTTTTAAAAATCGGCCATATCCATTCAGCGGGCGTAAGAAACTGGTGATGAATTTCATTAATGTTGGCTCACATTTTATGATTTCTGTTATATTTAAGACACACGTGAATATCAAAATAATCAATTGAGACATCCAATAACTAATCCGGAGCGGCGCATGAGATCTAAGTATTACAGGATTTCAGATAATAGTAGCACAATTCAATGAAATTCATTAGCAGTTTACGTGGTAGTCCCGTGGAATTATTTTCCATCTTCTAACTCATAATCGTAGCCTAGCTCGTCATAGACTTGTACATAAAACCGAGTAATCTATAGCCTGCGTCGTAATGACAGTAAAACCACCGGCATGAATGGAAGAAAAAAGTGCACAGCTTGAATGGGCCCGCGATTGCGGCACAAAGGACCGGGTACAGTGCACTGCGAAGATATTACTTAGTGCTTCGTTCGGTTTATGGGGGAGTTGAGGCTGGTGACATGGTGTGAGGTAACGTTCGCAACATTTATTTTTATGTTGTTGTTGGGTTGATGTAAAGCCTGTTCTGAATGGAGCATTGAGATGGTTAAGTCGACTACTTTTTGTACCTTGTATAGCTTGTTGATGTGAATTTATAATTTTCAATGTTTTTTCAAGTTGTGACATTACAATTGAACATACATGTATGTATATTAGTACTGAGTTCGGGTGTAATTATCTATTTAAATATAAGTATATGTAGATCAGTTATCTGGTTCCCATAGTACAAGCTCAGCTTAGTTTCCGATTACATGACCGTGTGTGTAGAAAGCCCCAGGACATTATTATTAATTATTGGTCCTTCGAGCCGAATATTTGTTACCAAATCTTGTGTTATATCTATCAACTATATCATTGCCATCATGTCAGTCGGAAGACCATTATAAAGGAGATTGCTTGACCTTTGCCTATTCCTATATAATATATTTATTTTATGAGGCGCACTAACAGCTTACTTTTAAAACATTACAAAAATAAACTTACATACAATTGTTCATTCAGCAATAATTGCAACGGCAATTCAATAGAAAAAACAGCTGCGAATTCAAAACAATATATTCCACATAGCTAACTACAAAGTTGACGCAGCTCGAAATAAAACACTTGCTCGTTAATTTTACCCAAACAATTCATAGGATTTGATCAAATCACTTTTAATCCAGAATATTCTATAATCCAGTCACTAATCCTACCTACCCATGATTAAAGGTAAGCTAGAGCTATCTCTGACGCAGATTCGTCGCTCAAGAGCCTGCCTACACGTATCCGTATGAACAGAAGCGGAAGAAAGTTATCACATTCGATGTGGATTTTATATGAATCTCCATCGCTATTCCTCATTTCGGATTCCTGAACATGGATTGCCGGCTTATTACATACCTCGGAGACGACCCGATATTATGAGTTTTATATTTATAAGTTTGTTGGACCGTTTGGTACGGAAGTTAAATATCTTGAGTGCCAAGAAAAACGTCATGGGTTCAATTTTCATCCCGAAGTAGGTAATATTTTTAACAATGAACATGTTATTATATTACAATTAAAATATTAATATGTCACTAAGTTTAATTTTTTGTCTCTTTTCTTTACAATCTGTCTCATGAAGGACATTCAGTAATTTGTGTGATACAATTTTATTCTAGGCCATGTAAGGTATGCATCCATCAACACATCCTTTAATTCATTCCTTCATTTAAATTAAATAAAGGTCTGGGAGATTTTTTCTTTTTAATCTTCTAAACATATTCTCCGACATTAGGTTCTGAGCTTCTTCGTTTGGGTGGCTGTCTATTCTTTTTTTGTAGCTTAGAGTAATCTTTCTGATGCTCTCTTGGACCGTAGGTATTTCTAGGTGCATTTGCGATATTACATGGTAATTTGGACTGGAATCTTTGTATGATATGATCATCATTATTATCGAAAACATGGATTCGAATACTACATCTAGAGAATTCGGTAAAAAATACATCGTGAGGAAATCATAGCTGTATGTGGCTGTAGGCTATTTTCTCGTATCCTTTTGACTGACAATCACCATCAAGTAGAAAATCTGTTGCCAACATATTTCAGACGGATTAAGGCTTTTCAATTAGCGAGTAAAGCATCCAAGTCAGCCAGTGAAGTCAGCCAGACCAGCCTTAGTGGGCCTTGTTTTAAATACAAGTGTCACGCACACGTATACATCTTAGTAGCCGGTCGGTTGTTATTCAACATTGAGACGTCAGGCAGTAACAATAGATGTTAGTGTCGGTTTATGTATTATGTTTTCCTCTCGAGACTATATCCAAATTTTTTGTACGTCAATGCTTATACCTAATAAAAGTAATTTCACTTGTATATAGCAAAAGCCATTGTCCTTGTCCTTCAAAGAATAAAAGACTTTACCAAACAATGTTGTATGTAAACCGTCCAAACAAACTATGCCTAAAGTAGGCAGATACAAGTTAAACGGGGTGGTGGGCGGTTCCACAGATAAAGAGTAGATCTGGCGAGGCTTTGAAATTACACTGAAGACGGCGGTATTTCGTCTGAAGTCAGGGAACTTACAGACAGTTGGCTTATATTAAGGTATACCAAGCTGTTTTTTTTCGCAGTTCAAACCTACTTTTCTTCGGAGTCATGTTTTTCTAAATTAACGATAATTTCTGTTTCGCTTTCGGTGCGTATACATTATGCTAAGCATTCAAATTTTTACCCTGGCAAAATTGTAGGTACTTATACTTTGATCTATTTTAGTGAACATTATTTATTTTTTATTCTCGAATGCTCTCTTTAATTCTAAAAAGGAGAATAATATGGATACATACATATTATAAACTAACATCCGCTCCACGGTTTTACCCACATTCCTCAAGCATCACATGTTTTCCCGCTATACAAAATGTCCTATAATTATACAAGGAGTGTCTACGCTTCAAACATTCACACAAATAATATCAGTAGGATACAATATTATGATTTAAAAAAACCGATCAAATGCGAGTTGGACTCTGTATGTGAATATTTCGTTCATCACTTTTCCATTATGTTGTTTTTTTCTGATGTAGCAACAAATTTATGGTTTTTTTTACTTCTACTGCATGACTTTGCTTATTGCCAAAGTTCATGGTTCTAGGTCAACGAGAAGTACCCTATATTTTGATTCCCTTGCGAGAGTCAAAATATGCGGCATAATCGGCCGTATCTTTTGGTTGCGTAGACATAGAAGTTTATTTTTTTCACTGCTCCTAGGGTTTGCTTGCAGACCTGAGTATTTGATAACTTGATTGTGGTAGACAACGATGCAAAATTATAATTCTATTCACGTTACAATTCTAATAACGTGACGTCAGTATTTCACGCGAATATAATAATTAGGTCACAAGGTGGCTTAATTTAATAGTAATTTTGCATACACGCCCTGTCCCCGCACGAACCGTGGCCTGGCACAGACAAAACAGTCTCGTGTTTATATGTTGTTTACATTATTCTTGTGCCTACGTGATTCATGTTTAATTAGCTAATATGTAGATAATTAATTTAGTAATCACGTGTGATAGAAAAAGAAGTTACGAGGTCTATGGGTTTTGTTACGCCATGATGCAACAGCATGATAATGTTTATCGGAAGGAATAGTTGTAGAATACTAAATATTAATTTGCAATCGTTAATAGCATATTTACGAATAAAAATAAATTCGAGTAAATCCGTAGGTACTACGAGTATGTCCATCTGCTGGAAAATTACGCTATATATGGCTTTGAAAGAATAACTTATTTAAATTAGTATTTATATAGAAAATCTGAAGCTAAAATGTGTTTGTCCTTTTATATCAACGAAAATATTGTACGTAAATTACCTACCACAGTTGTTGTACGAAATATAGCAATCCAGATGAGAATCCGCAATTCGTGCACAATTGAATTTACGTCCATATTTCATTCAGGCCAATATAACCAATTATTGGCGCGGGCATTGTAAAGGAAAATACATTTTGAAACTGCAGTGTACGACCTATTGCTTTGCAAATGCATAATACCGAAAGGCGTAGATAGTCGGTGCAGACGGACATTAATCATCTAAATCTAAAGAGTACAGGAAAGCATGTGTGATTTCCACACGTTTATGTGTATACTAGCTGTCCCCCGCGGTTTCACCTGCGTTTCCGAGGGATCTTAACTTTTCCCGGGATAAAAAGATGTGCTATTCCAGACTATAATCTATCTCTGTGCCAAGTTTCATCCAGATCCGTTCAGCCGTTCTGGCGTGATTGCGTAACAAACATCTATCCAAACTTTTACATTTATAATATTAGTGGGGTTATTACTAACTGGGCAAGAATATTTAATAGTAATAGCTGTCCCACGATTGTGCCGCGCTTCCGAAGAATCGAATGTTTTTCCGAAATAAAAAAGTACCCGATACTTTTCGTCCATCACAGCGTGATTGAGTAACAAAAATTCACACAACTATTCTCTTTACATTAGTGTATGTAATTTCATTGGTAAAAATCTCACGAAATATTACCTTTTATGAGACTTGCATTTTCTATTCTATAGAGTTGGCGATGATAGTACATACTGCGTGTATTGTACGTACATAGCACACGTTCACGTAAACACATATCAAAGAGTGTCTGACATGCCGCAATGGATAGCCGGCCAGCATGCGGCTGTGAGCTCACAATTTCACTCTCAAAGCGCGTCCTAGTTTGGTACACTATCTACCACAACCACTGTGTATAAGATTTTAATGCCAACTAGTTGACAGATTTGTTGCCTACTCAATTTGGACGCCTAATAGCCCTAGTCGTAGAACAAAGTTATTAGTAAGACCGAAGTTCTGTTGCCGATTTTTTTACACCATTCGGTTCACCATAAATGATCAAATTCATAAAATATCCTGTAATTGAGGAATAAGCAGTTAATTCAGACTCATACTGTCTTATTACGTGATATGGTTTAAAGCAAGTCTGGCAAAACCATCTTTTTGGGTGGTGAAGCGCCATGGCTTCCAAATTTGTTTATTATTATAATATAAAGTAATTTAAAATTGTATTAATTTAAAAGAAAACATTGTAATATGTGCAGCGCCCATTCAGTGATTTCGTTCCATGTTGCGCTCGAATTACCAAGAGATGGCGTTACAAGTATCGAATTTGAACAAAGATGTATTATTTGATCTGAAACCTAATTGGTCGAGAGAGTTTCGTTTCTCTCTCGTCTGTCGCCACTGCGGCAAAATCAGTCTTCTTCAAGCCTCCTCCATTTTTTGCTATGTTGATGGAGTAATATAAATTTAATTAATTAACATAAAAGTACAGTGGAAATCTGAAATATAAACTCTAATAAACTTTATTCGATATAAATAAAAGGTGCTCCTAAATAGACATCACAGTGCAGTGCGTAATATACGTGATTTCTTCGGATGCATGCATCCACAAGCCGGCCGGCATCGCCACATTTTTCTTGGATGGAGTACTGAGGATTGAGGGATCTCAACGTGCACCAGATCAGGAATTCGATGGTTCGATGTAATGGTGAGTGGGCGATTTTTCTATGCACTGTGGTTAACTACTTTGTTTTCTTCATTTTTTCACTGAACATAGGCAGCCATTTTTTAGGTCTGTTTTTTATAACATAATCTCGTACGCAAGTACATCGTGGTCTAGCTATTTACACGCTAGATCACACCATTGGGTCTGTAATATTTTATACGTGGGCAAAGCTAAACATTTTCCCATCATTTTCAGTGTAAAAATAACAAAAGTAAGTAGTGTAAAAGACACAAAAATAACTAAATAGGCCATAGGGCATAGAACTTACTTAATCATATTTTTATAATCTAATCTAGAATTTGGTACAAATATAATAGTCGTCAGCAAACTCGAGCATATAATTCAATAACCACAAAATGGTCTGGTAAACTAATCAGGCGTCGAGTTTACGTGACAATGCTAAGTCAGCGCAGACGTAACGGAATTAGGTCGTGAATGTTCAAGTGGCCCGTCTGGCCTGGCCCTCAGTGGTTCGGGGATTACGTAACTTGTTGTATGCAATTACTTAATTTGTATTTGAATTCTTTTTGTTATTTAGAATCAATCTGTTTGGAATGCATCTGCCCTAATAGAAATTGGTAATTGCTGTACTTTAATAGACCTGCACAGCAGGTAAGGGTTAATCGTTAAGGGTTGTTCGTTCCAAGTGAGTTAACTGGAATGTCTTATTTTAAATTTAAGAATTATATTAAACTTAGGCTACTACTATAAGGTGGCTCATTATATGGAAGACAGAAATATATGGTTGTAGTAGCATCTCTCTGCACTTGCATCCCCCTGGCGAAGTGTAAAATATTAGAAACTGTATTTTTGAAAATGTACCTAAACACAAAGAAATATCCACTGCAAAAAAAAAACCTTGCTGAGTTTCTTGCCGGAATGTTCTCAGTTTAAGTGTATTCCGAACGGTGGTAGAGTCAATTGTAAACGTTCATAAGTGCCTTACAAAAGCATAAAATTAATAAATGAGTTTTGATTTCAGTCGTGAGGAAGTAAATATTGAATATTTATTTACAAAAGATCCATTAATGGCTAATTTTGAAAAATGATGATAAAAAGAACTCGATGAACTCAACATCTCTTATGAAGAGAAGAAATCTGGGGCGCTCTCAAGTGGCCGTAGAGCTTGGAGGCGTGCTCGCATCTATTATGCTCCGGCAAGCTGTTTTCGGGTTAGTGAACCCAAAAGTCACATGTGATGACGTGACATAATTTACAGTGTTTTATTTCTGTTTGTTTGTTTTATAAATCCTAAAGTACCTACCTACTGTATAACAGTTGGTTCACCCTTGGCTCAAGTGGCACAGCTTATGTTTTACTTAAAATTATTCTAGCAGTAATGGCTGGAGTAGTATTATTTAGAAAACATATAATCAATATATTATACACATAACTCGCAAATAATTAATGTATAATCGAAAGATTAGATTCAGACAGCAAATATTGAGTTCAAAAGATTGTGCTGATGTTGACAAACGATTGTAAATATTCTTCCAATATTATTAATGGAAGTTCAAGTGGCAGGACCCTGAAGCGCCTTATTCATTCATGATTGTACAAGCCGGCCATCCGTTGACACCGTTCTACACGTTTACACTTCCGCAGGGCGCATCATCCGGAATGACAAGCAGGCTATTGTCTATTGTGCGCCGTATGCGCTTGCGCACCTATGGTCTGCCGCCTGCGGGTGCGTATTTAGGCCTTATGTGTTGCAAAACTCACTAGCCGAATGATTTATGATTGTATACAAAAAATGTTATTGATTGAAAAAATACTATAATTTCTAGTATTCTTTAAGTAAGGATTAAGGCCACATTTACCTTCAAAAATGTTTACGAGTGGAACTCTATGTACAATATTGACAATATAGGGTAGAGGTAGGGTAAGTATGGACGTGCGTCAGATAAATAGATGTCAGTTTTAGGACAGGTGTTGTCCTCGTGTCAAGGTATATTGAACGCACCTGTTTGTCGACTCGCTGTCACGTCGAATTATTACTTTAAGTTACGGCCTCATCGTTCGGGGATCTGGAACAAATAATGTTTATTAGAAGAGTATTAAATAGTAGGTTTATTTCATAAGGTTTGTCAATCCTGTTTTGTCCTCATATTTATTTCAGTACTTATACAGAATTTGACTAGAGGTTTCAATCCGAAAGTGAAGAAATAAACTATTTTTCCTCAGTTACCAAATATAAGAAAGCTATTGAATTTGTGTTGCTGAGCGAGAAGCGAATGTCGTGATTTACGGAAACTAAATTTACTTGGGGAGCGCTCGAAGCGTTTTATTCCTGTGTCAGTGACAATACTTCCTCCTATTTTCTTTGTGTTATGAGTTTGAATGAAAGCCTTTTTTTCTTTTTTAATGTCACAAGTGACAACGAGGCCGGCGGGTCACCTGATGGTAAGACAAGAGCAATACCAGGGGGATTGCCAATGTGTTGTACACCTTATTACAATGCCTTATGGGCAGCCGTTGATCGTCTTAGATTTAGATAAGTGTGAGTGACTGAGGGTGTAAAGATCTGTTAATACTTAAGATTACTTATCTAGACTGTGCTTAAGATTAAAACAAAAATGAGAGGATACACCCAACGTGGTGAGTGCACCACGTGTGGGACAACAAAACTACAAGTACGCCTAGCTTACACACTATTACCTCTAGTAAGCATAGCTGCCTGTTTTAATGTTGTAATTTTAATAGAAAAATTGAACTTAAAATCGACTCAAACGCTTCCTTCAAGTTAACAATCTCCTCAGCAAAAGCTAAGGGAGCGTTCAAGTATTACGTAACGAATTTGGTGGGGGGGGGGGGGGGGGGGGTCTTGTAAAACGTTACGATGCGTTACAGGGGCGGGAGGGGGGTTTAAACTACGCGTTACGTAACACTTTATTTTAACATTTTCGTTACTTTACGCCACATAATTGTGACTTTTAGGTCAAAATGCTCACTTGATGGTTACGTAACGTTTTACTAGGGGGGAGGGGGGGGTACAGAAAATCGTGACGGCGCGTTACATAGGGGGAGGGGGGGGGGTCAAAAATCTCCAAAAATTGCGTTACGTAATACTTGAACGCTCCCTAACCTTCTCAACCACGTATTGGATTCGGACTATTGAGTGCTAGTAAAGGTCTAATTTGAATATAATATTTTCATTTCCATTGGGTTTTTTACAGCAATGGATTAAACTCTTCCAGTTTTATAGCTTTCAGGGTGTGTGTTGCATGTGGCGCAATCCAGGCCCGACGAGCCCCGCGTCTTATCACTACTTAGAGACATGTGATTGATAAACAGTGTGTTCTCGTTGCCACCATTACATCGTTTATTACCATTCTGTTAATGTCATCGCTGCTCTTTGTAGTTACTTATCAACCAATTAACTACGGAATCTGCGGAGGAAATTGAAAGAGTTTGAAAGAATATCGATAGGATTAACGATTGGTCATCTCAGAAATTGATAGAATTTCAGGTATTGCCATTGAAGTTCTAAACAATTAAAAGTATTTATTCTCACTCAATCTTCACGTACAAAACTGTGTTTATTGAAAACGTATGCATCGAATGAACGCGAGTTAATTATTGCATCAATTAAAATCACGTTACACAGTTATTAAGCAAAATTTATTATAATTAAGTCGATGGCCACCATTATTCCGGCAGGCATACCGGAAAATAGCGGGCTATCGTTCAAACATTACAATTTTTTTTCTATTTTAGTAACAACTTCAAAGGTTTTCGAACTTTGCGGGCGTGCTGCGATTATAAACTCGATATTAATTTAAATATAATTGAGTCACGAGGAAGCAGCAAATATTAATTTTAATTTACTGCTTCAAGCTTGCTGCATTTATCAAACCGATGCGGCGTGAGTGTGAGTACTAGTAGTTTAAATTGTGGGTAGGTACTAAAATCTACACAATTATATATGGGCATATGAAACTAACAAGGATAGGGCAAATAAGTAAATAAGGAAACTGTATTCAACGGAAACCCTATTAACGACTATCACTGTGCAGTTTATTTTTAACACCATTATTTACTGTTAAATCAAATGAATTAATTTGATAAGTGGTATTAGTTTTTTTCAATAACTGCCCTAACTATTTGAACAGTCTCCTGTCTAGCCTAGGTCGATTAATCTGCTGTCACAGGAGAAAAAGACGTAGGTACGAGAACTGTTAATGTGTAAATTTTTTCATACTATACTAATATTACAAAGAGGAAAGATTTGTATTTTTGTATGTTTGTAACGAATACAAAAACTGCAAGACCGATTTCAAAAAATCTTTCACCATTAGAATGCTACATTACCTCTGAGTAACATAGGCTATATTTTTAACCCGGGATAAGATCCCACAGGAACGCGAGTGAAACCGCGGGGACAGCTAGTATATTAATATAATGATTAATCGAAGCGATGCAAAGTTTCGAACACACAATCATGAGGGTTTGTTCCCGGATTTGGAATTTCTATATTATTAGTATTTTTAACTCTTTCCTGTTTATTGATCATTACACCTAAACATGTAAGTAATGTAGGTACATTCGGTCACCAGGCCGCGTGGGTTCCCATTGTTTAGGGTGCCTACATGTACGGTCGGCCAAGAAAGCGGTGTGCCAGTTTTGATTTAGTTTCCTAGTCATCGAAAATTACAACAAGGTTCAAACTAACAAGATATCACTTGAAAGAGATGCATAATAATGACATGAGTTGTCATAAGTTGTCATATTGATCTGCAAGCGAAACTAATCTTTATCACCTATGAATCTGCAAGCGGCATTCAACATTAGGGTGGTACACCACTTTCTTGGCCGACCGTACCTACGATAATATACTGGATGTAGACATTTTAACCTTAAACCCTGGGGAGGGCACATAATTTAAAACAGAGCTTTTTCTGCACTGCATAAAGTTGTTTTTTTCATTAGATAATTCCACAATGAGTAGGTAATCGAACGTCATACGTCTATTAAACCACTTAGATATTAATATAACAGTGTATGAATAATATAATATGCATAGTTATATTATTATAAAATAATATGGAATGTTGTAATATTAGGTTAACAAATCAATCAGCAAAACAGGAAATAATATTTTATTGTATTTGTTACGAACAAATGATTCAAACAATATCTAATTAGGACTTATTGAATTATCACAACAAATGAAATGTGGAATAAAATATTTCCTCTACCATTTATTATCATCATTACTTATAGAAACAAATGTTTAACACACACATACGTATAAACATATCATTATCCTCCTCTGATTGTCAACCGATTTTCTTTTTAGGGTGCCGTAGGACCTCGTAAAGGAAAAAACTGAACCCTTATCGGGTCGGATCACTTTGTTGTCCGTCTGTCAAGACCCTTTTACTTAGGGATGCGTGGAGGTATAATGTTGAAATTTATATCAAATACTCAGGCAGTCTCCAGGAGCAGCGAAACTTTTAAGTAACGCAATCAAAAGATACGGTCCTTTATGCTCCGTTATGAAAACCGTGTTTTTTTTAATAACATCAGATAAAAATCGAGACTCGAATACCGTGATGAACGATGTTTTTACATACAAGTTTTTTACGGAACCTTCGGTGCGCGAGTCCGACTCGCACTTGACCGGTTTTTATTTTTATTGACAGCAATTGACGCGTTTTAAAGTTACAATAAAAATATCTTTAAAAAAATGGAAACTAACATTTTTCCTAAAAACTTTTTGGTCGAATTTCGATCAGTGGGCGAACACTAGTTTTTATAAATACTTTATTTTGAGTGTGTGCCACGCCAATTATCAAGTAATTGCAAACATCAAAAAAACTTCTATAATCATGCACTCATACGAACGCACTCATTACGCTTTCATTAAGGAAATAGCCATTAAAAAGTGTGGAGCAATGAGCAATTTCCGTTGGGATACCTCGCATCGATGGCAAAACTGAGTGCAGTCCAAACACACCAACTTTTGCATCCGAAAGTGAGGACGTAAAAGCTTCGTCCCAGACATATTATAACACGAATAAGTTTGGAGGTTTTGGTTAGTCACTGCACGCAGACAATATTTGGTAGCAATTGTTTTTGCCGAGTTAATGAAGTCTATTTTGGGGTAGAATTAACTGCACATGCGATAATGGAGCATTCTAAGTACAAGAATTTTCAACAATGAAGTAATTCTATTTTGGTAAGAGTTGGATGGGTTTATGGAGTATATTATCAGCATGGAAGCATACCGAAATGTTGGATACAAGAGTAGGCTATATTTTTTATCCCGGGAAAAGATAAGATTCCACGGGAACGCGGGTGAATGCGCGGAGCGCAGCTAGTAACTAATTAATAAAATAAAAAGGTATATCTTGGATCTCATCCAACATCAGAATATCTCAATACGACACGGGTCGTTGACCATTTAGTTCATAAACATATTCTTCCTAAACGTAAACCCCTTTGTTTCCTCACATGAGCATTTTAATAAAGACCAGAAGCGTTGCATTCCTGAGCAAAACAAAACATCTAAGGTTAACGCTGTTGAATTATATTTTCAGCCTAAATTATTCATCGTTAGAGTTCATTTTGGCTCCCATATTCAGAGATGATATATTAAATATGATATTATGAAATAGATATTACATTGTAGGTATATATTATTGAATGTCCCTGTGGTTTTCCCCCATATCGGGGATAAAAAGTAGTTTATAACATTCCTCAATAAACGGAATATCTAACTCTCGGAAGACTCGCCCAAGTTCCTGAGTATTCAAAAAACATCCAACCTTATCGGCTTTATAATATTGGGCGGCTATATTCACTAAATAATTGCCATAATCATCCTATTTGCTGAAACTGAATAAATTTTTTATTCGCGTCACAAGCGCAATGTACAGTGGCAATGTCTTCAAAAAAATTTGGAGTTGTGGTAGCTTTTTGAGTTACGCGTTACCTAACCTAACCACTACAATTAAAACTTATAGTTCAGTAATAATCAGCAGCGAACAATAAATAACTGAACAAAGAAAACTCACATCCAATGAGAGTCTTAAAGTGGTATCGAAAAGGTAAAACTTCGGAACCCTATGCCATGAATCGCCCTATACATATACATGTACATGGCCGTTTTTGGTACTTTATACTGTATATGCTCGTCGTCATAAGTGATGTAGGAAGGTGGTAGGCCCACAAAGCCGTGAAGGGTAAAGCCTAATAGGGCTCCAATACTTGCAGGCATGATAAACCGTCCCATTTACACTTCAGATAATCTTTGTATATTTTATCCTTTAAACCGCACACGTAAAATATGTTGTATGTATGTTATATAGGCGGCAGCTGGCGGTTATTTTCGATAATGTCTGCATCTGCATAGTTTCTGGTTTATTTTCAAGTATTTAACATACAAGGTGTTCAAATATTTAACTGTCTCGCTGTCAGTTAAGTACTTTTAATATCAGATAATCGTTAAGCAGCAAATTTATGGCTGCAGCTCGCGGTACAATTTGAATTTAGTGCTTTAGTAAATTATGAAATTTAGTAGAGTCACGCTATATTACCAGTTTAGTTCATGTTTTATCATAAACTTGAGATATTGTTGTTGATTCTGTTGTTAACAAACCTTTCCTCGTCCAATAAGATAGATTCCATTTTTTATGTTATCAAGTTGACAAGCCGGTGGACTTGTTTTCATCGTGACTTTAGTCGCCATTAAAATTGATAGGACAGAAAAATTGTCGTGTATTTGCCTTTCCGCAAGACTAGTTTGACAGCTTCAACTATGTTATTACTTATATCCTTTTTCAACAATTTGTTTTTATAGAAAGCGATAAGTACAATGAGATTAAAATTAGTTATGAAAAAATCAAAAATTCGATTTAAAAACTCTCCTAAAGTAACGAACCGATTTAGATAAAAATTTGCAGCTCGGACCTCGGAGATGAACACAGAATTTTAACCAGGACTCTAGTGAAACCGAATACCCATAACAATTTATTATTAGCGTGTGGTAATTATAGCATAAATGTGTCAAAAATAGCGAACACGTCTTAAAGTTTGTCCGTTAGTTTCGACAATACCTACGCAGAAGAGAAACAGCTATCTGCATTATACATAAACTAATCTATGGTAGGTTTTACCTCTGACTAACTACAGCGCAATGATACAACCCCCATGTAACTGATTGGTTTCTCGAGGTTGTTCTCGAGTTATAATCATACTAACGGAGAGACAGACAGGCAAAGAAACGTAGCGGTTAGTCATATTAACTATCCAATTTATACTCCGCAGATAAATTTTGAAAAGAGAATTAGAAGGGCCGGCAACACATTGGCAACCATGGTGATGCTTGTTTATATTCCTTGTCAGAGGAAGCCTTGAAATACGCAATAACATGAAATAATATTTTATATTTAAGGACAACCTATAGATTGTATGGGATTGGACTCATGACTAAGGAATAGAATCAAACAAAATACGCTCTGTAATTATTATTTCCCCTATTATACGCCGACAGATTCCTCATGAACTTGTTACATTTCCATTGTATGTATATATATCAGAAGGGATTTCTACTTAACTGCGACACATTCTTGACTGTCTTGCAACGACTTTTTGGGTGGGGGTTTAATATTTGCATAGCGTGGCATCACGCGACGTGAGCACAGCATGTTCCTGGTTCTATGGACTCCATTCCATTCAACCGTCACGGTGTAATGAAGACTGGAACGTGTAATTACAAGAAAGGGGTTTTTGTAAGAGATTGAATGATAGGTGTGGGCAAAAAGAAGGTTTATATTACAAGGTAGAAAGATTTGATTTTTGTTTGTTTGTTACCATTTAACTCAAAACCTACTGGACTGATTTTAAAAATTATTTGACCATTAGAAAGCTACATTATCCCTAAGTAACTTCGGCTATATTTTCTCGGGAAAAGATAAGATCCCACGAGACCGCGGGTTAAACCGCGGAGGATAGCTAGTGACTGATAAAGGTAGTTGGTATTTAGATTGTTTTTTTTTTAACAATGAAATGGCTTGTATGTATCGATGAGACCATAACGGATATCAGCTCAGACAGAATGGTGACAGATATGTGACAGATATATTTATGATTACATTGAGGGTGGTAATTTCAGCCAGGTATTACAAAGCACCCTACCACCGTGCTATGTTTGCAATTGTAATGTAAATTTCGAAGCCAAGACCTACGCAACTGCATTCGATGTGACAATCACAAGCCTCTCCTATGACTCTACTATATTATTAAATTAATTATTCATTTATACGACAGAAAAAAAATGCTCTGCTACCCTTGCGAAGCCGGGGCGGATCACTTGTCTTTTATAATAGTAAAGAACTGCAATGCCATGTTCAACTTCATGTCCATTTTCTGTTTAATTAGCTCCATACCTAGTCATTTAGATTGCTGGTTAGACAAAGACGCTGATCTTATGGAATTAAAACCAATTATTTCACGGTAACCAAAAACCGGTCAAGTGTGAGTAGCACAATGTGCAGCGTGTAGGGTTCCGTAGCTTATAAGCAAGATATGTTAAAATTTTGTCCATTGATCTTTTAATACTGACTGTATTTTTTTTAGTCAGCCAGGCGGTCTTCTGATGGAAAGTAACTATCGTCGCTTTTATAGACATCGGTAATCCCAAATACTCTCAATTTTTAACGTAAAAAAAAAGTTAATAACTATTTTTCTGCAATTATAATATAATATCTATGGTATGGTACCTTGTACATCTTTATAATTCTCTTTGAAAGTATAGGTGCTAAAAGTTGGATTTTTAAAACAGATATCTATAGATAAATCTCATATTATGTCTCCACTCCAAGTAAAATGGCTGTGACAATATGGACGGATTGGTTCTAAATATTTCTGACAATTCAATTCGGCTACGGAACCTATAACAGTAGCTAGCATACTACAGCAGCGCAAGCGCAATACAAACATCGCGTGACTGATTCAGCAAAAACTGATCAATACCTAGCGAGTCGGCACCGCGTTAAAAATATCAATATCCGTAAAAAAACCAATCACAATAAATAGTTTAATAATTAAACATCCGGTTTTTATTGAAAATAAAAAACTTCATATAAAACAGATAATTAAGTAGTTACCTAGTCAATGTTAACTAAAAGAACTAAGGATAATAAAAAATAATCTTTATTTTTGAGATTTTTGAGACCGTAATTACTGAAGGGCGAAAATTTTTGTTGAAACGTTGATACTAAGTGCCTATTATATTTTTCCTTACGTTTCGGTTTCTCTCTCGGCAGGAGAGAGAGATTGTAGAGCTTAGCACTAGACAAATTATTTTAACATATCGAACACAAAACCCAATATTTCTGTAAGTATTTGAATCGATACCGGATTAAAAAAAAACGATTTGACGAAACAATTAACCGATATTTCTGATGCATAGTAGACGTAGTAAAGTCACAGATTACTTAATAGTTACTACGACGCGATGTAAAGTGGTAATCTGTTGTTGTAGTAAATGACTGGAGATAGCGTGATGCGCTATTGCGGCACTGCAGTAAAAGCACGCGACGTGGGTCATTCTCGAAGATTTAGATCTATATTTAACATGTTTTGGGATTAAAAAATCAAGCCCAAAACTCATCAACATTACAATTGACTCTTGAATTGGCAAGAAACTCAGCCAGGTAATATTTCATGGCCAATAACGCGCCTATCTTCTCTCTTTGGAAGTAGATAATGTCACTGGTCTTGAACATTTTGGGGGCAGGTTCTTAACGAGGGTGAGCGAGGGTGTCATGTATTGTTTTAAGTAATACACTATTTGGTGTCAACAATTTGATCTAGGTTAGGTTGGTACGTTATCTCAACAGTTCGAATTTATACAGGAAAAGTTGTGAGAGATAAAATGAAAAATAGGTCACGTAAAATGTCAATATACTCGTATTGTACCGTTTTTAGATTTTTTATGTGAAATAACCTGGAGAATAACCCTACACCTTGTGGATATAATGAAATTATTTTTACAAACTCAAAGCATCTTTATTAAATGACCCCATTAGAAGTATTTCTAACCGTCTCTTTATTCATATCTGTTTTTTATAACCAATAATAACCACTCCTAGATCCACTCACTACACACTGAGCAACCTCATTTTATGGCTCTCAAACGCCATGAAAGGCAATCAAAAATCATTAAATATTTTATTGTTGTCACAATAAATACTATGTGAGGTAATGATTGGACAGTCAATAAGATAAACATGCTGCTATATCAGAATAGTTGTATTTCTAACAATTTCTGAATGGGTTGACAAAGTGATGTAATGTTGGACCTTCAAAATGTTAAATTAGATTTAAAAAAAAATTGGTACATATATTTTAAGTTGAAAATGATTGATTAACCAAAATAAATATTAATATTTAGAAGCATTAGGAAATTAGGTTTTGATTTGAGCAAAAAACAGGCGATCAAGTTTTTAGTTGCCATTTTTATTTGTTTTTATGTGTACGAAGTAGAACTTAAAGCAAAAAGTATAAGTAATTTTGTTAAGTTGTGTTTCGCAAAATTATTGCAAGTTCCTAAATTATACTCAATTCATTGCATAACCGTTTCTTAATTACAAGCTTCAGTTATTTCTTGAGTGATATAATAGCTATTCGGAATTAATTTACTGGTGCACATACCATGATATTTTTACGCTGTTAACATCTTATTGGCATAAAAATACATTCTACAAAATTCCTCTGAAAATATTTCTCTGTTGTACCAGTGTATTAACCACTGAACAGATAATTAAACAAGGTCTAAAAAATATACACACAAAAACTACATATTGAGTGTCTTGTGCCAAATAACTGCACAATTTTAAAAAGCGCCACCATATTTAAATTTGGTTTTAATAATCACATCTGGTAACACTGTTTCTGAATATACAAAAACAATGTACCTAAATATTAAACGAGCGATTTGTGTAGGCATCCATAACACCAAAAATACCGAATAGCGGATTCTGCCAAATTTGTAGTGTCAATTAAACGTAAATTCCAATTTAATTCTGGAATGAAATTTCTCCCAAAATTCGTGTCAATGGGCCGTGGAAATGGTGAAGCAAACTGAGCGTGGCATACAAAAGGTACGTGATGACTCTCGAGGGTTCTCAAACGCTGTTTGCACAGGATTTCTAGTACCTACGTCGACATTGAGTCAACGGCCATCAGAAAATAGGACCTAGATTAACAAAAGGACGGTCTATTACTGTTTTATGACCTTGTTAATTCGGCTCTAAATTGTTTCTTTAATTGGAATTTTTCAGGATTTTGGGTTGGGAATGATGAACCAGTTGCAAAGTTAATAACTAGCTGTCCCCCGCGTTCCCGAGGTATCTTATCTTTTACCGGGATAAAAAGTATCCTATGTCCTCTAAGGTCCCATCTAACGAAACT
This sequence comes from Ochropacha duplaris, assembly GCA_951361185.1. Lineage (NCBI taxonomy): Eukaryota > Metazoa > Arthropoda > Insecta > Lepidoptera > Drepanidae > Ochropacha > Ochropacha duplaris. Next base: position 8,217,009 of record OX592707.1, on the reverse strand, counting down.
TCATAAAAATGGTTAAGCAGTTTAGGCGTGAAAGGTAACAGACACACAGACAGTTACTTTTGCATTTATAATATCAGTACCTATGGATAACAGGCTGTATAATATAGGTTATAAAGGTAGCTGTATATCGACGGGCCGGTTGGCGTGGTTGGTTAACACACTGCCTATTACGCCGAAGGTCGTGGGTTCGATTCCCATCCAGGACACACATTTGTGTGCATGAACATGTTTGTTTGTCCTGAGTCTGGGTGTAATTATCTATTTAAGTATGTATTTACAAAAAAAAAGTAGTATATGTAGTATATCAGTCATCTGGTTTCCATAATACAAGCTCTGCTTAGTTTGGGATGAGATAGCCGTGTGTGAAAAATGTCCGAGGAGGATATTTATAGGTATATGGTTGAGAGCCTGTATGTAAGTTATTATAGTGTTTGAATTTAAAATTTGCCAGGCTTTTACTAGAGTCATTACATTTTATCTTTATGCCCAACAAGCACGCTAAACAACAATTTTTTTACTTTGCATCCTTTCTTTGATGTCTAAACTATTCATAAGTGATTGGAAAGGCCTATTTGAATAACAATATTTTCATTTTTTTTTTTCATATAGCATAGGTACATTATATCCCTTAGTGATGATTAGGATATTTAACAAATCATCGCCCTTGTACATGTCTGCTAATAAACACGATAACTGTTCTTCTAATTGCTATTCAAGAGTCATCCACACTCGAGGTTCACCTACTATTGTAACAAGATCTCTAGTAGGTCATTCTACTACCTACAGCCATCTAATTATTTTTTGTGCAAACACTTCTCCGATCGAACACACGTGTCTGGCTTTGGGGGGTTCCAGTTTTCGGCCATTTTGGGGTCAACAGCCGCACCACATGTTTGCCTATATTTATTAGCCGTAATCGGATCACAAACGAATTATTTTCGGGTCAGCTCCAAGAATTTTGATGAGATTGTGTGCATTAGAATATGTTTAACTTGATGACAACTTGAACTACAAGTAAAATGTTTTTTCAGTAAAAAGTTGATCAGTTTAAATTTCCATTGAAATAACAGTGGGGCTAAAGAAGCCTACAAAGTTACGAGAGACACATTTTATTGCTGTTATTCTAGTTTCCATGGCAACGGGCGGGCACCTGTTTCATCGGGTTTCCTAGAACTCTCAAGGGATCCTGTTGAACTGTTTATTTATCAGAACAACAGTATCGAAGTTCTTGTAGTTTTACAGGGCTATTAAATTACGTTGCACGCTAACATTTGTCATTAGAGAGATGACAAAATGAAAATAACTTTAACCAGCGATTAAACTAAACACTGCGTTTGAGTGAAATTGGGCTATATTCTATATCCTATTGCATATAATGTAAAATGTGGGAGTGAGAGTTACATCAGTAATTTAGATAAAGACGGTCCCATAAATATTGTCGACTCATGATAGCATGATGGACAATACAAGGAATACTTGTTATGCAATTCCCATTTCCACTTGACGTTACATTACGACCCGCGGACACATTCACACATGTCAGTTGTAAACAAATACAAACAGACGCATTCATTCTCTAAACGTCGTGTGAAGAATTTTTATGTTCCGAATAGTGCAACACCTAGTATAAATATAATTTTTAATCTAGGTACGTGACCAACCGCACTTACAAGATTGGATGCAATGGCTATTGTTACAGTTATTGTGCTGTCTATGGTAATGTCGATAGAATCTGTTACAGCATATTTTTTAATATACAGATTAGTAATTTCTATTATTCAAGTAGGTGATTCTAATACTAGAAAAAATGAAATGTTTATCCACCAGTACAAATATTTTTTTAAATTCAATTTTTTACTTCAGACATTGTCTATATTAAAAAAAGATACGAACTATTAGAGTCAACGGATACTTACATGAATCAAAATTAAATTATAAATTACAAATGAAAATTAAATCATGTTAAAATTTCTATTAAATATTCACCTTGATGACAACATAGGGCGAATGTACAGAGACCTAGGGCCTCAAAATGGGACCATCAAATTTGTTGGCTAATACTGCTAGAATGCTATTGGTGCCAGTTCTAAATTGTAATGTACTTTTTTTTTGTTTTAATACGTAAAACAGGCGTTTACAAATACAACATGTTGAAGTGAACTGACGGCATGCTATTCCAAAAAGTAAGCACTTTTAATCAATTTAAAACTCATCACTAAACTAACCCAAAAATAAATTAAGTATAGAAAATAACAGCCTGTAATCGGTTTTTGATGATTTACTGCACTCTTCAAAAGTTAAATTCTTCTATACTACATTATTCAACAATAACCTAAATATCACCTACACCTCAGATGTCGATAGGTGCTGATCTAATGTAATAAAAAAAATTTACTGTGGCACTCGGGGACTGTTGTCATGGTTACGGGGACTGTTGTCATGGTTACGGTGTCAGGTTATTTCGTTACGAAATTTTTTGATTCGGTCGCCATCAAAGCCCACGATAAAAGCTATACAATAGCTTAAAACAAATTTTCAAAAACAAGTTTCTGAATGCATGGGAGATAGTAAGATAAACCTCCGAAATCTTTAATGAAGATTGTTTTTGCACAACACATTATAGTTATAATTAATCAATTAAAATATTTAGGCACTTAATTACCCTTGTGCAAACCACAATGAGGGACGTATCGTATATGATAACACAGTGCCAGTCCGCTTGAGAGTGATAACTGGAGATACCGGGTGTCCGGTATTGAGCTAACTTTACATATTTAAAATTATACTGTGGGTGTTGCAAACCCACCTGAAAAAAAAGTGGAACTCAAAAGTCCTAAGATGCACATGATAATGCAGGCATCATTCAATTTGAATCCACAATAACGTTAAACAAATGGTAACAATTCTGCACATGGCAAATGGAAGAATGACGATGAACTCAAACATTCTTGTTTTATAAGTTTAGGAAGTGAATTGATTGTATGTACATAATCTTTTAGTAGCACTATTAAAAACAAAAAGACACAAAATATAAAGATGCTTACATGTGATGTCAAAAAACAACAAATAAGTCGGATAGGAAGCCACTGTCTGCGTTTCGTTGTTTATTTATCCGTAGGACAACTTCGGAATACAAAAATAAACGAATCGACACGAAAATAGAATGAATCGGAGAACTACATCAATCGAAAGCCAGGGAAAGGACTCTTTACTTGGATCCTTAATGTAAACCAGACCTTGCAACTTTCAATGTTCACTTTTGCTGCAACGAAACTGAAATCTATATCCATATTCAGAACTATTTATTCCAGTGTTTTTAATTCTCTCTTTAACAAATGCTATAATGTATTTCCCTAATTTTAGTAGGTTATTAACAATCGATGATTGCATAGAAAGCTTCTCAGTAGTCACGATGATACAACAAGGTCAAGCTTTCTTTAGTAATATTTATTGTATGCAAAGGTTTCCTAAGGCCCGTCGTATGATTGATGCTTAGATGTCAGCCGCCATCGGTGCTCGTTTATAGACAATGGGGGAGGGAAAGTTTACAGGAGACACGCTTAGCCCTGACCATAACGTTTGATTATAGCAATTTGTGCGTTGGTCCGTTAAACGTCCAAGGGATGCAATCAGGCAATATAAAATAAATTAATGTTTTTTTTATGATATTTAATTAAATAAAAAACCTTACTGCATTCGTTACAGTTGCAAATTCATGTTTCTAATCCTCTATATCTAATATTATAAAGAGGAAAGATTTGTATGTATGGGTGTATGTATGTAACGAATAAACTCGTATATAATAAGATCCCACGGGAACGCGGGTGAAACCGCGGAGGACAGCTAGTCAACAATAAAATTACTCAATAATTTTGTTGCTACAAGATGATTTAAATTTTATTTTAGCTCCGCTTTGTCTCAGATTACTAAATAGTTACTACTTTGTTACGAATTGTGCATGTAAAATGTGGAGTGCTTTTTTAATTTAATTTAGTCAAACCGAAGTAGCATTTTATATTACCACAATCTGGACACACACTTTTGTGTGGACACACCGCCGTCGAAAGCAATTTGTATCTTTATCGCATTCGACATTGCCCAATAGCTATTAAGTTTCTCCATAGTCATCGTTTTGATGGCATAACGACTTTAGGACCAAGGTTTTACGAATTTCCTCGATGTTGAAGACAATCAACAGATGTTTCTAGGAAAAACAGTGGAATCTATGTCATTCATTTGAGAGTGAAAATAGGACTTCCATAGAAATAAATTTGTCAAATGGATACCTACCTACGTAAATTACCCTTAGATTTGAATAAATCATATTCAGCAATCATATTATAAACTAATAAGATTATCACTAACTTCTTTCTTGAAAAAGTAAGTAAACAAATGTAAAGGTAATTTCTTTTAAAAAGGACCAGTTTGAATGTCCTCGACACGAAGTCCTAAAGCAGCAGGTAGGAACATTAAAGGTCGAACCACTTGTATAAAAATTGCAAATCGATGTCTGGTGTATTCGTGCAAAAAAATTCGAATCTGTCACACACAGCTGCCGATCCACGAAATTGTGGACGTGCAGAATGCAGCTTGCGGCAAAATGTCGATGGGTGTTTTTGTAACGAAGTTATCGATAATAAATATTCCATGTTTTTATCGAGAGGGGTAAACTGGTTCGATACGACGATGACTGCTCTTATCATGAGTTATTAAACTTTACTTGCAATTTCAAAGTAGGGTTAGAAAAAAAAATATTTATTTATATTACTTATTTATTGATTGGCATGTAATTTACTAAAATTTCAGGACGATAAGCCATCATAGGCCGCACAAAGCCTAAAAGAAATTTGGCCCTCAGTGTTTGGCGATAGATATTCTACTGTAGGGAGGCCAGCCAAGCGGCACTACAAAGAACCACCGAGTAAAACTTCCTTACTTCAATGTGCAAGTCATCCAACGTAAGCTAAAACGATGACAATTGTTAAAAAGTTTTTTTCGATAACTAACAATAAGTTAATCACCTCCCTAACTTGAGAGTGAGGGAGACAGCGGCCGTCAGAGACAGGATAAAAAATCGGTGCGCGTGCACACCTGTTGTTGTGCTAAAGATTTTGGATAACAGCTGCATTCTATTTTTTTTTTATTTGGAGTTTCGTAACGAGCACCTACCGGTAAATTATAGTGTCGAGCACCACGTGAAGGTGGTAGGTAAACGAAATTAAGTTCGGAAAATAATGGACAATCGTTGGTTGACAAGGCATTTCATATTTCGTGTAAGGTAATAAAGAAATCAACGTTTCCCATTACGGTAATTTATAATAATCTTCAATTGATTAGGCAGTAAGAAATTGTTGCATGGTGTAGTGTAGCTGACGTTTATCACGCCATGAAATTGACTGTATTATTAATGACTGTAATGCGTAGTATTTTACTTTGCTATTTCTATTTCAACCATGACAATATCCCGAAAGGTTTACGACTCAAAAATACAAGGGATACATAACTTAAGGCGAATTTAATGCCCAAGCGAGTGAAAGGGCAAAAGAAAGGGGTATTAAATTCCAAGGAGACGAAACTGTTAAATCATAAAATAAGTAAGGAAGTCTTTGTTGTTAAGATACATAAAACACTGAGAAGATAATGTTCTTTCTTATACGATTCATTGATTATGATTAGCAAATAGATGAACGTGTAACTTATAAAGGAATACATGAATGAAATAGTAGAATATCACATGAAGCAATTAATTCTTGTAGTAGCACTCGATTACACAGGAATTTATGGAGATAAGTCGTTTTATTGCAGTCAGTCGACTTCGTTAATGCAGTAGTTACAAGGTATGCAAAATGGATGGAATAGATTAGGTACTTGCTAGCGAATGTCTCCTTTAACAGCTCGTAAAACGATAAGATGGTGTTTACTTTAGGGCATAACAAATCGTTATTTGACTTCAGAAAAAAATAAATACTATTTCATTGCTCGTTAGGAGGAAATTAGCTGTAAATATATTTCCTAAAAGGGTCACTGAATGAAACCCACTGAACAAACCATATGATTGTGTGAGCACCAAACGTGGCACTGCTATTAGCCTTAGCGAGCAATGAAAGGTACAGAACAGATAATGTACACTACAAGATGTGACATAAAGTCACTTCTATGTCGTGATAGTAAGGGCAAACGCCCCGAGTGGGGTCACAATCGTGTCCTATCCCTGTCTCATGCCTATTACGGTCACAGAGCTGCGATTTTATCTGCCTGTGACAGCAATTTTGTACCGAATGCTTGCTCTTTGGGCACGCTGTCGCATTTAGGAAAACGCTTTGTATAGCATAGTGTTGGGCTCAAGTGTTGTACATGTTTACAGAGTATGTCGCTTTGACTTATAGCGGTGTGCACTGACCTTTATGAGCTTGTTGCGAGCGATCGATCTAACTAACTAAAGTGTGGAGCGTACGCAGCTGAGTTGACGCAAAAAGTTGATTCAATCCATAAGGACTTATAGTCTGTAGGAACTGTTGAAACGACAAATTATATGCCTATAATGGAAGCCACTTTTAATACATTATACTGGGAAAATGTTGAGATAAACCAAGGAATTGATCAAAGAGATTGCTCGAAAATTACCTTAAAACAGTATCCATGTAAATGAACCTAGACAATTTACAACAACAGCTTAGCTAACTAAGTGGCAAGCACGTAGTACTTTATTACCTAGTTAGAACTTAGGTAATCAAGTCCCTGCGTAGGTCGCACTTCGACACCGCGACGAAATACTTATTGCCTAATACCAAGAAATCGAATAATATTATACCCACAGAGATTATACCCAACCCAATAAAATAGAAATAAAAAATAATACTTCTCTGTAAGTAATATAATGCGATTATGCCTAATGAACTAACCTACTTTACTGTATGTAACGTTAGTAATTATGGAATCAAAAACTAAATTTAGAGAAGTTGATGTTTTCCATTCATAGTAGGTATATTATATAGAATAGTATTTATGCCCATCATTAGACGCGTTGAATACGTTGTTTATTATTCTTTTAACATTTTGGCACCTCCCAAAGTAGTATCTCATAAGAAAACAGATTAATCGAAAACACCATTAATTATTTTGATGAGGGATAAGATGCTTTCGTTTGAGTATTACACAAGCGTGTATCGTAAGATCAGGTTATTCTTATTAATCTGAGGTTTTCTTGGAAGTTACGCGTCGTATCCGCGAATACGAACTTGACGCATCGTCATCAGTGTCAGTGTTTAACAAAACGATTGTCGGATACCGGTTCTGATGACGTCATTGGACAAATAGATCGCTTTCCCTTATCAGGTTGCGTGCACTACACACTTCCATGGTGCCTTCTTGTGTTACGTATTTAAAGGAATTCCATTATTTTTCACAGTATCAGGTGTCCTGTATAATTATTGGATTTTACAGAAGAATGGGTTCGGGTACGGTACCAGGTAACAGTTTATGAGTTTATATCACGTGTTAATTGAAGGATAGTCAGCATATCAAATTGGAGTAGGTTAATTATTTTACGGCTGTGGGTGGGTGTGGTGATTTTTGAGCTAATTGTTTATTGCAAAGGATTCCAATTTGGATGACATAGATATCGAAGCTCAGACTGTTTATAGATGCTTTTTGTACTAGAAAATGTTACTTCTACGGAGAAGGGGTTGAGAATCAGCGTGCTCTTTCATATCGCTGCATATCACGTGAACTTGTTTAATTTTAGTCGTGAATCACGATCAATATATTGTATTTTTCGAAGATTTTTTCACGTAATTTGTAATTTACCTATGTTATGTTTTCTTGGTAACATTTAATAGGTATTTTCTAATAAATATTAATCATCGATCATACTGAGGGACAAAATTATGATCACCTTATTTTACGTTGATTTTAACTGACTCGACGATTAGCCTAATGAGACCATTCGATCTTACATAATGAAATTAATTCCAAAGAGATTAGTAGTTAAGAGGGGATTCCAAATCCTTGGAATCGATGAATCACGAAATAATGACAGAGTAGAGAGATCATAATGACAGCTAGTCATGTGGAACGGATTCCGGTCTTCGCCTTAGTGACTCATGCGCATTTTTTTTTCTCTAATGGTTTACAATATCTTTTCAACCGGTATACGTATAGGGTTGGGAAAGGTCGATTGAACCGTTTCATTTGTGTTTAGGTGAGTCAACTGTTTGGAATTTAGATTACTATCAAAAATGAATTTTATCACGATGCATATTCTCTCTCTCAAAGGTTCTGATGTTTTCTGATGTTTAGGTAGGTAGGTATTTGGGTTTAATTTTATAGATCAGGTTGTGGTATAATATAAAAAGGTTAGGTATTTTTACAATGCAGTAGGGTTCTATCGGTTAGGTAATGTTAATTTAATACCTTCTTAACTAGGATACCTCTTAGTTTAATACCTTTTGTTCGTAAGTAGGCTAGCTATAGTAAACTTTTTTATTATTGGTTGGACTAGAAGGATCTGTACTTTCATAATAGTCCAGAAATGGTTCATCTTACCTAGTAGGTAGGTAGGTGGGCACTAACAGGCACTTACTACCAATGTTAGATTTATGGAAGGTATCAAGATGAATCAAGGTACCTACCGTATGTGTTAGTATTGGTTCCTAATCTAAAAAAATACTATGTTTATATAACTAAATATTTTTCGTAGGTAAGTACATCTGTGCCTCCTGTGAAAGGTGATACAAGTCGAAAATCAACACTTTACAGGAGAGCAAAAACAAGATTAAAAAAATCTAGTTCACGATCTAAGTGGGCTAGGATAAACTTTACTTTTTTTTGTAGTTAAAAACATTCACTTTCACTGTGCATTTAAATTCACTGTTAAATATAATAGTTTCAAAGTTATTCCTGAAAAACTGTACCTGTTATTATTTCTAATACCTACATGCTAAAATTCCGTGATAAATGATACAAGTACAGTTAAATTATTTTGCGCCTATATGTTGTCTCTAAATATACTGAAAAAGGGGTAAAAGAATATAATCATATACCACAACATTATATTTATGATAATATTAACTATATCTGAATCCTTACCTGCTGAGGTACCTATAAATTTATCTAACAAATATAGTAACAGTAACAGGGTTACTAGTTTCATTATTTTATGAGTAGTAAAATGTTCCCTCAAAGCCCCTAATAAAATAATCGTGGAGCAAAGCAAGTCAGTGCAACCCTCGTAATAATGTGTTTTTCGCAATGGGGCGGGTGTGCGCCCGACAGCCGACTGCACTGGGTAAAATTAGAGCTACATTTCACAACAATTTAACTTACAATAATATAATTTTACATACCCACGTAAACGAAGAAAAAAATTATGATATTGTATTGATCACATGTGTATGGACACAAATCATAAATAAAAATCCAAGTAAAACGATCGAACAGTACGATTTTTCTACAGTCTACCAAACCAATACTATATTACACTCACTTTATAATTCACAATATAGACATAATACCACCAATTTACACTTAAAAGTCCAATACAATCTTTGATTTCAATAAAACAATTCACACAACATCACACCATCACTCCTAAAATATTCAGTAAGACTGAATGAAAAGAGTGAACGGTTCGGCAACGCGAATCAATGAATGAACTATGAATGAGCTACAATATTCGTGTTTCTCATTGGTTGAATGGCTGGCCCCCGGCGGATTGAGCTGGTTCGCTGGTACTGTCGTTCCTCTGTCATTCTACGAAAACAGCGCCATCTGTTTCTTAGTTTCTACAATGAGTAGCGTCATCTTGTGGCACAATGTTAGTATTATAAAAGGTGTACCGGAAGGGTACTGAGAAACCCCGTTAGATGGTGTATTCAATAGTCTTATTTTTATTAAAAATATAATTTACTACAATAAAATAATGTTTATTTACACAACCGCGTATTCTGTGTTCTTGACCGAAAGTTTATTAGCCAGCACTCTTTAAAATATCCTTGGCCAGCACTAAGCCAGCAGAGAGAATGTAATGACTACGTTTATTAGCCAGCATCTTTGATTATTATGGCTCTAAGGCCAGCATAGACATAATACCAGTGTTTTTATCCTCTTTGCATAATACTATAAAGCTGCCGACGGCAACCGTCAGCAACTTGCCGCTCGTGTGTAAGAGCTCTTAGCCAGCACGGCCAGCACTTGCCATCACAATGGTGCAACCTTAGACGAATAAAAGGGTGCAACAAAGAGTATGTAATATATTGTATACTGGTACAATGCCAGGGCATAGCAAAGCTTAGACGAATAATCCAAATCAAGAGTATATAATCACTACCACAGTGTAATAAAAACAACCAGGGAGACATCGCCTTTGAAGTCACGCGAAATGCCGCTTTTGTGATATATTACATGTTACATACTCTTTGCTTTTGTGTAGGCATTCGTTATTGCTGCAGTTGTCACAGTATACATATTTTTTATAAAGTTAGTTATTGTTCCGAGAAATATTCATATAATCTGTTCTACATTTGTGTATTCGTAGTATGTGTATGTAGAGTACCAGGAATAAAATGAAAAATATAGAAGTACATACATACTAAAGGGAATAGCGAAAAATTCTGAAAGGAGTCTCGAGGCCAATTTTGATTAAAACTAAAACTGCGTCATTAGATTTTCGAAAAAATGATTTCCCAAGCCAGGAATCGAACCCGATGAATTTGAAAAAAAATACACAGCCTGTATTATTACACCATTCGATAATGTGGCTCATAAGGATCAAATTCTCAGAAGTAATTACATACGCCAAACTAAAAGAAAGTGTTCTTTTTTAATGAAATGATAATTATTTTTTGTATTTTCATACAAACTATTACACTTATCCTATCATATCTACTATCAAATTGTTGCCTGTAACATGTAGTTTGAAGTAAGTGCAACTCAAACGAAACAATCAAATTAAAAAGCGTCAAACCAGGCTGACGTGTCCCAAGCGAGTGTATGGCAGCTTGGGCTCGCTACCGCCCCTCTCTCACCCGCAAACCCTACACGATTGCTCTTTCTAGACGTGTCCGATGGCCGACTGTAAGAGACCTCCGCTAGGAGTAATAGTGTTCTGTGAGTTAGACTGTGATAGTACTCTGTGGTATACATATTATACGTCATAACTTCATAAGGCTGGGCTGGCTTAATGCTCTAAGCGTCATAATGACTTTTTGGCGGGATCTGTCGAAGTGAAGTTGCGTTTTCGTTTTATTTCCATTAAATTCGTAAGTTTTATCGAATAATATCGGTGGTGTTTTGTCCAATAACGATCAGTCTAAGTGCATTGGTGAAGTGAAATTAAATGAAAGCGTGTATCGTGACTTTTCAGATTATCCCAAAAAGCTCGTGATAAGTTTTAGTGGAACGGCCATCAATATCACTAAAACCTGACTGGAATTGTACAGAACTTTCTCATTCAATTTTTATACAGTTTTATTTCTATCACGCAAATGACTACAATAAAGGGCATCCGTATGAAGTCCGTATGTGAATAGGATTAGACAGTCGATGCGGAAGCCAAAAATTCGTTCGGACGTGAGTTTGCTTCTTGGTTTAGGCAATATTTTAGTTCGGTTTTTTTTTACGATTTGTTCCATCTGTAGTCTATGTTGTCTGGCACCATTCACCATTCATTCAATAATTTTAATACTCATTCATTCATGTCATGTCTGTCTGACTGACTGACATGTCATTTCATTTTATAGTACGTCAAAAATGGAGGAGGATCGTCTCTTCGACGAAAGGGTTTCTATTAGAGACTCCGCTCGCCCTCTCAAAAAATATGGTAGTACATGCAACCATATGAAGAGGAACGAGGAATTCATCAAGCATGTGATGACGAAAGGCGATACCCTGCAAGGGATCGCTCTTAAATATGGTGTAACAGTAAGTGTACTAGCTAGCACCCATAAAAAGTGTTATTATGTTGTGTATTTTTTTTTCTATTTCATTGAACAGTGAGTTAGAAGTGTTCTTTGTTTGTCATTAGATGGAGAAAATACGGAGAGCAAACCGATTATTTGCTTCGGACAGTTTGTTTTTGAGGGAGTATTTATTGATTCCTGTCACAAAAGAATCGCCTTTCTACGAGAATGGTGAGAGAGTGACGGAGCCAGCACCACTGAACCACCGCGCTTCCATCGCGGGTATGCCTACTAGGGACTTCTCGCCTGGCAGTCCCGATGAGAAGAAGAGTTTTGACGACTTTCTCAATAGGCTGGACTCGTCTTTGGCAGATATCAAGAAACATGTAGAAAAGACTAAAGAAAATAGCGAGTGAGTATCATAAATGTTTAATTTTCTAATATGTTTAATTTATTTTCTATTTTTGATTTGACTCGCAATAAATTGGACTGTCTACAAAGTGTTTTCTATGTGATGCTTGTACACTTATACGTAAGCAACCTGCATCAAAAGGGCAAGGCTCTGGCATTGGCAGTCACCATCTAAATAAGTGTCATTACATTGAAAAACTATATGTAATCCTTATTCTGTATTCAGATGAACAAGTGACATGTTTTATATGAACAAAACATCTGTCCTGTAACAATTAAAATGAACTCCCGTTATCATCAAGTGGTACCTTATATTATTTATGGCTACGCAATTAAAGATAAAAGAGTCAGACACTGCGTAAACTTGTGTAGGAGCCACTATTTAATATAGTGATAAGTTTGTTTGTAAAGCCAACTGATAACTGTTTATTTATGTACCTTGTTAACCAATCTCACAGTTTTCATTGAAGTTTTGTACAATTTAAGCTACTTTAATCATATAAACAAATTAGCTATAACTTGGTAACCATGTAGCTAACTTTGAAATGGGCTCCTCAAAGTATTTATGCAATTAACTGCCATACCCGGAGATGATCTATTACTGTTCATACCCTGTTACTGTGGCCTCATGAAAAACATTTATCAACAGTAAGAAGTTAAAGGCCAGAATTTAAATTTATCAGTTTTTTTTCTTATTCTATTTCAAAAACATTATAAATAATAGTGTTATAGGTACTAAAAGTTATAAATTGTAAACAAGTTGTAAATTGTATATAAATTGTAAACATTCTCTTGCTGTCCTCCATGATTTCATCTGCTTTCCTGTGGGATCTTATCTTTTCCCGGCACAAAAAGTATCTGTTTTATTTATTCCAGGATATGATCTATCTGTGTAACAAGTTTGACCAAAATACATTGAGCCATTTTTGTGTTATTGAGTAACAAACATCCAATCATACCAACTTTTTACATTTGTAATATTAGTAGGATTATAATTATTTGTTGTCAGTGACTGTGACAAGGCATGTGACAATTAGAAATATTATTTGGGCACTTCTGATTATTGCTGCAGCAGTTACATAACCTGAATCACTTTGCAGTTTTGGAGGGATAAGTTGGAGTGCTGCCATAAATTGGTTGCATCTAAATTGATTTCCAGTAAAACAGCATATCATGCTATGTTAGAATAATTTCAGATTCCTTCTATGAATGACGATCATTGATTATATTGGGTTTACCTGTTAGGATGATATATACTTAATGTTGTACTATGAAAAGAATATTATGAATTAGCTGACCCTACAGACATGTCTTGTCATAGAAAAAAGTATTATCCTGAATTTTCGGAACTTTTTTAGTTTTTTCTTTTCCTAAAAATCTTATTTAGACTATTACAAACGTTTAAAAAAGTCTAGTTTATTTACAATTATATTTGCTTGGTTCTTGCCCATAAAGTATCTCTTTCAAAACAATCTCTTTATTTAGACAAATTAGATATAGGCTCGATTAGAGATAGAGGTAGGTTGTTGCACGAAAAGAAGGATAACCCAACACTTTCGCATTATGATTACACAATTTTAACATTTAAATGGATTCAATCCCAGTATCTGAATAGCTTTAACTTGTGTTAAATGACTGGTACATACACAACATCCTTATCAAATACGAGATAAAATTATATTTGTTAATATTTTAAATAAGTAATTTTGTATAATGCTAAAAAGTTATCATTAATTTAGATTGCATAATTGTCATTACTTATTAATGATAGTGCGTAGTATAAAATGTCTATAAATAATTGGCATTAACATGTGAGAAAGAGTATATGAGATTGGTAATTTATAAAAAAGCATTCGATGCAATGCCACAAAAAGTATTTTTTTGGTCAGGGACCATCATGGTAAACACAGAACCACACACCAAAGTTTCATTAAAATCGGTCCAGCTGTATTGGAGTGTATAGGGAATATTATACAATATAATGTGTGTATGTACGTTCGTATACATAGTTAGATAATCATCTTTTTAAGGCGATGATAGCTCAGTGGTAGTGACGACGGATACCGCGTCGAAGGTCGTGGGTTCGTATCCTACAATGAGCTTGAGCTTTCGGTGAAACCATAGCACGGTGATAGGGTAATTTGTAGTACCCGACTGGCTGGCTACCACCCTCAAGTTGAAAATATGTCGCCAAGCACCTATCGGACCTACCACTTGAGAGCCAGTTCACATCTAGGCTTTGTGTGCTTACCACCTTTGGCACATTATCACTAACCATGGTGAGATTGCGGTCAAACACAAGCGTATCCAGAAGTAAAAAAAACAATGCTGTTAGCATAGCAATGAAAATTTCCAAGCAACAAAATGCCCTAAACTTACCAGTTTAGTAATGAGCCTTTATAAATATACCTTATAAAAGTACATTACATACTCAACAGTAAGAATATGAAAAACGTATAGTATATTGTTTCCATGTTAGTCATGTTTCATGGGATCATAATTATCATTTAATTATCTTCTAACTATTTTACACTTAGTGTTGTGTCTATACATACTTTTCAAGTTTATATAGAAAATCCAATGCTGTTAACATGATTATGAATAAAATATAACAATGATTGTAAACAAATTATATTTTTTTAGGGTGTTTATGTATATTTGCTATCAGTGCTAATGTTGATAAGACATTGATTAGTATTATTTCACCTGTGATTGATTGTGTGTGATTACTATGTGTAGTAAGAAAAGTAGATAGGTACAATAGTAATAGGTAAAAAGTAGGTAGATACTCTATTATTAAGCTTAAAAAAATACTTGTTTTCACCTACGTTCCCAGGATAAAAAGCAATTTTTCCTGAAAATAAATTTCTTATTTTAACCGTGAAATTAACATACAAACTCACTTTCGGCATTATTATTTTAGTAAAGACATTAGGATTAGTAAAAACAAAATATCCACTTATTATTTCTGATTTTCATAACTAAATGTATAATTTACAAAATAAATATCAGAGATTTTAGCAGATTACGGAAAAATGGTAAGCAATAACCAAGCAATAAGATATGAAATAGCTTAGAAATCATAAAACACTAAAAATGCAACAGTATCAAAGGCAAGGCTGCATTTACAAATTAAACCGTTACACAAGCCACAGAGTATCTAAAAATAGAGCACCATTAAATGGATACGGGCAATAAAAAAACTATGATTATATTTATTTTTTGCATGTCTTGTGATCTGACTCCGCCAAGGTCGCGGGTATGCGCGGGCGCATGTAAACGGCACTTTCTATGAGTCAGTCTCATGACTACCGATTCTGGTGTTATTATGTTTTATTTACACAACTATAATCTGATAATTTGTTAACGATCTTTACTGATTTCACAAAGAAAAGATAATTTTGCAGTATTCAATAACAATTTCAGTCAATTCCTACAGAGACCATAGCACAGATTAAGAATTAGGTACCTAGTAAGTTCTTAATAAACACTCCATGTTTCATGTTTACCCATAGATGTTTACCCAATTGAAAATGTATCATAGTGATAATGCTACCATCCTTCGTTTATCTACCCTCGGTATTTATTGATCTTTGAGATAATCTCTGGTAACATCGACCCGATATTATGACCATTCGGACGTTCGTACGTACTGCCGATGTCGGGTAGCCAGTCGGGCCAAAGTACCCTACCACCTTCAATGGGTTCCTCACGATGTTTTCCTTCATCGAAAGCTCAAGCTCATTGTAGGATTCGAACCCACGACCTCCGCCAAGGTATCCGACGTCACTATCACTATCATCACCTTAAGTAGTTCTTCAAAAAGGGTTTAAAAAGAGCTCCACTAGGTTGGAAACTCATTGGTAATCCCTAGTATTTCAAATGTCCATCGACGTAGCCACGAACAGACGGTATCGTGTGTTACTTCTTGAATTTTATACATTGTTTTGGTAGTTTTGATTTCTTATCTTACTAATATTATAAATGCGAAAGTTTGGATGGATGGATTCATTCATTTACGCAAGAACGGGTGAACGGATCAGGGTGAAATTTGGCATACAGATAGATTATAGTCTGGAATAGCACATAGGCTACTTTTTATCCCGGGAAAATATAAGATCCCTCGGGGACGCGGGTGAAACAGCGCGGAACAGCTAGTAATAAAATAAAATTGTTATCGGTGCTGACCGACTAAGAGGTCGGCCGTCTGCCGGCTTGTTAACCTGCTGTCATAAACTATTGAACTATGTAATTGCAATTTAAGAAGTTAATTTAATATAATTGATTCAGATAAATTCCATGTAACGTTCGATAATGATCGCGTCGATTAAAATTCAATAAATCTCGGGCTTTGGAATTCAAAATTAGCTCCTTTTTTTCCTCGAGACATTGTCAATCAACAAGCAATTATCTCGCTAATCAGTTAGTTAAGGTTAAAGGATGAATAAATAAATACCAAAATATTATATGAAATATGCATGTTATGACTTTGAGTTCATATTAATAATAGTCTTTTATTTGGCTTTCCCGCTTGTTAAATTCACCGGTTTATCCGTCTAGTTTCAAAAGTGGGCTTCATTAGAACTCAACAAAGCCTTAACCGCAGAATAAGTCTTGACTATAAACTGTCGCTCTTTGTCAAAACCACAAAATGACAAAAAAAACTTTTTGTGAATACCACGCTTTATGTTGTCTGACCCAATTTTTTCACATATTACTGACACTTCTCTTTCGTTATGTACATACATGAATAGGTATCTCGCGCATGTAAAAAGTACCTTAGCACAATAAAGATAAGGATGGAAATCTGAAATAAATATTTTTTAGATTTTTAGTTTGCAACGTTGCGAACGATAAATACTTGTATGTCTATGGACGAGGTCATTGTCCCTGATTCTGGTATTATTTATCATTGTTATCATTTCTCATTGCGGTGGACAGATTTGGATATAGGTTTTCGAGTACAACATAAGATGTACCTAATCGAGTGCACGGAGGGTGCAAATTGGAAGAGCAATGTTCAATCAAGTACCTTACGTTTGCCAACAAACCAAAGTAAACCAAGTGTTGTATTGTTTACCATTGGCCTTAGGAAACGCTAATAATAACTCTATATTTATTTACGGGAAACGTCAGTCCTTAGTTCACAGATATTCATAATAATATGAGCGAATACGCTAATGGCTAAAACTAAAAAAAACATGCAAGGTGCACTCGTGTGCACTTATTCACCAGACTTATTCAATATAATGCTTGTAATAAGCTCTTTCCTTCAGGATTTTCTTTAACATTTTACCTTTATATTTTGCTATGCCTAAAAAAAAAACACTAAGGCTAAAGCAATAACATGATTGATGTTTCAATTTAAATCAATTAAGTTTTAAGTTCAATTTTAAGTTCTAACTTGTACCTACTATCTTTATCTATAAGTATTATGCATGCGGTGTCTACGCCTTGAAGGGTTGAATCGATCTGTGTAAACATTTTGTATCTTCTTTTTTTTTAAAGCATTTTTATGATTGAACCTAGTTGTGTAGACAAAAAAAAAAAAAAAAAATCTTGCCGGAGTCTTCTCAGTTTGAGTGTATTCCGAACCGGTGGTAGAGTCAATTGTAACGTTCACCAGGGCCTAAACTGAATAAATGAGTTTTGAGTTGAGGTAAATGGTTAGCTAAAGTTTTGCCAGTGGAGATAGATTTTCATTTGTCGGTTTTGTTTTCTTCACGGAAATATAACTGATAATATAGGAAAACTGTGTGAACTCAATGCGTCTTGCCCGTCAGTCAGTAGCACACCCGTGATCCTACTCTTTGTCAACAATCGTCAAAATAACGAAAAGCGAAACGTAACGAGTCTTTATTTAAAAATATCTAAATCTATGCTTCTTAATTAATATTTAATGTATTTTTAACTAGCGCAATTCACAATATCAATGAGTACAAGTGATGACGGTGGCAAGAGTTATCCCAAGTCTGCATGGGTTTTAAAATGTTGGCTATATAGGTAGTGTACCTAGCCATTTTAGTGGACCACATGTTACCGCCTATGTTTCTAGAGATAGATTTTCCTTTACAAATCCCTCTTAGGATTACATTAGCTTTACTAATCATTGCGCTATTTATTTAGAGTTGCAGCCTAAATACTAAAATATCTGTTATTACATTTGTCATATACATCGTATGGCCTTGTAATATAACCGCTTTCTGATCCAAAGGAAGCATCCATAGACAAATCGAGAGCATCAATTGTGCAGTCTCGGTTTCCCAATAGGGTTCCCACTGCTTCAAGAAAGATACTGGTTTTTCTTAATTTTATTTGAAACTACAGCCCACACAGGATGAGCTACATTACTAGATTTCTTACTTACATTACTAATTATCACCAAAATCTCAAGCTCACTGTAGGATTTGAACCCTCGACTTTCGTCACGGCGCGGCATTCGAATTTACAGCATCATCGTCATTGAAATAAATATGTGCCGTGTTTCTCTGTCTCAAATAAAAACAAAAACACATTTGGTTCAAAATAACGCAAAAATTTATTTATTAAACGCTTTTGGTGGTAACCCTAGTTTTCTGCGAATCAAACGCGACATCCGCTACTTAAAATAGTGTTGGATGGCTCTTTAAACGTAGGTATTGTTCCTGTTTTTGCACAATTTGTTGTGTAGGTATACTATCTTATAAGAAATTCTTATACCATTTTTTTGGGATAGATAGATGGGCAAATCTTTTCTCTCATACCGGTTGTAAAATGTTTCGAGACAACCGTTACCTGCAGAAAGTTCGCAGTCCAATAAAATTAAGCACAGAACTAAAATTAGACTAAAATAGGTCTGTCCCTTCCCCATTACATGAAGATTATAGAGATAACACGATTTTTGGTCCTGTAAAATAATGTTTAGTTAATCTGCCTGTTTATAAAATGCACTTTCTAGAACGTAAAAATAATCAGAAAACTTTAATAAACCATTTTCAAAATGTACAAACGATTCGACATTTCATTGCAATCGGCTAACAATGAATTTAAAATCTTGCGTGAGTGGAGTTATAGCTCATATAACGACAGCAAAATAAACGCAAAGTTGTTTCTGAATTTGCAGACACACAATTAAAATCAATTATTACCTACGTAACTGTTGTGCGCTTTATTTGTGTACATGTGTACAATTCGCGTGGCTTTACAAATGAAAACAATACTGGTACAGTTATTTTACTTATTGGTCGTGTATTATTTTTAAGAAACTTTTTCTTTTGCACCACATTTTGTAAACCGACAGTTTCACTAATGGTGGTGTACTTTCAAATGTACTTATTTAAATAACCTAATTGGACAATGGCAAGTCGACAATTACCTATAGGAAAAATACTAAAGTGAGAATTGTACATCTAGCTAGAATTTAGTAGGTAATAAGTGATAGTTTGGCAGCGATCCATAAAGTCTTATTTAATTTAATAGCTTTTAGAGTGCCCTTATTTAGTGCTTCAAACGATAATATCTTTACGCCGATTATCCCCGAGACTGACAGGGACGAGTCTTTGCTCTGTGGTTAATTTGCAGAAAGACAGATAATTCTTTATTAAACATCAGTAAGCGACATTACCAAGCGATCTCTTCCAGGCAACCCAAATTGTTAATTACTAGCTTCTGCTCCGCGGTTTCACTCGCAAAAATCTATAGTAGGTACTCAGGTATAATGTACGGATTTTCAAAATCGCATCTGTCGTCTGGAGATTACTTCGAACTTATGTCATACAAACTTTACCTCTTTATAATATAAGTAATTGACTTATTCGACTACTTAGTACCAAAGTGAGGAAACCATAGCAGTAGATACTTTCGTAGTACCTACTTGTCTGGCTTGCATTGCAACCACTCTCAGGTTGAAAATGTAATGAAAAATGTTGCTAAGTACTTACCTATGTGTTCCGACAGCTGCACCTTTAATAGCGTTAGTTTATTCATCTTCCGCCACATCATTTGCAAACCTTATCCAAAGACAAAAACATTTTAAGGACTACTTCACACGCCGCGACGTTTGGGAGTTGTTTGTATGAAGGAGATTTACTAGGTATACGGGTAGATTTCGTCTCTTATGCCTAGGCCGCACTCATCGCGATAACGCGGATATTCAGGCTATCGCGATGTATGTAGCCAGATATTCGGGAATACTTCCGCACTTTGGGCGAAGCGTAAACTCTCGCACATCAAAGAGTTTTATCGCGATGAACTCCGCTTGCGCGGTCTCATTCCATTTTTGGAACGAAGTTCCTTATCGCGCGTTGTGAACGGGGGCTAGACGGAAAAAATGCTCACGAAAAATTGTCACCGACACTTCTGTGTCGGTGTGCTATTGTAAGCTGTGCGGCGTGCGCATGTTTCTCTCTCTCTCTCTCTCTCTTATAGAAAGCAAGCCAGATATTTTCATTTCTATATATATATATATATATATATATATATAGAAATGTTTTTTTAAATTATTTTTTTTATTTAAATATATATACTCTCTCGACTTATATAACTTATATAACTTCGTTCCATCCGGGTGTCCCTTGACACCTCTCAAGTTTTTTTTTCTGCGTTTGTACATCACGATAAACTTTAAAACGCGCTTGTGGCCGCGACGATTCGCCGTAGACCAATGACGAAGTTTATCGCCCGAATGTTATCGCCATGAGTGCGGCCTAGGCATTTACAGATAGATTTTTAAATGTAGTCCTAATATGGTCCTGATGGTACAAATGTTATAATGCATTTCCAGATTCGTAAAAGACTTGGAAGACGGCTTCGTCCGACATCGACCGATAGCCCGTCTCCGACAGTCTGCATCGATGGGGGCCTCGACGTCGTACAACGAGATCATACCGCCGCCTCTCCCGCCACCGCCGGTGACTCTCACGCAAGGCAGACGTGTGGACACGTCGCTGAGGCGCCTCGAGAGAGCGCATGACGACCTGTTTCAATTGTAGCGGCCGAGGCAGCGCAGGTGTGTATCTACCTTTATTTTATAACTGTTTTGATGTATATTTTCGGCTTTCAACAGTTCTCTATCTAGGTTTAAATCGTTTGTAATGGTTAGGACGTTTTCTTTTGGATAGGTTTGGTTGCTCAATGTGTTACTGCAAGTGGTAAGGACACAAAGCTTTTAAAGGTAATGGTAGTAAAAAAAGGTTTGTATTTCGATGAGACACATGTATTATGAACTAGTTATCCTCTGCGGTTTCACCCGCGTTCCCGGGATCTTATGTTTTCCCGAAATAAAAGTGTCCTTCTCCAAGATCCCCTCTATCTCTATACCAAAATTTATAAAAATTGGATCAGGGGTTGAGTGAAAAGGTAACAGAAAAGCAGACAAAGCTATAATTTCGTATTTATAATAATAAATAAGGATAATATTACTTATATGCTTGTATACATTTGTTAGTTTCATTACGTAAATTCTATTTAGGTATTTCATACGTAACCTAAACTGTAAAAGCGGTTTTACTTGCGTCAAGCCACGTTTGTCAGAATATTATTCATTTTAATTAGAAAGAAAAGAAAATATATTTATTTTGAAAAAAAAAATAGTAATTATAATTTTTTATAGTCTATACTTTTACATAAATAAATAAATATCCTGGGATATTCTTCACACGCTGGCATCTGATTATCTGATTTGGGATCAGATAGCAGAGCTTGTACTATCGGAATCGAACCCACGACCCGTGGTGTGATAGGTAACCTTAGTATGCTAATGTAAGGCGATGATAGCTTAGTGTTAGTAACGTCGGATACCGCGGTGAAGGTCGTGGGTTCTAATCCTACATTGAGCTTGAGCTTTAGGTGAAGGAAAACTTCGTGAGGAAACCATAGCACGGAGGTAGAGTACTTTGTAGTACCCGAATGGCTGGCTACCACCCTCAAGTTGAAAATCTGTCGGTGTGTTCTGACAGCTGCACTTGAGAGCCAGTTCCCATCTAGTCTTAGTGTGCTTACCACCTTCAGCCACATCGTCACTTACCATGGTGAGATTGTGGTCAAACACAAGCTTATCCAGATTTAAAAAAAAAACAACCACGCTAACCGGCTTATCATACAGCATATTTAGTGTCTTGATAGCATTTTAATAACGTCCATTATTATGGTACCTATCACTTCATTATTTAGTCGATATCAGGCGTACACTTAAATGATATCTAGGCCAAGGCTTATTCCTATCGTCCTGTTGCGTGTTATATATTTTGTGAAAAGTAATCAATGATATTATAATTAAAATAGTGTAGATAGATTACCTACATAGCATTCACTCTTCAAAAATTGCACACTAACGCACATATAAATACTGTAATATTGCAATGTCACACTACAATACGATATCTCATAATTTTTTCCATTTATTTGGGCAAACAAACAGTGTTAAATTATATACACCAACACCGTTAACCACAGATTACTAGATAATACATTTTGGTGGTTTTGAGTCACTTTTACATTTAAATGCACTCGGTACGTGAAGTGCATCCGTTGATACCGGCAACGCGACACAGGTTCAAGTTGGCTCCTACTGCTCGCGGAGCGCTAATCTACACTTTTTTACTTATAATATCAATGAAAGTAATAATGTTTCTCTCACTAAAATATATTCTTTTACTTCATATTACGATGTATGACGTCACTGTGATATAAATATATTTTTTTATCGCGTATATCTTACAATGTTTGTGTTATGACGCATGCTGTTCAATTGTAATAATGTTTGCATCTCTTAGTATCCTTCAATGTAACATTCTTACGTATTTGAGGCTAGCGGGAAATTATATGTAACCAGAAATACAGATCGTGATTCCTGGTCTGCCATTTTGTTTGTATTTAGTTTTGGGACGACCATTTCATCTGCGAGCGAGCCAAGGGTATATTTAAAGTATATCTCTGATTTAATAAAGACGCTAATCAAAGATTAAATAAAAAGTATTCTAATTTGAACCCTATGTCTTAGTTTTTCTTCAAAATGTTATTGATGTGCAAAACATATCATTATACTATTATCTTTAAAAGATAGAGTTAAAGGTATATCAAAAACAGTTGAGCCTAACCTGGGTCAATCGTGTCATCGGCATAAATTACTATCCAGTATAGTATTATTGTGTTTTTACCATAAAATCACAATTAATTATATATTTTTATATTCAAGTACCAAATCCAGTTTGTATAAAATCGAGTCTTAATAACAATAAACCGGTATCGGGCGGGACTCATCGAATCAATATCTTAAGAATAAATTATTTTTAAGTCCACTGCCGCACTTAATGTTAACATGTATACATAATATACAGGATGTCCGGTAACTAGTACGACAAACTTAAGGGCGAGATTGGTGGGCGGGTCACCTTAGGTCTGACTCACCTACCAAATATATAAAAATGAGCTAAATAAAAAGTCACAATTTTCGAGGTATTTCTGATTTTTAGGGTTCCGTACCCAAAGGGTAAAAACGGAAACCCTATTACTAAGACTCTACTGTCCGTCCGTCTGTCTGTCTGTCTGTCACCAGGATGTATCTCATGAACCGTGATTGAATTTTTAACAGATGATGTATTTCTGTTGCCGCTATAACAACAAATACTAAAAACTATACAATTTGTACGGAACCCTCGGTGCGCGAGTCCGACTCGCACTTGACCGGTTTTTTATTTAATTGCTAGTTTAGTATAGTATATTAAATACTAGTTTTTCGCCCCGCAGTTTCACGCGCGTTCCCGAAGGATCTTATCTTTTCCCTGCTGCTGTGCTGTCGATATGATATGTTAATAACCATTCAACATAGCAAATGAGTAATTAATGACGTCACAAATTAATTGCTAAATTCCAGATATGCGCGGTTCCAATGAACGCGGTGGGCAGGCGTTGTACTGGCACAGCGGTCACCCGCAACCGACATCGCGCCCACGATCGTTCAGATCGCAGCGACGATTTCGGTCGAGCAATGAACACTACGCAACCGGTGAGTCTTTGTGGTCACAGAGTGATATTAGATGATAAATGAGTCTTTAAATGATAATGATGTATGAATAGTTCATTGTTTTCAGAATATATAATTGTACTGTTCTATCTATTAGTAGCTATAGCCATTCCGTATGTCAGCGTATCAACTCCAAAATTAATTGTTTAGTTTAATTGTATTTTATCAATTTATAAAGGCTGATAATGTTGGAAATACTTGCAGAGGTGAAAATATTGATCTAGTTCATATTTAGTGTACTTTTTGTGATTTGAAATTATAAAAAATATTTGTTTAAAATGATGAATATTTTCACCCCTGAAAGCAATGCACCTAGCATTGTTCAACCTATCACCCTATATTTGAAAAAGTAGCTTTTTTTAATTAAATTAGTCCAAGTAAATTTACAGCTATTTGACCTTGTTCTAATTGTTCAAAGAAATAATCTAAATTATTATATTACCTAAAATATTGGCAGATAAGATAATATATCATTATCGAAGCTGGCTAAAGTTTGATCTATGTAATGAACTAGCTGTGCCCCGCAGTTACACCCGCGTTCAATGTTATATAGTCAATACAATCCATATTAAACGTACTAACGGAAAAATAATTTTCAAATCGGACTGGTAGTTGGTAAGATCAAACATTCATATAATTTCTTCAGTTATATAATATATGTATTTACTATGTGTATATATTATGAAAGTATATTATATATATAGGTAAATTAATGACAGATTAGTAATCTCAGCCACGGACTCACCGTGATTGTAATGAAAGTGGAACTGCTTCATGATAATATTATTGATTGTAATATGTATATCGTTGATTAATTAATACATATATCATTATGTGATGTATTTCTAGTAACTGTAAGGCTGCGGTCTTGAGGTAAGCGGTTATAGAAAATACTATCTAAATATTTGCATTGGAAATGAACACGTGAAGAAATATACGTAAATTGCTTCTGTGTATATCAGCTATCGAAAACGCTGCTTTATTGTAGGCTGCAAAAACCTTCATTAGATATAATGTGAACGAAATAAATAGCAAAATTTAAATTATTGTGATGAGGCACTAATATGAGTTGTAAATAATATTTGTTGAGCTTTATAATAATAGGATAATAATATGTTACAATTATAATTATACTAAATAAAAAAACACATATAATAATATTAAGTATTGTTGGAATATTATATTATATATAACTACGTTCAAATATATTAATCTTCCGGTCGTATACCTCATCAAAATAGTCGTGTTATATGTACATACGTTCGTATTATATAATGTATAAATATAATCAAGGCATAATTTATGTAAATATATTTAATATAATCGTTATAAATAGCAGCTGTTAAATTTCTAAAAGCAAATACGCGTTTAAAATGTATGTTACATGATAGACGCGTAATATTGTAAACGCATGAAATTAGTTAATTTTGTTTAAAAATATGTATACTAAACTATGTATGAAATATTGCACATTTTCGATGTTTAAAATTAATAGGTTTTTATCACGGTCCTCACAAAAGTTTGAACCAAAGGAAACACAAGACACGCATATGTAAATGGCGTACTGTATTATAAAAACGTGTAAAAAATAATAAACTAAATTGAGAAAATAACGTTAGTGATTTTTTACTAAAGTTATAAATTTTCAGTTTTAAATAGTACTCTATTTAAATTCCAATTAAATAGCTCCACTTCATTGCTAAAAGAAAATAGCGCGACTGTCAATTGATTGAAGCTGCTGTGTATATAAACTGATAGACTATTGCAAACAAACATAATTGAAATGTCCATAATTATATGTTTTTTCCACGTTTATGTAGGATGTACGAATTTTTTTCGTGAATTTTGTATTAGAGCCGATCTCCATTTGTTATGAAGTCAGTGATTTTTATAGACTGTTGTTCGATGCAATACATTCAAGTATATCCAAAAAAAGGTAGCTACCATAACCATGAAATTTATATAAGCAAAATCATGTAGACTTTAAGTATGTACCGAGCGTGCTTATGTAAATATATAATTATTATACGACAACAGTGCCTTGTATAGCTAGAAACACATCCAATAGTGTAAAGAAGTAGCAAATATAAATAACATAATATGTAACAACGTATATTTAACCTAAATTTACCAAGGATTCTTTTCTATTTTAGTTTTAAAGGCATTTATTTTGGCATCTATATATTATTTAATATCATATATATTACAAATGTCTGTCGAACGAAGCAATAAAATTAAGTTATATATTTTTTTAAATGAGTATCAAACAATGAAAACATTACATATTTTAGTTATTGCTGGTGCTACGTTATAAGTATTTTCTAGCAGTACAGTCAAAATGAAAACGTGTATAGAAAAAATAATGAATATAAATAGATTTTCAATGTAACTGTATCCCCATTTTCCTAAAATCCGAATAACTATACTGAACTACTATTAACTAGAAATTGTGTCAAAATTATAATCTAGTCTCAAACTGAATGATGAGGCTTATTGATTTTACATATTCTTATGAATTACTTGAAACTGTAATCAAAACTTTTAAATCATGTTTTAAATGTACATTAATGTATAAAAGTTATTGTATTTGTGGTTATCGTAACAATGAGCACTTTCGAAATTGTTTAAATAGTGATCAAGGTGTTTTAATTGAGTTGCCAATTAGTCTATGCTTTTAGTTTCCTGAACTATCCTCTTTTGTTTATTTATGCTAGTTAAGCTTTAATAAATAATATTTTATTACACGTTTACATTTGTGTTTTATTCAAATAAAATCTCATTTATTCAGTTTATGTCCTGGTAAGGTACTTATAAACGTTAGAATTGACTCTACCATCGGTTCGTAATACACTTAAACTGAAAAGACTCCGGCAAGAAACTCAGCAAGGCATTTTTTTCAGCAGTGGATCTTTCTTTATTTGATTTATGAATAGGTACTTTAACATGACGCACATAAAACCCCAATTCGTCTATCACAACGGAGTTCTTATGGCCCGCTCTCACATTATTAATGGAAACCAGCGTTGTGTTTTGTGCTTTTCGCTAAGACACCTCTTTCGTATCATACTTACATACTACTACAAGTTATTAGAGTTCATGTAAAATATTTTATTAAAAAGTTAAATAAAACGAAAAAATCAATAGTAAAAAATTTATTGTAAATAAAAATATACTGTAATACCCGATTTAACATAAAATATATGTAATTCGTTTAGAATCGTCTTACATGCTACATATTTACATTTATTCATGTATTTACATATTTAGAGTAACAAACATGGTTTTAAGCTGTCATTCAACATTATAGTGCCACCAACTTATCTGTGAACTGAATGGTGGCGCTAGTGGTCACTGAAATGAATAGGTAACTGACAGTTGTGACATTCAAATGTTCATGACGGCCGTAGTTCCAATTTTCGCCATTTCACAGATAAGTTGGTAGGAGTGTACAACGGATTTTTTCATTATTGTTTTTAAAATGTAAGTCTGTAACCAATTATAAGGATAAGGGATATAAAATGAAAGTGCGTCACAAATATGTATTATAATCTTATGTATACAACGACCAAATTATCTGTGAATTGAAGAGCGTCGCCCTGTTTGCACCAGTGTTGCCATTATAGATATTATAAAAATATCAATTAAGAGTGAAATACTTAATAAAACATGATCATGACATAATAAGTTATTAGAAGTAAGTAGTAGTAATGTTTTTAAAATGATCTAATTAAAATATGTTCACTTCATTGACTATTTTAGAAATCAATCACCTGAAAAATCATTAGTAGGTTAATAAAATTAACTAAACTGTATCAGGTATTTATGGATATTATCTTTTGTCCAATATTATAATTTAAAAAATATCCACTGATAACAACTGACAGTCGCATGACGTTTTCAACATGGCAGTAGTTCGCCTGTAGTTCCATTAACTGCCACTTCACAGATAAGTTTGTCGTTCTGTACCTAATTCTCAAATGTTATGAGGATGATAGATATTCGAAAACAAGAACCAGTAGGGCTATTACGTAACTTGTTTCAATCAGTTTCAATCGTGCAAACGGCTTATTAAAACAGTTTTTTGCATATACATGCGTGCATATACAAACAGTAGTTCATTGCGAATGGAACCAATATTGCCATTGTAATGTATCTATTGATTTAGAGGCTGTTTTCAAGATTGAAACTCATTGAAACAAGTTACGTAATAGCCCTACAGGTCCTTAGTTTAGACTATATTATGACCACAAAACAGATACACAAAGTTATTTCGTATTACCTCAACCTTTTTTCAACAATTGAAGTAATACATGTTGTTGCAATAATTATTATTTCACGAAAATAGGCAGACATACAATATTGTGCGTGGCACAAGTAGGAAGTAGACAGTAAAAAGTAGAATGGTGTTGCTATGCATTGCATTTTTCAAATAGACATTTCCAGCCGATTATGTGAAATAGGGCCTTTCACAGACGGAACATTTACAGGGCGCTCAAAACTTTTGACCAAGGCTGTTTATATTGATTGTTTGTAGTTAAATACTAGGTACTGTTTCTGTGATGCTATAAATGTGATATTTATTGTATCTTTAGATCAATTATGTTGACAACAAATTATGTCTTATACATTATCTTACATTTAGAAATAATATAATATTATTTACAATAAATAAAATGGTTAAACTCGTACCTACAATAATGTCAACGTTATCATATAAATTAAATTATCCACAAAAACGAATATCACATTTGTAAGTTATACCTAATTTGTGTCTTACGTAATACATTATTAACTAAATGAAACTTTACAACTAAACAAGTACCTACATTATACAGGTGTCCAGTAAGTAATACGATAAACTTAAGGGGGAGATAGGTGGGTCACCTACCAAATATACAAAAATTACCTCAGTAAAAATGACACCATTTTCGTGATATTTATTATCAAAAGTTAAAAAATCAATACATAAACTTTAGAAATATCTAAATATTTCGAATGGTAACCTTTTAAATGGTAACCCGCCCACATATCTCCCCCTTATTGCCGTGCTACTTACCGGACATCCTGTATACTTTGATAGAGAATATGTGTCACGCTCTGAGAGATTCCAGAGTAGTTGTAGATTCGAGTGAAGTTTTTATTTTTAAAAATATTAAACAATTTATGGTCAGAGTATGGACGAATTAATACCTAACTTGATGAAAAATTACTGCTATAGATTACGTAATAAAAATGTTAATTTAAATTTAATTGAACTCAACCTAAATTAATTCCTAAACAACATCTTATATTATGATATTATACGTCTTTCAAATGTGACTAGTTAAAGTTTTCAATACTTATAAAATCTAACATAAAACATCAGAAAGATTTCACTGTCTTAAAAAATAAATTCTCACGGTAACAAAGATAATTAACCTACCTTATGAATTAATTTTCGGATACGATTACATTTATGTACATGATTCAATATCTATGTTTGGCATATTGCACCCCTGTTTCCATGTTATTCGTTTGCTTACACGGCTAAATTACTATCACTGGTAGCGATACCAACTTTCCCCTAAGTGGGCGCCTCCTCAATTTGGTCGAGTATAACATTATTGGGCTCCTGAGTCCTATTCAATAGAAAATCCAGATCGTTAGATATTTTGTTTAGCATTCTATCGGTTTCTGGACTATCGTACGCTTTGTTCCACTCTCTATTCACTTGTTCTATGTCGGATTTCTTATCGTCTTTCACTTCGATGGACGGGAGGGAAGTGCTGGACGCGAATTCTTGGTTTTTACTCTTTTTTAAACAACTTTTAATGGGAGGGGAGGGGATTTTTGATACGTCTGGGTTGGACTGGACGCAAATTGTGCAACTTTCTTTTGAGGTGTCAAATCTTTTTTCTGTGTAGGGTTCGAAGTCTACGGAGCACGTTAGAAGTGGGGTGGATGACTCCCGAGGTGGTGGGGTGTTTAGTACCCCAAGTTCTAGACAGACCCTGGCCATGTACTCCTGCTGGGGTGGAGCGTGTGGAATGAGATCGCAGACCGCGTGCGTCGTGGTTATGTGGTGATCATTGTAGTGGTGCGGACTGAGCACAGAGTCTTTGTACTCAACGCATCGAACTATGTCCGCACGGCTGTCGGGGTTTGATTGTCTCCTGGAAATGTACAAAGATTTATTTATAAGATCTAGCTTTCTGCTCCGTGGTTTCACCCGATAATCCGTATTTTACTATTTTAGGGAATGGAACAATGTTCGACTATCTCTTAGATTTCTAAGACGTCTTCATCATATAAATTTGTTTACTCTAGGTTTTGGCGATTGTTAAACTACGGTCTGTAACCTATATTATTCTACCACCTCATAAGACAAAGTATACCTGTGCAATCTAGCTGGAGTCTCCAGCCCTGGTGCTCTCCAGTACGATGTGACTGGTGAGACAGGTGACGAAGACGTCTCCAACATGCCGACACCACCTCGACTCTCAACCTCGCCGCCTTGCTTTATGTACACTGTAATGTGGACATTATTGCGCAATATTAGGGTTCGATTTTGTAGAATTGGATAAGTGCTCTGTCTGAATAAATATAAAATTAATAATAGTGTAGAGGCCAGGAAAGTATGGTGTGCAAATATGTGTAGTGAGAAGTGAGGTGAGAAGCGTGCTATGTATGTGTAGTGTCTAGAGAAGTGTAGTGCTGTGAGCAGTTGGCAGTGTATTGGTGGATACATTTTTTTAAAACTCATTTAAAATTTTTTGAAAGTCTATTTTGACCTACTTCTATTTACGTTATAATTCTGACTATCAGGCAGGCGAGTCACTCATGGTAAATGAGTATTCGCCTATAAGTAAAAGTCATTCTTTCTCGACATTATTGCGTAATGGCAAACCTTTGGATACCGCAGTGTGTAGTGTAGTGAGCAGTGTGTTGGGAAGTGTGCAGTGTAGTGTGTAATCAGTGAGAAGTGTGTAGTTTAGTAAAGTACTGACGGCTAAGTGAGGTGTCTCCCACAGGCGAGTGCTGGCAGTGCCGGTGCCCCGGTAGAGTGAGCAGGCGGCGCGCCCAGTGCAGGCACTCCTCGTCGCGGATCACGTAGCATACTATCATCGCTATACCCTATATGTTCAAACATTTGTTACAAGTCACTAACTGATATTACGTTGAACATGTTAATATTTAATTTGCTATGTTATTGGTTACAGATTGTATTCGGTTAGCACTCGTTTTGAAAGTAGGCTACGGTAGGTTACAGTAAGCGCTAACTATCAGGCGGTCCGTAAAAATATTTTGGGTATTATATTTTTACTTAATTTTAGTTAGACTAAATATGACATTGCAGAAATGGTTAAGTTATGGACCAAAATATTATAATGATCGAATACTGATTATGATTACGTATTAAATTGTATGTCTCACAATATCTTTAAATAATATTATAATTAGTTAAATCTTATCTAAGTATTCGTTGGTTGTATATGGTAGTCCACACTAACATTAGCAAGCGCAGCTGTCGATAGTGCAGCGACGTGTGTGACCAGCCTGTCTCCAGGCTGCGCGTACACGACGCCCGCTACTTGAGCGATTGACGTCGTTAACAGCAGCACTAGTGTATGTCGAACTACACGGCTTCTGTGAAAATTCCAGCTTACTTCAGTACTTTTTCTGTCTTTTGGATTGATTTCCAAAGCTTAGAATATAACTGTCCAATGCAGCCGGAAACCACTGTCGAAACATGTACGAGTATATATCACCTCAAGAAGTCTTCCAGGCAGGAAATGAGCCGATACTGTGTGTGTGTGATAAAATATTGTAATCCATGTTGGATTTGTCAAGCTAAACAAATTTTACTGTGGGATCTTTGAAATATCCAAATTAATTTAAAATGTTTCGTAGTAAAATTAAACTTTACTCGATAAATATTGGCTTGGGAAGTTGTTGTCAGGAATGAGCTCCAGGCAAGTATAAGGGGGGCATCGGCGTCGGTCCTTTGGAGGACTCGATGCTTCTTGTTATGCACAGAGGCTGGCCACCGGTTTGTTTTAGTGGGTAAAAGCCCCACATAACCCATCTCCAATCCCTAATGTAATTGAGTATTTCACCTCAAAAATCCCACTAAGTATCTTCTAATATTATAAATGTGAATTTTTGGATGGATGTTTGTTACTCACTCACGTCAGAATGGCTGAACGGATTTTGATGAAACTTGGCACACAGATAGATCATATCCTGGAATAACACAATACTTTATAAAAAAAGGTTAAGATCCCACGTGAAACCGCGGGGTACAGCTATAAGGTATAAAGAACGTAAGTACCGATCATTCAAATAGTTCCTCCTGTGTAGCGGCAGCGGTACAGGCACCTTGTGTGTGACGGTGCGCAGGCGCAGCGCGGCGCTGAGTGCGAGCGCAAGGCACAGCACTGCGAGCAGCGCGCTCGCGCCCGCACACACGCCCGCCGCCGCCGCGCCCACCTGTAGCGGCGCGCCGCCCGACACCCGCGCCGTCAGGCACGCCAGGGTACACACACCTGTAAGGGAACATATTTCATAAACTACATCTCTTTTTGTGTAGTTATCTGACTTGTACCTTAATATTTATATTCTATCTATATTTTTTTCATAAACTTTATATTATGTTTTCATTTTTAAAATTTCAACACATTGCACATAATATTAGTGTCCAAGTGATGCTCGTTTAGTGTACAGCTAAAAATCAACGAGACCCGTCACAACATATTATGATGTGTGAATATTCTTGATAGCTCTTGATTTTTGTTTAATAAGTTTATTTAAGTGTTAAATTTATAGGACCTTTCTTAAAGTAAACCAAGAGTAGGCAACGCGCAATAGTAAATTCCAAAGGTTCTTACCTGCCAGTAACCCGATAGAAGGTGCCCGCTGCACTCTACCAGCGAGTTCAGCCTGCAGCAATAAAGGCTGAGCACATAGAGCTGCACAACCGGCACACCAACATGCAGCGCAAACCCAGCCCAAAGTTCCGGGACACGCTTCCTCCTGAGGGTTAAAATACATACTGAGTTGAAATGTTTTTCTCATTTGAAGAGCCAGTAATCATCAAAAACAATAATTAGGGTACAGCAAAAAGCGACGGTGAACACTTACCATCAGGTGAACTATCTGCCTGATTATCACGATTGGATTCAATATAAAATACTGTTACTGGGTTAATATTTCACCTTATGGAATCACCAAAAAATATTGCGTAGGTACATAACAAAATTTATGACGAAATCAATTGTGAAAATACCTACCTGTCGCGTATCACACTCGAGCAGTGCCAACATTGCAGCAGAATGCGTTCCTGCTGTGGCCGCCTTCAATAACACGGGTAATCTAGCCTTTCTTCCAGGGGCTAGACCGAGTAGTTGCAATGCGGCTGCAACTAGACACATCGCTCCGGATAGGCTGACTGTTATCCTGACTACGTCTCGAAGGTCTTTCTCTGCATCTGTCTAGAAATTGGTGAACGGTAAAAGATGTCTTGTTACTTTTTACAATAAAGACAAGAATTTGTCCACCGAGCTGGATAGTCAAAACAAAAGCAATTCTTTACTATTCTGCAAATTGTTTATTAAGGTATTAGATATGTGAAGCAAGTAAGAGGATTGGGTACTTTTATTAATTATAATAAAGAAAGTAGTAATGGACTTACAAGCGTAGATCTAGCAATAGTGAAGAGTCCAAAGGTCCCAAGGCCCCGACATCGACACGACACATGAGTTGGCTCCGAAACTCGAACTTCACACACCTTTGTGCTCCAAGCTCTTGGTTCTAGTGATGTACGAAGGCCGCAAGCTAGTTTTGATGCTGGAAAAGTGGCAAAAGAAGAATTGTAATCAATAAGGGAGGGAAAGAGCAAAAAGCTTCATGAATTGAATTAATGCATTTTGAATAAACCTATAATCTAAGTGATCAACATTATACATACCAACAGCACTATAGTTCTTGACATGTGTAAACAGGAGCATGACAGTGTGTTGCAGAGTTCTATCGACTCCTATGCCACTTGCTGAGAGTTGAATTTGCTGTGATGCTAGTAGGTACTCCATCTCTCGCCCCGTCCTAGAAGTTGACTTGCTACAAACACCCGAATTAATATGTATTGAAAACAAAAATAAACAAAACAACATAACAAAATAATGAGAAATAATAATTGATAAACGATAAAGAAGAAAGAAAATTACTAATATAATTTGATATTTGGAAAATAAATAACAAAGATCAATTAAGAGAAGACGAACAATATGAATGAAAATGAATTAAAGAGTAGGCACATGACAAAAGGACCAAAGTAGCTAATATCTATCTTTACAAGGACACTTGAAATGGTAGAAGATAGATTAAAGTAGGTCGCCGAGTCTCCGTTGTGGCAAGGTTTATAGAATAGCGAGAAGAGAAATAGCCCAATGATCAAATGTAATTGTTAAGGCAGTAGTCAATTTTGAAACTGGACCAAGAATTATGGCGTGCGTGATAAGGAGGCCTATGATTTTCAGAGGGCAAAAAAGGGTTGATAATAAGAATACAAGGCAGAATGAAGTAAAATTGTGGTTGGAGGATGTAAAGGTTTTGCATTTAGGATTTCAATTAATTTTATTATTAAAATTTATTAAATTTAAATATTATTTGATTGGATTGTATCGATACTCACTTGAATTCAATAGACCTTCTCAAAGATGGCAATTTAGCAGACAAATTGTGATAGAGTACAGTGACTACTGATGCATTTCCAGTTCTGCCAACCACTTCTACGCTAGCTGAAGCAAGCATCCATTCTTCAGTTCCAATAGGATTGACTTGAAGGTCAAAATGTGCTGCGACATCGTCTCGCACTGGTTTAGTCTTGACAGTGAACTCGTGGTAGCGCTGGTCTACATTGTCTTTCATACCAGCCGTGTCTACTACAGCGTTTTGGAGGTCGTAGACTTTCTGAGAATTACGGTAAGTAAATGAAACCCATTAAAATATTTTATTATTGTCATTCTATGCCAAATTCAATCAGCAGGTGTATTAAGCATTGAAACGGTCATTAGATATATTTGGTAATTTTACTGTAATTTATGTTGAAAATATTTTCTGAAGATATTATTTCGGATCTTAATAACGTCCGACCGTCTACTTCCAAAAAAACAAAACAAACAATGTTTTTTTCTGATTTCCCCCTATCATGAATTACCTCTTCATCCAGAAAAGCGTCTGGGTGTTTCAACAGTGTATCATATATCTTCAACAGATGGTCCGCACTCCCGACTCTATCACTCGGTGTCCCAGCTTTCGACAGCAGGTATTCCAACATTTCTCTCGAGTGGTGAAGGGGTAGAGTTCCTTCGCCGGGATGTGCGGGGAGGGAACGAAGGACGGCTCCGTATTGACGGGCCACGTGAGAGACGTTGGCCCAAGAGTACCCGTAGGAGATGCGGGTAAACTAAAATGACGTTATATTTGCTGCTTAAATGGTAGACTGGTAAGCTTTTGGCATTACTACTCGTAATTGTGTATTGTTTCAAATTCCAGAGCTTCTTTGGATAGATTACAAAAATTAAATAAAATTGTCATGACCTCAATTTTCCATTGATTTTACCTGTTCGTAGATATCTCGTAAAGAATCAGCAACGCAACCAGAAAAGTCTGGCAGCATCCACTTCACACCATGCTGTCCGGTCTTGGGTTCACAAAATCTGAAAGCAAATTTCAATATTATCAGTGTGACTAGAAATTGAATACGTTTAAGTTGTTTTTGAAAAGAGTAATTGCTGAGTTTATTGCCGTTTCTTCTCAGCAAAAGCAACCTTCTGAACCGTGCGTTAGAGTCTAGACTATTCATAAGTGCTTGTACTCGTAAAGGACTATTTGAATAAAAAATTACAAGTCCTCTTAGATATATGTGAAGTTTTGCAAGTACCTTGTGGTTTCCCCATTATGTCCTGGGGGACAGGGAGCAGAAGCATGGGCTCCAGGTGCGGTTTTGGGCCACCGCAGTCCATGCGAAGCCTCGATATCGCATGCTTCATCATTCACTCCTAATGCCCACATTGTTACACCCTTAGCATTTGTGCCCGCTACTGATGATACTTGGCATCGGAATTCACCTGATCTCTGAACACAGAAAAGTTCTTACTTAGACAGCAAAAGTTTAGCTTGGACGCCATTTCACCTTGGTAATATTGATAATTAAATATCTTGGATCGGGAGGGACGACGGAGGAGAAATTTTTTCAGAAGTTTTATTTAAAGCATATTTTATGCGGATAAAATTACAATTACCTGCACATTATAAAGCTTCAACACACTACCAGCAGGATAAAGGTCCTCCCAGACCTCCCGTCCAGGTGCTAGTGGTAGTAGAGTCCTTTCCCTCGCCCAGCTAAAACCAAGGGCACCATGCACTCGACCGGCGCCAGCTAAGCATGTGATGCTGACGTTGTCTCCCTGAAATTGAAGATTGTTTATTAGATGACAGGATTTTTGCTTCAGGTGTAAGCACGAATAGCTGATATGCTACTTTTGGCTAACTGCATCATTTACGTACACTATTTTAGCAAAGGCTTGAACAGACATTGGACATCGTCGTTCCAGATATGTCTGTTTCCGTAGGTAAAAGATAAATTACATTATTCAATATTGAATTAGTGACAACCAGGAACCTTCGTCGCGGTATCCGACTTCAATACCATTGAGCTATCATCGCCTTAAAAGCAATACTATTTTTGATCCTACTGACTATTAGAAACTCCTTGAAATTCTTACCTTATTAACCGTTAATGTGGAAGGCACCAGGCGTATATCAGGTGGTCGCAGCACAGCTAACCTTAAAGCCCTGCATCTTCTCCTGCCAGCGTCGTCGGCTGAACAGGACCATCTACCGCTGTCAGGTCTTTTGGCTTCTGATACTCCTAGGACTGACATTCGACGACCAAGGGCGTCCTCTGAGACAGTTCTTGTCCATATTTCTCTGAAAGAAAAACGAAGTTGCTTTTAGTTTTGTTCGCTCAGTTTTTAATTTTGTTTTTTTTTATTCTGGATAAAGTTGTGTTTGACCACAATCTCACCATGGTAAGTGATGATGTGGCCGAAGATGGTAAGCACACAAAGCTTAGATGGGAACTGGCAAGTGCAGCTGTCGGAACACACATAGGTGGTTGGCGATAGATTTTCAACTTGAGGGTGGTAGCCAGCCAGTCGAGTACTATAAAGTACCATGTTTGTGCTGTCAATTCATTTTTTTAAGCTACTAAGTATTATATACCTTTAATATCTTTCATTGAGAATCCTGGGAAAATACAGAGTAGGTACACGTGTTTCCTTAAATAAGTTTCCATTGAATTTTTACCTTGTAGTGCCATTGAAGTTGATTTTAATTCCATCTTTGTACCACGTGAAGGCAATATCCGGGGATCCATACGCCATACAACTGAGTATGAATTCTGATCCTTCCCATACTTCAGGACGCTGGTTTACGATCAAAGTCTGTAAAAAGTAAAAAGGATTATATAAATATGTAAAGATGGATAGTTTTTGAGAAATACACATGACCTTGAAATACTGACTCGGCTTGATGATGGTTTTGAATTAATTATCATTCAAGATTTCGACCACGGTTTTTCCTAAGACAGAAAGCCTATTCCACTCTTTAGTCCATATACGATCTCTTTGCAAAATATAACGTCGCTTCGTTGCTACGTGAGTCCTTAATTTAAAGAACCAACAAACAGACTTTCGCACTAATGTAGTTATGCATCTATGTTATATATTTCTATTAAAAAACAACCTTTCAAGCCTAAGGTCCATTTGGAATCGGTGCGAGATTTTTCGTGAATTCGCAATGGACCAACAAATCTGAGCTGATTATCAAATTAAATTTTATTACATAAATGCTTTTGCCAAAAAATTTGCTGACATTGATTGGCGGGCCGGTTTTGGAATATAATTCATTCAGTATCCACATTCATCCCGTCACTCCCGTCCCTTGTTTTTTATTGGTATAAAACGTATATTTATATGTAGATATAGATTAAAAATAATATTACTTGTTGAGATTAACTAACAGACTGACAGTCCTAATTACAAATTGCCACATTTAGAAAGGGGTTTTCAACCCACGAGGGGCCAAAATAGAGGATCGAGGGTGAAACGTAGCAGCGAGCTAGTAAATAATGTTTATACCGTAACACATTAAAAATAACTATGTAATAATAATTTAAATAAGGAAAAAAAAACTAAATAATATGTTTTTTGAGTATACTTAATTCTATTATATTGTCATGAACACTAAAGGTGTGTGCATAATATCAGCTCAAATTAAGAGAGTAATAACTACAGCTGATAGGTGTTTTAACCTAGTTTCCAAACATGATTGTAAAACACTTATGTTATGTGAATGTTAAATTAATTAACACTTGCATTACTTAACAACAAAGAGATGTTATATTAATAACAAAACAATTCTGGGTAAAAATTTTGGTATTTACATCAGCAGGAGCAGTTATAATAACTTCCATTAGCAATTCTTAAGAAGCCAATGAATAAAACAAAAGGCCACCATAAACAACCATCTCTTCGCGATAACCCCAAGAGAAATGACTGCATTAAAACAAAGTGGAAATGCACGTCTAAATACAAACGAAATAATAACCGGCATTATGGTCAAATGAAAATTAATATGGAACAGAGTATGACAATTAACATGCTGAGTAAACGGTTCAACGCCTTTGTCGGTCTTAACGATTAGTAGGTATAATAAAGAGGGTGCAAAGTCAGGTTAGTGAGTTATATCTGTAGGGTGCGAACGCTATTGGCCTGCCGCCAACACTCCCGGCAAAAACACATTTCAAATAATTAAACTTACACCGAGGATACTATTGGGATCCCACCGCTACTTTTTTGTTTTAGAATTTTAAAGATTCCGAAATTGAAAAGCAGATGGGATCCAATTTTCTTAGAAGATCAATTGGTACTTATAAGACTAATTAGTTAGTCAGGGACTAATGTGAAAAATATACTGTGATGATTTACTTTTCACATAATCATGATTTCAAAGCTATGACTAAAACACTACTTTATCAAATAAATTTAAAGTGAAACAACAAATGAACTTTAAAATATATTAAATCAGTCAAGTCTGTCTGTTTATTTGTTCGATACGCTCATCTCATTCCATTTAATAGGATGACCCTTTAGCTTTTCTCTTTATTGGCGAAACGTAATTACTTTCCCAAGTTCTGTTTCCAGATATGACACTAGAAAACAGGTGTTACCTTTTGGAGATCCGAATGGGATTGCATTGGTAGAAAAAAGTCTCACAGAGGCGAGGGAATAAGGAAGATCCAAGTTTAGAAACTTGAAATATGCACATTATAAAAACATAAAACGGTTTTCAGAAATTATGGTGAAGGTAACATTGCACTGTGATGCACTATCTTGGGTGGGAATGAATTGTGAAATATATTTTAGAAGATATCTATACCTGAATTGAAGTAATCCACTCGAAGTAAGAACAGAAATATGCTCTGTTAACTTGGATTTCATCCAATTTATCGTGAGAATCGAGTTAGAAAAATCACATTTCAAACAATTAAAGTTCTAACGGGACCATATCCGAGAAGTTGTGAAGAAAAATGAGGCAATCCCTTATCTGGAGCCCCCGGGATAAAGTTTCGGGCGTCTTGATTGAGATGGACACACTTTTAACTACTACAGTGTCTAAAAGAAATTTGTTCCCTTAATGGTATTGCAAAAGTGACATTAGATAAATTTTTAAATGGCATTTGAGGCTGATAGCAACCGGGCTTCGTAACTATTTTCATATTCTTAATTCAAATGAACTCATACTCACATGTAAGCTTAAGGCAGGTTGCATGTCGAAGTGCAGCGTGGCGGGTAGAAGGCGGAGCCGGTCGGTTTTGGTTCGGGTTGCCGCGAGGCGTGCTAGGGCTGCGCGTAGGGCGCCTGCCTCTTTTCTAGCGCCCCATACTCGGAGCCAGACTGTGCGTGCGTTGTTTGTGTCTGGATTGCTGGGAGAAAATAAAAACTATGATATCGCAAAATGTATTTAGAAGACTTTCTCCATGCATAGCAAGCACAGCGACAAAACATATGAAAGTGATTTAGTCGGTAGGTATTCTTAGATTCTGCAGTATATTGATGATTTTATATGAAACAGTAGCGAAGTTAACGTACCTTATATTTAAAATTTCTAAATCATCTTCTAACGTGATATTTGATGCTTTTAAATAGCTTGTTATCTGTGAAGAAAAACATTTTTGATAATTTTTAGGAAAATAATGCTACATTTAAACGTATGGTTGGAAAATTATTAGAACTACCTGTTTAACAACTTCTTGAGATATGTTAACATTTTCTAGGTCCAAAACCTGCAGTCTGGTTTCAAATCGTGCCGATGCTGGAATATAACACCAATTATGTTTATTGAGCTAGCTCTATGATAGTCGGCCATTAACATTATTTCTTAAAAGAAATACTACTAAAGATTCTACTTACAAAAATCGGTATCCTTTGGGTTACAATCGCAAGTAGCGCTCTCTTTGCAACCTTCTGAACACTCTTCTATTCCACATTCTGAAAAAAAAAAGTTTAATATTGTGTTACTGTAATATTGTGTTTTACACACACTGTCCTGAGTTCCAAAGTTTCCTGTCATTATTAAACCAATTAAAATCAAACGTCATCAAATTCTCAAATATTATAGTTTCCTTTGTAGATACAACAATGACAGAGTTAATACCTACATACCTACATCAAGCACCTAATAAAAAAAAATGTTTTAGATCCACCTGTATCCGCGGTCACATATTTTTAATAGGTAACCACGGATACCCTAAAATATTTGTTTGGGGCCAAGTCCTGAATGGAGAATCAAAACAAAAACACCGGTCAAGTGCGATTCAGACTCGCGCACCGAGGGCTCCGTACAAATTTTGTATTTCTTTGGGAGATTTTTTTTTTGTAAGACAGTATTTGTTGTTATAGCGGCAACAGAAATACATCATCTGTGAAAATTTCAACTGTCTAGCTATCACGGTTCATGAGATACAGCCTGGTGACAGACAGACGGACGGACGGACAGACGGAAAGCAGAGTCTTAGTAATAGGGTTTCCGTTTTTACCCTTCGGGTACGGAACCCTAAAAATAATATCTTCTCTGCTTTACAAAACCGACCAGTGCGTAAATGATAAAAACACGCACCACGAAAATTACACACGCTATTTAGGTTCATTCTATATTTTTTCACTAGACAAAAATAGCAAAGTATTTCTAGAAAATACTGCTAGAATATAACGGAAAACCGCTTGATTCGAAATGAAATATAGTTATTACTATCTCCAGAGTCTCACGGAATCCTTATTAATTTCATGGAAGCGGTGCTCATATTTGGGGGATGGCCCGGATAATGCTGACAAATCACTGCATTACTTGAGGTCTTTCGCGTCATAATATTGATGTAATGAATTAACGGATATCCAATTTAATGGACTATCTTGAGCCGCTTATGTAAAATGTAGAACCATATTGTTCAACAATTAGTAAGTAACTAATTAGTGTTGCCAACTTTGAGCATGCAAACACAGATGAAAATAAAACGTTGTTAAGAAAAACAGAAAACTATCGTCGCGTTATTATACCCAGTTGGCGTGAGTTAAAGATTTGGTACTCAAAGAAACTGGTATAAGCCTTTGATGTTCCGCTTTATTCTTCAAAGCAAAGTTTTGAAAGCACACTTCTCAAAGGATTTTCTCTTTTTATTTACGTATGTTATAGGAAGCTACTTAAATGTATGTAGTTATTGTTAATAAGCTTGAGGGTGACCACAATCTGGTGTGGAAGATGGCGATGAGGCAGTATGTGGTAAGCACATTTTTTAAAGTAATATTCATATTTCAGGCCGCAGATTTTTATTTATGTCAGAGGTCCGATAACTGGCAGGCGGGTCACTAGATGGTAAGTGACTACGGTCGCCATTAGCATTACCAGGGGAATTGCCATGTTGTCGACCTTTTTTACAATTCCTTAAAGACAACAGGGGATGAATTTTAAATATTTTTTCTTAGTGAATGTCTAAAATATAAAGGGTGCAAAATTTCAAGTTTCCACCCTTAGTAGTTACATAGGTAACTCGGCCATGACAAGATCTTTATATGTATACTCTACTACACAGGATAAAAAAGTAGGAAGGATATTTTTTTCACGCAACTAGTATCGTTATATTGGAAAGTATTTCCAGATTTTTTCTTAGTTTATTATTTTTATAGAGCATACAATTGTGGGCAACATAATAATAACAGCTCCGCGCGTATTGGGGACGCGCGGAGCCTCTTCGAAGCCTCTCCCGCCTATGTTAGTCCAGCCACAGATAGATTATAGTATAAGGTCCGTTGATTGAAGGGACCCTCGATTTGTGTGAAGTTATTTTGACATTTTTGTTCAGAAACGGATGAAACAAAAAATACGGGCTTTAAAATTTTCAATAAACTTTAACTGTGCACACTTGTATAAGAGTACAGTAAGATTACATGTAGGATTGTAGGTATATAAAAAAATCATTTTTCCAACTTAAGGTTTTGAAGTCACACCAAAAGTGTGCGCAATTTTTTTTTAGATCAGTCGGTGATTGAATAATTAATAGCAAACTAAATTTAATAGCAAAATTCGACCCAAATACACTAACATACTTACTATGAAGTGAAGTTAAATAACTAGTGAAATAGATTACCTGGTGCAGCGATTTGTGATTCACATAGATCACCGGTGTACCCTGGCGCACATATACAGCTCACAGCCGCCGGACCCATCTGTCTGAAAACACATCATGTATAAAAAAATCGGCCAAGTGCGAGTCGGACTGGCGCACGAAGGGTTCCGTAAAAAAGGCAAAAAAAATCACGTTTGTTGTATGGGAGCCCCCCTTACATATTTATTTTATTTTAATTTTATTATTAAAGTAAA
This sequence comes from Ochropacha duplaris, assembly GCA_951361185.1. NCBI lineage: Eukaryota > Metazoa > Arthropoda > Insecta > Lepidoptera > Drepanidae > Ochropacha > Ochropacha duplaris. The sequence continues at coordinate 8,173,722 of OX592707.1, read as the reverse complement.
AATACAACTGAGTATTTTGTGAATATTTCAAGTGCCTACCTGTTGCCATTATTGATATCGAGCAAAAAAGGGCAAAAAAATTGCGTTTGTTGTATGGGAGCCCCCCTTAAATATTATTTTATTTTATTTTGTTTTTAGTATTTTTGTTATAGCGGCAACTGAAATACATTATTTGTGAAAATTTCAACTGTCTAGCTTTCGCGGTTCTTGAGATACAGCCTGGTGATGATATCGAGCAAAAAAGGGCAAAATATAGCGTTTTTTGTATGGGAGCCCCCCTTAAATATTTATTTTATTTTTAGTATTTGTTGTTATAGCGGCAACAGAAATACGTGATTTGTGAAAATTTCAACTGTCTAGCAATCGCGGTTCTTGAGATGCAGCCTGCTAACAGACAGACGGACGGACAGACAGACAGAGGGATAGACGGACAGACGGACAGACGGACAGACAGCGAAGTCTTAGTAATAGGGTCCCGTTTTTACCCTTAGGGTACGGAACCCTAAAAAACGAGCGAGTCTTACAGTAGTCGCATATGATGTGTAACATTTCACATTGGTAATACTATACTTGTACTATTACGTGTACTACAGCGCACGCTCATTGGTCAATAAATGAGTTTTGACTTTGAGGCTGTAAGGGATAAACCCTTTGCCTGCACTACAATAGAGGAAATAAAATTACACACTTCCGTCACTATCTGACAACCCGGCTTCCTGTTACGCAATAGGGATGTTTCCTATTTCTATTCAATAAAAAATATCTAACACTAACTCGTGTATAAAACATCTAAAAATACTCAAATATAGCGAACACATTGTAAAATTCCACCTATTTATGACTTTTAATTACCAATGTAACGACAAAGAGTAGGTCTTTTGATGGTGTTTATTTATGACGTCACAAGTATGTATTTTATAAAAACTCCATATATAAATAATCGTTTTGACATTTAATAAAAAGAAGCTGATTTGATATGTCAGTCAACATCGCTATTCTGTCTTTTTTCACGAAATCACACATGGGATCTCCGCAATGTAGGTACGCATACTACAATATTAATTAAAAAACGTAACATTTAAAAAAACCTATTATTAATTGTGTATTCAATTTCCGACACCGCAATACCAATTACAGTGGGGCTCACCCTTCTCACTTATGTTCGTTATGTTTGCTCGTAAATCACAACGTACCTAAGTACATAAACTTCTGCCATTTTAGAATGACCCTTTTTTGTCCTACAACAACGCGTGCCGACCTAATTGAGGGTATACAAAGAAAAAAAAAGGGTTTGTTTAGTCAAACTAAAAGGTAAACTTTGAATGAGACATGTTGAAATACTATTGTTACAATATATTAGAAAGGAGGTCGCGCATTCTTCTAACAGTGGATTTACTTTATTGTATGAAATTGTAATATGCCAACATTTTCCGAGCACTCCACGCGAGTAAATGCATTATACTAAGTAAACGTCGCTGGATTACTGTTACAAACTACTTCCTTATGAGAGTAGACAAGTTTGCTTACGTCCACGTAGAGATATGAAAGCAAATGGTTTAAACATCATACATAAATACATTAAACCGTTTAACAATGCAAAGTAAAATGAAAATCATGTGACGGCCCATTTCAAGAAATAGTCGCTGACAGCAGTTTCCAGTATTTCCTCGCGAAACGCTAACTTAAATAGGACGGAACCGCTTCGGAGTAATGTGTATTTAACTTGTAACGAGGGAAAGTTTCTCGCAACAAATATCGCAGAGGAATTCCGCCGTGGACCGCAGGAAATTCGTTATTCCTCGGAAATTGCAGAACATTCAAGGAAACGGGAGGCCCAGTGAATGCACGCGGGAAACAGAAATGTATTCATAACTGGATTAGGTTGATGAATTTTACTTACCTGCAGGTGCCACCGTTTTTGCACATGTTGGGCGTCCGCGGACAGAGCGGTCCCACACCGCAGTCCGCACCGGAGTACCCCTCGAAACACGAGCAGTAAAACTCACTGCGAGGCGGAAAATATTGCGGTTTCAGTTATAAATTACACAGAATAACAGCGTGGAAATACCCGACGTGACTACATTATATGAGGGCGCGTTTTTGCCGTATACTGTCGAATTTATAAACAGTGAATGACGGCACAATATTGGCTGTGGATCACGATGCTTGTCATCGACTCTATCGTACGCGTTTTGTTCTACACCGCACTAAATTATCACGCGCTATTGACTGCGTAAATGGGTTTTCAAGTGAGAAATTTCGTTGATAAATCCCTCGATTTAAAATAAAATATTCGTAAATTTTTATTACAAAAATATATTCGGGGATAATTTTTAATCTGCTCCGTTTATCGTTTTTTTGCGAGGAATTGATTGAACTTTGATTCTGCCGGAGCTTTTGAGATTAAATTATTCAAATGATTGGATATATTATAAATTTCTCTTTTAAGGATTTTTTTCTTTGAGACTTACTCAACTTGAGCCAAATAGAGAGATGCGCCAAAAGACTTATTGGCTATGAATCATTGTTGGATGCCAAATTGGATGTCTAGGATTTGGCTACACGAATAGATACTGTTTGAAGATACATGAAGGTATGTTTTATATCTTTGTTCAATTATTATGTGTATGGAGTACAAAGCACTAACTCAAAAAAATCTATGTTTCTTGCTTCCTTTCTTGGGATTAAATGTATCCTGTATTTTATTATAGACGAAAATCCAATGTTCGTCCATATGTTTATTTTTAAAGAGTAGGTATCGGTGTGTTCTGGTAGTTGCTCGTAACAGCCAGTTGCAAGTATTCACTCACCATCAAGTGACGCGATTGTTGACAGACTTCTGATATAGAAAATAAATGTTTTAAATACTTTTTTGAAGGAATATACTACACGACTAGCTGTCCTCCGCGGTTTCACCCGCGTTCCCGTGGTATTATCTTTTCCCGGGATAAAAATATAGCCTATATTACTCAGGTATAATGTAGCTTTATAATGGTGAAAGAATTTTTAAAATGGGTTGAGTAGTTTTTTAGTAAAATCGTAACAAACAAACAAAAAATCAATTTTTTCCTTTTTATAATATTAGTTTAGTAATGGAGACTTACTTATAATCTCGCTTAGCATAACAATGGCCCAGCAGTCGGCATTCAATGGCACTACAGGATGTTGGGCCTGAAGAGTCCGTGGGCCCCCGAACAGCATACGTCACGTTGAGTCCAAATACTGAAAGGAGGCCCAGAGCTCTTAACTGGGTCCCCTCTAGCCTGTTTAGTGTGAGCTCCACAACGAGCACTGGACTTTGGACCTGAAAAAAAAAAAGATGTTGATAAAATGTTTATTCATTCAAATACGTACGTACTTATGAGGGATGTTGCCTATATTCATTAAAAAATATCTAACAGTGAATAAAACACCTAAAAATATTCGTAAATAGCGAACACCTTGTAAAATTCAACCATTTTATGATTTTTAATTACCAATTTAACAAGCACACACGCAAGTATATCATACAAACCTCCATACATAAACTATCGTTTTGACATTTAATAAAATGAAGCTTATTTGATATGTTAGTCCACTTCCCTATTGACAGACTCTAACGCTCAGTTTGGAAAGATGCTTTTGCTGAGAAGATCATTAAATGATCATTAAATAAGAAATTGCTCTTTTTAAAACAATATTACAATAATTACGCGGTGAAGGTCGTGGGTTCGAATCCTACAATGAGCTCGAGCTTTCGGTGAAGGAAAACATCGTGAGGAAACCATAGCACAGTGGTAGGGTACTTTGTAGTACCCGTCTGGCTGGCTACCACCCTCAAGTTGACAATCTGTCGCCAAGCACCTATCGGTGTGTTCCGACAGCTGCACTTGAGAGCCAGTTCCTATCTAGGCTTTGTGTGCTTACCACCTACGGCCACATTATCACTTACCATAGTGAGATTGTAGTCAAACACAAGCCTATCCAGAATAAAAAAAATTACATAAAAAGCGTCCAGTAAAAGGGAGCGCTGCGACCAAGCATTATCGCCATTTATATGTTCGCTTCTATGCACATTAAACCGGTATTTTTAATTTTATTATAAATAAGAAATTATTAAGTGATGGAGAATAGAATATTTGATAATCATGTGCAGCAATAAATTGGTATTAATAATCACAACTACATTATACTCAACACTATTCCGTTATAATCAAATACAAATATTGAAGCACCCTTCGCGACAGCTACGGTTAGAATATCATATAAATGTAAACCAAACATCTCGGCACCTATCTCACTGCAGATATTTGTACAAAGGCATTTCTTATGTAAATTATGAGCGTTTAAATATAAAGAGAAAAGGGAACATGACAAGAAACTTAAAGTAACACCCTATCGAATTATTTATGAAGGCATCATTCAGAGCCTCTTGGCTGGCTTCTTGAGTATCAAGAATTACGGAGTAGGGAATAGGCTTTGGCAAATCTCCAGACGCAGTTTTTTTCCCCCTCTGTGTAATAATGTAACGAGACAGCATCGTGTTATGAAGTTATTTTTTGACATAATGTCATGTTTATAAGCGTTTATCATGTTAAAGATTTTGACGTTCATTGTGAAGTTAAGGTGATACGTAAAAAATAAATCATAGCTTGATGGGCGTGGTTTAACAGTGGACGCGAGGAGCGCCACGCATAGAAACATCGGGAACGCACCGCAAATATTATTGTGTGTGCCTGTGCCTGACAGTGTTTTGAAGTTTTAGAATAGAGGAGGCATGGAGCCGCAATAATACAATGAATTTGTTTATTTCTCTCTGAATAAAACTAACTTATTATCTTTATTTGGCTCGGCCCTAATTTAAATATATATTGATTAAATATCTAAGTAATTAGTACTAGCATAAACAGAGCTTATATTCATTTTTAATGACTAATATACATAATTATCTAAATACTGAAATCATATTCATACTATAAATGCGAAAATTTGTGTGTTTGTTTGTACTACAACAAACTTTCGCATTTATTTGTACCACGTAGCTCCGTAAAAGCTGAACGGATTTTCAAGATATATGTGTAGTAAGTTACTTTTAAAATGGGGGGTTGAGAAGTCAAATTTTCTATAAATAGTTTTCTTTTTATTAATTTTTAAACATAAATTTTTAAAAGTGCTGTATGTAAAGTTAATTTTGTAAATTTTGAAATTCAACCCTTAAGGGGGTAAAAAAGGGGTTGTAAGTTTGTATGAAAGTCGATCATTTTTTAAGCTAGAATCATGAAACTTTGTTCTTAGACTAACAATTACAAAAGAAAAATACCGGTCAAGTGCGAGTCGAACTCGCGCACCGAGGGTTCCGTACAATCTTGTCAATAGATTACGTTTTCGATTACCTTATTTGAGGTTTTTGCCAATTAAGCTAGACCTCTAAATTATATGAGCGCCGATACAACTCAGAGGTCTATCTTAATTGGGGCTTACTATGTATGTATGGGGGCACCCTTTAATTTTCATCTTTTTCCAATTTTGGAATTTTTCCATTATTTGTGCTGTAAGACCTTGCTTTTTGCCAAATTTCGTGATTCTAGGTCAACGGGAACTACCATATAGGTTTTCGACCCAAAACCTATAGGATACTTACGGTTGACCTAGAATTGTCAATTTTGGTTAAAAGCGAGGTTGAAAGCGAAAAAAAGTTGAAAATTAAGGTAAATTTTGGTACTTACAAGTTTTCGCGAAAATCTCAATTTGCCGATATCTTTTTATCGTGTTGACTCAGGACCTTGATTTTTATACACCCAATAGGGACTATAGACCTCAGTATTCATACTTACTTAATATTATAAATGCGAAAGTGTGTCTGTTTGTCTGTCTGTCTGTCTGTTACTTCTTCACGCTTAAACCGCCGAACCGATTTCGATGAAATTTGTTATGAGGATAGTTTAAGTCCCGGGAAAAAACATAGGATAGTTTTTATCCCAGAAATCACCCTTTAAGGGGGTGAAAATGGGGTCGGAAGTTTGTATGGGAAATCAATTACCGCTGAACCAAGTTTTTTTTGTCTGTCTGTTACTTCTTCACGCTTAAACCGCCGAACCGATTTAGATGAAATTTGGTATAGGGATATTTTGAGTCCCGGGAAAGAACAAAAGGATAGTTTTTATCCCAACAATCACCCTTTAAGGGGATGAAAAGGGGGGTGGAAGTTTGCATGACAAATCAAATACCGCTGAACTAAGTTATTTTTGTCTGTCTGTTAGGTACTTCTTCACGCTTAAACCGCCGAACCGATTTAGATGAAATTTGGTATAGGAATAGTTTGAGTCCCGGGAAAGAACATAGGATGAATTTAATCCCAGAAATCACCCTTTGACACCTCAAAAAAAGTGAAAGGGGGGGGGGGGGGGGGGGGTGGATGTTTGTATGTGAAATCAATTACCGCTGAACTAATTTCTGTCTGTCTGTCTGTTACCTCTTAAGGCTTAAACCACCGAACGGATTATATGAAATTTGGTATAGGGATAGTTTGAGTCCCGGGAAAGAACATAGGATAGTTTTTATCCCAGAAATCACCCCTTAAGGGGGTAAAAGTTTGTATGGGGAATCAATAACCGCTGAACTGATTTATGACTGTCTGTCTGGATATTTATGAAAAAATCAGCCAAGTTCGAGTTGAACTCGCGTGGACAGGGTTCCGTACAATGCCAAAGTCAGTGAATGTATTATGATGAGTTTACCACTTTATTTTCAATTGATAGAATTCTCATAGGTTAGGTGTGATGAATAAAATCAAAACTATTTATTTTACAATACTAACAAAAATATATTTAAGATTCTAAGAAAACGAGCCCTTTCATTTTCTATATGACACAGTAAGGTTTGCAAAACATTTTTTAAATTTCCTGAGTACCTAATTTGTCCCCTAAAATTACCCTTATTTAAAAAAATATATATTTACTTTGCACATCCGTGTTTGGGTCATAGAATGGAGAATGTTACTAGCTATGCCAAATCGGTTGAAAGTTTGTTACAGTAAAGCTTGTATGTATACAAATACACTAGTTTTTGCTGTAGTCAAAAATACCTATTAGTTTTGATTTTACAGGCATTTAAACTTACGATAAAATCGAGTCCCGCTAACAGTCACGTGACCGCATTTGACGTCAATGTGCAACACTCGCTCATAGCGGAGCGTTGCACATTGACATCACACCGTCACACAAGTATGTCATATCGAGTACGAGTCCGCATCGCACGTTTACTTCTATAAATCGGAAACTAATTGACGTAGCGAAGTAATTCTTTCACTTGTATTTTAGATTTTTGACAGAGAATATGGAGAGCTAATATTCAAAATTAGGTAACATTCTTCGTTACACCATCCTACCAAATTTCACCTGATTTGGTCGACTAGATTCGGAGCAAATGTCTGTGACATGTCCGGATAGACAGACGCACGAGTGGTACTATAAAGGTCCGTTTTTTTGTACGGAACTCAAAAGCAGATTGGATAAAAAATAAGCTACGCAAATTACTAATTCCACGCGGACGGAGTCGCGGGCAAAAGCTAGTCTGGTATAAATTTCAACTTGCTAGGTCCACCCGTTCCTGAGATAATCGGTGGTGACACACGGACAGACAGACAGACAGACAGACGGACAAGAGAGTGATCTTATAAGGGTTCTTTTTTTACCTTTTGAGGTACGGAACCCTAAAAACACGTATTTTAGCGTTTTTTTTAATTCTACCCCTGAGGGGGTGAACCGGGGGTTGAAAGTTTGTATGGAATTCCGTCATTTTTGAAGCTAGAAGCATGAAACTGTGTTTTTAAGCTAATAATTAGAAATAAAGAAATACGTGTTTTAGCGTTTTCTTATATTCCACCCCTGAAGAGGTGAAACGGGAGTTCAAAGTTGGTATGAAAAATGAGAAGACCTGACTCACTGACTTATCAACGCCCAGTCTAAACCCTAGGACCTAGACAGCTGAATTTTTACGTCGGTGTTGTTATTAATATGTGGACGAGGGATTAGAAATGAGTTTTTAAAAAAATATTTAATTCCATATTTAAAAATGACAATGGCGACTCTATTCTTCTGTTTTCCGATTCACATGTATGCTCCAAGGTCAGCTCCAGAGGCGTTGTAATTTTGTAACCTATATCATGTAATGTTGATCGGTTGGCTCTGTAAAATCAAATTTGTATATAAATATTAAATTTTCAGAAATAAAGTCCCCTGAAAAAACTCTTATTCAAGCCAAGATGATTTATATTATACTAGTGGGCCCAGCAGACGTTGTCCTGCCCTGAAAATAAGCGATTTCAACTCCACCGATTGTGAAACTAAAACATCATCTGTCAGTCCGATCTCGAGACATGTCAAAAAGTCGTTCAATACAAAAAAATAATTTTCTTCATTATTCTTTTTTCGTGATTTTTTCGTATTTTTTAATCCTATGTCCGTCTCTTGGTCCTAAGCTACCTCCCCACCAATTTTCAGCCAAATCGGTTCAGCCGTTCTTGAGTTATAAATAGTGTAACTAACACAACTTTCTTTTACGAGTATATTATATAGATATCAACCATACAGAGACTGGATAAGGTCTAAGATACATACAATTATTAATAACATTTATTATATACCTAGTTATAATAATTATTCAACATGCTATTTATTATAAATGTATTGTATACTCACTTTTTATTTTCCGTCATTTTACGAGCTTTTTCTCTGAGGCGTTTTTTTGTGTTGGAATTTGCTTATTTTTCGTTGTCTTTTAGACTTAATTCCCATATCGGTAATGTAATGATACACATTATTCAATAGTCAAATAAAATAAAAATTTGGAGACGCACTCAAACAAATACAACAATAATATTTATGAGACGATTCGACAGATCTATCACTGACAAAGCCTGCAGGCCGACTGACTCTTTGGCCGACTGGGCGCCACTGGGCGGAGCTACGAAAGTGACAGAGTTATTTACTTCCAGATGCGAAGAAAGAGAGCGCAACAATGCGCTCGCTCCCAGATAAAAAAACGTAAGCGCCAAACCAAATAAAAATTGATTAAAAATTAATTACGCTAATTTATCAAAAATATTTTCAAGCAGACTTTTTAAATACCTAATACCCACATTTTGAATGGAGTTAAGCTATGAAATTCATTATGATTTTAGAATAAAATGCAAAAATAAAAGAAAGAAGAGGTCTTTTCGGAATTAAATTCTATCGAGGCAATGTAATCCAATCGTGTTTTCACGTCAACCAAACTATTAATCAAATAGTCAATAAGCATATTATCCAAAAAAAAATATCCATTAATTATGCCATAGTGTAATAAAACTATTTCAAAAAGCTCAATTTTTTTTTGGTATCGTCTTAATGTAGGAAAAATATGGCATTTAGTGTTCGCGTAGGACTGGTCGGAATTTAAACATTTAAAAAAAAATGTGATTCCAATTTTTTTTATTAATAACACATTTTCTCGTCATTAGCTACTTAAGAAAGAAAAACAAAAGAAAATCGGTTGACAAATACTGGAGAAAAAGGGGTAAAGAAAACAATTAAATACCCGGTTTTGTCTTGATAACCTAGGAAATGAACGCTGGGTCACAAAATAGAATTGTGCCAAGTCTATTATTCAAATTTCCGTACATGGTCAACGTAACAGTAACCAAGGTTTATTCAGTGATATTTATGCAAAACAGTGACCGTTATTTGATCAGTTGAGTGCAACGGCTCACATTTAGGTCGAGAGTTAGAAGGTGGGCGTGGAGATAACGGAAGCAAAGCGTTTGTGAATCGCTTATAGTTCTAATGGTATGATCCTGATAAAATTTTACTTAGCTAATAATCTGGTTGTGACACGTTTAAATGATTGTATGGATACTTTTTAGCGGGATCTTGCGAAGTGTACGTTTGCGTTTTCGTTTTATTTTAATTAAATCGTGCCTTTTGAGTTTTATTTAATAATATCTGTGGTGTTTCTAGTGCACCAGTTAAGTGAATTGAAATGAAAGCGTGTATCGTGACTTCTCAGGTTGTCCCAAAAAGTCCGTGAAAAGTTTTACCTAACCCTGACTTGTACGGACGATGACTAAATGAGAATAAAAAGATTAATTACTGTCTTAAAATTAAGGGTTTATCTATATTTCATTATTAATACCCCTCAATAAGAAAAACACTGCAAATCGCAACCACGAAGGCTTTGTTAACTGTTTTTAAATACAAGAAGCCAAAATATTACTTGTCACAATAATTATTCTTAAATTTACATTGAAATTTAGAAATAATTATGAAGTTATGTATTACACAGTCTGCATAGCCGTAGCCTGTAGTGTTGCAAGCACGGAAAATACATGAAAATTCTAAAGTCGTGTGTCCCTATGGAGCGATAACTTAGCGAAGCGACCGTGTTGAGTGTAGCCAGTCAACTTTATAATACAAAGATCATGTTGTTGGGAAATTTTCGAGCTAGTTTATATTCAAATATGAATGAAATTACGGTTAAGGAAAATATGAATTTAATGTAATAAAATTCTGATGCGTAAAAACATATATTACATCCCAGAAATCTGTCTCGGATTAAAAAAAACATGAATCCTACTAATATTATAAATTCGAAAGTATGTTTGGATGTGTGTGAAGATGTGAAGATGTTTGTTACTCTTTCACGCAAAAACGACTGGATGGATTTTAATGAAACATAAGCTACATTTATCCCGGGAAAAGATAAGACCCCTCGGGAACGCGGGTGAAACCGCGGGGAACAGCCAGTCGTTCGTAGAGTTGATGATTTTGTGCAATTTTATTACTTAGGTATCATGCCATGTTCCAGCCAGTTTTTTATATGCATATATATTTTTTTTATTGTATAGGTTTGCGTTTGACCACAATCTCACTTGATCTTAGGTGATGATGTAGTCTACGATGGTGCACGCTTACCTAGAAGTAACCTATTCACTCGACACTTGAAGACTCCCAGGTTGTAATTATCGGGAAACACAGACTCAGGCAAGGAGTTCCACTCCTTTGCAGTACGCATGATGAATGATGAAGCAAATCGCTTCGTGCGTAAAGATGGAATGTCCACCATGTAACGGTGGCGCATCGCCGTACGTCTGGTTGTCCGATGGTGGAACGGGTTTGGTGTAATCAAGTTGTGTATGTGTATGTTGTATATGTGTGGGAATAAAATATAAACCTTTCGAACCGTGCATTAGAGTCATTAGAATCTGACAATTCATAAGCGCCTGTGAAGGCATGAATAAACATTTCATTTCAAGGGCTTGCGACTAGCTTATGCAGGTTTCAAATACTCTCGGTTAATAAGGTTTCATTGTATAAGCAAGGAAACATACACCCCGGCAGTATATTCAACTGCTCCGTAATATAAAAAGATGCCGTGCAGTATTCGCAAATAATTATGATTCTACATCACTATTAAATAGGAGTACTTTTGTAAAAGTTTTATTTGTATTTATGAATAAAAAATATTCCCAATGAGACCTGAAAGTTAATGTCATTGACTGAACAGCGAAATAATAATCAAATGCTAATTATATCAAATAATCCGACCGTATCAAAATGCTGCCAATGCAAATAAACAAAATATAAATTAGCGACAAAGGAGCCAGCATTTTCAAGCTCCTATGCTCGTTGAACTTACAAAGTCGGTGAAAGTGTACCTAATTACGAAAGTTCCCGACGAGTCGTTACAGTGAGTTATGATCGTTATGTGGGTCGTGGGTAACATAAAATAATTCTTAATACATTTTCCTTTATGTGTTATTAGAAATATCGTTTTGAAGTTTAGCTTTGAGCCGGTGTTTGATGAAAGTATTCCCAAGCCTTCTTGTCAAAATAGTACACAATTTTATTTGATACCATATTGTATAAGTATAATTCGTGACAAATATGACTTTTTGTTTACCTCCGCTATGTTTGTGGTGGTAAAAGTTACTTTAGTAATTCTATTGTGGTATGTACATATTTTTTTTAATTCTAGATAGGCTTGTGTTTTGACCACAATCTCACCATGTTAAGTGATGATGTGGCCGAAGATGGTAAGCACACAAAGCCTAGATGGGAACTGGCTCTCAAGTGCAGCTGTCGGAACACACCGACAGGTGTTTGGCGACAGATTTTCAACTTGAGGGTGGTAGCCAGCCAGTTGGGTACTACAAAGTACCCTACCACCGTGCTTTGGTTTCCTCACGACGTTTTCCTTCACCGAAAGATCAAGCTCATTGTAGGATTCGAACGACCATTCCACGACCTTCGCCGCGGTAATCGACGTCACTTACCACTGAGCTATCATCGCCTTAAACATGTACATAACATAATATAAAACTACTCGGTGATACTGTAGCTTAACCCCGGGCTTGCGGCTGGGACGGTCGTCCCAAAACTATTTAGAATAAAATAGAATTCCAAGAATCACGATTAATATTTATAATATTGAAGAGTTATGTTTGTATATTATGTTTTATATTCAGACAGCACTTTTCATTGTCAGACTGTAAAATACGGGTTGAAAGATAAATTTTGCAAAGAAATATATTTGTATGTTTGGACACGTTAATCTCAGAAACATTTAGACCGATCAAATAAATTAAAATAACAATATAACACTATCAAAAGAGCAGAACATTAAAAAAATCTACATTTTTACTATTATATTTTTGATTGCCTCAGGAACGCGGGTGAAACCGCGGGACAAACGTTACATATAAAAGCGTCTCCAGACTCCAGTCACTTGTCTCAAAAATATGGATTTACGACCACTTTTCTTTGAGCCAGGCTCAAGTCTCGTCCCGCATTGTCCCAGACGACCTATTACAACAATGACAGACAGCCTTTATCTCCGTATAATGGCATTAACTCATCAACACTTATTAGAAACAGTATAGTTCATTGCTTAGCAATCCGTAACTGGATTACGTAATACTTTTTGTAAAAACATCGAACAGTCTGCTCCTAGAAAATAAATACCATTGCAAACTTAAATAAAAACTGGCAATAAAATCGCGTTTGTTGTATGGGAGCCCCCCTTAAATATTTATTTTATTTTGTTTTTAGTATTTGTTGTTATAGCGGCAACAGAAATACATAATTTGCGAAAATTTCAACTGTCTAGCTATCGCGGATCTTGAGATACAGCCTGGAGACAGATAGGGGATGTTTTTTTTTTTAAATGTTGTTTATATGTATTTAATTTTCTTCGACGGTTTTAAAAATGTTACCGCACGTTATGGTAAGTAAATATTAAGTAATATGCATTGTGAACTGTAGTGCAATTTAGGTTGCGGGGAGAGTGAGCAATTTTCAACGCAATTTCAGAATCTGTGGACGTTAAAATAAATTCAAAATGGCAGTGAAACGAAACGCTTAAGTTTTATTTTCCAAGCGGGTTTTCAGAATACGCTACACGAATTAACATTTAAAGCTAATTGCGGGGGTAAGAGTGTTTCAGTGGGTATAACATTTATTTTAACTTTTTTTAATTGCACGTAGAATTCGCAGCGTTGTTGTTGCATACTCGACAATTATACAGCACTAGCTTTCTGCTCAGAGGTTTCACCAGCAATACCCTATTTGACCCTGTCAGAATTGAATATTTTTTTTTTTGTCACTAGTGACAACGAGGCAGGCGGGTCACCTGAGGGTATGTGACTACCGTCGCCTATAGACATTAGCAATACCAGGGGGACTCCCAACGTGTTGTACACCTCATTACAATGCCTTAAAGGCAAGGGAATTAAAGAAAAAAACCGGTTAACCCCAGGGGACTAGGCTGTGCATTGATTAGGACAGTCAACGAAGAGCCTTGCTCTTTAAATGTTACATTACAAGTGTATACTCGACTTTTATATAAAGGCGAAATAACACTCACTGATTAATCACAAAATCTCAGAAATGCTACAAATCAGATTTTTCGGGTAGATAGTTTGTTTTTTTTTTCGTCACGTCGTCGTTTTACGTGGTCTTTCATTCCACGCACGCTAGACCTGTGGAATCGACTTCCAGCGGCGGTGTTTCCGAACGGACACGACTGAGGGACCATCAAGAAAAGAGCAACACACCCTCTGGGCGTTGCGGGTATGCATGGGCGGTGGGGATCACTTAACATCAGGTGACCCGTATACTCTCTTAATAGGGGATTAAGAAAATAAAGATTGAAGATAAGGAGTAGGTATCCGCTAAGAAAGGATTTTTGAAAATTCCATCCCTAAAACGTTCGCTCGGGAACGCGAGTAAAGCCGCGCGGGACAGTACGTACCTACATATTGTATTAGTGGATCTTTGATAAGATAAAGTATTGTCAACCCTGAGTAATTCTAATAGATACTTTCCTTGGAGAGATAGTGGTCAAACACTTGAAAAATCTTATGTGAAGACCTTAATAAGAGTTTATCCAGACCGTAAGCTAAGCCCATCAATCTTAATCTGTCTAAACCTTTAGGCGTGATTGAGTTACAGACATACGAAATACTTTTACTTGATGTAGTAATCATTGGAGTAACTTGACGGTAAATAATGGGCACACATAACTAGGATGTAAAAATATATAATAACTAGCTTTTGCCCGCGACTCCGTCCGTGTGGAATTAGTAATTTGCGTAGCTTATTTTTTATCCAATCTGCTTATTAGGGTTCCGTACAAAAAAAAACGGTCCTTTATAGGATCACTCGTGCATCCAACCAAAATTAGGTGAAATTTGGTTGGATGGTGTAATTCTATGACCCAAACACAAATGTATAATGTATTTTTTTTTAAATAATTGTAATTTTCAGAGACAAATTAGGAAATTTTTAAAAATGTTTTACAAACCTGACTGTGTCATATATGAAACGAAAGGGCTCGTTATGAGGATCTCAAATATATTTTTGTTATTATTTTAAAATAAATAGATTTTTAAAGAATGAATGAAGACGAAAATTGAAACTACCGATCCTAAAATTTTGAAAAAAATATAAAATATAGTTAATTGCTTGTAGATTACAGGAAAACCTATTCACCCCCTTAAAGGTGATTTCTGGGATGAAAACTATCCTATGTTTTTACCCGTAACTCCCCATACCAAATTTCATCTAAATCGGTTTGGCGGTTTAAGCGTGAAGAGGTAACAGACAGACAAAAATAAATTAGTTCAGCGGTAAATGATTTCCCATATAAACATCCACCTCCCTTTTCATATCCCCTTAAAGGATGATATCTGGGATAAAATTCATCCTATGTTCGTTACCGGGACTCAAACTATTCCTATACCTAATTTCAACTAAATCGGTTCAGCGGTTTATACGTGAAAAAGTACCTAACAGACAGACAAAAAGAACTTAGTTCAGCGGTAAATGATTTCCCATACAAACTTCCACCCCCCTTTTCACCCCCTTAAAGGGTGATTTCTGGGATAAAATCCATCCTATGTTCTTTCCCGGGAGTCAAACTATTCCTATACCTAATTTCAACTAAATTGGTTCGGCGGTTTAAGCGTGAAGAAGTACCTAACAGACAGACAAAAATAACTTAGTTCAGCGGTAAAGCCGGTAAATGATTTCCCATTCAAACTTCCACCCCCCTTTTCATCCCCTTTAAGGGTGATTTCTGGGATAAAAACTATCTTATGTTTTTTCCCGGGACTCAAACTATCCCTATACCGAATTTCATCTAAATCGGTTCGGCAGTTTAAGCGTGAAGAAGTAACAGACAGACAAAAAGAACTTAGTTCAGCGGTAATTAATTTCCCATACAAACTTCCACCCCCCTTTTCACCCCCTTAAAGGGTGATTTTTGGCATAAAAACTATCCTATGTTGTTTCCCGGGACTCAAACTATCCCTATACCAAATTTCATCTAAATTGGTTTGGCGGTTTAAGCGTGAAGAGGTAACAGACAGACAGACAGACAGACACACTTTCGCATTTATAATATTAGTATGGATAATAATATATTTATTTCTCAAAATAATTACACAAGGGTGCAGAAATGTAATGCTATGTAAATTGCTGATAAAATTAAATGAAACATACTGCAGTTGCGACTACTCTCATTACTAGTGCTAAAATAGCCTGTATTCATGATAATCTATAATATAAAAATGAATCGCAAAATGTGTTGGTAAGCGCATAACTTAACAACGCCTCGACCAATTTGGCCAATTCTTTTTTTTAAATGTTCGTTGAAGTCCAAGGATGGTTTTTACGGCGAGAAAAATTCGAATAATTGCCGGGAAAACCCTAAAAACAGCCCTTTTCTTTTTCCCATACAAACACCCAGCTGTCAAACATTTGACATCAATCGAAACAAAACAAAGACGCGTTTTAGAGAAATAGGGCAGAACAAGGTCTGCCGGGACAGCTAGTCTAATATATAAAATTCTCGTGTCACAGTTTTAGTTGCCATACTCCTCCGAAACGTCTTAACCGATTTAAATGAAACTTTTTATTTACATTCAGTAGGTCTGAGAATCGGCCAACATCTATTTTTCATCCCCCTAAATGTTAGGGGTAGTCCACCCCTAAATTTTTATTTTTATTTTTGAGACAAAATTTCTAATTTCTATTTTTTTATGATACAACATACAAAAATACATACAATCCCTAATTTTCACCCTTCTACGATCAACCCTTATTTTTTAATAGCCATTTTAGTAATTTGAGTAATCGGTAAAGCCGTTTCGGAGGAGTATGGTAACAGGACCGATTTGGATGAAATTTTGTGTGTGTATTTCAATGGGTTCCTCGATGATTTGAAAACAAAATTGGACCCGGTAGATGGCGCTGGAATCGGGTTCTAAGTTTTGTTTTAATTTCAGGGCAGGACAACGTCTGCCGGGTCCACTAGTAATATATAAACATTTACATAATAAAAAAGAAAGAAAAGATATATATCTGACGGATAGAAGGTAGGTCAGGATAATAATAATTAATTCGTTTGTACAAATTAACTATGACAACAAGTGTATCGGGTCACGCCAGAGCAAAGACTGACTTTACGGCGATCGCCCCGTCTATTTATAAAGATTACAGAGTGGGGGCATCGAATGACGCGCTCGGTGGCGTTATGTGTAGTTTACAAGATTCCTTCTATCCACGCTAGATGGCGCAGGCGCCTACATATCTTTAAGTTTAACTCACATAATAATAAGTGAATAACAGTATGCTGCAGATTGCTACAGCGCTTTTCTTTTTAAAACCTTTTATTTCATATACATAGACCAAAAAGGGAGCCCACTCGGCACAGGGAAAAGATAATTAAAATAAATAAAATAGGTACAAAGTGGCTACTTTTGAAATGTATATCCATATACATAAAAACATACCAGTAGATACATAAAATTAGTTACCATGTTACGTGGGGTCAAAAGACCCTTGCTTCAGCATAAAACTAAGGCTGGTATTCTGGCAGAGCCTTAGGTAAACGAGTGAAGATATAGACATAAATAAATTATTACGAATAGGTATACTTTGTATAAAAAAAGGAAATGATCATAATCATTTATCACGCACGAGTAAAAAATACTACACGAATTTTATAAATAGGTAAAGTTTGTAATCTTTGAAACTACTGACGCGTTTCTGAAAATTCTGCCACAAAGCCACGTCCTTGAGTGCTATATTTACTTTTCATCTTAATCTTTCGGGGCAGTAGCTAGCAAAATATATAGTGGCTAAGGTCGTCGCCTCTAATCGTATGAGTTTGGGTTTCCGGTGAAGGATAAAATTGTGAGGAAACCTTCGCACTTTGGTAGGATACTTTTTATCACAAAAATGTGGGGCCGAGATAGTAATGAAAATAACAAAATATTGTACAGGAATACGTAAAGCAAAAACATGATACCATTACGCAATAACGAATACCTCATTAAACTAATACAAACATGAATAAGTTTCAAGAGAACGAACATTCATCAAAATAATATTTGCACTAAACTACCGCAATTATTTTTCTCTTTTTTTCGAACATTTGTTTTCCGTAAGTTACTAAAAAAAAACAATAATAAAACAGGCTCTACATATACTCTTTTGAACCTAAATAGCACTCATGGATTTGAACGAAGTTACTAGTTAAAATTCTTTCACCTTTTCTTTTTCCAGTAGCTTCCTGCTAGTGAAAGAATTTTTAAAATCGGATGAATAATTTCAGAGATTATCTCCTACATCCAAACTTTAACTCTAAAATATTAGTGTACATCTTTAGAGACTCGTAGTAGTCATAAAACATCGTAGATCCTGTAGCACATCGTAGAACTCTACGACGTAGCAAATCTACGACGCAACATCGGAGATAGGGAACTTTCGATGCCTATCTGTTATCCTAGTCAGAGCCAGTCCCGTCCGCTTGAGAAATAATCTTTCCAGTAAGCTTAGCGCGCTAAGTAGGTCAATAGATACACCTTGACCATGAGCATAGACGTAAAAATCTGCAAGTATTCCTTCGTTAGCGAGTGTAGAACCCAAGTATGCCGGTCGCAAGAAGCTTATGCCATAGTATGCCGGTAGTAGTGACACATCACATGTGATTATACTTGAAGACTTTACTCACACACAATGTATTATGAAAATTCGAATATGATGCTTCAGATTTTTGGTACATCTACGAGTATGTCCTTGACCGTAACGAAACTTCAACAAAGCATATACAGATAGTGTCATCCACGCGCCCCACTCTTTTTCCTAATCAATCCCTTACAAGTGTGCATCTTTTAGCTAGTGTTGTGTACTGTCGATATGTCTATGAGTTTGCAGGATATCTGGTAAGTAGACGACAAACTTAAGGGGGAGATTGGTGGGTAGGGAATCTAACAAATATACAAAAATGACATCAGTAAAAGTGTGTCACCATTTTCGAGATAATTTCGACACACACACATACACACACAAACAAACACACACACACACACACACACATACACTCGCACGCACACACACACAGTTAAATGCTCATGTACCATTGTTGACAGACCATAAAAATATAGTGTAATGGGGGGCCTGGAGATCTAAAATACAGGCCTTGGCTTAGTTTAGACTCCAGATCTCCCACAAATTACAATTTGCTATCAACCTTCTTGTCAACTGTGCTTTTACTTAATGTAATTTGTGGAGATGAAATAAAATATTTTATTAATTAATATTTAAAATAAAAAAAATCAATACATAATAATCTGAAATATCGAAATATCTCGAAAATGGTGATCTTTTTATGGAGCTCATTTTCGTATATTTGGTAGGTGACCCGCCCACCTATCTCCCCCTTAAGTTTGTTGTGCTACTTATCGGACAACCTGTATATATATGTGGATAGGCATCACTAAAACACTAGCGAAAGGATGCACACTTGCACAAAAAGAGTGGGGCGCGTCTACGTAGATGGCTATATCTATAACTATTACGATTTTCATTGTTATTCAACGAAGTTTTAAACTCACTAGGTTTTTTGCTATCCTCTCGAGATATACACACATTCCCTTTAAATTTCATATTATCGTGTATAATGTTAAAGTTCAGAGCGCTCGTTAACAGCCGCAGAGCGGGCATCCAGGCCAGGATGAATATTGCAAACTGGACGCGCCTAAAAAATACAACCAGCCGGGCCGGAAATAATTCTACGGCGGCTCATTATGGATATAAACGAGCTAGATGTGATATATAAATGCATAATTGTTGAATTAAAGACAATGTGGAATACATTTTTAATAATTTATTTTTCTCACTGTTTTCTATGGATGGCTTTTCATGATGTTAAACCAAAAATCTATAAAAAAATGATGACTAGTAAAAAGTAATTGAGAGTAGAATTATTACATACGATGGGTTAAAATTTAAGTAAAAAATCTGTATAAATGTATAAAAATAATAATTTGATAATATCCTGTGCGGGAATAGACCCGGGCATATTTATGGATAGAGTCACGTATGTTTTACAAGTACTACAACACAATTCTTAATACCTACATGTTTCCGATTAATTATATGCATGAAACATTTATATATGATCTGATAAGGCCATCATAATTGCTTTAGGGAAATATTTTTATTCAAACATCCTTTTCAAGCACTAATGAATAGTTTAACTCTAATATCGGTTGGGAAGTTTGTTTTTGGTAAAAATGCAGGTAATACTCCCAGCAATACTCTTTTCAAAATCTACTAAGATATATTACATACTACAGTTGTATATATAAATTAATACCCCACTAACAATATTTAGGTAACACGATAACTGCGCTAATTGTTTCCAGCAACACACATAACAATATCCACCTTACCAGCGGACCATTCTATTTTTCATTCGCGATCTTTCATTTTCGGTGCTATAAATGCAAAGAAGCACCGCAATTTTGCGTCAGACCGCTTTCGACCATTATGATCCCAGCGGTTCATTTGGTTTTAAATATAATTCCTCTACGTTATGTGGGAACTTGCGCGTTTCCTCATCTTTGCTAACAGTCAATGAGTTTTTCCAATTTAATATGATTGCGAAGAGTCTGTGTTTATCGCAAGTCCAAAATCTAGTTTTATGGAATCTAGTCTCCCGCGGTTTCACCCGCATTCCCGAAGGATCTTATCTTTTCCCGGGATAAAAAAGTTGCCTATGTGCTATTCCAGACTATAATCTATCTCTATGCCAAATTTCATCCAGATCCGTTTAGCCGTTCTGGCGTAAATGAGTAACAAACATACATCCATCCATCCAAACTTTCACATTTATAATATTAGTAGGATAACTAAAATCCGGGAAGGAAGGATTCTATGTTCGCCGAGAAACTGTTCAAAGAGCGAGCTGTGAAACGAAACTGTTTCTAATTACTTTTTTTAAAACGAGCGCAATATTTTAAAGCTTTTAAAAAATATGTCACAGTTGACAAGAAAATGAAGTGCTTAAAGCGATAATAAAAAGCGGACATCAGAAAAATCCGAGTACTCCAGTGGAAGTGATTGAGGATATTTTCAGCACTGTCACGAGCGCTGCAGCCGAGAGCTAAAAATGCTGATTGTATAAAACTGTAGTTTGGCCTGTAGCCAGTCGGTTGAACTAATCTTCGCTCTGTCTAGTAGATGGGTCGAGGATAATCCTTGCTACATAACTGTTATACGTTGCTAGTGACGTACTTAAATTAATTCTAGTTATAAACTTATAATGTACTTTGTAGCTACATTTTTTTTTATGCTGGCCCGAGACCAAAACTCGACAATGTTTTAATCAGCTTTTTTACTTAGAAAAACGTATTTACGAATTCGAAACTCAAAAAATATAGAAAATGGTATTTAAAAGTGTACGTATTGCACTCGTTACTCGAGTCACAAAATATAATATCACTTCACATCCCTATTGTCTGTCTAGTCACATGTTATAACCAACTAAATTATGTGGTCATATCCGCTGTGGAACGTTAATATTGTTTGCCTACACTTTAGTTTTAGCGGAATATGGGGCATAGGAAATTTCAGTCTGTTCTGTCCCTCCCTGCCTCCCCTTGACGACGCCCATGCTTTAGAGTATAATAACTAGCAATTACAATACAAACCAAAATAACCAAAGAATTACAGATGTGCATGAAATACAAAGAGATTTCGTAGTAAAGGATTTTCTAACTCAAGTTGACACTTTCATTGAAATCGTTTCCTTTGTGAAAAACGCTGGCAATTATCCAATAATTGGACGAACAATACAGCTTTCTAAAGTAACATCTACAAGACGTAGTTACTTCCACTTTATATTTGACTTTGAGCTTTCGGTGAAGGAAAACATCGTGAGGAAACCATAGCACGGTGGTAGAGTACTTTGTAGTACCCGACTAGCTGGCTACCACCCTCAAGTTGAAAATCTGTCGCCAAGCACCTATTGGTTTGTTCTGACAGCTGCATTTGAGATCCAGTTCCCGTCTAGGCTTTGTATGCTTACCACCTTCAGCCATATCATTACTTACCATGGTGAGATTGGGGTCAAACACGAGCTTACCCTAAAGTAAAAGAAATAAATTATTATTAATTTATTTCTTTTTACAAGCTTCTGTGTAACTTGCAATATTTGTATGTATGTTCGGGTAAAATCTTGCAACTGAATTTTATAGCAGTTATCCTCAATCGACTGAGATGAAATTTTGAGCTAAGTGACGAAATTCTAAATCCGATATGGCGGATGGCCCAAGATGGCGGACGGCCCAAGATGGCGGACTAATTCTTTTTTGCACTCCCATGACATGGGTATTAGATGATAAGGTCTGCTGAAAATAATACGAAAAAAGCTTGCTTTTAAAACGTATTTTTTCTAAGATTAATTTATTAAGAAAAACAAAAATAAGATACTGACTAAAACAATTGGTCTTCGTCACACTTAGGTGTATATGCTTTGTGGTCTTCATGCTCCAATGAAAGGGAAAATGAAAAAAACAGAATGATGAAATAATTCCAAAACAATGATTCGGGACCGGGGTCCAGGGAATAATACAGAGAGAGATTTCATTATGTAGGATTGGATGCGAAAAATTTATTTCATTGTTGCCCATTCCGCAACAAAATTCAATAAATTGGGATGAAATTATTAAACAGAGTGAAATATTCTTTTATACGATATGAATGGTGAAACTCAACATGAAAGCCGGTGAGGGCTTTAAAATGAATCGCTTTGAATGGAAACTAAATTGACGTCACTCAAATGTGAAGTGTCCGGGATAGGTTTGTTTTTTATTTCAATATACCAAAATAACATTTTTATTAATTGTCTTAGTCATTGTAAAAGATCCGTAACATATTGGCAAAACCTTTGGTACTTTATTATGTCAATAGTCTGACAAGCTGGCAAACTGGCTCCTGATGGTAAGTGAGTACAGCCGCCCCGATATACATTTGCAATATAAGGGTGATTCTTAGTTCGATTACAAAACCTTGAAGGCAAGTGACACTCGAGTGTTTTAAGGAAAGTGTTTGATGACAGATGCTTCAAGGGGAAGATGGTAGCTTGCCAGGTGGGAACTTGAATATCTTACTACCGTGCGGTACGGGGAGTTTAACTATACTTTTGTCAATTCAAATCTCCCCGCCGGCGCCGTGTCTGTCTTTCTGAACTAATTAAACAGATTTTCATACGGTTTTCACCGACGGAGTGATTCATGAAGAAATTTCATTAAGGTTTATGTAAACTGGCTGTAATATAACGATGATTTTTGAATATGCGCTTTCGGTGAAGGAAAACATCGTGAGTAAACCATAGCACGGTGGTAGGGAACTTTGTAGTACCCGGCTGGCTGGCTACCACCCTCAAGTTGAAAATCTGTCGCCAAGCATCTATCGGTGTGTTCCGACAGCTGCACTTGAGAGCCAGTTCCCATCTAGGCTTTGTGGGCTTACCACCTTTGGACACATCATCACTTACCATGATGAGATTGTGGTCAAACACAAGCTTATCCAGAATAAAAAAAAAATGACAGAGAATATCTTGCCAACTGAGAGCACACACATCAAAAAAAGTTTGCGATCACTTTGGAAAATCTAAATCATCGTTATGTCATTAATTACTCAATTTTTTTTGTATAAAATATTAAAATAGTTTTATTTTTAAATTTCAAACAAGGTAGGTACCTATTTCTATTTAAAGAAAACACACAACAAAGATTTTTTCTTGATAAAGTTCAATCAAAGAAATTATATCAGCTTTTGCTAGTGATCACAAACTTTTTTTGATGTGTGTATGTTTGGATGTGTGTGAAATTTTTTGTTACTCATTCAGGCAAAAACGGCGGTACGGATTTTGATGAAACTTGGCACCCAGGTAGTTCATATCCTGGAATAATACTTTTTAAATACATTACATAGGATACTTTTTATCCCGACAAAAGATAAGATCCCACGGGAACGCGGGTGAAACCGCTGAGGACAGCTATAAAGTATTACATTAAGCTTATGCAGTATGAAAACATCATCAATATTATCATGAAATTATCTTTAATAACTTGAATCGTCATTCCTGAAATATATTATGTACAAGTATATGTATTATGTAAAAGTAGGTAGTTTCGTCCCATAGGCGAGCCAAGGGATTAATGTTAGCATGAATTATCTTCTGGGTGAGAGTATATTCTGGCTTCATCATGGCTTATTTTACAGCTGGCACAGTCGCATGTCACACAATTTATCTTATACTTACTAAAAAATACAATGAAATAAACACCTTTTGCTTTAAAATATTAAGTGCATATTTGTCTGTTATCTTATAAACCTTGTATCCAACATTGAGAATAGACTCACGTTTTTATAATAATATAAAGATAAAGGATATTGGCGAGATAAGCTCTCAAAAGATGTTCCAATTGGAGTGTTCTCACGATAGGAAATCGGCTTATACGCAAATGAAAGGCATTGGAGTAGATAACGTTTTAGGAACACGCGTTTATATTTCAAAAGGTACGCAGTTATTGTTACTTGATATTTAGAAATAGTTTATTGAACATCGAAAAACTGTTTTATTTCTAAGTGACTCCATAAAATAATTTGATGATGATTTAAAACTTAATACTAGACCACAAAATACCTCTATACGTGTATTTCCAGGGTTTAGGGCAGGAATGGGGAACCTTTATAGTTTTACGTGCCAAAAAATAATGTGACCGTGACGTGCCGTCAAAGAATCTTGATTTAGTAACTACATGCTTTTAACTTAAAACTCTTTATTTGTAAATCATATTGGTACAGTATTTTAAATGTTACTGTTTATTTAAATAAAACAAAAAAGCTGGTGAAATCTTTGGTATTCCAAATTAGATGCTAAATATTTTTGATTAGGCTCATACGTTATCAGAATGCAAATTGAGCTGAGCTGAATTCATCTAACAAAAGGTTTGATGCGAGTTTTTTAACGACTGGCATGCCATTCCTTCCTTGCCATCCCTGGTCTAAACCAAGCCTGTTTTCAACTGATGCCTTAGGTTATCAGTTAAAAACAGATAAATACCAAAAGCGCCTAGTATGTGAATGTGCCCAGTGAATGATTAGCATACAAATATGCGTGATAAAAAGCTAGTTTTTAAGGGCCATCGCGTTGGTCCCAATGCGTCCCTGACCTTGTTCTTACACAATACCTAATAAATCAATAAGATAGTAAGAATAAGAAACATATTCCTTTCTAGTTTGTATTGAAAGGAAATATTTATTTTTGTAGAGCTGTATTAACGTCTATTACGCTGTGTAAGCCGTGACATCTTATTAGGTGTAAAGAAGACTGTTTCAACAGCCAGAGTAATATTACCTTTATTGCTATCATCAATACGATATGAAATCGAAATGTAGCAGTAATACCGTCATATTTATTCGCGAGGTTCATTAGATAGAACCGATATTGATTCCAATTTCCAATAATCCATCCAATATTTGCTAAAGCGCCTGATTTAATCTGTCATTGCTAAGTACCATAAGGTAAATGTTTTCCAATTCGTGTCTTGAAAAAATCCTCTTCGAAGAATAATGGCTAGACCGAGAGGTTTCATGAAAGCGCTGAAGTAAATGGAATTGGAATAATGAAGTCGGGCAAAGCGTCCGAAGAATTGGATTAAGTAATCAATTCTTTCATTCATGGTGAATAACAATATAAAAGGAATAAAATAAAAACAACTTGCGAGGATAAAGGGCCGCATTAATGATTGGAAACGATGTAAGGGACGTAGGAGATGCATATTCCGCGTAAGCATTTGTTTTTACAAGGAAAATTAGGTTGTTTTTCGTGTATATGCGGAACATAAATAAGGGATAGCAATCTAATTGCATAGACCCAGAGGGTTCTAACAGAACTCTAATTACTATTGCAGCTAATATCATTTTGAATAACTTAAGAAAACTCATTTTAAAATATAATTCAATAAACGATGAAATTCTTCATTAAAAATCTTCATCAAAATTCGTTTCGTTTTTATTAGAGTTCCGTACCCAAAGGGTAAAAACGGAAACCCTAAGACTCCACTGTCCGTTAGTCTGTCTGTCTATCAGCCTGTCACCAGGCTGTATATCATGAACCGTGATAGTTTGAAGAGGTGCACTACCAAGTCAGTGAAGATCGAGGTGTGCGTGCGTCGTGTGGGCTACTTGTATGTTTTTTTGTGCAACTAGATGGCAAACAAGCTTACGGCCCACCTTATGGTAGGCGATTACCATAGCTATGGATGCTTGCAACACCAGAAGCGTCACGAGCGCGTTGCCGACCTTGCATAAACCTTCTTGCTCCTCTTTTGAAGAACCCCATACTGTAGTCACTAGGTTGTATTAACCAGTAGTCTATGATTTTTTTGCACAGGGATATCTATAAGTACTATAAGAAGATATAAAGACGGATGAAACCGTGGGGGGAGTAAGTTAAAAAATTTAATGTTTTGTTTACATTTTTAACATTGTATAAATATTACATAAGTTATGAATGCATTTACCTTATTGCATTTCGTGTAATTATTTTATTGACGGATTATTTCATTAGTTTTTAATTTCTCTCGACTAAGGATTTTTCGTGTACCTATACTTCCTATCCATACTAATATTATAAATGCGAAAGTGTGTCTGTCTGTTTGTTACCTCTTCACGCTTAAATCGGGTGAAACCACGGGAGACAACAAGTTCACTATAAAAGTCTATTCAGTGTCTAATTATTGAAGAAACATGATTAAACAAGAATATTTTTAGTGCCTTTGCGTGTAAAATCTTAGATCATTATGGTTGAACAAATCGCAAGTAGATAAACTTTCAATCGAAGCACTCGTCGCCATCACGCTCGTAGGCGGGAACTTTGAGATTTATTTAGTTCCAGGTTTGATTTAAAAGATGAGAAGGTAAGTTCTTAATTCTACACGATGAAAAATTCTTTACTTGAGTCTTGTTACGTTTTCACGGCTAAATTGCGTAACCAGTTTTTAGCTAGTTTGGACCGAGTTAATCATAAGATGCTTTTTATCTCGGAAACACGGGTTCCGCTGGAACTAGCTAAAGAATAAAAATATAATCTTCACCCGCTCAAACCTTTTAGCGTTTTCTTTAAAAGAATATTCTTTTAAAAACTTAGAAGGATGCCAAACATTTTTAAAGATTCATCATCTAGAGTCGAGATACAAGACAAATAATTTATCGTCCACGACAGTTATTATTTGTTCGCATTATTTTAACTGCCATGGATCTTTCATATTTTTTGGTGGTTGTCAATATGTATTCTGAATTGGCTCAAAGCCAATTTCGTAACATTTTCCCGAACAAGAACCAAACCCCTTTTTTGCAAATCGGGAGTAAACGAGATTTTTATCTCGAGTATTTTCAAGCCAGAAAACGAAATATACTGTCACACATTTTCAGCACGCTTTCGATTATTAGTACAAGCCTATTCTAGTCTATCCAATAGGTGTTCAACTAGGCTTAGCTATTTCATTCCCGTTGTCTGGCTTGATTGCATAGTGCCACAGACTATAAATACAGGGCAAAATGTAGAATGTTAGCTACATTCTAACAACCCTGGATGGAAGTAAAAGCCGACCAATGCTTTTTATTAGATATATACTCGTGCATCTGTACGCTATGTCAAGCTTTTTTATTTATAGTTATTTAAAAAGAATATGTTTAATTCTTCCGAGTTTAAAAGGCAATCGTTACTGACTGACTGATCTATCAACACACAGCTCAAACCACCGAACGGATTGCGCTGAAATACGGCACCAAAATGTACCCCCTAAGGGGATGAAACGGGGCTGAAAGCTAGTTATATATAAATCTGTCGGAGAGTAAGCTCGTCATTACTAATTATTTAGAAAAGGGTAAATTAGAAAAGGTAGGGCTTGGAAAAAAATACAGCTTTAAGGGTTCCATATACCTTACAAGAGACTACGGCAGATCCCTATTAATAAGCTTACGCCGTCTGTAGGTCTGGTTGTAACTTTGCGAGTTACCTTTCATTAACAAAAATATATTTTAGCAATAATTACGGTCAGTATATACGATCGAACACTTTTGCACAATAAAATTAAGCCATAGAGAAAGGTAAGTTAAAGCGGGTATCTAAATAAATAAATAAAAAACAGTTAAATGTCCTTTTATTAACTTTCTTCATTGAAATTATCAAATACTAGCTGTTCCCCGCAGTTTCACCCGCGTTCCCGTAGCATCTTATCTTTTCCCGGGACAAAATATAGCCTATGTTCATCAGAGATAATGTAGCTTTCTAATGGTGAAAGAATTTTTCAAATCGGTCCAGAAGTTTCAGAGCCTATTCAATGCAAAATAAATAAACAAACAATCAAATCTTTCCTCTTTATAATATTAGTATAGATAAAATGATTGGGCAATATAACCGGAGAGGCATTCTAAAATGGCGTTTGTCTCGAACGCCACCTTTGACCTATTTTTACGTGGTAACTTGTGCTGCTTCACAATCCATTAGAGAAGCTAAAGTAACGTTGAAGCTGAACAGCCTTATGCTACTAATTATTTTACTTTGTGCAAAGAAAGACTTACAAAGAGATTTCTTTTTAATTAAAGTAATCCGTGTTGAAGAAATTCTAAATTATAGAGCATGCTCTATGATAGATAGATACATTTTAGTTACATCTGTTCTGTTTCACGAATCCCGCGCAGCCCTTTACGTAAGTTGTTGCGGTGCGATGCGGTATTATAACAAGCGTCGCGAGATTACGAATGAGGAATCCTACTAATATTATAAAGGCGAAAGTATGTTTGGATGTGTAGATGTTTGTTACTCTTTCACGCAAAAACTACTGTGTGGATTTTAATGAAACTTGGCACACAGGTAGATCATATACTGGAATAACACATAGGATACTTTTTCTCTCGGGAAAATTTAAGATGCCTCGGGAACGCGGGTGAAACCGCGGGGCGGAAAACTAGTGAGTACATAAGAGGAAGTTTGAAAGTAGCACCAGTGACGGAAACGTTGAGAGGAAGTCGTTTGTTGTGGTATACCTAGACATGTTATGAGCAGGAATGATAGTCATGTAGCCAAACGTTTTTTTTATACCAATTAGGCAGGAGGGTCACCCGATGGTGAGTTCTGTTGCCTATAAACATTAGCAATACCAACGGGATTGCCAATATGTTGTACACCTTGTTACAATGGCTCTCTCGCTGGCAATTTTTAACTTGAGGGTGGTAGCCAGTCATTCGAGTACCTATTACAAACTACTCTACCACCGTGCTGTGGTTTCCTCACATTCCTTCACCGAAAGCTCAAGCTCATTGTAGGATACGAACCCACGACCTTCACCGCTGTATCCAACGTCACTACCACAGAGCTATCATCGTCTTAACTTAAAGTACGTATATGTAAGTTACAAGTACAGAACTATTTGCATAATAATATAGGTCTTATTATAAGACCACATAGGTACAATCCAGTTGACTTGTTACAATTTTAGTGCCTATGTTACTAAGAAACAGTGTTTACAAAGTGCTTGTTATATTCAAGTACACATTGACCCTAGGGGTCAGTAATTTGTATATAATTCTGTGTGTACTCAGCGCATACAATATTCAGTGAGGCTGTTTGTGGTGGGCAAACGCTGTCTTTAATGTATTAGGCTTAAGTGGTCGGAGAGTCGGAGACACACGAGCTGGGAGAATTTATCAATTGATAAATTAATGAACAATTTAATTTGTGGAACACTACGAACATTACATATTGGTATAATAAATGCCATGCGTGCCAAATTTCAACGCAATCCATTCAGTGGTTTGAGCTGTGTATAGATCAGTCAGTTAGTCAGTAACGATTGCCTTTTATGTATACAGGATGGAAACTTTCTGCGGGGCAGTAAGGGGAAGTACCTTATCCGTTGCAGCTACACGAAAATGGTTTTAGTAGACTATCTATATTTTTTTATGGAATGATCCCCACACACAGATTTTCAAAAAAATGTACAGTTAGCAAGAAAATTGGCATTTTACACAAAAAAAATTTTTTATGCCAATCGATCCTGTTTCTAATACTGATCAAAAACTTCTATTGGACCTACCATCGTTGGAGTACTCAAAAAGTCACAAATTGCAAAAAAACTTTTCCCTTACATTTTGTATGAAATTTTTAAGCAAAAGTTTTTTTAGTGACGGTTAAGATCTTTTTGATAGAGTTGGTAACGTCACGAACGAAGATTATGAGTCGGCACGCTCTCCCCTACGTCTCATTTATATGTAGGTATAGGCTATTTTTGTACAGTTGCTTCTTTCTATTATATAAAGTCAAAAATGTGTTTCAATTGGAATCGAATGTCAGCCACGGTATTAGGATACGGCGAAATTGCTGTGCCCCGGGGCTGACCGCAACAAGTATTTGACGATGGACCGATGGCTTTAGAAGTTTCTATGTTCTACACGTATGTATATGGACGGGGTCTTTAAGTTCAGATTGCATTCCAGCTATTTGTTCTTGGTAGATACGTTTAATCAGTTTTGTGTTTATATGTAAAGGTATTCCTTAGAGACTACAGCATGGGGTTCTTACTTCTTCAAAAGACGAGTAAGAAGGTTTATGAAAGGTCGGCAACGCGCTCGTGACGCCTCTAGTGTTGCAAGCGTCCATAAGCTACGGCAACCACTTACCATCAGGTGGGCCGTAAGCTTGTTTGCCGCCTAGTGGTATAAAAAAAAATGCTCCGTTTCGGTTGAAATGTAGTTGTAATTGAATAGTTAAAACTGTGTTAGGGTAATGATAAAGAAACTGTTTATTATCTAAATCTAAGTTAAATAACTTCGCATCTTACGGATTTTTTTTTTCTATAAGGCTTTTTGTGGCAAGGAAAATAAAGTAAATGTTTACCATACTTTTCCCATCAAAATATAAAAGGAATACGAATTTGCCATAAATGACGCGTATACGCCGCAATTACAAGGGGTCATGTGGGAAATCGTCGGGATCGCGGTCCGGGTAAAAATAGGGTTACCACATAAAATAAGTCCTGATAAAACGCCTCAAGTAGAAAACTCATGTCATTTAAAACTGTTGGGTTGATTACTGTTATGTTAGTAGTGGTAGTCCTTCCCACTAATATTATCTTTGTAAAGGTATATTTGAATAGTTTTATTTGTTGCTCAATCAAGCAGTCTTAATGGACGTGTTTAAACTTGTCTTAGATACGTTATACTCTGAAATAACAAAATATGTTACTTATTTTTTGTTATGTTTATTTAGTACTGAGAGCACTACATCTTTTCAGTCATTGTCAAGAAACAAGCCCAAAAGTGGAATGAATCTAATCTTATAGTTTGCTTTAAAGTATTTATCGAATCTCACGAAAAATTTTGACGTATAGTTGGTAACCCTAAGTGCCGCTAAGAAATGATAACAATTCAACCCCAATGCGGCATTCGAGATGTTCAATAACGAAGACAATTGTTACCAAGAATTTAAACACTTAAAAGTACATGAAACAAAAGAAAAGATTTGGTAGAAATCATATGGTTTACAGTACTTTTATTGTATAAGAAGTTTTGTCGTGGCACAATTTTAGGGTGAACATGATTATAATTTTAAAACGTACATTATTTATAAAGGTTTTAATGGGAATGTCTAAATTTAAAAAAGTTACAGGAATTGCGATCCAAGCTAATAGGTATTTTATGTACATAAGTAGGTAATAAAATAAAGTATTGAATATAAAAAAAGTAAGTAATGCATAGGAAAAGTATGTACCTAATAAAAACAAATCAAAATGTGCGTGAAATATAGATGCATGAAAATAGAAAATAAGAAAATACGTAAAGATCCTACCTTTACGTATTTTCTTATTTTCTATTTTCATGCATCAATGTTTCACGCACATTTTGATTTGACATTTAATACGGTACCAAATAAGGTACGAAGGAAATATAATACACGAGTAGAAAAGTAGATATAATTAATTAATATAGAGTAGACAGGGCACAAACGTGCAATGAAAATGTATGGCCTACAACCTTAGTAGAAATATTGAGCTACATATTTAGAGTCTCCGACTTGAACCACGTTGGAAAAATATAAAAAAAGAGAAAGCCTGATTCACTGACTCATC
This sequence comes from Ochropacha duplaris, assembly GCA_951361185.1. Lineage (NCBI taxonomy): Eukaryota > Metazoa > Arthropoda > Insecta > Lepidoptera > Drepanidae > Ochropacha > Ochropacha duplaris. The sequence goes on along the minus strand of OX592707.1, from coordinate 8,141,717 downwards.
AACGCCCGGCCTAAACCCTTGGCCATAGAAAGCAGATTTTTATCACAGGTATTGTTTTTAAGACGACGAAGAATGAGAAAAGATTTTTCGAAATTCAACCCCTAAAAGGGTAAAAAGAGTGTACGCGGGTAAAACCGCGGGGCAGAAAGCTGGTAGATGAATATAGGTAATGAAATTTCAATAAATATTGATCAACTTCAATTTGCGTGACGATAAAAATATACAATGTCAAAAGTTTTTACTATTTTTTGTCTCTTCTCGTTTCTCACTATCAATTATTGAAATTTCTATAAATTCTAATAAATTTTACAAGCTCTCGCAAGCTTCGGTTAAATTCCAGCAAGACTTGGCACTTGTTTGATTTTAGTCTTTACTGGATTACAGTCAAGATATCTTCATCCAAGGTAAAACGGCTCAGACAGAAAATAAAGTTAATAAATACTTCGAGGAATTTATTAATTCGATATTGATTAAAAATACGAAAGACTTTCAGCAAATTGAACATCTAAAATAAAATAATAGATGCGTCAGAAAAGGAAACTTCAAGTTTCTTATTAAGTAAATAGGATCTAATTTGAATTAACTTTATAAATTATAGTTCTTGCGTTGACTGTGCCCTAGTTCTAGTTGTGAGAATATTACGTCATCATTGTATCCGTTGCTTGCGTTAATAAGAATGTTTCGCACTTTTTTCGTAATAAATACAAGTTTAAAGTTCTACGTTTATTAGTACAGTTTATCTAACAAGAACAGAATTTCTTCAACGACTATGAAGAAGGTCTTGAGATTATTACAAGTGATCAGCAGTAACTTGAGGAGATTCAACGAAATGAACCCAAGCGTAACAATTTGAAGAATAACTCTAAAGTCAATTGGCTACAGTTTCGTTTTATTTGTCAGTACTTACCTACTTCTGTTTCTACATCTTTCCCTCCTTGCTTAGTGTAGTTGTTGTTAAGGAACCTCCAATCTGTTTCAGAAGTTTGTGTGTTATCTTAATACGTTGGACCTGAACATGCAATATTAGGAACACAGCCGTAGAAGTTTCTGGAAACTGCTCTGGGTGACCTACATACCTAAGCACAGCTGTATTTATGTAGCTAATTTTATATTTTATTTAATATTGTGTGTACTTATTATTCTAGCTTATTGTGGGCGTTTTGTAGCAAACAAGTTTGTAAAATTTATGCTTTCTCCAATTTCGTGATTGGTATCTTTACTTTTATAAACTTTCAACCCCTAAATTACCCTCTTAGGGGTAACATTTTGAAAAACGCGATATAGGTACGTGTACATACATTTATTTCTAAGCAAAAGTAGCTATCAGAAACTAGACCATTTTCAAATGTTTCACAATTTCATAACTATAACATATTATAGAAAAAATCTAAAGTAATCATAATTATAGTGCGGTATTTTAGTATCTATTTTTTCAAATCAGTTATCTTTATAAGATCGCAGAGAAACTCAGAATGAGTAATAAAACGAAGTGTACCAGGTAAAGAAAAACGTACAGTGAAAGATGCCTTTACTATCGTTCCGGTTCGATACACAGAACATGCCATTTGTATGCGCTGCCATATGCATGCGTACCGCCATTGTTTCTTCTCTGGAGGCTCTAATAGCATACACTCTTTTTAGGTCATAGATTTTCAAAGAGAAGTTTTGTATTCGTATAGGTTGTCACACAAAGTGTAGAAGTAAGTATCTGGTCCCCTGGTAGACGGTGTTATTTTTTTTTATTCTGTATAAGCTTTTAAGCAGATAACCCACGACCTTCACCGCGGTATCCGATGTCACTACCACTGAGCTATCATCGCCTTAATATTTGGCTTAAAAGCCTCCTCTACAAATGTTTAGTTTCTTCTATCGCAAATCGGTTCAGTGCTCTAGAATTTTAAAACAAATTTTGCTGCCTAGGTGGAACTGGAAAGTAGGTGAATTTTATCACCAAGTAGCGTTGCCTGTTTAGATACAGTTGCCGGCTCTCTTTTGGGATTAGTATTCATGAGGTCTTACAACCACTGAAACGCCGGAATTTTAGTACCGATATTTTGTCTCTGTCCCTCTTTAACGATAATACTTATAGCGGTTCTCTTCTTAACAACATGAATGTTGTTAAGGATATACGTTTATGCGACAAATCTGAGCTGAAATATTAATAAGCAAGATAATGCATATTTACAACAGATAAGTTACAACGAGGCAGGCGGGTCACCTGATTGTAAGTGAATACCGCCGCCTATAGACATTAGCAATACCATTGCCAATGTGTTGTCGACCTTTTTAAAATGCCTAAGTTAATTCGTCCTGCCTTTAAGCTTTTAAAGGCAACTGGCTCTCAAGTGCAATTGCCGGAACACACCAACAGATGCTTGGCGACGATTTTCAACTTGAGGGTGGTAGCCAGCCAGACGAGGAGGTACTACAAAGTAAGTACCTACCCTACCATCGTGCTGTGGTTTTCTCACGATGTTTTCCTTCACCGAAAGCTCAAGCTCATTGTAGGATTTGAAATCATGACCTTCGCCTCAGTACCCGACGTAGCTATCACCATCGCCCTAAAATGTCTCTAATAAATCTTTCACTTATATACATTACATATTATTTGAATTCTCGAGATCGCGGCTGAAACCACAGGCAGGGTGACAAATATTCCGTTTGAATGGAAAGCAATTCAGTTTGGAAGTTCAGCAGGTAATGCATCGTAGTTAGGATCCTATCATAATGATGAGCTTATAGCGGTAACGAATCTCCTATTTAGTTTTAGGTACATGCAACTTGTTTTATGTCAAATTATTGGTCACTAGCTTTCCGCCCTGCGGTTTCTCCCGCGTTCCAAAGGGAATAAAAGTAAAATATAGAGTATTGTTTAAAGAATTTTATTCTCATAAGATTTACTCGCTAATAATAATAATTCAAGGATACCGCGGCGAAGGTCGTGGGTTCCTACAATGAGCTAGCTGGAGCTTTCGGTGAAGGAAAACATCGTGAGGAAACGATAGCACGGTGGTAGGGCACTTCGTAGTACACGATTGGCATTAACATAGGCTATATTTTTATCCCGGGATAAGATAAGATCCCACGGGAACGCAGGTGAAACTGCGGAGGACAGCCAATTTAATAATAAAGGGTGAAGCGTTTTAATGTTGAGACAAAGAGACAGAAACATTAAATTAAAATTATCCCAGCCTTATTCATCAAAGCCCTAGAATCAACACTTAGCAAGAAGCAATGGAAACTAAAACAAAAGTTTATTATACTGTTCAATGAGGAACAATCGTATTTATTTTTGCTGGAAGTTTTAAAGGTCGTATTTAAATTAATTTTACTGTGAATGAAATTTATTAAATACTCGCAACATTTTTTCCTAGAATGACTACCATAAACACCTACTGAAAATGTTTTTCGTAGAATACACAGTCGTTTATGTAATCGGATCTATATGGAGGACTATTTAAATTACTTAGTAGATTATGTTGCTGAGTGCGTTTGCCAAGTCACTCTATTTATTAAAGAAATAAAAAATATTGATATGGTTATATAAATATTGTTAGCTAACTAAGGTATCAATTTATGACAAAGTGGTTGAATAGCTGCTTCCATAGAGAGGTAGGTATTGAATTAACTGAATTGGTTTACAATCGATTTCACAACTTTTTACGTAGAAGAACTGCGTTGCGAGACTTGTGCATTTTTTTTACATGTAATGTTTTCGCTGGGATATATTGTAAGGTCCGCCATTTTGGTTACCCCCTGTCCTAGACCATACTTTAGGAGTCGCATCACAGTTGTCAAAAATTTTAAAGAAAGATCCAATGTAGAAAAAAGTTGCCTTGCTGAGTTTCTTGCCGGAGTCTTCTAAGTTTAAGTGTATTCCGAACCGGTGGTAGAATCAATTGTAACGTTCATGTGCCTTACCAGGGCCTTAACTGAATAAATGAGTTTTGAGTTCGCATTTTAACTTCGTATATAATGTAAATGTAAGAATTAATTTAGGTTCAATATCGTCCCCGCTCTCTACCGTGGCAGTAATAATACCTTTACGTTTAGTTAGTATAGTTAAGATTCCCTGAGAGCGGCGCCTAATCCTACAGCGGCGTCTAAGGTCATTAGGACCACGCTGTCAGTTGTTCCATTATGCAGAGGCATTGTATCTACTCCTCGATATACCTCTCCAAATGTTTAGTACCAAGTTGGTGTACATTTTGCTGTACAAAGTTGTAATTTTTAAGTCAGAAGTGACAAGCGGGTAGGTTGATGATGGTAATTGAATACTGTTGCCTATAGACATTAATACTAGGGAAATTGCGATGTGTTGTAGATTTATTTTTATAATTATAATTACTTGAAGGCTCTCAAGTGCAACTGCGGAGCACCGATAGATTCCTGACGACAGATTTTCAACATACGTCTTACACCGAAAACTCAAGCTTATTTTAGGATTAGTACCCAAGACCTTCACCGCGGTATCCGATCGCTGAGCTATCAGTATAATAAGTAAAAACTTTGCACGGTGGTAGGGTACTTTGTAGTACCCGACTGGATGGCTACCACCCTCAAGTTGAAAATCTGTCGCCAAAACACCTATCGGTGTGTTCCGACAGCTGCACTTGAGAGCCAGTTCCCATCTAGGCTGTGTGTGCTTACCATCTTCGGCCACATCATCACTTACCATGGTGAGATTGTGGTCAAACACAAGCCTATCCAGAATAAAAAAAAAGACGTGTTCTGCCCGTACCATGGAGTTAAGAAGTATAGTCTTTACTCCGTGGTCCGTACCTAGTTTATTTCGAACTGAGTCCTAGTAAAAGAAAATAAGAGATTTATATGTGATAGTCTTGATAAAAGGCTATAGATTGACTTGGTAAGGGCATATCATGAGGGATGCAAAAACATATTACGAGAGTAATGCACATTGTGTGTGGATGGATAGAGGTAGAGAAGCCAAAGAAGGTATGGATGGACTCTGTGAAGAATAATAAATTTAATGAAAGGTGTGAATACTGAGCCGACTAGTACCTAATAGAGCGGAGTCGTAAGGAAAGCATGTTGTGCCGACCGAAGATAGTAGTTTAGTTTTAGAGCTATCTCATGTTACTCATACGAAAAGGTGAATAGGTAATTTAATTACACACCTATATAATTTCATCGAGTGATGTTGATTACTCCGAAACCTGATCTTATCGTGTAATAAGCCGTAGGTTTTAGTCTCTCGGGAATTTCCAATTTACCGGCATCTGTTTATTGCCGAGTCCTTTAGTCTGATGACATTAAGGGATGTTTGACCCTATACTCAGTACCTTCATATAGTTTTATTAGTTTTAGTATAGGTTGATAACCTTTGAGATATTTATAGATTTGTATAAATAAGGAATCATCGTTATTTTATCGCTTAGTATTGAAAAAAGGGTCTTAGGTGTGAACTCTGTAAGTGCAGTATGAAATGCACTTGATAAGACTGATAGGACTTACAAAAAGAGTTTTTGATTTCTTTAAGATGGTTAAAAAGTTTCCAACACTGTAAATGAAGAAGAAAAGAACGTTAATACCCCAAATTTTTAATAAAAAATATATAAAGTAAAATTAAATCTAAATAACATCAGGTAAAGTCACACCAGACGAAAGATGAAAAAAAGAGACTTGCTTTTTTTACAAACTTTAACAAAATTCATCTTTCCACATCGTAAAGTTTACTTTACATCACAGGACTATTGGGTTTCGTTAGAAAATCCATTAAAAAATCAATCTAGATGTAAAAGACTGAGAGGTTAAGTTGCTTAGCCTCTGTATATTTTAGCATTTATCTGGAACGCCAGACATTGACTACCCCTTGAATAGATTACAGCGTAAACTTGACATAGTTCAAGATGGGTTTGATTGAATGCCGAAGCATCCAGTTTACTTTAGAGATTTTGAGATATTTTAATTAACTATTAGAAATTATAACTTGTGTATATATTTTATTATATGATTTAGAATTCTAATTTCAAATAAACTAATATGGAATATACAATTAAATTATAAACTAAGACTAACTAATATATTACAGATAATCTAATTACACAAATAAAAATAAAAAACTTAAAATTTTACTACACTAAATAGGCCAACTGGTCCAGATCGCTGTCAGGTGGTAGCGTGCCCAGAACACTGGCAGCATTGCCTCTTTGGATGGCAATGCTAATACGTTGGGCAAAGTATTCGCCAGCCCTCCGGTCACGTGACGCTTCGATGAGGCGTTTCGCGATGAGACGGTAAACGCGGTGAGCAGCTGGTCCCCACGGCCCCATTGTCTCAACCCCAAACGGCTCAAATATGTAGCAACTATCAAGATTGCTATATTTGCGCCGTTTGAGATTCTCAGCGCAAGCAGCGGCGCCGCCTTCTTTTTTTTTCTTTTTTTCGTGGGGAAATCCTCATGGATACCCGGCCGCTCGAGGGGGGCAGCTGGCCGGGTTATGTCAGACTCCTACTGACTAAAACCCCACGGTGTTTCTACCTGTCGCTGCTGGTGCTGGGTATACGGGGGCGCCCGAGGCATTCTTCCGCGTACCCAGCAGCGACGGCCCGGTGGCAGGCCTCTACTGCTATGACGGGAGGATCGGAGCTCGTATCCTCACCGTCTCGCCTTGGGTAGTGAGTGGAAACACGCACTAGACTACCCGAGCCCGTTGTGACAGGGCGGCTGACTCCCCCGAGTCTGCCACCCATGGGCTCCAGTGGGGAGAGGGCGTGGCTCGCAAAAGCCGCCCTCCGACGCCCTGTTCTCCTGCGGCGGATCGACAGGGTGGTAGTGTCCTCCCTGTGGCGTTCCGCCGCCTCCTTTGCGAGCATGACGCGCTCGCAAAAGGAGTGGAGTGCGTCCCAGGACCTCTCGCTGTCAACGATAGCACGAATCACGCTCGTCAGCGAGAGGTCGTTCCCCACGTGGGCGCAGAGCTCACTGCGCTCGCTCGTCCAGGCCGAGCACACCTCCAAGGTGTGCTGGGCGTCCTCCTCGAGGCATCCATCGCAGTGGTGGCAAACGGCGGTCGGCTCCCTCCGGGCAATCCGACACAGATACCTCCCGAAACAACCGTGTCCCGAGAGGATCTGCGTCAACCGGAAGGTCAACATGCCGTGCCGCCGTTCAAGCCACTCCTCCAACACTGGACGGATGGCCTCAATGGTCCTAAGCCCCGCACTAGGGTGCTCAAGCCTGGTCTTCCACTCTTGGATGGCGAGCGCGCGCAGTTGAGTTCTGCTCCCTTCCACCTCGCGTGGTGCTGGCCGATCGCCCTGGGCCAGCGCCTCCTCGCGCCAATAATATAATGACGCGAGGGTTCTCGCCTCAAGGTCCCAAGGCAAAGACCCGGCCAGCACACACGCCGCCTCATAGGAGATCGTGCGATATCCCCGTATCGCCCTGATCGCTACCACCCTCTGCGGCCTCCGTAGGAGAGTGGTGTTTGCGCGGTTCAGGGCGTCCGCCCATACGGGAGCTCCGTACAGCACCATGGATCGCACGATCCCCAAGTACAGCCGCCTGCACATAGCGCCCGGTTCGCCGGTGTTCGGCAGCAGCCGCCCAAGAGCAGCCGCCGCGCCCATTACCCTTGGCACTAGGCGCCCGAAGTGGGCTGTGAAGTGCCACCGACCGTCGAGGACGAGACCCAAATATGTCATCGTCAACCCGACGTCTATGCGGACTCCACTCACGACGATATGGGCTTCGCGGGGAGGCGCCTGTCGAGGCCCATGAAAACAGAGGGCCTCACACTTGCTAAGCGCCACCTCCAAACCCAATCGTCGTATCCGGCCCACTACTTGTGCCACTCCAGCAGTGGCACGGTAGGCAGCTGTACTATAACTCGTGCCACGGGCAGTGACCAGGGTGTCGTCGGCGTAACACGTTACCGCGACTCCCCGGATACACGGTGCCCGCAGCACCCAGTCGTACCCGATGTTCCACAGGAGCGGACCCAGCACCGACCCCTGCGGAACACCGCTCGACATGTCTCTTTGGCCCCAGCCCTCACGGCATGGGAAGACCACCGACCTTTGGGACAGGTAAGCCCCAATAACTCTGCGCAGGTACGGGGGCACACCATGATACTGGAGCGCCTCCCGTATACAGCTCCAGGGGAGAGAGTTAAAGGCGTTGGCAATGTCGAGTGACACCGCCAAGACAACCCCGCCCCGGGCAACCGCTTCCTGCGCTTGGGACTTTACCCGTAGCACCGCGTCGATGGTCGAGCGACCTCTGCGGAACCCAAACTGGCTCTCCGCCAAGTCCGGCCCAGTCCCCTCTAGGTGCTCGATGATGCGCCCCGCCACCACTCTTTCGAAGAGCTTGGCAATGTCGTTGAGCAACACTATGGGGCGGTAGGCGGAGGGTGATTCCACTGGACGCCCTTCCTTCCGGAGAAGGACTAATCGGCCTGTCTTCCACCTCTGTGGGATTATGGCTTGAGCCAGACAGGCGTCGAAGAGTCCCCTCAATCGAAGCTCCAGGGCGTCCGAGGTCAGGGCCAGGGCCAAAACGCGTCCCGGAATGCCGTCGGGGCCAGGGGCCGAACTCTTAGCACGAAGCCGCAGAACGGCCGCACCTAGCTCCCCTTGCGAAACTTCCGGGACCCCATCAGTCACGTCCGGTGGGGGCGCTGCAGACTGCGTAACCATCGCTGGAGGCAGGTGTTCTTCCCTGTGCGGAAACAGGGTCGAAACAACCTCCTCCCGGAGCCGAGGCTGGAGGCTCTGCGTTATCGGGAGGGCCCACGAGCGAAGCTTGCCCCTTACTGCCTTGTAGGGCCTTCCCCAAGGATCACGATTGAGAGCCTCCAACGACTCCTCCCAAGAACGGGATTTGGCTTCGGCTATCGCCATCTGCAGCGCCTTTTTCGCGTCCTTGTAGGCGGCGTATAGAACAGCCATCTGGGCTTCGTCCCTGCGCCTTCGCCTGCGGTATCTGGTGTACTGGCGTCTTACCTCGACGCAGGACTCACGCATCTGCGAGATCTCCGCAGACCACCAGTAAACCTGATTTTTTGGAGGACCAAGCCTGGCCCGGGGCATCGACGCGTCACAAACTTGCGTCATCGCTTCCCGGAACCAGTCCGCTTCATCCTCCACCACTGCAGGTCCTTCAGGCGTGGGCGCCCAGGACTGCACTATAGCCGCCTCTTTCGCCACGTCCTTGTCGAGGGCCTTGAGTCGCCACCTCGGACTCATCCCACTCGGGGGTCGAGTCGGGCTGTCCGGTCCTCTCTGGAGCAGAGTGGAAACGTCAAACCGAATGTATCGGTGATCCGACAACGTCTCCACGTCCTCCAGTACTTCCCAGCTCCGGACTCGGCGCGCCAGGGCGGTGCTCGCGAAAGAAACATCCACGATTGATCCGCCCTGATACCGCACGCACGTGTCCACTGACCCCCGGTTGAGGACCGATAGGTCATGTGCCAGGAGCCAATCCTCCAAGAACTCACCCCTCACATCGGTGGCGGGGGATCCCCACGCCACAGACTTGGCGTTGAGATCCCCGACCACCAGCACAAGGTGAGGATGGCTCCGTCCAATCAGGGCTCCCACCTCGTCCATGAAACTTTCGAACTCGGTGAGGGGTCTGTTGGGAGAGAAATAGACTCCTATGGTCATTATCTCTCCGAGCAGAGCTGCGACGTATCCCCTGCCCTTCGCTACTTTTTCGAAGGGTGGGGAGCCATTGGCACCCCGACGGACAATGGCGACTAGGCCATCTCGGTCCCCAACCCAGTCATCACTGGGTGGGATGAAATACGGCTCCGGTACCACGGCCACCTGTATCCTCCACTGTGCCATGCTCTGGGCTAACAAGTCCTGAGCTCTAGCACAGTGGTTGATATTAGCCTGCAGCAGACAAAGGGTGTCCGTTATTCCGTGAGCATCGGAATCACCTCTTCGTCCGCCGCCGCGCTGGTGCTTGGCTGTGGACAGGCCGCAGTCGACATGGCAGCTTTGGCCCTCGACTTCTTCTTCTTCTTCTTGCGTTTTTTTTTCGTCGGCCGGGCCGCAACGCAAGCCTTTCCACCCAGTCTGTGAGTGGCTGGCTTCCCTGCTGCCGCGCACACCGTGCAGTAGGCCGTGGCAGTGCACTCCCTGGATTTGTGGCCAAGCTGGCCACACCTGTAGCACTGTGCGCCACGGTCCACCTCCGATTGGCACTGCTCCTGGACGTGTCCCAACTCGAGGCACCGGAAGCAACGCATCGGGCGTGGCTGCAGGAGTTTTACCTGCGCCGATACCCAGCCGACGAACAAACGCGCTTTTGCGGCCAACACCTTTTGGGCAGCCGTAGCAGGGCACTTCACCAAGATGGTCCGGCCCGAGTGATCTTGGCGGATCACTCCAGGTTTGATGGATGACTCTGAGCATCCACCAGCCTTGGCCAATGCAGCCACGACATCCCCGGGTGTAACAGAGTCATCCAGATCCATGATACGCAAGTCTGCGCACGTTGTGGGTCTGGACACCTGCACGTCCTCCTCATTCATGGCCTCCCTCAGCTTTGCTGCGAGGGAGTCTGCCATTTCGGCACTACTAGCGCCCGGTACGATAAAAATTCGTGCGCCCGTAGCGGCCTTCTTGAAGCAGCGGCGCCGCCTGCCTTAACTGCGGTCTCTGGAAGATTGGATTGTGTTGGATGTTTTATTTAATTATAGTTGATAGTTAATATTGCATGCCATTGCCACTATACTGTGCACAAGTTTAAATAGTTTCACCTGTGGCGTCTGTATAATTATACTAAATATATTAATTGAAATAAATTATTATAATTTTCTATCTTGTAGGTACATTAAAACGTGTAAAAATTTAATAAAATTTGTACATTACACGAGATTGGATACTTTGATAATAATATGGAATATCAAAAGCTATGGAATTTGTCAAAGTCAAAATCATTTATTCAGTTTAGGCCCTAGAAGGGCACTTATGAAGGTCGAATTATAGAAGTTACCACCGGTTCGGAAGTCAGACTTCAACTGAGATGAACCGGCAAGAAACTCAGCAAGATTACATTTTTTAAATATTTTTGGACCATTCCGTATAAAGTATTAGAGTAGATCAAGTCAACTTGGTTCGATCAGAATGTTTGAAAAACAAATTTCTTTATTCACTATTTCAGGTTGGTCCCTAGTATCCATTGATTTAACCCAACATAGATTTTGAAATTTCAAATTTCAAAATATCCAGGCGGTATAAAAGAAAATGACCTGACGCAATGATTTATTGACTGAGACAGTGCCTAAACCATACACCACTGATTCAGCACGATGTTTTGAGGACAACCTTTTGAAATAAATTCAAATTACAAAGTCGGTCCCATACGTGTACTAAACTTAATCATCAGTTTGGATGTTAATTATTTATACGAGTTCTTTCATGGTAATGCCTTAGTGTCCTACATTGGTGATTTTACACGTTTTGTATACAAAATGTGAGGTAATTTGTATGGAGCTTGCAAGCCCTGTCGACGTGGCTCTGTGGCGTTTGGACGTTCAATGGATGCTATTCATTCGTCGAATGCAGATATTGGGCCATTAGGATATAGTTTGTGTTCCACAGAGAGATTACTCTTAGAAGTGCTTTTAACAGAGTATTTATTGGGAGTAGTTTTGTCTATTCAATCAAAGTAGAATCATATTGGTACCTACAACAAATTTGAAGGAGTACTGTACATCGCTTTTGATTTCAGTTTTTTTACTTTTGGATAAGCCGCAATCTCACCATGATAAGTAATGATGTGGCCGAAGGCGGTAATGAGATGAATACCGTAGACTGGATACCCTAGATGAGACGGGTAGCTGCAGAGGTTTTCATCACAAAATAAGGTTTTATTTTGTGATTAAACAATATAATTACAAATTAGTATCCTCACGGCAGATTACGATATTATTTGTATACGTAAAAATATTAATAATTGTTTTGTAAGTGACATTAATACCAATATTATGCACAAACTTATGGCCTCTGCTTAAAACAACCTGCCGCAAAGTGAGTTAGTTACAATACATAAATGCATGTTAAGACTTATTTTGATGAATGAATCCTTCATGTCATTTCAATTCGATACAATCTACTAATTTAACCGTTTCAAACTTCCATCAATTTTTATTTATTTGTATATCTTCTACTGCTGTGGTTTGCATAATTAATATACTTTTCTATTTGCGTCTAAATAACGCGCCTACAAAAAATGATTTTCATTTTTGTCCTTTCTATGGTCTAATGTAATTTCAAGTCTTTAAATTATATTTTAACACATAACCTAATGCATAAACACCTTGAGAAAGTAATTGTACACGTCATCGCTAACGTCCTTAGGAAATATTTCTTCGTGCCAAGATTATTTAGCCTATGGGGAAGTATATTAACATATAAATTGAAAATATCAACAAATTAGCGGATAATTAAATATCGAGGCAGCTTAATTTTATGAAAACAATCAATCTCGCATCAGAAATTTCGTTTAGTGAGTACTTTGCATGCTTCGCAAAGTTCAAAGTTAATTGGGATAAAATATTTATGGTAACATATTATTATATTATCGTTCCTAATTTAATTGATTCTGGACGAAATTTTGAATCCTACATTAGAAATTGTGCATTGATTAAGCAATGCACTTTACAAGCTTATTTTTTAATTTTATGACCATGTGAGGTGTTAGACTCCTCCATTGAAAAGGGAAGATCTTCCGCCAGGCCAGGTCTATATTGTGTAGATTATTAGAGCGCTATCTATCTAGGAGCCGTGTGAACTATATCTGTGTTTTAGTAGGATGTCGCTATAACTTTAATTTATAGGTGAAAAAAGGCTATAATACAGATATTAATTTAAAAATATGAAGCACATCGTATTTCAATGAGCGTTTCATCAATAAATCGTTGTTTACGGAATTCAACATTTAATCGAACAACTTGAGCTCCAAGTTTTCAGTTTATTCTCCAGTAAGTGGGCGAGAGTCTGAAAGCCCCAAACTCATTTCCAACATTCTTTGTTTAGGTTAAAATAACTGCGACAGGTTTGATGTTGCCTTAAATTCAATTTTATTAAGTGATTTTATGGGAAAACACAGTTTTTTTCACTTAAGGCATAGACTAGTATTCAGCCCGCGGTTTCACCCGCGTTAGATAGACAGACAGACACACTTTCGCATTTATAATATTAGTATGGAATTATGGAATTTTATTAAATATTAGTTTATGTTATCTAGTCTTGAATGGATTAGCAACTAATAACGAAATTTTTTACTCATTTTTATTCGCGGATGCACTTAAATTAATAAATAAAGATAGCCAAAGCTGGAAAGTGAGCCTTAATAAACGTAATAGTTATATGTTCCAAAAACTGCCTGTATTCTTCTGATAACATGATACAATGAGAAGCGAACCCTCTAAAAATATTAATACTTCATAAACCCGGCAATTTCACTTTTACTAACCGACAATATGGACAAGGCTAAAAAAAACAACTTTTTTAATGTAACAAAGCTTCCCCTTTATTTGAGGAATATTTTTAATAAAAATGCCGTAATGTCTGCGTTGTCGCTATGAAAAGTGACATAAAAATCTCATTTGCCGCGAATACCGTTAATTAAATTCAGAGACAAGTCAAATAAGACTATTTGTTTTCATAAAATACATAAGAATTTACAATTTGTACAGTTAAAGGTACAGTTACCTACTATCATTATTTTAGAAAAATATACCTATTTAATATAAAATTTGTGCTTCTAGGAGATGATTTACAATCAAATAGTTTTATGGTATTTGCATAAGATACAAATGCGAGCTGTAAGGATTGTTTTGTTAAAGGTTTTATTTTCGAAATTTTTATTTGTAAATTACAAAAAGAGTTGGTATCAAATCTTTTACTATTTTAGTAAACATGTATGGTATCTTTGATAAAATAAATAAAAAAAAACTCTTTTACTACTAGGGTGAGATTATACTCACATGTAAATTTATCTAAATTAGATTCACTGTCGATGCTAATAAGTAATAATTTTATGAACGCTACTTAGTCCATTGCAGTTCTAAGCTGACTTGAAACTTTGTCACATTGCGAACTGCCTCCCAGTTTACACCTTATTTATGTTTGCAAAGAGGGCGCTGGGCTGTCAGTGGTTGTATGCAAGTTTAATGTGCGCGGGCTGGCCGCTTTCCAAACATCGAATCGAATCGAATGATTTTAACAATGGCACAACGAGATATGAGGTTTTGTTTGTCTATTCATAGAAAATATTTTTTTTATCCAACAACAATCTTCCTGAAGGTTACATGCAACTTAATCGGTTTCAAAATGTCAATACAAATACAAACAAAATAAAGGCAAATAAGTACTTTTAAATCTACGGATGAAAGGGACTTTAGTTTTTTTGGACCATTCTCCGTTTGAATTGCGTTCACAAAAAACAAATGCTCTAAAGGACTTTCAAATGTAAGGTAACATTTAATCATGTTCTTTCATGTTATCATTTTCACTATTCAAGAGAATATAGAATTCAACTCAAATACTCAAAAATAGGAATACGTTGTAAAATTCATCCTTTTTATAATTTTTAAAGACCAAAGACAAAGAGCAAATATACATATACTATGACAATATGATGTCATAAGCCAGTAATTACTTTTTGGCGGGAACTAAGCCAGTAATTACTTTTACAGATTTATTCTAGCTTGGGTGACAGAAGCCTCAACAAAAGTAAAAAATGTAAATGTAATTAGTCTCAAAACTGTGGTAGGCTTTAAAAAATAAAAAAAATTATTAACTTGTGAAGTGACGTTGTGTTTTCGTTTTATTTTCATTAAATTCGTGTATTTTGAGTTTTATTGAATAATTTCGGTGGTGTTTTGTCCAATAAAGATCAATCTAATGCACAAGTGAAGTGAAATGAAATGAAAGCGTGTATCGTGACTTTCCAGGTTGTCCCAAAAAGCCCATGAAATGTTTTAGTGGAATAGCCGCCAATTTCACTAAAATTAGACCGGACTTGTACGGCATGTACGGACGAGGACTAGACTTAACAGTGAAAGTGACAATAAAACGTGACTAAACATAAAAGATGAATATTTAAAATAAAGAAATGGCTTAAAGGTCTCGAAACCAAGCCAAAAATCTTCAAAAAAAAAAACCTAAAAAGCTATAATAATCTATCGTTTTGACAGAAGCAGATTTGATATGACAGTCAACACTTCAACCACTTTTAAAGAAACATTCAGTTGAACAAACAAAAGATGATACATTCTGTCAAAAACATTATTCAAACAAACATCTCACGTAAAGTATAGATAGATCATATAGTTTATCGTGATTTTTACAGAGATTCCTAGTCAGACGAAGTTCCAAGAAACGACACAAGCAAATAGTGTGATAACGAGGCGGAATAAGATATAAATCCTTGTACTTTGTAAACGGGGCTTAAGAGGTACATATGGGGGCATCTAGAGGCGTCCGAGGAGATCCAGGGGCAAATAGGTGAATAATGCATGTTGCATCTCAATTCCGTATGCACTCAAACGGATAAACTTATACATACACTTGGTATCAGGTAAAAGTATAAAGTTGATATTTTTGTTTGAGATAGCTTTGCCATGGGGAGTTAAAACTGCTTGAAAAGTTATGCTGTTCAGGTAATGTTACATGATATATGAAAAGAAGATTCTTAAGGTTATGTCATACTAGTGAAAATAGTTGTAAGAAAATTGATCGACGTCGGCCTTATAGTTTACTAACTCACGCCCCCATCTGCGTTCCCTAGGGAATTTAAAAAAATGACCTACAGAAATCTTTAGTAGGTACTTATAATGTCTGTAGGTGAAATATTTTTTATAGCACAGTGTGACCTAAACCCGCACTTTACGCACGCTTTTCCGTGACCTAAGTAGCCTATTTCTGCACGGTGTGTAAATTAATTGACCAACTTCACTCATGTAGAAAAAATAAAAGGAAACATTTAAATGTCATTCAGTGACAGCCAAAACAAGGAGAAACGTGATTCTAAGAAAAAAACGACACAGATAAAAGCACCGAAAAATACATATTAATTATTTTCATCTCACCTGCGTGTACATTTAAGAATTCTTTGGCGTAAAACTTAACCGGCTGGTAACGCGCTGCAGAATATGACGACCTAAACATTGGTAAGTCCTGCTTTTTTTTTTTTTTTTTTTATGTCACTAGTGACAACGGGGCAGGCGGGTCACCTGATGGTAAGTGACTACCGTCGCCTATAGACATTAGCAATACCAGGGGGACTGCCAACGTGTTGTACACCTTATTACAATGCCTTAAGGGCAAGGGCAACTGGCTCTCAAGTGCAACTGCCGGAACACACCAACAGGTGATTGGCGACAGATTTTCAACTTGAGGGTGGTAGCCAGCCAGTCGAGTACCACATAGTACCCTACCACCGTGCTGTGGTTTCCTCACGATGTTTTCCTTCACCGAAAGCTCAAGCCCATTGTAGGATTCGAACCCACGACCTTCGTCGCGGTATTCGACGTCACTTACCACTGAGCTATCATCGTATTATCGCTTATGTTGTTCTTTATTTCGGAGAATCTGTTGCCAGTCATTATCTACTTTAACATCGTTTCAAATTTATTTTGAACCCAAATTGTCGCGGCCCTTGTGGTTTGCGCACATTCTTGTTTGAATTATACGAGTACAAAAAATAAAGCTCAATTCGTTTAATTGTTTCTTTTAAAACACTAATCGCAACTCGCTGCGCTCGGGCGCTAACTTCACACCGTGCAATAATAGCCTACTTAGGTCACGCGTATCGTATTGTACCTACTATTAAATCGGTTGAATATTTTTTACTTTATCTAAACTAATTTTATAAAAAGGAAAGATTTAATTTATTGAAACTACTCGACCGATTTTTAAAACTCTTTCACCATTAGAAAGTTACATTATCCCTGAGTAGCATACCGCTAATATTATAAATGTGAAAGTTAGGATGGATGTTTGTTACTTTTTCTCGCAAAAACGGCAATTAAGGTGTATAAAAAAAGAGTTTAATAATTTAAAAATAATAATAGTTAAAAAAACTATTTAAAGTTTCTTATTAAATGAAGACTGATCGTTCATAATTTATTAGTCATTTCACATAAAATATAAGGTAAAATATAGATTAACAAAATACACCTTAAACTTGTTTTTTTAATATTCACCCAACACCTAATATAAATAAGGATAATCTCATCAAAAGAAATAAAAGGGAGATGTTAAACATTTATTTGATGGTAATGGATAACAAAAGGTAATTCCTTTTAGATTTTTGCAAATGGTTTTTAAAAAAATATACTTGAAATCTAATTTATTTTTAATGAAAATAACACCATTGTATTATTCTGTAGTTTATAAACAACTTTAGAAAGCTTCTAAAGATCCTCATAAAATGTCAGTCATTATTCCAAATTTTTGTTATACGCACCTAATCGTATTTTACGTTTAAACTTCGAACAGCCGCAAACTCAATACTAAAGCAGGAACTTCATTCAGTTGAACTCATATTCCAGCATTATGCAAGCTGGCACACTCGGCTCGCTGATCGTGGAGTGCACTCTGATTCGATTCACTCGCTGAACCGTAGCTATTACCTCACTCTTATATTCTTTTGATTGATACGCGAATGTGGATAAGGCTTTAAACATTGTTACGTGTTTAACCGTAACCCTACATAAGTGTGTGGAGAAACGGGTTTTATTTTTCTGCTCTGGTTTTTGTTTTCATCCAGTACAAATTATGCCGACTTTTTTAATTGAAACTCAAGTAGAAAAGTAGCTAAAGGTGGTATAATTCATTATTACGAATAGCGATGTCAGATAATATTAACCGAAAGGTAGATAACATAATATGTAACCTAAAGCCTACTTTATAAGAGCTACAAGTCGCGTTTTGTGATGCAAAACTTGCAAACGAAGAGCGCTCGTTGAAAATGCCAAACTCTACTGGGCTATACCTGGGCCGGAGTCAGGCAGGTGTCGTTTGTATAGTCAGCTCAGCCACGCTCAGCTCAGCTCAAGTCAAACGGGTATTCCGCGAGATTTGCCGTCGAGAGCCGCCGCTCCGGGCTACGTCGAGATCAAAGAGAGACTGTACTCGTACCGTAATAGCTTTTATAACTAGTTTTTTTAAAAATAACACTGTGCAAACTGCTTATTTTCCTGCAGTAAAGTCACTCTTTAGTAGGACTATCTTGTGTTTAGTTTAAGGCTATATGTTTGGTTATTGTGCGATAAAAAATCATGTTTGTAAAAATATGAGTTTAAAATAAATTGTACATTTTTAAGTATCGTATTGTATCAGTTCAGATTTTTATCATGCATCTAAATATTTCATCTTATAAACTAGTCTACCTACATCTTGTGATAAATTGTCTCCTAATTATAACAATTACAATAATTGTTTTTGAATAATTAAATTACATAAAAAGTTACAAAACAAATAAATCCTGACAGACGCCACTCGCCGAAACATTATCCAAATAAATTGGCTTGACACACATACTTGAAAATGTGTATTCGACTTTGAACTACACCTCATTTTCATAAAGCTGATAATGGCATGTAAGGTTTTAACGAATATGTTGACAAGCCGTGTATCCTACACGATGGAGTATAATTCAGTTAACGCGCTGTAATTAGTAGACAATTGTCACGCGGACAGTCCCAAGTACGTCCCCTTGCCGCTTTGTGTAGTCATTCATTAATTATTAAATTAACGATTAAAAGGATTTAATCAGGAAATACAAAAACGCTGTCATAATAAACCTTTTCTCATCTTATGCATGCTGTAACGAAGCTGTCGAGTAATTAATTGACTACTTAGAACATTTTTTTAATATTACCATATTAAAAAAATGCACGAAGGCACGAAAAAGTTGCGTCAGAACTTTTTGGTGGGAAGTGAAGTAGTGTTTTCATTTTCTTTTAATTATAATCGTGTCTTTGGAGGTTTATTGATATCGGTGGTTTTTTGTCCAATAAATAGTGAAATTAAATGAAAGCGTGTATGCTTGCTTTTCAGGTTGTCCCAAAAGTTTGTGAAAATTTTTAGTGTAAAGGCCACCAATTTTCATACTCGTTTTACAGTACTTCTGTTGATAACCTATTGATATTATAAGAAAGAAAGAAAGAAAACCATTTATTCTGGACTCCCAAAGTATCAACAAAGACGATTTCATTGACATCACAAATTACACAGGAATTATAGGTTTTTAGTAAAGTAAGTTATAGTAAATGACGTCATCAGTTCAAATTAAATATTTTCAGTGTTATTGACACCCCTGTGAGATGTAACATAAAGAAACAAAAACACCGTTACCTCTGCTAGATTTCAAAGTCAAAGTCAAAACCATTTATTCAGTTTAGGCCCTAGAAGGGCACTTAGGATGAAGGTCGAATTACAGAAGTTACCACCGGTTCGGAAGTCAGCCTTCAACTGAGAAGAACCGGCAAGAAACTCAGCAAGGTTACATTTTTTAAATATTTTTGGACCATCTGACTATATTGGTTTATTTTTTTTAATGTTTCACAATTTTATTCTTAAAGTAATACAAAAATACATCAAAAAATTATAACCCGCATTAGTTACCTACATTCCTTTCCTTCCGTTCCTTAAGTGAATATTTGACCAAGGCTAATGAGTGCTCCTAAATAATTCGAAAGCAGATTTGCTTGAATATACACAAGGCATATATCTAGGTAATCACCTAGGGTTGCCTCTTGAGACCACATACAATATTAGCCGTGTAATTAAAGGGGCAAGCATTGAAATATTAATTACAGACTGGTAAGAGTGGGCTGAGTACTTAATAGGTAACTACGCATGTTCAAGTGTATACTAAACCGCCGTATTTATATATTATTGTGTTATCTGAGAACAAGCGAATTATACTAATATTATAAATAGATAAAGTTTGTGAGGTTGTACAGGGTAATCTCTGGATCTACTGAACCGATTTTGAAAATTCTTTTACCAATAGAAAGCCACGTTATTTGTGAGTATCATATGCTATATTTTTATCCCGGGAAAAGATAAGATCCCAGGGAACGCGGGTGATACCGCGGGGGACAGCTAGTCCTCAATATGAGAGGACCAAAAATGACAAATATCATAATAATATATTTTTTGGAAATGTCACAGCACTGCATGTATTGACTTGAAAAAATATGTAATGTACAATAACTTCTAATAAATATTTTGAACCATTATTGGCCTCTCCTTCACTAAGAACTCATGGAAAAAAAAAGATGAAATATTTCTACAACTACTAATTAATACTGCAGCAGAAGTAGGTAAGGTTAACCACTCTCATTGTTAAGATTAGGATGGTTTTAGTTTAGTCCGACTTTTGATAAAATAGTCAACAAATCTAGTATCCCACGTTTGTTGAAAATGGGAATGAAAATGAATAATTTATGTATATTTTATTATTACCACGTTTTTATTAAGTAACTTTCTTGTTTGCCTGTCTGTCTGTCGTTCGAGTGGAATCTTGAAACTCAAATTTCGAGCACTTCTTGATTAACTATCCGGCTGAAACTTTCAGGATAGCTCACAACTCGATGATGATGCATTCTAAATCCATAAAACGTGGTTTTTTAGATAAATTTTTAATGTTACTTATCATATTTCACCTTTAATGAAACGTATCTCTAGTTCCCTTAATTTGGCAACGTCTGTATATTTTTTGACCATTTGACATTTCGTTTCAGATAAATCTCAGGATATAATTGTAAAGCATTGTCACAATACAAATGCATTATTCACAGTGGTTCTTGTAGAAGTGTTTATTATTTAAAATCCTTGTTGTTTGGTTCATTGTTGCTCGGGACTTGGAGAATCGGCTTTCTGTTCACAATGGATTCTTGAATTTTAACATAATCTCGTTGTTAGTAAAATTAAAGGAAGCTTCTTAGCTAGAAAAAAAGACTTGGACAGGCTTTGTAAAGCAATAAAATAATAGTATTTTAATTCATTGATGATTTTACAAAATGTCGATACCTAGAAGTTAAGTTCAAATAAGGTTCAGACAGGTTCAGCTGATTGAATCTCTCAAGCATCTCCACTTCAAGTTTCATGTGTTATTTTTTAAAGTATAATATACATATGTAATGGATTACTAGGTGGGGCAAAAGACTGCTAGTCTGCTGGAGACATGACAAGATCGTGAGAAATGGAGTGCACTAGAAAAGACCTACACTCCCCCAGCATAGTGTGAGTTGAAGATGAATCTTAGACCAATGGTCTAAGAGAAGAATGTATTGTATTGTAAACCTTTACACATTAAAAACAAGTATTAACGACAGCTTTTTTCATTAATAATTAATTAATGCGCAAACACTCTTCCTCACTAACTTTGCAAAGTATTTGATCTGTTTAAAAGCCAAAGTTTCCTCAGTTTCAAACTAATTTGAAAAAGTTAAGCTCTGTAAAGGTTCCCATGAGAAAAGTAATATTTTTCTTAAGCCCCACCTTTGACCTGATATTGTACCAGTAAGTTTGTAAAATTAACTGGCATTTTTTTCTTCTTTGATAATGGCTACGTGCTACGTGTTGAGATTTTAACCACGGTCCGGAAATTATAACCCTAGAAGGTCTAACCTTGACCTTTTAAGATGAGCTCAAAGACCTGTTTTTCGTAACGTAACCCAAAGAGCAGCGGGACTATGAAAGCAAAACGAAAGAATATCGAAAAGGCTAAATTCTTAGGATGAATTCCTATCTAGTTTTTTTCATGTCAATGGGAAAAAAGTTTTTTTTTTACTTGAGTTTTATTTTGTGAACGCAAGTAAATACCATTACAAAACTAAAAAAAGTATCAATGGAATAAAAATAGCAACTTGTATATTTGTTGTCAGCGTGTAATGCCCTTCGTGACACCTCAAAGAGTGTCCCTTAAATGTACCGCGAAAATAAATAAACCCCCTAACAAAGTTACTTTGTCGGGAAGTGAATTTTGCAAGCAACCCAACTCTGGAGTAATTTATACCTTCCTTAAAACAATTTATAGACCACGGCAAAGGATGTTATGATGCAACGCTTTGCGTACTAAGAGGTTAGGGGAGAATGGGTACTTGAGGATGCTCATTATTTTCCATTTTGGCGAGTTTATATCGTTGTTATTAGTTACTAAAACTATAAATAAATAAATATCCTGGGACATTAAACACACGACTATCTGATCCCAAACTAAGCAGAGCTTGTAATATGGAATCCAGATGACTGATATACTACATAATTATACAACTTTTTTTTGTAAATACATACTTAAATATATACACTCAGACTTAGGACAAACAGACATGTTCATGCACACAAATGTCTGTCCTGGACGGGAATCGAACCCACGACCTGCGGCGTGATAGGTAGTGTGTTAACCAACCACGCCAACTAGCCCGTCAAATTATTATTAAGTGCAAAAATGAAAAGGTTCACTATACTACTAATTTGCAAATCTGATTTTCCTTAGGTGAAGAATCTTTAAGAAATTCTGTCATCTAGTAGTATTCTATCGGCTGATCTTGTGAACCAGTTGACTTCTAAGCTTTGAGTGCTCACCACCATCGGTCACATCATCACTTAGGTAGGTAAACGGTTCCTTCGGAAACGCGAGTGGAACCGCGGGGGAATACTAGTTAGTCTATAGATGTAAAAATATGGTATTCTTCTGAAATACGTGTTACTAATAAAACACAAAATAACTTATGATCATACGCTATTTTTAAAAGTATCCATGAAAGTACCAGGTGTGAGTGCGGGGCTCTTTTCAGGAAAATTGAGTTTCAACACTCTGTGACGGTATCTACTCTTCATCACCGCTTGCTTTGGCGCTTTGTCTACTTTTATGTTTTTTATATTTACATATATTTATAACAAATGTTCTTCTTTTCTTCAACATACGACATTGTAACACTATAATACTAGTCTATTTGTTAGATAATAATTTGGCTACAATAATATTCGTTTTTTTCGGTGTAGTTTGCCCAAATTTCCCCAAAGCCTATCTAGGTCTTGGGGCTTTGTTAGTTTCCACTCAAAAGTTGCCCCTGGAGACTTTAGAGGATAGGAATGTTGCCTACATTTAAGTAAATTATCTAATTCTAATGTATAAAACATTTTAAAATACTCGTAAAATAACGAATAAGTAGGACGTTGTAAAATTAATTTAACAACAAAGAGTTAATCTTTTTGTGGTGTATATTTATGACGTCACAATTCTGTAATTTCATACAAAAGTCCATATAAACCTATCGTTTTGACATTTAGTAAAAAGAAGCTGAACTGATGTCAGTCAACATCCCTATTACGGTGTTGATCGTTAACATAATATATTCGTTTTCCTTTTCAATAAAGTGTGCAGCGCAATGTCACATTTTATTTTATACAATTTTAAATCACTATTGGAATTTTATTGGCGTTTGGAATCTATCGCGCTTGCACACGAATCGGCGACAAATAGCTGCAAATATTGACACTGACCGTTTTCATTTCCCGTTTGTTAGTGTTTTATTTCAACTGCATGTTTTATAAGCTTTATAACGATAATTGGGACGATGCATTTATTGTATTAAAATTATGTTTGGAAGTTAATATTTTTTACCGCTAGTAGATAAGATAATGAAGTATTAAAATTTTTTATTGACCGACTGAAGCGTCTCCGTTTCACATTGGGCAAAAATCCGGTCGTCTGTCCAGCTGTTCTGCTATACAGGTCGCATTTCTCAACCAATTCTCGTGAAATTTTGTGAGCAACTTCGATAATCTATATGGATTTTATGACAAACCAGTTTTCGAAGAAAAAAACAAAAAGCCAGTAACACCCATGGGGGTGGAATTCGTAAAAAATATCAATTAAAATAGTAATTTCGACAAATGTCACAAAATTTTTGCGAGGTCTACAGCTGACAAAGACAAGTTTTTTTGTTCTAGGTTCAGCGTGAATACTAGGAGATAAAATTGCCTAATAAATAAATTATAAGTAAAAATATTATAACTGTCTCTTACAATACGTATGAAACATGCAAACGGAGAGACACTAACTGAACTCGCTCATCATTCACTCGTTCGACTATCACTAGTGCCGTTTGTCACATATAAAATTATTTTTAAAAATAAAAAACAAAAACCGACTTCAAAACTGTAACCTATACCTATGTACAAACATAAACTAAAAAGTAAAGAATAATATTTTAATTTCAAAGTAAGAGCCTTAAAGGACAATCAACAAAATTATTGATATTTTTAAACAGTTCTTTTTGGAGTCGGTGCCAGCCAAGAAGAAGGACAGTTTTGAACTGGAAGTGTTCATACGAGAAAACGTCTTACGACACCTCTCCTTACGGTAATGTTCCTTAGGTCTGCGCCGTCGCTCCCCTACTTTTCGAAGTTTGTTACAAAGGCAGAATTAAACTGTCCGTTTCGCAAAAATTTTATGTAAAAAATTAATCGAGGCCTCGGGTGACCGGCGAGCGGGGAGCTTTTTCCGCCAACGCATCAGCTTGGCCATCCAAAGAGGAAACGCTGCCAGCCTTCTGGGAACCTTGCCGATCGGTAGCAGCGGCAGCCTCGAAGAAGTTTTTTATGTATTGTAATTGTACATTTGCTTGTATATTTTGTACATTTGTTGTAAATAAATCCCATTTCGATAAAATTTAAATGGGACCACCTCTGAAGCATGATCTACCAAACAAAAAAAGAATCATCAAAATCTATTCATAATTGGCAGAGGAATCGCGTCTCCTCCTTTTTTGAAGTCGGTTAAAAACTAGAGCCGCATTTTGTTGCTCGCGTCAAAGGGAGTCATTCAACGGAGCACGCCAAAAGCAATCTATGACACACGTGTAATATCGCTCAATAAGTGATTTGTATGTATGAGGGAATACAGTGTTGATTGATTGCTTATCTGTAAATCTCCAAGATTTGGGTGACACGAATATGATATGTGAATAAGTTTTCTGTGAATATTTTATTGCTTTGAACGATTTGTATGTTCTTTTAGCTTTTATATTCAGAAGACATGAAGTGGAAGGTATTGTCAGAATGATGTCTAAGAAACGGATGACGATTATTATTGTCCGGGGAATCACATGGAATGGAATGGTCAGTGGAATCGAGTTGGAGATTCCATCCTCCCGTCGTAGCAGTAGAGGCCCGCCACCGGGCCGTCGCTGCTGGGTACGCGGACGAATGCCTCGGCGCCCCCGAATACCCAGCACCAGCAGCGACAGGATGAAACACCGTAGGGTTTTAATCAGTAGGAGTCTGACATAACCCGGCTAGCTGCCTCCCACGTACGGCCGGATATCCATGAGGATATCCCCAAGTAAAAAAAAGGAACGGATAGAGTGGCGCGTGGTAAAGGCACTCAAGGTTGGGAGATGTGCAGACAATGCAAGCCCAGACTCAGAGGTAGTGACGTCAATTGTCATAACAAAGGTTGTATGTTCGAATCCTATAGTAACCTTGAGATTGAGTGAAATAAAAATGAAGGAAAGAACTCGGTGGTACCATCTTGTACTCGACTCTCAAGTTGAAAATGATATAGATAGCGGTGTGTTCCGGCAGTTGCACTGTAGAGCCAGTTGCCTTGGGCATTTTAACACATTGGTGATCCCATGGTATTGCTAATGTCCTTAACCCACTTACCATCAGGTCACCCGCTTGTCTCTTTGTCAGACTTCAGACATAAAATGTGATCGACGCGTACCTGTAACAAAATAAGTGGAGAATTAGTTTGTTTTACTAAATTATATAAACTATATTTGTTTTCGTTCTTTCATTACAATTTCCATACGTAAAATTTTTTGTGCCCCCTTTTGTATACTTGACATTGAGAAACAAAGCCAATTATTACAAACAATGATCAAGCATAAGTTTGCTCTGGGCCGTTCAATAAAACAATATCAATATTTTGAATACGTAAAAGTACTTACACTTTAAAGGTCATTCTCACAATATGCATGGTCAAAATACGTACAGTATTCATCTTACAAAAGGTTCCTTGGATCATAAGATATTTTGTTATAATGAGTAGTAATAAAATCACCAAATCACATTTAGAAACCGACTATCCACGATTTTTTAATAAACGAACAACAGTTGATCACAATTAGTTTTTAGTAGCAGCAGGTACATTTAAAGGCTGGAAACTTGTAGACACATTGTCCACTTTTAGCATCCTCCAGGTTAGTGCAATGAATCTGGCAGTCTTGTCTAAGTGCACTGCAGGTTCCATTGAAGAACTTGGAGTCAGGACAGGCACAGGTTGCGGGCGAGATGACAGCAAAGACTATGAGGACCAAGCTGAAGATAACTGCACACTTCATTGTTGATAAAAGAGACGATAGCTGAAAAAAATGTTATATTAATTATAATTTTTGGTTATAGTACAGTACCTACCTACTCGCGAACTTGTGAACGTATAATTCAGAATTAATGTATCGATGAAAAAAAATATTGAGCAGCACTAATCGATGCACTTGTTTTACAATAATTTATAAATTAAATTTAAAAATATATTAATTTGAATACAATCAATATTAGTGTTCAGTAGAAATTTTAAAATAAAACTGAACTAAATTATAAAATATTCCTCAACTGTTTTGTAAAAATTGTATTTGAAAGATTTTAAATTACATGAATAAATAAAAACAAACTTCTTACCGGTTGTCTTTGTGGATATTCGAAGACTGGATGAAACCGATCGAATTCATCGCCTTTATATAAGTATATCAAGCCACAGCCTACGTTAATATACCATGTCAATTTATATTTGAAATTTGTATATAATAATACTGTGACACGAGAATTTTATATGTATAGATGTAAGAAAGAATATTAACAGCTTAACAAAGAATAGCGATTTGCATAATATTAATACTCGAAAGAAAGACAAACTCTATGTCCCTACGGTAAGATTAAATAAAACTAACAATTATTTTCAAGAAAAACATCCTGAAGAAGCCATAACTCGGTTATAGGGTACTTTGTACCCTCAATTAGAAAATCTGTCTCCAAGCACCTTCGGTGTGTTCCGACAGTAAACTTACGGTTTCTTACGCATTTTAAAATTATATTGTGCACAAAAAGTAAAATAGTATCCATTACTTATTGTTTAAAAAGTTCCGCATACTGTATTTAAGTTTTTCGTTTAAAATTCAACGTCTGTTTCCGCCAGGGAAAATAGGAGCAATGAGTGTAGGGTTGTCACTTGTCAAACAAGATTGAAAAAATTAGCAACGGCTTACAAACGTCTACTTCAATGTGCCTTCGTCATTCTCCCTGGTTATAAGTTTATAACACTTATCGCATTGAATACAAGTAATTAGGTAAGGGATTAAAAAAAACCGGCCAAGTTGGAGTCGAACTCGCGCACGAAGGGTTTCGTAAAAAAGGCAAAAAAATCACGTTTGTTGTATGGCCCCCCTGAAATATTTATTTTATTTTAATTTTATTATTAAAATAAAAATACAAATGAGTATTTTGTGAATATTTCAAGTGCCTACCTGTTGCCATTAATGATATCGAGCAAAAAAGGGCAAAAAATAGCGTTTGTTGTATGGGAGTCCCCCTTTAATATTTATTTTATTTTGTTTTTAGTATTTGTTGTTATAGCGACATAATTTGTGAAATATTCAACTGTCTAGCTATCGCAGTTCTTGAGATACAGCCTGGTGATGATATCGAGCAAAAAAGGGCAAAAAATAGCGTTTTTTGTATGGGAGCCCCCCTTAAATATTTTTTTTATTTTGTTTTTAGTATTTGTTGTTATAGCAGCAACAGAAATACATCATCTGTAAAAATTTCAACTGTCTCGGTTCTTGAGATACAGCCTGGTAACAGACGGACGGACGGACGGACAGACAGCGAAGTCTTAGTAATAGGGTCCCGTTTTTACCCTTTGGGTACGGAACCCTAAAAAGATAAAGATATTATTCCAACAATTGACTTTGTGATTGTAAATACAATAAGGTTGATGGTTATGAAATAAATAAATACATGTTATTATTTATGTGTTATCTTCCAAAACCTCACAGTAAGAAAGATGAGTTTACAGAAGAGGTAATCAAGAATGTAGCTGTAGTTCCATATTTGATATATCGAAAATTTGGCAACCCTAGCAGTACAAGTGAGGATATGAAAAAGTTGTACGAACCTACTTGCTCGAAGCTATGGGACCACCATTTGCCTTTTTTTGTATGAATGGCGTAATGTTTTTAAAATTCATATGGTTGAAAGTTTGTATTATGACTTGCTGACTTTTCACTGCGGTTACCAACGTGGTGTTGTGTGTAATAATAATTGGTACCTATCTAGCTTTCGGCTTTGCCGTTTCATCCGCTTTCAATTTAGCCCCTCCAAAGTAGAATTTTAAAAACCCTTCCTTAGTGAGGCTTACGTTTTACAAATGAAACCTGTCCGCATATTTTTTAATGTTTCTGCGTATTATGGCGTGCGTGCGTAGATAGGTTTTGTTTTATGTAAAAGATATACTACTTGTAAATAAATCCTAAAACACATTCCTGTTTAGTGACGTAGCATTGTGACTATTAGTAGTGATATCGAGACCAGCTTGAATATTTTAGAATATAAAAGTGGAAGAATAAACTAGCAAACGGCTGCACAAACTTCAGATATCCGCAAAATCACTTGAGGTAACGTGAAAACCTGAGTTCCAATGCCGGCGGGATTTATTGTTTAGCTATTTCACGTTTGCGTATGGGATATCATTTTCAACATTTCATTAGTTCGATATTTGACCGAGCGGGCGAAGCGTCGCCGTTTCAGTTTGAGCAAAAATGCTTTCGTATGTCTGTCCGGCTGTTCTCCTCTACAGGTCGCAATTCTTAACCGATCCTCGTGAAATTGTGACCATTATCGAACATATTTTTTAAACATATTAATTAAAAAGAACAAGTTAAACTAATTAGTTCCATTAAAAGCGTAAACGAACTGCTGAAATTTTATATTCAACAATAATATTTGTATTCATCCCCAGCAACGCCTGGTCTAAGATTTCGAATCGAATTTACAAGTGAATTTAATTTCGTTGCCGTCGGGAAGTAACGATCCGATTCCAAGTTTAAATTTAACTGTTTCAATCGAGTACTCTACGAGTTTTCACTCACATATCGCGAGACTCTAATAACTCACTGAATTTGCTGAATAATGTTTAATACCTTTAGACAGGATGTTCTAAAGTTTTCAAACTCATTGTTAAACAGATAAAGTTTGAAGTGTTTTGTTACGGAGTGTATTTAACTTGAGGATGACAAGTGAAAGATAATAGCATTGCTTAGACAGGATCCAATAATATAGTACACTTCGTGTCCACCGCTATTTTACCCGCGCTTCCAAGGGAATCTTTTCCCGGGATAGCAAGTATTCTATCTCTTGTTCCAGGATATAATCTATTTGTGTGCAAAGTTTCATCAAGATCGGTTTAGTAGTTTCGGAGTTCATCGTTGACCAACATTGTGACACAGGAACTTTAAGATCTTTTGTTTTTTTTATACCACTAGGTGGCAAACAAGCTTACGGCCCATCTGGTGGTAAGTGGTTATCGTAGCCTACGGACTAGCTTGGAACACCAGAGGCGTCACAAGTAATTATTTTTTTAAGTAAATATGTACCTACGTATTTAAAAATATTTGTATTATGTTGGTATATCTACGTTATCTGGTTTCCATATCACATGCTCTGCCTTGTTTGGGATCAGATAGATGTGGGTGACGAATGTCCCAGGACATTTATTATTCATTTATTTATATTAAATCTTGGAACTCAGCTGGTACAAAATATTGCATGTTTAGTAGCTTTGCAAGGCTTCAAGGAAAAAGTATTATACGAAACACAAATCTCCTTATGTCCATAATGATAATTGATTCTGAAAGCTAGGATATCTTGCTAAGGCAGGGAAGACTAGCACTGTTTTCTAGCAATAAATAGAATAGACAAAGACACTAGCCATTGGCTCCGGGCTTCGGAAGCATTTGGACGCGACCCAGTTGCATTATCGTAAATATGGCTATGATATGGTTTAGACAATGCCTTGAGACAACGCTGCATAGAACATCTTGTTATTGTGCATTTATACTTGTCTATAATGATATTATAAAGATATTCTGCCCTGCAATTTCACCCGCGTTCCCGAGGGAATTAATATAAATAAAATATTGCCTATATTAGACTGTGACGGCAGGTAGCAAACAATGTCAAAGTCAAAGTCAAAACAATTTATTAAGTTTAGGCCCTAGAAGGGCACTTATGAAGGTCGAATTACAGAAGTTAGCACCTGTTCGGAAATCAGCCTTCAACTGAGAAGAACAGGCAAGAAACTCAGCAAGGTTACATTTTTTAAAAATATTTTTGGACCATCTGACTATATTGGCTTTTTTTTAAATGTTTAAGAAAAATAAAGAAAGAAAAATATTTTATTAATGCGCGCCATTCGACGCAAACCAAATACATAGCAACAAAAAGAAAAATTAGAAAGTACAAAAACTTTAACAATTTCATACATAAATATACAAACATTTGAACCCGCACTACAATGTAGCTTTTTATTAGTAAAAGAATGTTTAGAATCGAAAAAACAAAACATCCTTCTTTAAATTATGCTTAAAGTTTGTAAGTTTGTATGTAGGAGGTAATATCCGAAAACTACTGAACCGAATTTGAAAACGCATTCACTAATATTACTACATCTCTTAAACGTAAATAACGGGGCGAAAGTTGGTTATAAATATACAGGGCTACAGACGATAGAATTTAGTAAAAAAATGAATACTTCCACAGAAGCAATAAACAAAGCAACGATGTTAACACTGTATACCGCCGTGTATTTCTTTGTTATTTTAGGTAATATCGCAGAGTAAGGATAGTAATATAGAGGTACGACGAAGCCGTCTAGACAGAGCAATCTTGATGTAAGTGCACGGCACAGGGGCGATCCATACTGACCTCAGTAGTATGGGACCTCTACCACAGATTAGATAATAGTTACAGATACATCATACAAAAGCTAAATACCTACGTTATATTAGCCTACAAAAGACGCTGCAAGAAGAAACATACTCTACGAATGTGCGCCGAGAATCGAGATTCCCGAATCACATCGCGTCGGTGCGAGTGAGGACGCTCAGTCCAACTTACGACGGCATATTGCCGGTCAGCTCGCCGGCGATCTACTTAGCGGTAGGCACTTAAAACGCTGCATTACGCAAGTGTCGGAGGCCTGCCTCTACTAATCTCCATACACTGTCTAATGTAGGCTTTTATCACGAAATCAAAGGCGTAGTTCTACTGTGTCTCGTTATACTGTGGTAATATGGTGTTCACAGGTAATATCTTAGAGAAACAACACGCACAAGATACGAGCGTGGAAAATACTATGATGGACACACCTGAGACATTACGTACGCATGAATGTCATGATTTAAAATCGATGTATTATAAAAGCTGAAAAATAAGTAGACGACTACAATAGGGAATATGCACGTGACCCCACGGACACGCTGGAGTTGGAAATAGACCCAAAAACATAATTGTGAAGCTTGCCTCGCGAACTCTTCGCGATAACCTACTGAGTGCATTTCGTCTAAAGCATAAAGGCCTTAAGTCAGACCAGTTAAAAATAACTGGCATCCCACATATAATATATGTAAATGAACACCTAACTAAAAAGAATAAACTGCTTTTTCGAGGAGCGCGTGAGGCAGCCAAGCGCAGTAATTTTAAATACGTGTGGGTCAAGCACGCTACGATACTGGTTCGCGAATCTGATAATTCTGGTATATTTGCTATTAGGACTGAGAGCGATATATCTAAAATGTGTCCGCGTAGAGAGCTTGAACCTGGTACCAGCTAAAATGTATGTAGGGGGTCGATGCCCCTTACACAAACGAGGTTAATCTTTTAACGTCTAGGAATCGAACCCGCGACGACTTTGCTTAGGTATTTGGACGCTCGACAAATAACTAAGCCGACTGGGATTTAAATCGTTTTTATTTAAACAACAAAGAATATGTATATTTAACAGAATTGATAAAATAGAAAACGGGTAGGAAGAATTACAATGAGAAAACACAATAACAATGGACGGAAGAATAGAACGTTACAGGACAATTTACTAAGGCGAATAGAATTAGAAGTGAATAGAATGAAGGTGTAAGCTATGAGCGAAGGAAAATTACAAGTCTTTATATTACGAGATTTATAGCAAGGGAAGCGCGAGTAACGTGTAGGTGCCGGGGAGCGTCTGGCTGCAGGTCGATGCTCCGTTGCGAGGCGGTGTCGGGCGAGCGGTGCGGTGCGACGGGGCGACCGACGGAGCGCATCCCACGTAGCCGGTTGCTATTGGTCGGCGCTCGGACGATTCGGGTGGCGTGATGTCGTATGACTTCCCGCGCCGCCGGCCACAAGCGACAAGCGATTTAGACGCCTATGATACATCGCTATATAACTCCCCCGCTGAGACCGTGACTACGGTCGATAGTAATCCGGGAATCGAACAACTCGACCGCTTCTAGTCGTCTTCTCCGGAACTGGCTCGACCTTGTCTGATGGTATGGGTGTTGATGGAAGTATTGGCTCATCTCTGGTGACGTAGGCAGGCTTCAGGCGGTCGATAGTCACCGTCAGTTCCTTGCCTTGGACCTCTATGTCGTACGTTTTTGTGCTTCGCCGGATCACCCTGTACGGACCCAGGTACGCTGGTTCGAAGGTTTTCTTTGCAGGGCCCTGACGAAGGAAGACGTGGCTGGAGGTGTTGAGGTCTTTGGGCACAAAAAATGGTCGAGATGAATGCCATGATGTGGGTTGTGGTGCCAGCTTCGCCATGTGGATGCGTAGGCGACTGGCAAAGTTGCTGGCATCTACTGGCATGGCAGATGTAGTGGAGAAGAACTGTCCAGGTAAGCGTAAGGGCTCACCGTAGACTAGTTCTGCTGCGGAAGCCTGGAGGTCGTCCTTCCAAGCGCTGCGGATGCCCAAAAGCACTAGTGGTAGTGCCTCTGTCCAGTGTGCCGTGGTGTGGCAGGTGATAGCAGCCTTGAGTTGCCGGTGTAGCCTCTCCACGAGGCCATTGGCTGCGGGATGGTAGGCTGTCGTGGTGCGGTGAGTTGCACCTAACAGAGCTGCCACCGACCGGAACAGCTGGGACTCGAACTGGCGTCCTCGGTCAGTGGTGATGAACTCGGGACAGCCGAACCGGGCTACCCAGCCCGATAGGAAAGCGGCTGCACACGAGTCTGCGGTGATCTCCTGGAGTGGGTATGCCTCCGGCCAACGAGTGAAGCGGTCGACTAGAGTGAGGCAGTACCTGTAACCGTGAGAAATGGGTAAGGGGCCGACAATGTCCATGTGGACGTGTCGGAAGCGAGCAGACGGTGGTTGAAATTTTACTAGAGGTGCCGATGTGTGTCTGTGAACCTTATTACGCTGGCACTGTAAACATTCTTTGGCCCAACTCCGGCAGTGTTTGCGGATTCCGGGCCAGACAAACCTTTGGGTCACTAGGCGCACCGTAGCTTTTACGCCTGGGTGACTGAGGTTGTGAAGTGCATCGAATACTTGTCGTCGGAAGTTGGGTGTGACGAATGGACGTGGTTCTGTGGAAGAGACGTCACAAAATACCTGCAAGTCTGAGGCTGGCATCCTGACTTTCTCTAACTTCAGGGTGGTACCATTCTCCAGCAGATCTTGCAGCTCTGCGTCTGACTCTTGGGCTAAGGCTAGGGACTGGTAGTCGATGATCGATGGAGATACTTCCTCGATGCGTGAGAGGCAGTCGGCAACTACGTTGTCCTTTCCAGCAATATACCTAATGTCCGTGCTGAACTGGCTGATAAAATTTAAGTACCTGAACTGGCGTGGCGATTGGTTGTCTCGTCCAGTACTGAAAACATGAGTGAGCGGTTTGTGATCCGTATAAATGGTGAATGTCCTTGCTTCTACCATATGTCTGAAGTAACGGATCGCATCGTATATGGCCAGTAGCTCGCGATCGTACGGACTGTACTTCTTCTGTGCCGGACTAAGCTTTCTGGAAAAGAAGGCGAGAGGTTGCCACGCGTTGCACGAACGTTGTTGTAGTACCGCTCCGATTGCTACATCTGAGGCATCGGTCTGGATAGCCAGTTCAGCTTTGATGTCCGGGTGGGCTAGTAAGGTTGCTTGCGAAAGGCTTAACTTACATTTGTGAAATGCATCCAAGAGCTCTGCTGTCATCTCAATTGGCTGCGAACCTTTGGTGTTGGGACCAGAAAGAAGGGAGTTCAAAGGTTCATGAATCGCTGCTGCCCCTGGGAGAAATTTCCTGTAGAAATTCATCATCCCCAAAAATCGG
Source organism: Ochropacha duplaris (assembly GCA_951361185.1). NCBI lineage: Eukaryota > Metazoa > Arthropoda > Insecta > Lepidoptera > Drepanidae > Ochropacha > Ochropacha duplaris. Next base: position 8,107,339 of record OX592707.1, on the reverse strand, counting down.
CGTAACTCCTTCATGTTTCTAGGTGGTGGGAAGTCTTGAATGGCCTGTACCTTGACTTCTGTAGGGCGAACGCCAGCTGCGGATACAGTAAAACCTAGGAATGTAACCTCAGACTGACCAAAAACACACTTGTTTGTGTTAACCAGGACACCATATTCCTTGAGCCGCTGGAAGAGTTGTCTCAGGTGATCCTGGTGCTGTTCCTTGTTCTCTGAAAATACCAAAATGTCATCGATGTACCCATAACAGAAGTCCAGTCCCCTAAGCACTTCGTCGATGAACCGCTGAAACGTCTGCGCAGCATTGCGTAGACCAAACGTCATGTAGGGAAACTCGAATAATCCGAATGGCGTTGTAATGGCTGTTTTGGGAATATCGTCTGCGAAAACTGGGATCTGATTGTACGCCTTGACCAAATCAACCGTGCTGAATATGTTTTTATGTGCCAGCTGGTATGCAAAGTCCTGGATGTGCCGGACGGGGTACCTATCTGGAATTGTTCTGGCATTCAGTGCTCTGTAGTCCCCGCACGGACGCCAGCCATCGTTTTTCTTCCGGGCTAGGTGGAGAGGAGAAGACCATGGACTCTCAGATCTGCAGGCTGTGCCATCCTGCAACATATCATCGAACTCCTTCTTGGCAATCTGCAGTCTCTCTGGATCTAAGCGTCGTGGGCGGCATGACACTGGGGGTCCAGGGGTAACTCTAATATGATGAACGGTGTTGTGTTTAGGTTTACTAGGCTTACCAGCTGGGCGTGTGACCTCTAGGTACTCCCGCAGTATGTTGTGGTATTCCATATCGACTACCGTAGTGCGTATTGATGATATGGCGTCAGCAGATTTGTGATGTGGAACCGTTACTACGAGGGAAGTGACTCCATCTACCAGTCTTTGGTTGCGGCAATCGACGAGCAGGTTGTAGAAACCTAAGAAGTCGACACCAATTATGGGCTTGGTGGTATCTGCGATAATAAAGCGCCATTCGAATGCGCGTCGCAAGCCCAAGTCGAGTTGAAGGTTGATGAAACCGTATGTCGCAATTACTGTACCGTTCGCGGCATAGAGGTCGTAATTGGTTTTTGCGCAAGGTGGCACCCGGCAAGCTGACCTTGGAAATACACACAGGTCTGAACCCGTATCTATGAGGAACTGGATCTTCGTTTTCCGGTCAGTTATAAACAGGCGGCCTTCCGAAGTAGGGCAGACACTTTCGGCCACTAATGACTGCCGGTGGCGTTTCCCGAAAAGGAACACGGGGACCTGCAATTCTTGGCTTTGGATCCATATGTAAAATGATACCAACAATGCGGATGGTCTTCTGGGCGCTCTCGAGATCTGGATCGGCTACGGGAACGTGACTGCGATCGGGTGCGGGAGTGTCGGCGTTCACGACCTTTATAACTATTATTAAAACGGTTTTGTACCTTAAGCAGTGTCTCAACTTGCCGAGTCAGTTCTGCTACTCTAGCTTCCAAAGCAGTACCTGGCATGCTGGTGCTGGCGACGTGTGGAGAAGGTTTAGCGATGTCGTTGACCCGGTCTGCCAGCTCTGCTACTACATCGAGATCACTCCTATGCTGTGAAGCAACAATTGTTTGCACATTAGGTGGTAGACGGCTCGACCAAACTGTCCTGATAAACTCGTCAGGCATGCTAGGGCCTGCCAGGTCGCGAAGGTGTCGTAGGAACTGGGTAGGTTTACGGTCACCCAATTCTTCATGCTGCATCAGCTGCAGGGTCTTTTTCTCGCGTGAGTCGGATATGCGTTTAATGAGCTCGCTCTTGAGTGTGTCGTATTTAGCGTTGAGCGGTGGATTAATGATGATATCCTTAACCGTTCTGGCGTATTCTTGATCCAAATGGGCTGCCACGTAGCTGAATTTAGTACTGTCGCTAGTGATGTTTGACAGCGAGAATTGGGATTCCACTTGTGAAAACCACAATTCCAACTCTTCGGGCCAGAACGTAGGCATACGCACACCGACACGACACACTTCATTTTCCGCTCCACTTTTGTCACTTGGACCACCACCTAATGCACTAGTGTACTGACCGTGATTTTTGTTGCTACTCGATGCTCCGGCGCCGCTTTCCGTGCCCTTAAATTCACCTTGCTGGGACATGGTCTTGATTGTCTTGACTCCTGGCGTGAAACTTACGGGGTCACCAATTGTAGGGGGTCGATGCCCCTTACACAAACGAGGTTAATCTTTTAACGTCTAGGAATCGAACCCGCGACGACTTTGCTTAGGTATTTGGACGCTCGACAAATAACTAAGCCGACTGGGATTTAAATCGTTTTTATTTAAACAACAAAGAATATGTATATTTAACAGAATTGATAAAATAGAAAACGGGTAGGAAGAATTACAATGAGAAAACACAATAACAATGGACGGAAGAATAGAACGTTACAGGACAATTTACTAAGGCGAATAGAATTAGAAGTGAATAGAATGAAGGTGTAAGCTATGAGCGAAGGAAAATTACAAGTCTTTATATTACGAGATTTATAGCAAGGGAAGCGCGAGTAACGTGTAGGTGCCGGGGAGCGTCTGGCTGCAGGTCGATGCTCCGTTGCGAGGCGGTGTCGGGCGAGCGGTGCGGTGCGACGGGGCGACCGACGGAGCGCATCCCACGTAGCCGGTTGCTATTGGTCGGCGCTCGGACGATTCGGGTGGCGTGATGTCGTATGACTTCCCGCGCCGCCGGCCACAAGCGACAAGCGATTTAGACGCCTATGATACATCGCTATAATGTATACCAATGTATTTTCTTATATTCATAATGATAGATGTTTACTCACTGTTGGCGGATCATTGCACTGTAACACTTTTTATTTTTTATTTGATTTGTACTCGAACTTACATACAACTAAATATCCTAAATTAAAATCTCATATAACAGCCAATATTGATTATGGATAGTAACCTTTCTATTTATTACCAAAATTGTAGGGGTCTTCGTACAAAACTAAACACTCTGTTTATCAACATACTATCTAACGCGTATGATATTATAATTCTGACAGAGACTTGGCTTATTTCCGAAATCTCAGATAATGAATTTATTGACAGTCGGTATACGGTTTTTCGAGGAGACAGAAATCGCTTCTTGACTAACAAAAAAGATGGAGGTGGTGTGGTAATAGCAGTTCTCTCTGAATTAAAACCTGTTAGCATCATCCCTTGCTCTAATGCTTCACCTGCCTCCTGTGTTGAATACCTGTTCGTGGAAATTTTAAATACAGACCACCGAAAACGTAAAATCCTAAACGTTACTTACGTTCCCCCTAGAACAAAAAACGATATATACAACTCCTACTTTAAATTAATTTTAGACACTTTGAATGATAAAATAGACTTCAAAATGGACGATTTTTTTATGTAATTCATATTGTTACTAAAACATACCTACATAATTATTTTCAAAAATGTTCATGATTATTATATATTATATACAGCTAAATTTAATAATCAAAAAGTGTCTATTTTTAAATTCCCTCGCAAATTCCCAAAACGCCCCGTGAACAAATTGTGAGTAATCGTGACGTCACTTTTACACTCGACCACAGAGTTTGTAACCGCTACGCTTAAATTTATAAGTTTTCTGTGCTTTTCCATGGTAATACACTGATTTTAATAACTTTGTGAACCAAACACTTCAATTTTGACATCGAACTCGTCTAATCTCACATCACAAAATAAGCGCGCCATAATGTCCGCGTTTGAATCACCCGGAAATGATAGTGATTTTGATACATTTTTTAGCTTAATGGTTACGATTTTGGATGTGTTATGTATTTTTTTTGGTAACCCGTAGAAATGTTTAAAACAATAAAAAAAAACGTGCATATTCCCGTGATGGGCAACATTTTTCTGTCTAGACTATTCTATTTTAGACAGTGAAAGGCAAGTTTATATGAATGTATCCCGGTTCTCATAACGTGACGCCTTGGGCCACGCGCCGTTTGTTCTCATTTATTTCTTCTGAAATTAATATACTTGTACAATGAGATATCTTGTTATATGTTTGTGTATTCTTGTCATTGTTAATTCTTTACTAGGATCCATTTATTTGTGAATTCTTGATCGGAAAGCATTTAATTTTGGGTCACAAATTGACAATATTATGTCTGGTTTTCTGAAAAAAGAAGTTGTAGGTTTGCCTACATGTACTTTTAAAGACTGCAGTTCATATATTCATGATAGCAGCTTGTAATATATGTATGTAGAATAATGTAGATGTGCAAGTCGTTTCAGAGAAAATATTACCTTGTGCACTGACGCTGTCTCGCGAATATTGCGCTTATTTCGGCTCATATTACTTTTCATTGTCTTTACTTATACCGTAAAATACAATGCCAAAGTTTATTAAGCCAAACGTTTTTAAAAAGCAACTAAAATATAGTAGCGTATTTTCTTACATCTGTTATGTTTTATAAAAGCCAAATAGTCGAGATATTAAGCATAATAATTTAATACAATAATAGGTATACAATGCCAAACAAAAGCTAAAATCATTTTTATCTTGACGTCTCATCTCGTTATAAAGAAATCACATTTGCTTATGCCAACACTTTAGCTTCAGGCATATAATTCCATAAATACAAAATGAAATAAACATGATAAATCTGACATCTTTTATGAGCTACAACAGAATTTGTAAAGGTATGACGTGCAAATAGGAAATGGAAATGAAAAAGTAACCGTGGAAGGCACAGACGACGGCAGGTAGCAAATAAAGTCATCATTCATTTAAATGTCTAAAAATGTCTCGCTTCACACCCCTAGCCCGGTACGCTGTAAATGAAATAACAAGATTATTTTAATTTGTTGACGCTGCGACATAATGCTGATTTAATTCAATTCTCGACGTTTTTTATTCCATAACGAATAAAGTTAGGTATTCTTTGACAACTTTACCTTTGACATTGCTGTTGTAATTTGTAACTCGAGTTACAAGGACTATTAAAAGTTAGCATGAAATCCATTATTCAGTAATTTGCTCCAGTTAGCTGAAAATAATTTTAGGAAAAATAATATTGTAAACTCAGCGGCATCAACGTTCCTTCAGCTTCGTTTTATATAAATATATTTGAAGTACCAACAAACTTTTCCTATGAAAACATAAATAAGTAAATTCTATTTAATTTAATATTTACAGGAACACGAATAAAACACATCTCCAAGTTCCGAGTTTTAATTGCAAAGTTTTGTTTGCGAACTGCAATTTAATTTAGACGGATTTTCAGAGATGAATCGTCTTCAAGTGGACGTGAAATATAAATGGCTTTTATAAGGTCCGAATAAATCTTTCGTGAAACCGAAATTATGGCTTTCGTGGCATTTTGTATGGGTACTTATAGGGTTCGGGTGATTTGTTGGTCTTTTAACGTTATGTTACGTATGAGTTTAGATTGTTGAAGGTTAATTCAGAAGTTTAGGTTTGTTTCCCATCATGTATTTAATTTTTTTCTATCTGACAGAGACTTTCGCAGTCATTGAACACAATAACTCTATCGTTTTATTTGTTTTTACAGTGGACCGAAAATCCTATTACAAAAAGTGAATGGGGAGTTACGAACTGCGGTCCGAACAAACTCACGACTGAACTATCCAATAACGAGAATCTAAATGTTCTCAGAACTACAAAATTCATTGATTTTCAATACCAAATATCAATAAAGCGACCGACCAGTACTAACCACACAAAACAGATTAACCTAATTTCCATTACGCTTGAGATTGGCGCCATGTGCAACTTATCTTAGATAACCCAAAACGAGTTTCTTCCGTCCCTTTTCCCCTTATATTATTTACGTAAATAAAAAAGAGACAGGTGATACCATCAGAGGTTACGCGGGTAATACACCCACCCACTCCATACTTATGCAAATGAAAGAAATAATTTCGTGCCCATTTTCCTTTGACGGAACTTTTTTCTGGTTTATTAAACGAATTCGAGTTTTCTCGGATACCTCGGGGTAGGATTATGCGTGATTTTTTATCGTAATTTGAACGAGTGAGGAGGATTTCAAAATTTTATTGGTCTGTGTCGTATTGATGCGTGTAATTTGGGTAGTTAGATAAGAAAAAGTTTATGGAAATCTAATCATAAACATTTTAAGGAATATTTTTTTTTCACGCAAGGTTTCTCGATGAAGATCAATAAAGGGTTTGACAATAAATTCTTGCTCTCTCACCCGGGCTTAGCAGTAAGTGATGTTATTTATGCGTATGACTTTTGGTTGTTATACCGACTTTTGATATAATAATTCATATTCATGGAAAATAAAAGGTTCTAATGTACACCGTTATCTCTGAAGGTACTTTATGAAAATGAACGCTAGATTTGGCCTGCGACTACGTCATTGGAATCGTATCTTTCCACCTTTATTTCACCAACTCAGGGGTTGATTAAAAAAAAGGAGCTTACCTATGTCCTTCTCAAAGATTTATCAAAATCTTGATAATTATATAAAATTTGTCACGATGTTATTGAAACTTGGCACACAAATAAATTATATCCAGAAATAAGACAAAGGGAGACTTTTTATCCCGGGAAAAGATAAGATCCCACGGGAAGGCGGGCGACAGCTAGTAGCTAGCTATGAAAAGTACTATAGAATGGATGGACTATTGAAGTTACACAATTGAATGACCACAAATTAAGAAATCCAATGATCGAATAGTAACAATAGTTCAATTTACAATACATTGTAGGTAGTTTCATAATGCCTCAGGAGGTTGTACGAGAAGGAAGTTCACTAAATCAGTTGTAAACCGAATGGATTTATGAGCAATTAACTTTGGTTGAATCGTTCCTCGGTATTTTCTGCGAAATAAATCGAAATTGATTTCGTTACCGATTCAGCATTTTTCTGTAGAATTACTACGAAATTTTGTAAGAAGACACATTTTATTGAATGTTTCAGTAGATTGTAATTTATTTGTAACTAGCTGTCCCCCGAGGGATCTTAACTTTTCCTGGGATAAAAAGTATCGTATGTCCATCTCCAAGGTCCCATCTATATCTATACCAAAATTCATAAAAATGGTTCAGCGTTTTAGGCGTGAAAAGGTAATAAACAGACAGATAGACTCTCGCATTTATAATATAAAGTATAATAGTATTACAACCTGTGAAGTTTCCAAAGTGAGAGGTTTGGCCAATGCTATCTCTCCTCACATATTATGTCGTAAAAATCCAAGTAATCAAACTATACATAAAAAAGATATAGAAAGGGTCAAGTATCCAATACTAGAAACTGTATATCCTTGAAGGGAAGGCACGTACAAGGTGATTTACGAATAGGCTCGACCTGAAATCGTAGCCTTTTGGGACTTAAGTGGAAAAGGTTTACTTAAGTGGGTGTAGGTGGTGAAAATAAACTCAGATTTTTATTTAGCACCGAATGTAGGTTACGATTAGATTTTAAGCCTTTTCAATCATTTGGAATTGAATATTCGGTTGAATATGTATATTGTTAGGCAGATTTATGTATTTTTAGATTAAAGTGCTTTGAAATTTAAAAAAAACATTGCGGTTCTTATCCCTTATCCCTTCGTGTACAATAGTGAATATTTGCTTATTTAAAAAAAAAACTCCTATATAAATTTATTATATAAGATACGTATTAAAGAATAATGGAACACTGTTACTATATGAAATTTACCTACAAGCAAAACTAGCTCCTCTAAGCACACAAAACCAAGCTTTTCCCGACAGGTGAGTGATTGGGCTAAAGAACCACAACTTGAAATAGCTCGTACGAGAACTAACTAGGTACATGCACTTAAAGTGTACAATGTTTGCTAAGCACCAACTTACCTACGAGTTAGCGACAGAGGTTTAAGTAAATGTATGTAAAGACATAACTTATCCAGCGTTTCTGTTGCAAAGTTAGTTCCTCTCAGCGCATCTCGTTAACGGACTGTCTTTCAGTTAGACTTAGACTCGGAAGTATAGTGCAAGATTGTCATCCCTTGATAAGACCTGACAAGTGGGAAACCCACTGAAATGTAATCCGTAATCTTTGAGAGTTAAGTTCAATATTCAATGACACGTAATTCTGTTGTGGAATGAACAATCGATAGCTTTGATGATGTCTATTGAATGGAAGTAGGCGTCTCAGCTCGTTGCCGCGTCGTTTCCTTCCCATTTAGTAGGAGTTGTACGTTTAAGTTGGATCAGTTTTGAGATAGGTCAGATTCTGTTGATTTATCAACTTCGATATCCTCCATCTTTTATGTTGGTATTATATTTTGAGGATAAACATCTTAAATATTAAGTTTGTAATTATAAAACATGGAAGAGAAAAGATTATCAGGAGTTTTGACGAAGATGCCTACAATTTTATAAAGTTTCCATAATTTCAGTGTTATTTCTTAATAATAGCAGTAATATAATATAAGAAGCAATTATAAAAGTATCTACTAACTGATACTGTGAATAGGTGAAGTAGGTGAATATGAAGAATATATAAAACAACATTTTACAATTTAAAGTAGCATAAGGAAAAATTAAATATCGTCTTTATAAACAGACAATCAAAGGATAAATAAATCTAAATAAAAAAGTCGTTGTCAGTAGGCAACGTACCCAGAATGCTGGCAGCATTGCCCCGTTGGATGGCAATGCTGATTCGTTGAGCGAGGTATATGCCAGCATTCTGGTCCCGAGATGCGTCGACCAGTCGTTTTGACATTTCTCGGAAAAGGTGGTGTGCACTCGGCCCCCACGGACCCAGAGTTTCAACCCCAAACGGCTCAAATATGTAACTTGTATCTAAGTTACTGTATTTTCGCCGCTTGAGGCTCTCTGCTGACATGGCTGCACCACCGGCCCTATCCACTGTCTCTGGAAGATGAGACGGTGCTAAGGTATCAACACACGTGGCATCCCATACCAAAGGCCGACCCATCTTCCAGGGTATAAGTGTCATAACAACATTTTTAATTTCTAAACCATAAGTTATGGAACATTTGGATGCCAAATCCAACTACTGTAAATCTTGATTCTCGTTAAAATTGGATTCCACTTTGACTGTTCAACGATTGAATTGCCTTGAATGATAGATTCAAAATCGACAAGACTGAGATCCTTCTGGCTAAGAAACAACTACGTAAACAGAGACCAACTAAATTGGTCACTTAAGACTGGGGAGCAGCATAGTTAGTGGTTTAACTGTGACCGAAATCCGAGTGCCCATAAATTGAACCGATGCAATCGAATTGGGTACTCGTAAGGGGAGATTCTTCGATAAAAGTCTTTCAAACTTGGTTGTGTTACATTGTAAGTTGGCACTGATATGTAAATATGATCGAATAGATGTCGGCGACTTCTTTAATATCTGGCGTGACGTGACTTATTTGTTTGTGTCAAAGATCATTTTTTGTTGACTTTATTGGTGAAATGTTTTTATATTTGTTACATATTACTTACTATGTAGGTGTGTGGGACTTTGTCTGGAAAGAGTAATTGCTGACTTTATTGTCGGCTTTCCTCAGCAAAAGTAACCTTCAGAACCGTGTGTAAGTGTCTAGCTAGGCTATTCAAGTGCTTGGAAAGGCATATTTTAATAATAAAAAAAAACATTATTGTCGGGTGGATACGTAATATTACAAAAAAATCATACCTAACGCTTTTTGTTAACGCTCGATTTTACTACCCATCATTTTTTTGTATCGGGGCAACAAATGAAATCGATTGTTAAGGAGTTTGTATACTCCAATAAATTATAACACACTAAGCTTATAGGTAAATAGCAAGTATTATCATGAATAATGCCACATATTTTCGCTGCAGAATATAAAATTTATTTACAATTTCCATTTTGTAGATCCATCCCGGAAAAAATCCCAAAGCCGGTGGCACAACAAAATGTAGCCCATTTCCAAAAGGCTTCTTACAGAATGTCCAAATAAGATTGCGATATCCGTCTGTGGAAGGATTTAGTTTTTTTTGAAAAAGCGAAAGCTTTGGGAAACGGACATACATAATAAAGGATTGGCCGGAAATGTTTGTGAACTTAGGAGTCGCTTTGAGCTTTGCTCTGCTGTTTCGTACAAAATTACAAGAAAAATAAGAATTGTTCGTCGCTAATGGAAGGAGTGAGATGTGAAGTAAATATTTATAGAAGCGATGATAGCTTAGCTTAGTGACGTCGGATACCGCGGCGAATGTCGGGGGTTTGAATCCTACAATGAGCTTGAGCTTTCGGTGAAGGAAAACATCGTGAGGAAACCACAGTACTCGACTGGTTGACTACAGCCCTCAAGTTGAAAATCTGTCGCTGAGCACTTACTGGTGGGTTCCGACAGTTGCACTTTTGAGCCAGTTGTATAAGGGTCGAAAACACATTGGCAATCCCCTGTTAATGCTAATACCTATAGGCGATAGTATTCACTTACCATCAGGTGACCCATCTGCCTGATTGACACTTGGTGGTATAAAAATATAGTGAATTACAAAAAAGAATGTTGACAGGCTGGTTGGCATGATTGGCAAAACACAGTACCTATCACTCCACAGGTCGTTGGTTCGATTCCCATCCGAAAGAGATGTTTGTTCATGCACACACTATATGTCTGTTTATCTTAAGTCTGGGTGTGATTATCTCTTAAAGTATTTATTTAAAAAAATGTATATCAGTTATCTGGATTCCATAGTTACTCTGCTTCGTTTGGGATCAGATGGCCGCGTATGAACAATGTCCCAGGATATTTAAAATATTCTAATGCTGGATAGATTTCTTATAAGTTTTAATGTATACCTACCATGGGAACTAGTGGGAAGTCTAGACCATCTATTTTAATTCGTTTAGCATTGTAGGGAAATTTTGATCGAACTCGTGACAGAATTAGCTATTCCAATTGAACTTGGTAGCTAAATATGGATGCTATGATCGCTATTCAGGATAATTGTCCAAACTTTGATATCCGATGATGTTAAGCATGAATTCTAATTTGAGTTAGACTTGGGTAAATGATAAGGTCTACTTCATCGTTAATTACAAATTAAATGTTAAATAGTTAAAAAAGATTTTTAAAATATTGTCGGGACCTTTCAATAGTATTTATATATTATTTCCTGTTTACTTTGAAGGTTCATTGAAGGGTGAAAGTACTCGTTTTGCGAAAGTCACGAAAAAGGTAAATCTACAGCGTATAGACCAAAAATTGAAGTTACAAGAAAAACGTGTCATGGGTCTGATAGTTAACGAGCTATAAAAATAGGTTACTAGTTCAACTTTGAGGTATAAAACTAAATTTCCAAATGAGGTAAAAGTACTTCTAACAGAACCCTATCGTATGGTAATCCTACATGCACCTGTTTTGTTCATCATCAGAAAAAACAATTTTAGTACCGGACATATCAAACAAACAACATTAATTCTAAGAGTTACTTTATCAATTCCCAAAATCATCCCCCAAATTATATTATCAAGAGTTCCGTTAAGGACACTTAAACATGTCCACAAGTAAGTACGCCTCACTGGTCTCGTCGGAGCACGTTCGCGCGTTCTGCGATTCCAAGTCGATTGCGGGGGTAAGACTGGTAATCGGACTCATCCACCGTGAAGGAAGCCAGCGAGCCCCCAATATAGGTTTTCACAATTTTCTCCCCCGAGGTTTACGAATATGGCCGCGGCCTCGCGTTGTGAATCTGAATGACATTATCGTATTGTTTTGGTATGGATTGATTTGAAGACCTGCCGTGGGCAATTTAATGAATTTACACTTTATTTAAATAAATATAAATAAATAAATAAATATCCTCGGACATTTCTCACACACGGCTATCTGATCCCAAACTAAGCAGAGCTTGTAATATGGAAACCAGATCACTGATATACTACATATACTACTTTTTTTTTTGTAAATACATACTTAAATAGATAATTACACCCAGACTCAGGACAAACAGACATGTTCATGCACACAAATGTCTGTCCTGAAAGGGAATCAAACCCACGACCTGCGGCGTGATAGGCAGTGTGTTAACCAACCACGCCAACCGGCCAGTCAAATTATCAGTCAGTTATTGCTTATTATTAGTTTTGTTGGTTAATTTATTATTTATCTAATATAATATAATTTATTATTTATTATCAACTTTCCGGTTATAAGCTTAGATCTAATTGCGTTTGTCACCAAAATGAAAGGGTTACATGATTTAGTGAATGATAAATGTATTCTTGCAGGATGGAAATTTCATACCACAGTGGGTAGGCTCTCACTCTATTGGGGGCGTTGTGCGCGTTGGCAATCCCGCTGGTGGGTCACCATCAGGTGACCCGCCTGCCTCAAAAAATAGATTCATTGAGTAATTTTATAGGGATCTGAATTTCAAAGTAACTAGTCTACCAAACTTCAGTCAAACTTAACATGCTGAAGGATATCCTATTAGGTATTACAAGTTTTCGATAGAGGTGGATTAATACAATTTAGAGCGTGTTATTCGATAGAGTAACTTGCTAACTTCACCGGGTGCTAATTCTATCTTAACTTTAATTAGTGGCACACCTAATACCTATCGAGTTTCCTTTGTTTTACTAGTTTCATGCCAAGTTATAAACACATTACATGGAATGTCAAATAGTTATACGGCGTATTCAGAATAGTAAATAAGAGCAAGAAAAGTGCTTAGAGATGTCAAAACAAAAGATTCCAGATATACTGTGAGATATTAATTTTACGTAATATCTTGATATCCTATGATAATAACATAACATCTTACCGGCCATCTCATCCTTAATTGAGCAGAGCTTGTACTATATAATCTTTAAATATACAGGATGTCCGGTAAGTAGTACGACAAACTTAAGGAGATAGGTGGGTGGGTCACCTACCAAATATATAAAAATTACAAAAGTAAAAAGGTGACCATTTTTGAGATATTTAATATCTAAAATTAAAAAATCAATACATTAAAAAAAAAAACAGAAATATCGAAATATCTCAAAAAATTTGTTTTTTTTTTATTTATTTATCGATTTAATAATTTTTACAATTTCAATATAAAATAGCTCAAAAAACTACAAAGGTTTATACATATAAGCTAAAGCTGAGCTGCTGAGCTCAGTAAGCCTAGATGGGAACTGGCTCTCAAGTGCAGCTGTCGGAACACACCAACAGGCGCTTGGCAGCAGATTTTCAACATGTGTGTGGTAGCCAGCCAGTCGAGTATTACAAAGTACGTAGGGTACTTTGTAATACTCTATGCTATAGTTTCCTCACGATGTTTTTCTTAACCGAAATCTGAAGCTCATTGTAGGATTCGAACCAACGACCTTCGACATGGATCCGACATCACTACTACTAATCTATTAGAGATTTTGATTTACATCAGTTATCGGCTCTTCTAAAGTAGCGGCTTATCTTTTACTACTTAGCCTTATTAAATCAACGAACAAAGTTTAGTAATAATACATACAATTCAGTGTACAACACGTCAGATCTCAAATGTAACTAACATGACAATGTATTGTGGTAATAATACAGACAGAAATTCTCAGTCGTATAAATTTACTCAATTGCCTTCATTGCAAATCTCCTTGAATTGTGAATTCAGCAAATGAGAGATATGTATATTGTATACATCATAATAATATATGTCTTGCATAACAGTTTGTTATTATAATTATCAAAGTTAGTTCATGTGAGCCGTGTGACCACGTCGGGGAGTGCCAGAGTTTGATTACAGCATAGTCTGAAAATTGGCGGCACAGTGCGCTCGAAAACAGTAGTACAAAGAAATTTACTGTTTAAAATGCACGAATATTATAAGTTAAAAGGTGTAGATAGCTTACCTACATAACATTTACACTTGCACGGTGGTGGGATACTTTGTAGTACCCAACTGGCTGACTAAAACCCTCAAGTTGAAAATCTGTCGCCAAGCACCTATTGGTGTATTCCGAAAGCTGCACTTGAAAGCCAATTCCCATCTAAGCTTTGTGTGCTTACCACTTTCGGCTTCATCATCACGTACCATGGTGAGATTGCAGTCAAACACAAACATATCCAAAAGTATTAAAAAAATGGCACATTACATTACGATATTTTATAACATAACACACGATGACATTTTTGGTTGTTTTGGGTCACTTTTATTGTTGATTGCACTCGATCCGTGAAGTGCATCCGTTAATGCCGGCGACGCGACACAGGTAGAAAAAAAGGCTAATTAACCAATTTTTTGCCCCCCCGCTTTTGAAGCGCTTACAACCTAATATCATTGGATGTACTGATAAATTACTATATTCCCAGAAATAGCAATATCCCAGTGAATATTTACAGCAAACAATTTTCAGATGCATGCGTCTAGCGAACGGTCTCTATTGCAACGACTAATTAGGTCAGGTCATTATATTAGCTCAAAGACTTAGGGAAGTGCCATAACCACTTATGAGTAATTGGCTAATTAATTTACTCGCGTAGCAGAAAATGCGGTTAGTTTCCAAGTTTACATTTGTTCAAACTAAACACTACTACTACAACTATTAAATTCATGAAATATAAGACTAAGAATAAATCGGTATTGCAATTCTTTTTTTGCCGCTAGGTGGCAAACATTCTTATGGGCCACTTAATGGCAAGCAGTTACCGTTGCCAATGGACGCTACACCAGCCGCGTCACGAGCATGCTGCCGACTGTGCACTAACCTTCCACTCCTCTTTTGAAGAACTTCATGCTAATATGGGATTCGTTGTCGGTTGCGAGCATTTGTTGTTTTACTGTTTTGTGGTATACTAGCCCTAGTTCGAAACCATCCCTGCGAATACTGACTGAGTGTAAATTGATAATCGACGAACTGGAGTTGGGCTCAGTACCTATTAACCTAATTACAAAAGGTGGTACAAACCACTCTCTACACATTCAATGACCGGGAAAATATATTTTGTTGATGATAAAGAGAATGTGTATCTTTGCTTATTGGAACCGTGTGAATGAATAATTCATGTTCTTTGACTAAATGTAAGTACTTAATATTCTACCCTAATTAGGCGCTAAATGTCATATCGCAATAGGTTCAGGTTCTCAAAGTATCTAATCCAAATGCCAACATGCGTAGTAGCTAGGTACTTGACTCTTTTATAGCATATTCACATTAATTATTGAACGAAAACACTAAGCCATTATAACCAAATCTTTTATCGACCTTCTCAAAATAAATGCATCAAATAAGTACCTAATTTTTTTACTAAGCGATATTTATGAACATACTCTTCAAATAAAAGGCTACTAGATATTTCACCTCGATTTTCTATTTCAGTGCATTGTCAAACTCCACTGACCCAAATAAACCACCGCAATATAACGTAAATAGTCGACGACTCGCTTTCAGTCCATACGCGACGTGACATCATAGGAGCGTCAATTTTTCATTCCAGCCAGAGCTCGACATTCAATCGGCCTAGGAATGATTAAAGTGTATGCCTATCAAAAGTTTCCAGTGTTGCCATTGAAAAAATATGATTGCATTGCGCCAAAGTGGCAAGTGGTAACCGGCAACCGGTTGAGTGGAAAGTGGAAAGCTCGGCGATGCGTCAAACGCCAGATAATTATTGGAATTTATGGCCCATTAAGTTCTATCGACGTAGAACAAGTTTTTACACGATAGATCTCTCGTACGAGGAAATTTTGATTTATTTCACGTGAATATTTTAGATTTATGACGCTCTGTTATAAAGATTTTATGTTACATTATTTTAGCATTCAAGGTAAACTTTAGGGCCAAGATGGACAAGCTCTCCTCGTGTAAATTTTGATATATCTATGATATGAATGATAATTATTTAGCTAAACAACAATCTATTACATTATTACTCCATCAATTAGGTAGAGCTATCACCAAACCTCGCATCTAAGATTTAATTTAGCATTTAAACAGCCGTCCGAATTGAAACGTCGCGCGTATAATCAAAGTTCCCTAAATAAATATACCTATGTTATTTGTTCGCCGTGCCCTAATACAAACGGTCATAATTAATATCAACATCGTCAACAATCGTGCTTGAGCATCATTGTTAGTGAAAAGTCCCTGTAACCTCGCTTATTAATATTACACACCAATTGACGTCTGCTTATAACTAGGAGTTGTAATTAGTTTTCGTATTTTAATGTTAGGTGGGTATATGTTTATGATTGGCTATTGATTTTGCTAACGTGTTGTTAAATCACTTTTTGATTGGGTGATGTTGTATACAATTTATTTACAACAAATGTACAAAATTTACAATCTTCTTCTTTTTCTCTAGCCTTTCTCAACCAACTTAGTGTAGGCCTCCTTCAACTGTTTCCACTCTTCGCGGCATTGGGCTTTTTGGGCATCCAGTTTGAGCCAGCTACCTTTTTCACGTCGTTTTTCGCATTTGTGGTCTACCCTGAGGTCGCTTCTCCCCCTTGGCTTCCATTCCAAGAGTCACCTGCACCACCTCGAATTCCTTCCTCTTCTTCTTCTTGGTGAAGTTCCTAGCAGGCTGGCGTTTCCTCTTTGGATGGCACCTATCGGTGTCTTGTGTGCACAAAACCTAGATCGGAATGTGCAGCTGTTGGAAGACACAGCGATGATGTGGCCGAAAGTGGTGCACACCGCATCATCGCTTACCATGGTGAGATTGCGGTCAAACAAAAGCTTATCCACAAATAAAAAACAAAACAAATGTCTGTTGAACATGTTCAACTAGTCATACACACAATTCCCACCTGGGTGGGAATCGAACCTACGATTTGGCGTGACAAGTAGTGTTCTTACCATCGCCAATCATTATACTAATATAGATTGGTTAAGAACAAGTTTCATCAGAAACAGTTCAAACGTTTTGGCGTGACTGATCAACAAACATCCAAACTCACTAACATACAACATTCCAATTTTAATAATAACTAGTAGGATAAAAATACTGAATCTTATGACTCATTTAATTACAAATCAGAGGAAAGTTGGTAATAAATACATCATAACATGTTTAATCATTGTGAATTACGAAACACAATTCAAACTTTTCTACTTAACGACAAGTAAAAGGTGCTTTAATTGGATTATGATCTTGGCTTAAGCAACAATAAATCTACACTGTAAAATGTAAATTTTACGGCAAATCAATCAATTAATGACAGGGAACGGAAAGTTTGTTTATGATTAGTACCTAATTACCTGTAGCCAAAGTTAATAATAATCAAGTTACTTTAATAAAGTTCTTTAGAAATTGATGTGAGGAAAGATGGCGGGAGTTTTTTATAGACGACTAGCTGTTCCGCGCGGTTACACCTGCGTTCCCGTGGGATCTTATCTTATCCCGGGATAAAATATAGCCTATGTTCATCAGGGATAGTGTAGATTTCCAACGGTGAAAGAATTTTTGAAATTCCTGTAGTTTCGGAGCCTATTCAATGCAAACAAACAAATAAACAAACAAATCTTTCCTCTTTATAATATTATTAGTATAGATAATAAGGTCTTAGATAAAATAATAAATCTAGGAATATTTTAAGTTTATAATGTATATCTGTGGCATCGTAGCTCTTGAACGGATGAACTGATTTTGAATTAGTATTTTTTAAGATCGCTATCTGTTATTGTCACCGCGAATAATGTTGTTTTAGATACTTTTTCTCGGTTCATACATTTTTTTCTTTACTTACATTAAATATTAATACAAACTTTTATATTTACAAAAACCTCATAAAGAACGTAACTTCTACCAAGCAATTGGCAACTGATATAATTATTCTACAGGTTTTTTAAAACGTCCATTTCATTGCAGTGTTCACTTATATTTCACTGAATATAGGTATAATGATTTCTTTTTCACTTACTGTGAAATAAATCAGACTAATAGACACCATCTTTTGAAATGAGAAACGGCTATTTTCATTACTAGTAAGTTAGCACTTACTAGAAGTGAAAATTCATAGCCGAAGTAATAAAGTTTTTTTTTGTAATGGCGTCATTAATTCCATGAAACAACGATCATAAAGCCCGTGACAGTTAGAATGTAATTAAATTTACTTGGAATATGATATAATTCTTTCCTCAAATCCGAGAACCTCATTTAACGTTTCCAAGAATTACATAAATTGAAGCCCTTCATATAAAATGCACTACAAAGTCACTCACATGCATAATAAAATAAATCAAAACGTTCGTGGCGTCGTCTCGAGAAGTAGCAGGTCTGTGGAAGCTGCGAGTCGGCGATATGTGCAAAGCCTTATTTATACTACTTACTCAATAGAAAGTTGAGACGCTGCAATTTTGTCAGCTAGGATTATGATAAACTAGCTGCCCCCCGCGGTTTCACCCGCATTCCTGAGGGATCTTATCTTTTCCCGGGATAAAAAGTATACTAAGTTTTATTCCAGGCTATGTGCCAAGTTTCATCAAAATCCGTTCAGCCATTTTTGCGTGAAAGAGTAACAAACATCCATCCATCCATCCATCCAAACTTTCACATTTATATTATGAGTACTCCTAATAACAATTGATGACTTAATAGGTATAAATTGTGTAGTTTTGTACTGTCATAAAAATATAGCTTTCTGCTCCGCGATTTCTCCCGCGATCTCCACCACCCAGCGGTTGAATAAAAAATTGAGTTGATAAGTCAGTCAGGGAGTCATTTTACACGTATAGATAACATAGTTTTCTTTTGGTATCTATCGCAAATAATTCATCAAAACGTCTGGTAGTTCTTAAGTTTAAAACATACAAAAATCCTGTCCAGTTTTAAAATGTTATTAAATTCAACTATTAATTAGATTTTACTTGTTATTAGGCTTATACCTACTTATATGTATTAAAAAAAAAATTAAAACATTAATTATCTGCTTACCATAATACACGTTCTGCTTAGTTTGGGATGAGATGTCCATAAAAAATAAATCTTAATCCCTACCTTTACTTTTTCATATTATTTGATGTTTTAATAAAATACCTGAAAAAAGAAAAACTCATTATTTTTACTCGTACATTAACAGATTATATCTGATATCCGTTTAAAGCACATGTTTTGAGAAGTTTAGGAGCATTATGTAGAAAGAGGACAAGAATATTTATTTCATGGTTTTTAACAATTATTTACTTTCAGAGAGTACAACCTATTTTTCATCCATGGAATCTAGGGTTATGAGCTCAATTTTAAATTGAATGATTGAGATTTTTTCTTAAATATCATACACTCGGTTACATGAAATTTCACCATCCCACCCTTCATGAAACTCCAAGTTTGCTAATCCAAAAGAACATGAATAGGGGGCTGTTAATACAAAAATTAAATTCGAATTATAATATAATTATCCTTAGTAATTACGCAATGAAATTTGTTTGGATACCCAATTTATTCGAGGGTTTTGCCCGGGTTAATGTTAAAGACGAGTTTACCGGAATATTCACCGGTGATTAACCGGTAATTATGCAAAACGGATGTTGGACCGGCCGGATTAACGTGAATACAGAGCACACATGACCTGTAGAGGTGTGGACCATGAGTTATTTATATTATGTAAATTAGCGAACAAAATATGATTCGACATAATTATTTATCTATACTTCTATACTATTATATAAAGCTGAAGAGTTTGTTTGTTAACGCGCTAATCTCAGGAACTACAGGTTCGAATTGAAAAAATATTTTAGTGTTGGATAGCCTATTTATCGAGGAAGGCTATAGGCTATATAACATCACGCTATGTTGCAAAAATCCCAACAAATAACAAGTAAAGCAAACGACACTGATGGATATCGGCTCGCAGCAAGCGCCCACGTCTTCTTCTCTACAATACTTTTATAATTAATCTACAAAACACATTTTTTGAAATAACTTATGCCAACCCGTTTAC
Source organism: Ochropacha duplaris (assembly GCA_951361185.1). Lineage (NCBI taxonomy): Eukaryota > Metazoa > Arthropoda > Insecta > Lepidoptera > Drepanidae > Ochropacha > Ochropacha duplaris. The sequence goes on along the minus strand of OX592707.1, from coordinate 8,087,489 downwards.
AGGTGCTGCACGCGCTGTGGCTTACTATAGAAATCTTTCTCAAGGAAAATATAAAATATTGTTTTCAAATTTCGGTGACTCCTTTGGCAAATCTCTTTTGCCCTTGAAATGGGAAGCTGTTGAATACTAATACCTGTATCTAAATATCTTTCACGAAAGGTATCAGAAATATAGTCTACTGAAGGTAAATCGTTTGGCTTTTTAGTTTAAACGAGTTTCTTTACCAAACCAATGATATTATAAGAAAAAGTGTGGATAGGTTATATGCGCTCCGAAAGCGGGAGCCTACTTTGACCTGTATCGCATCCCGTCATTTCACGTACTTACCGAATGCAATTAAAAGTAAATGTGACCCAAAACAACCAAAATGTAATTGTGTGTTATGTCAACGCAATATAGTGTGGATACGAGTATTACAATATAAATTATTTATGTGTGCGTTAGAGTGCCTGTTCTCGGCATTTTTTAAAGATCTAAGTTATGTAGGTAACCTATCCATACCTTTTTACTTATTATATCTTTGTACCAAAGCATACATTTTTAATGATATTCGAAAATAACTTCACAATATTTGAAGAAATAATGCAAATTAATTACTAGAGAGAAATGCCCTTTGCATTTCGACTTCGCGGTTTCAATAGATGAGATATTCGAATAGGCGGTGGCAAACTTGGACAATTTATTTGTCGGTGACGCGGCGAGACTCGTTAGATGTGGTAGAGCCTCAGACTCTATTAGAAGTTAGATTAGTGAGGTAAACCATATAGAATATTCCTCCGCTTGTCTATTTTCGTAACTACTCGTGTGAGTTTGTAATAATAAAATAGAATTTTGAGACTTCTACATAAATATTGTACGATTGTGTATAAAAAGTATATAGTAAAAGGTAAAGGGTTTGATAACAATACTCATAATAAAAATAATAAATAATTTATTTTTATTTTGGTATTTATGATAAAATTTCCTTGCATATGAATTCTCCGTTAATTTTACCAGTTCTCCAAACTAATTGAATAAAAATGATTCTGGTTTATTCTGGAAATTTGGTATCCAGCCTAACACAGAGTTCACCACTAACTGATCAATCTTAGATTGGACTCCAGAGAAGAGAAAGAGCCACGTTTATGTCAGGGCTGAAATATTTTAACTAACCGTTCGGTGGTCGCACCATGTTATAATATTTTGTAAACCACACACGGAAGTTCAGTTCGGAGAGCATAGAGAATATGTTATGTACTTAACTGCAGGATAATCCAACCTTTGTGATAGACTAGCATAAAAACTAAACCTCCTATAAAATACTTGCGATGGTCTGAAGCACATACAGAATAGAAAGTATTATACATACAAACATACATTTATTTTAGTTTGTTTGACAAGCATATAAATGATACAATTTGAAATAATAATACAAGGCTTGTTTTTAGTTATGCGATTAAGATTTTTTAAAGGTGGTGGTTTTTTTTCAGTTTTTTTTTACCTTTTAGTCATTATGTCAGCCTGTTTTATTAAATGTCAGAAATCTTTGGGATTTTAAACGTTTCGGCCTACGTTCTATCCATGTAAAGGAATGCCCCTTGCTTTTTGTTTGTTTGTAGAGGGGAGGGATCATCTTTGGAACTACAAAACCGATAAGAGGGTCTATTTAAAAAAAAAAACAGGGAGTTTGTTTCGCCGTTTCTTCTCCTGACAGGTCTTTCTTTGGAAATGGTTGTAACAATAGCATTAAAAGATAGCAATAAGTGTTCCTTAAGTGCCCCAAAATTGAATAAAATATTTTGATATGATTTGAAAAAAAAATCTTTCACCAGTGGAATGCTATAGGATATTATCTCTGAATATTTAACTAATTAAATTTGGAGCAGCAAAATTCTGGTTGCCAAAACGCCTCACACGTATGCCCCATTAACTACGCATGTGTGACCCGAGTGTCGGGCGAGTGGACCTCGCTTCCGATATATGCAGTGTCCTGGCTTTGTGCTCCTACTAAAATACAACGCATATTGTTCGACGTTCCATTCTCAATTTTCTCCATGCGAAAAGTTCCTGGCCATATCTAACAATTTATTGGTTTTTCGTGTAAAAGACATATTTATGCGTCGGCGGAATAGATGCATTTATGGAATTTTAAGGATACGACAACAGAAACAGATCCTGTATCAACGATTACACGTATAAGGAAAGGAAGTAATTTTATAACGCACGTTCTACTGAATGCTTTTGAAATACGTGATTTCACGGACGTGTAATCCATCCATTTCATAAGTAAAATTACCTACCTACTTTACCAACCTGTCATGGTTATCACATCTAAAAGCCATGGACTTTCGATTTTGAATTTTAAACTGTATTTGCAGAATTACATGACCGTGAAATCGCGCACCATGGTAATACATTCTAATAATCAAAATCAATCAGATTATTTAATCAGCATAACTTTTTATCTACACTAATATTTATTAAGAGAAAGGATTTATTTGTTTGTATACATATATGTATGTTTCTATATTAATAATACTTAAACGATTAAAAAATAATATTCACCTCAAGAAATCCACTTTATCAGCAAGAAACATGGGCTACATTTGTTTTTATTCCCTCAGGAACGCATCGCGGGTGAAACCGTGGGCGGAAAGCTAGTGACTTATAAATCTAATTCCCAAAATCCATTATGGTTTCCAAAGCTATTTAGTATCCGACAAAGGTACCGCATGTGTTGAAACTAAATTCTTGATAATATCTGAATCAAGCTCAACAGAGGTAAATATTTGAAAATCAAATCAAGCGAATAACTAGGATGAAATTCCAAGTATTACAACGCACCTCACTAAGGAATGTTCGTAGTGGGTTTAGAGCTCTTAGCTTCTTGGTTGCAACTTGCAATGGACGGGTAATACGAAATGCGAGAGGACAAATTACACAGGGTATTACTTAATTACTGGGTTGGTAGTAAACGTATGTTGGTACCCTCTGAGGCCAAGTGTTCTAAATATTAAACCAGATACTCCTTTGTGCATTTCCTCGGGCTAATTTATTCCCAGGTGAGCTTGGACTCGCTGAAACAGTTCATGCTAAATACGTTTTTGCAAATGAAAATATTTTTTTTACGTTACGTAAGACACTACATAAATTTCATACTCTTTTGGAAACGTTTTGAATTACAGTCAATAATTATAATAAGATGAAATCGATAAGCGTGTCCAGCTAATTATTAAATGAATAAAAAAATCATTTGACTACATAGTTTACTCTATGAATTAGAATGTTTCATGCTACTCTAGTACTATTTATCGACTACTTAAAGCTTTTTAAATATATATTTACATTCAGTAGGTCTGAGAATAGGTTGTTATCTATTTTTTACTAGCTGTTCTTCGCGATTTCACCCGCGTTTCCGTGGAATCTAGCGTTATAAAAAATAGATAACAACATACTCTCAGACCTACTGAATATACATATAAAGTTTGATCAAAATCGGTCAAGCCGTTTCGGAGGAGTATGGTAACAAGTTATTTCCGAAAAGGCTTGACCGATTTTGATAAAATTTTATATGTGTATTCAGTAGGTCTGAGAATAGGTTACATAGATACGAAATATGTTTCGCAGAAAAATAAACAAAATTCAGCTTTTCTAAGCATAAATAATAAGCATATCCACAAATTCCTATGTCGATGTCCCGAAGGCACGGAGGATGGAGGCACGGAGGTGGTACCGACGACTCGTAAGGAATTATTGCAGATCACTGAATCCGTGATTGCGCTGTAACGTCGACTATTTGCTTTGTATGAACAATTGAAGAGGAATTTATTGTAAAGCCTAAATTGCTTTGTTTAATATCATCTGATTTTAGATTTGATGAAACAGGTCAATTTTATTCATAAGTAGTTTTTCACCCCGCGGTTTCACCCGCGTTCCCCAGGGATCTTACCGATAAAAAGTATCGTATGTTTTATTCCAGGATATGATCTACCTCTGGGCCAAGTTTCATTAAAATCCATTCAGTAGTTTTTGCGTGAAAGAGTAACAAACATCCATACATACAAATTTTTGCGTTTATAATATTAGTAGGATAGGATTGAAGAAAGTAGGTATACCTTTAGACATGAAACTAATATTATATTTATTTTCAATAAAATACAGATAATACATTTGACAGGCCGTTTGGCGTGGTTTGCCAACTACCCTATCACATTACGCAACAGGTCGTGGGTTTGATTCTCATCCAGGACAGATATTTGTATGCATGAACATGTCTTGACCTGAATCTGGGTGTAATTGTCAATTAAATATAGTACAATGTACTCTGTGTAAAGTTTTCTAAGTCCATTCATCAGTTTTTAAACATACCAACGCGTAATTTAAAATTTCTGGGCAGTAGGTATACTTACTACCATATTTACTATGATAATAATATAAAAATTAAATCTATGGTAACCCAAGTAATCCAAGACTGAGAATTGGTTTACAAATAACCAAAAACGTTGTTATAAACCGTAATAATGGTGCAATTGTGGTTCGTTAACTTCGTCAATAAGATTTGATCAATTTGTAAAAGACACTCGGTCATTGAATATTCAAATATTCATGTAAACTGAATCAATTCACTTGATAGTCAAGTCAAGTCACTTGATTTCATCCCAGGATCTAATTGCACCAGCCATAATAGTCTTCGTAGACTAGGATTATGCTGACGTCACGCCCCAACAATGCTGACAACCGACAAATTTATGATGTCATAACTTACTACCCGACAGTGTGGCGCTAAACATCGCTTAGAAATTTGTTACTTATTACTTTGATTGTGTTTTAGGCCACAAAATTGGTGGATGTGGGAAATAAATTTGAATATGATCAAGTTTAAAAAAAAATTAAACAGTTAAAATTGAAAAAAACAAACAAATTACCAGTTTGTAAAATAATTTACCCTGAATATTACGTTTGATAACTGTTAAAACTATCACCATAGCAAGGGACATTATCTACTTACCTAATAATAACAAATAGTGCTCGTAAATACAAAATATTCATTTTTGTGATGAATATTGTCATCTCTATTATATAAAAATGAATCCCTATTTCCTTGGTCACGGCATCACGCTTGAACGGCTGGACCAATTTCGCTAATTCTTTTTTTGTTGTATTTGTTATTGTAAGGAGAAGGTTCTTATGAAAGAAAAAAGTATGAAAGTTGCGCGGAACATTAGAAAATTTAAGAAAACTTAACGACCATATTCAATTTTCTAAATATTGTTTAAAACTGATGGTTCCAAGTTTTTTTTTATTTTCATTTCATGGCAGGACAACGTCTGCCGGTCCTGTTGTAGGCCCAGAGCCGATTTAAGGATATATGGATGGATATAATAAAAAACATTATAATTTGGATGACATACACATTGTGAAACTGTAGGTACCTAATAGCGACAAAACAGAATACTAAATATGGATCAAACATCATGTATGCAATCAGATATCATTATTATCTATAGATATAAAATTCTCGTGTCACAGTTTTAGTTACCATAACAAAGGACCGCTTTGGATAAAATTTTGTGTGTTTAGGTATTTCAATGGGTTCCTGAATGATTTGAAAACAAAATTGGACACGGTAGGTGGTGCTGGAATCGGGTTCTAAGTTTTGTTTTAATTTCAGAGCAGGACGACGTCTGCTGGGTCCGCTAGTACTAATATATATTAGGTACGTACAATGATATTTTTTTTACCTATATACATTTCATTTTACCTATACAACATTCGATCTTAAAAAATAAACGAGAAATCCACATACATTACGATATCTTGAAACACACGATGGCATTTTTAGTTGTTTTGGGACAATTTTACTTATAATTGCACTCGGGACGTTAAGTGCACCCGTTGATGCCGGGCGACGTGACATAGGTCAAAGTAGGCTAATTAGTCACTTTTAGCCTCCCGCTTTCGGAGCGCTTATAACCTATGTACACCTTTTTACTTATGGTAAAAACCGTTAATAAAAAATATATAAGTAAGTTAAACAATATACTTAAATCACCGATTAACCAATAAAAAAATTATCAATTCTGCAATTACGCTAACACCATCCGTAACGTGGGATCCACCCCTCCCATAAAGTATTTTATCTTCATTTATCACCTTCTCCGTCAAAGGCAGAAGGTATAAACTCCGACGAAAAAACACATAAAAGTTGGTCTCAGGACAGATATACAAGTTCGTCAGTTTATTCACTTTCTTCAGTGAGATATAAAAGCTGGGTTTACAGCCACCCATCTCTGCCCACTAAATGCTTGTCAGATGACAATAAACAGTAAAATAAATAAAAACTGAAACGGGAAATGAGACCAAACGGCCATTTGATTTGTCATAAAAACGTTAACAAATTCGATTTGGTTTATGACACTTTCGCTGGGCCTTCGTCGGACTGCTTTAAGGTACTTTATTAGATTAAATCCAAATTGGAAAAACAATGCAATAAAATGTTTTAGGACCTCAATGCGAAACTATAAAAAAGTCCTGACAAAATTCATAAAACTTACGGCTCGCAACGCAAAAAGTATGCGATAAATAAAGAGTAGATGTGAAATCACATATTCAGTGTTGTTTGACGCATATATACTGTACGTAAACAATTTTACAAAAACAGCCAGCTCAGGTTGCAGGAAAAAGCCAATTTAAAATCTTTATCATAATGATTTCATAAAAAATAACACCTACATTAATCTACGAAATAAAGATCATTATTTTTAAGAAAATATAAATAATTTTCCTTTTTTTGTAATGATTACACTAAAATCCTGAATAGCTACTAAAAAAAAGGAAATCGCTTGACAAACTGAGGCGAAAAGGGGGTAAGTTTTTTCTATATATGAATTTAATGATAAAGAATAGAACAAAGTTATGTAATAATTATAAAAAATCTTCAAAATAATAACACAAAAAAGAAACGGCAAACAAATATTTTAGGTTTTACTGGCCGTGGTAAAAGAAAATTACATTTCTTATTTTAGAATAGTTACAATTCAATTTTATAAGAACCTGTCAGATTGAAGACGCTTCAGACGAGGAACATTTTTGTAATCAAGTCTCGCAGCCGAATGACAAATGGTACAACGAGCACATATTGCCAGTACATCATACCGTATTTATTATGGCTATTCTGTTACAAATACAACCTGAGGATGCACGAACCAAGCAATAAATTACGAATGTTTGCCGCATACTTATTTCCCTTCTTGAATAAATATTCCCATTTATTCGTAATGCCTATATTAACACTTCGCGAATGTTTATGAAACTGCAAGTATACGTTTTACTGATTACATTTTACTTTGCGTTACTCAGCATGATCGCTTTCAAAAAAAACATCATCCCAGTGAAACGTATTATTATTAATGTAACGACGCTACCAGATTTTATCCCAAGAGACTAAACACCATAGCGAATTATTGCATATTAAAATTTGCATAAAGATAGCCGTCTAAACGATGGACATTCGGTAACTGGAGCGCCTGAAACGGTTCAATTAAGGCAACTAGACGAAGCAATTAGATCTTCTGCAGAGTCAGCAAAGTTACCAACTGACCTCAAAACAAGAATCCCGTAACTAGGGCAAAAAGCTGGAGTAACGGAAATCTGAATGAAACATTATAAATAATTGAATAAGGGCAACAACCAGAAATGCATTAAAGACAAAGAAAATACATAAAGTATCTATAGATACATTTAGACGATGCGACATAGTTTCTTTCCACCAGTTCCGATTTACCCGCATTGGCAATATAAAGACTTAATAAAGGAAGAAGAAGATTAGTGGTAAATTGTAACTCTGGTTATATGCACGTACAACATTTGCTCATGTTCTAAGGATTTACCGTAGGCGTAAGGTAAACATTTATAAAACATACAATGTTGATTGCATCATAGATGTAGGGATGGCTTGGACTAAGCAACATGTTGGTTTAGGATCTACCACAAACTTCGTAAATATGTACAGCCTAATTATTAAACAGTATACTGTTTATAAGTGTACTTCATACTTAATGAGGTAGTGCTGAGAGTGTATCATCATTCCGAAATCAGATTTTAGGCTCACCTGGCCTCATCTACATTATTATGGAGATTTCAGGTGAAGAAGGTTATCTTAGAGCTCGTGTGAAATAGCCCTGAACTTAATGTGAATTAAAATACCGACTGATAAAACGTAGAACTTTGGTAGAACTTAATCGCAAAATATTTTTTAGCCCGATGTTTTAAGCTTGGGCTAATTTGAAATAAAAACTGTTTCTGCAAATACCTTTTAGAAGAATAGCTTATTTGAGTAACTGAAAAATTGACTTTAGAGATACCTACGTGCCCATTAGGTGGTGAGATGGCCTAGTGCGAGTTTATAATGTAAATGCTACGCTTGCGTTTACAAGAACTTTGTACAAGAATATCAGTTCCAAGAGTAGGTATTTCGCGAAAGGCCGGGCAAATTTTCGCGTTGGTCCTCTAATTCTGAATATTAAATAAAAATATCCTGAGACATTCTTTACACACGGCCATCTGACTGATATACTACATATTATACAACTTTAATGTACGTACATACTTAAATTTATTTACACCCAGACTCGACAAAAACAGACATGACTGTGTTCGTTCATGCGCACAAATATCTGTCCTGGATGGAAATCGAACCCACGGCCTAAGGCGGATAGGTAGTGTGACAAATAATCTAAATAATTTCCACCCAACGTGAACCATCCGACTAACTCGTTTACCACAAAGCAAGAATTTATTTAAATGATGTTTTATTATCAGCCAATTAAGAAAGTACCGTTCTGGCAGGCATCTCGGGGTTGCGTCATCATCCCATTTTTTTTGAAAAGGCGAAAAAAAAATTGTAGGTTCTTTTGTTATATATTATAAATATTTCAGTACATACCTACCTATTTCTTCTTCGAGTCCTATATAAAGTATTTACCTAATGACCTGGAATGTTTCTATCATTTTGTCTAGCAATAAGAAGGCGATAATTTGTCAGACTGTCTGTATAAATTACGGTAATAAAATAACTAGATAAAGTAGCAGACATTTTTTTTCTCCTAGGGATATAGGTTAGTTGGATAATAGGTAACTTACAACACGCTTATTTCGATAATATTTGAAATATTACTTAGGTTTCGTATTCATTACATGTACTGTAGTGGTGGAATTTAAATATTTACAACCATTCTAAACTCGAAAGGACCTCTGTGACGTATTCATGACTCTATTAAAGGCCTTTTAAATAGACGATCTAAACAGCGTCCGTCTAGCAGGCTTTAGAATGACTGTAGAGGCCGATACGGGAGCGACAGTAGCGTCCGCATCTTCGTCATCTAAAATGAGGTTCGATACATAGACGAGTTGGTGAAACGACTCTCGTACTCATGTGGCTCTTTTCACGTTTATTTGCAAAATTATGAAACCAGTACCTATTTAGAGTTTAGCATCCTTCATTTATTTTTTGGGGCTGATCTCAAAAGCCACCATTTCGCGTTTTATGCAGTCTTTGAAACGTAACATATTATGGGTCTTTCCATCTTTATCTTAGCGATAGTAACTTCGCTCAATAGGGCATTCGAATGGCATTCATTCGATGGACATGCCCCAGCCTTCGCAATCTGTGGATTAAGCATTGCGGTAATGCTGTGCAATTGTCAATACTCTATCCTATTCATTACCCTATCACACCAATTGATGTTTAGAATACTGAGAAGACAGCGCATGTGAAAGTTATTTAGTCTTCTTTCTTGCTTTGCACACGTCGTCCAAGTTTCAGCAGCAGTATTTATTATAAAAAATTACACAGTGTTAGCTTGAAATAAAAATATTTTTTAGGTATGCTCTCCCTTATGTATGAACATAAATAAGTAAAAGGAAAAATCAATACAAACCTACGTATGATTTTTTTAAATTTAGTTCCCTTATTTTATTATGTTTTGTGGAAGCAAGCATGTTGTTAAATATTTGAATGAAAAAACAATGGTCCAATTGTCCAAAAAATATTTAAAAATGTAATCTTGCTGAGTTTCTTGCCGGTTCTTCTCAGTCGAAGGTTGTTTAGCAGCGGATTATTGCGCATCCTTTACCTACTCTTGTTATTTTGTACCACATCTACAATAATATTACTATCTCAATGATATTAATTCAATGACCCTAAAGGAATGTTGGCTATTGTGTTCCTAATGAGGCATCCATATTTCATTTCATTTATCATTAGTATGATTGCTGTCAGTGATTCTCGTATTTCATTTATTTATTTACTTATAACAACATGTGTGACTGCGGTACTTAGTCATGCCTGTTATATGGAATTTAATTTAGTCACACAGTGGGATGTGGGCTATAGATAACTAAGAGATATCGACGGAGAATATAATTTATATATACCTATATACCTACAAGATGATTTTTTCAAGTTGCCGTGGATGATCAAATCCTAACTAAAGGAAATAGCGAAAAATGCTGAAAGTCGGAGATGCCGATTTCGATGAAAACTAATCTGATTGACTGAATCACGGAATCTCTGACAATATAAATTTTATATACTTTTGGCAAGTAGATTCATAATAGAGAGTAGGTAGGTATCCGCTAAGAATGGATGTTCGCAATTTCTTCCTCTCCTTCCTCGGGAACCGCCGGTGACGCGGGTGAAGCCGCGTGGAAAATCTTGTATATTACCTATACATTTAAATGTAAATGAAATATAATCGCTACCCCGGCATCAATTGTTGAACGACCTTTGGTAAAACCATACTGCTCATTATGTAAAACTTTATTCAAATTAAAGTGAGCCAGTAATTTATCTTTTCAAATATTTTACTGAGCGCTGGCAAGATCGAAACTGGCCTATAATTACTAGGATCACTAGGATCTCCGGTTTTGAACAAAGGTATAACTTTGCTATGTTTAATTAAATCCGAAAATTGTCCAAAATCTAAGCATCTGTTAAAAATTAAAGCTAAATGCGGAGCGATGCTATCCACGATACCTTGCAAAACGATTACGGATATATCCCATAAGTCACCTGTGCGTTTGATTTTTAGATTTTTAAACGTTTTGACTATGTCATAGGGTGTAATATGTCTAAACTTGAATAATTCATGGCACTCGGGCACATTACTTTTTAATATTAATTCGGCATCTATTGGCGAGGAATTTAAGGAGCTGGTTGTATCTACCGGTATGTTAGAAAAAAATTAATTAATGTAATTAAAACAATCTCTTATGTAAGATTTCAAAAGAGCTTCGTACCGCGAACGCCGTGGTTTTCCAAAGGACATGAGGTTCTTAAAGAATGTTTCGAAAAGATTTTCCTAATACGCCAGCTAGGTCAGCAAGAATTATCGATTATTTCTCTACGGTAACCGCTTACTAGTCGTAATATATCAGTATTAATACTAGTTGTAGAAAATATTTGTTCTTACGCTCTTTGAAAACAAATGATTACTGTTTTTAGGGTTCCGTACCCAGAGAGTAAAAACGGGACCCTATTACTAAGACTTCGCTGTCTGTCCGTCTGTTCGTCCGTCTGTCTGTTACCAGGCTGTATCTCAAGAACCACGATTACTAGATAGTTGAAATTTTCAAAAATTATTTATTTCTGTTGCCACTATAACAACAAATACTAAAAACAAAATAAAATAAATATTTAAGGGGGGCTCCCATACAACAAACGTGATTTTTTGCCGTTTTTACGGAACCCTTCGTGCGCGAGTCCGACTCGCACTTGGCCAGTTTTTTATAAATTCATTAATATTTTTGTATTTCCATACATTGCCCATATCATGTAATTAGAAGACGAGTTGTGGTGCTTAATGAAAACGAGTGGGTTATCAGTCAAATAAAACGAAATAATAGAATAGCACCAACCCACTACACTTTTGGGTGTCGTATAAGGTCACTAATGTATGAGGTATATTACCTAGTTCCTCCGGCATCCAAACCCTCCTCTAGTCGTGGCGGTCCTCCATCCCACTAGGTCAAGGAGGGGGAGGACGAGTGTGTGCGCCTGCGTGCGCGCGTACGCTTGTGCACCCTAATACTCCCGCGCACTTGACTGCTCCAAATATGGACTCCGAATTTTAGATCGGTTCATCTTCGATCCCATCAGCGTCGTACGGACTAGGAGTCGAAGTGTTCGCCTTGATCGAAAACGGTCGGAGTGGATCATCATCATCATCATCACAACGGGTGTTCAAAATTAAACATTATTTCGAACAATCATATAGTACGATAGGTTTACCAGTGGGACGACATAATTTGTATGAAAATACAAAAAATATTAATGACTTTATAAAAAAAAGAGCACTTTCGTGCGAGTCCGACTCGCACTTGGCCGGTTTTATTTTTATCCCTTTCGATGTGGTTATATCTCAACTTATGAATTATCAAAAATGGGTCTTATAAATATGATTCAACATACATTATGGTCAGATTTACTTTTACTACCCTTTTCAGTGTGAGTTTTGTGGAATATTTTTGAGAAGTTCCTTTCTTAATTTTCTTCAAGTCAAGAATGTTAGGGTAGTAGGTCCTATTCCATTGTAAAAAAAATATGTTAAAAAAACAAAAAAAATACGCTCTTATAAAAAATCTAACTAAAAAGTAAAAAATAATTTTCAATAAATTGAAATTAAGGATAGTGTGATTAGCAAAAAAATTAATTTTATTTAAAAAAAAAAGCGTGGGGTGCTTTTTAAGATATTTTCAAAATGACTACTTCAATCAATCACCCCACGCTTTTTTTCTACTTTTTAGTTTGGTTATTTTATGAAAGTAGGTTCAATTTGGCACATTCTCCCCTTTTAATGCGCCACCGATGCTGGGTTTAATTAAATCCACAACGAAGTTATAGGGAGGTCGAAAATGGCCTGAACTGCTTCGAGAAAAGGATGGTACGGCGCCACTTTTTTGCTCGAGACTTGGCGTGCAAAGTTTCAAATCAATCCATCGTGTGAAAAGGTATGAAAATCACGTTTATTACCCTATTTACACGTCAATATACATCGTATATAGATATATCAGTATTATTCTATTTACACTCTCCATGTACAGGTCTATATACATTTTATACAGGCACCTATGTCAATATTTACACTCAATATTTACAAGTCGATATAATAGGTTTGTTATAACCTTGAAACCTAATCCTGGTCAAAGTTCATTACATGAATTTTCTAACAAGTCCAAACACAGCTATGATACGATATTCCATCATGAAGTTCCAGTTCATATTATTATCTTCCGGCTCCATCATCAGATCAGTTCGACAGTACCATATTATTATATTGCCATCAGAATTGCTACATACAGCTGCCAATTTTCATGACGCTACGATTCTTGGAAGATGGATAAATTAGAACCTTAGATTCCATGTAACCTAATAAAAGCGTGTTAAAAATAAGAATCCATTTTCTGGTTTTCCTTTTCCCAGAACCATTAAAAATATTTTATAAAATAATAATATTCATCTTTTTCAATAATCTCTTGATGAATAGATTTTGTGATATAAAAATCATAAAGCAGACACATTTAATAGTTTATATTTTAATGAAAACCACTCTGATTACGTTGCAGTTTCAGCAAAACTCGAAATAAGTACAAAAGTCTGTTACAAACATCTAAATGTAGTTAAAACTAATATTTGCGAATGTTTAAATTGAATTTATATTTAACTTCTTAGATTCTATTAGAGCGTACTTGTATATTAAATTTACAAAGTTAGTACCTATGTATTTAAGTCAAGGTTATTATTATAAGATTTCACAGTTTTTTTTCCTGGGACATCCCTCACAACTAAACGAAGATGAAATCCCAGGAAGCAAGTAAAATTTTAATTATAATATCATTGTGTAACTGATGAAAATATACTACATAATTATAATAATTACACCCAGACCAGAATAGACATGTTCACAAATGTCTGTTCTAGATGGGAATCGAACCCACGACCTGTGGCATGATAGATAGCGTATTCAACCAACCATAACAACCGGCCCATCAATGAAAATGTAATTCTATGAGCGCCGATACAACTCAGAGGTCTATCTTAATTGGTGGTGACTATGTATGTATGGGGACACCCTTTAATTTTCAACTTTTTTCATTTTTTGGAATTTTCCCTTTATTTGTGCTGTAAGACCATGCTTTTGTGATTCTATGTCAACGGGAACTACCATATAGGTTTTCGACCCAAAACCTATAGGGTACTTACGGTTGACCTAGAATTGTCAATTTTGGTTAAAAACGAGGTCATACAGCACAAGTAAAAAAGTTGAAAATTAAGGTAAATTTTGGTACTTACAAGTTTTTGCGAAAATCTAAATTTGCCGATATCTTTTTATCGTGTTGACGCGAGTCAACGTTTCAATGGAGAATATGCACATATTTCTTTTATTGTTTTAAACGTTTCTACGGGTTATTACATTACCAAAAAAAATATAACACATCCATAGTCTTAACCCCTAAGCTAAAAAATATATATTAAACTATAATTTTCGTGTGATTAAAACGCGGCCATTATGGCGCGCTTATTTTGTGATGTGAGATTATACGAGTCAAAAATGAAGTGTTTGGTTCACAAAGTTACTAAAATCAGTTTATTACCATGGAAAAGCACAGAAAGCTTTATTTGTAGATTTTACGTATTATTTCTCCCTTTTTATAAGCATAAAGTAATGATATGATAGTTCGTTTACTGTAGAGCTCTTGACACAACCCTCGTCATGTAAAACCACATGCCTTCCACCGTTTATTTAAGGCAGTGTAATTGAGTGGGACACCAGACGAAAAATATCTCAATGTTTTGGTTTTTGAAACATTTATTTGTAATTAATATGTGAAATATACACGGCCATCTGATCACAAACTTAGCAGAGTTTGTGCTATGAAAATCAGAAGGTACTCACAGGTACTACCTTTATGGATAGTTACTATACTCTTTGGGTACTACATGTATACTTTGTAGCTTGAAATATATATAATTTTAACCATAGTCGAATTGGAAATGTTTTTAGGATGTTTGTATATTCATTTCGACAAAGACCTGAGAAATAATTATCAAAGTTTACTAATTTCAAAAGGTATGACGATGCATCATATTTTTTTTAAATGGCCCGTACAAATAATAAATTGGTGTCATTTATCAGATGGATGATTTTTCTAGGAAGTAATACTATTCAAAATACAACGAAGTTCATGGATTATAGCGTCATGTGGACTTTTCAGAAAGTAGGTAATCCAGGATACTACGTAAACATAGAATTAACTATAAATGAAACGGAGTATCCGGCCATTAGAAGACGAACGACACGTTTCCTAAATTCTTTAGGAATTATCACCAAATAGTATAGCAATAAAACTTGAAAGAGAAGGCAAAGAAGTAAGAATAGAGAGAGGAGTTCGTCAAGGGGACCCGCTATCACCCAAACTGTTTTCGGCAGTCCTAAAGGAAATATTCCGAATATTAGAATGGGAAGAATACGGTTTAAATATCAACGGTGAAAAACTAACCCATCTTAGGTTTGTCGACGACTTCATAATCCTCTCTAATAACCCAGGCGAACTGACCAAGATGCTTCAAGATCTAGATATTAAAAGCCGCAAAGTAGGATTGTCAATGAATAAACTTAAAACAAAGGTCATGACAAATAGAAAACTTGAACCAATCATAATAAAACGGGAATTTGATCGAGTATACAAGAATATACCTATCTTGGTCAACATCTCACCAACAGACCAAACTTCAAAAGAAATTCAAACAAGAATAGGAAATGCTTGGAAGAGGTACTGGACGTTTAAAGAAATTATGAAAAACAAGGAAATGAGTATAACAATCAAAAGAAAACTTTACAACACATGTATCCTTCCTATACTAACTTATGGCTGTCAAACATGGGCTCTTACTAAAGCGCACAACCAAAAACTAGAAGTTTGCCAAAGATTCATGGAGAGAAGTATGCTGGACATAAAGAAATCAGACAAAATAAAAAAACACGCATATTAGAAAAACTACGAAAATAGAGAATGTTACATACACAATAAGGAAAAACAAATGGCGATGGACAGAGCACACTCTAAGGGGAACTGAGAAATGGAGCAAAGTGGTAATAAATTGGTATACCCTACACAGGAAGCGGAATAGAGGAAGACCATACAAAAGATGGGAAGACGACATAAAAACAGTCGCGGGCAATATGTGGTCTAGAGTAGCCAGAGAAAGAAAGGACTGGAAGAAGTTGGAAGAGGCCTATGCCAAGGGGCAAACGGATACGGTTGTCGAAGATAATATGATAGATATAGTTAATTAGTAAGAAAAATGTAACCTTCCGAAATAAAGGCTTTTATTATTATTATTATACTCGTAGTATAGCGATATCAGCAGCAATACAAAACAATAAATTATTACACTACTGGGTTCAAAATATTGAATTTTTAACCTAACCTAACCTCTAGGAAGCCACAATGTTATTAATTTGATAAGTATTCTTAATATACATACCTATTACTCAAAAGGCAAAAAAACCTGTTTTTCTGACACTGCTTTAAAAAAGGGAATTCGATAGGAAGAAAGGAAAAGGTGGATAGGAACTGTCTTCTGACACATTGCTAGTATAGAAGACAAGGCTACACTATAATTCCCGGGTTCTCAAGTGGGACTTGAATCGATTTTTAGGATTCTGTACCTCAAAAGGTAAAAAAAGGAACCCTTATAAGATACGTCTGTCTGTCTGTCTGTTTGTCTGTCTGTCTGTTTGTCTGTCTGTCTGTCCGTGTGTCACCACCGATTATCTTAGGAACGGGTGGACCTAGCTAGTTGAAATGTATACCAGATACTGAGGTCTATAGTCCCTATTGGGTGTATAAATAGGTGGTCCTGAGTCAACACGATAAAAATATATCGGCAAATTTAGATTTTCGCGAAAACTTGTAAGTACCAAAATTTACCTTAATTTTAAACTTTTTTTATATTTCGGAATTTTTCCTTTACTTGTGCTGTAAGACCTCGCTTTTGATCAAAATTGACAATTCTAGGTCAACCGTAAGTACCCTATAGGTTTTGGGTCGAAAACCTATATGGTAGTTCCCGTTGACCTAGAATCACGAAATTTGGCAAAAAGCATGGTCTTACAGCACAAATAAAGGGAAAATCCCAAAAAATGAAAAAAGCTGAAAATTTACGGGTGTCCCCATACATACATAGTTACCACCAATTAAGATAGACCTCTGAGTTGTATCGGCGCTCATAGAATTTAGAGGTCTAGCTTAATTGGCAAACCCTCAAATAAGGTAATCGAAAACGTAATCTATTTACAAGATTGTACGGAACCCTCGGTGCGCGAGTCCGACTCGCACTTGACCGGTTTTTCCAATAAGATGTCGGTCCGGTCTTTCAAAAACGGTGCGCGTGATCGTTTGACTTTTCGATGACAGATCGTTTGGCGCGAGCCAACAGGATAATGTTTATGTAATTTGATTGAAATGTTGCTATTTTTAAAATAACCACATTAAAAAATTGTAATCAAGGCTTGGAAATCGGAAAAAATATCTAACCGGTTAACTAAGTACATAGGGAACTTTTCTTTTCAGTTTAGTTCTACCTATAACCACAATTAAACCTGTAAACTAATTTGACCCAGTTCATATAAACGGTTTTTGCCATCTAAGAAAAATAATAATATTTTCTTCTTAAACATACCTTGGGACAAACCTGTTAATAAAGGTTTTTCAATAACACTCTTTCACTCTGAGCAAAACAATGACAAACCCGGCTACTAACATTCAAAAACCGGTTATTATTAAACCGGCACCAAGCCCTTATTGTAATTCCACATGGCCAATTGATAGTATACAGCGATAACATTTTAGGGGCGTTGAAATGCCTTTCTCGTTTACGTATAAAAATAAGAAGTGAATCTACCAGTCTACATTCAGATTTCATCCGTAAAGCTCATGGACCATCATGCCCAGAAAATTTATCCAATGTCTATTCCTGACTGGGTTGTTCATACATCTTCATTGTGAAGTTTATCAAGATCTACCAAAAATCAAAACATCTGATGGGGATCTAATAATAGAACCAGCTTTTGATAAAAATATTTATTTACTTCCAAACGGGCCCAAGTCCAACATATTTGTTGGTGAAGTAAACATACTCAAAAAAACTGTTCCAACACAAGAAGAACCAAATATACCTGTCACAAATGATTATTCGAATAAGTATATACTTGTGCCTAATGGAATACTAGAAAGACTTGAGCGATTGGAAAACCAAAGTGCTGCCTTTACCAGTGACTTATTAAACATATCGTCACTTTGGAGGAGGGTAAATTACTTACATAGAAAAGTAAATACTCTTCAAAACCAAATAAGTAATAGAGCTCGAGATGAATGTCAATCAAGTCCTTGTCAACATGGAGGTACGTGTTTAAACCTAGTTAACGGTTATTACTGCCTATGCCCAATGAATTGGGAAGGAAGAGACTGTGATGTCGATGTAAACGAATGTCGCAACTTCGCCGGGACAGATTTAGGATGTCAAAATGGTGCCACATGCATTAACAGACCAGGTAGCTATGAATGTATGTGCAGAACTGGGTGGTTTGGACTTCATTGCACACGAAAAAAGAAGGATTGTTCCGAAGGGAACTATGAAATGTGTGGACATGGAACATGTCTGCAAGTCAAGTCAGGGGAGGGTATCACATGTATATGTCATCAAGGATGGACAACAAATGGGACTAGTGAAGCTTGCTTAACAGACATCAATGAATGCGACGCGCAGTATTTGGGTAATCGTTGTTCAGTAAATCCTGAGGTGGAGTGTATCAATCTTCCGGGCTCTTTCCGATGCGGTCAGTGTCCTTCAGGCTACGAAGGTGACGGCTTCAGGTGTCACGATATCAACGAATGCATTTCGATCCCCAATGGAGGCTGCAGTCCTTTAGTGACCTGCCACAACACCATTGGATCTCGTATATGTGGTTCTTGCCCGCTTGGTTACCAAGGCGATGGGATCACGTGTTCTTGGAGAGGATCTTGCAATATCAATCGCGGAGGTTGCCATCCTTCTGCACAGTGTATTGATAATGGACTGGCTACGCAATGTATTTGCCCCGAAGGAATGGACGGTGATGGAGTAGGGCTCCACGGTTGTTACGTACCGACCGATCGCAACTTTTCTGAGCCCTGTCAAAGTAATCCATGTGGTATCCACGGTCAGTGCCACACCCTTCGGAATGGGTACACATGCATTTGTTTTAAAGAATTTGGCGGTGCACACTGTGATTTACCAGTGAACTTCTGCGCGGACAACCCTTGCCAAAATGGAGGCATCTGCCGGCGAGATGACAGTTCGACAAGAGGATATAGATGTGAGTGCACTGCCCAATATACAGGACACTTGTGTCAGATACTGTCAAGAACTTGCGGTGGTGTGTTGGATGATAACGAAGGTAGTATAGTTTATCCTCTAACTAATACTAGTTACAATCATAATGCTAAATGTCTCTGGGTAATTCACACAACTCCAGAAAAAGTGATTAATGTCACCTTCAGTAAATTTGATTTGGAGGATAGCACTGATTGCCCATATGATTTCTTACAAATTCACGATGGTCGTAGCTCAGCAAATCAATTGATAGGCAGATTTTGTGGAAACAACTATCCTAAGGGTGGTAATATAATATCAAGTCATAACAATTTATATTTGTGGTTCCGTTCCGATGGATCAGTAGCAAAGGATGGTTTTGCATTACATTGGACCAGTATAGCTCCAGTTTGTGGTAGAGAAGTTGATGCTACTACACATGGCCAAATTAGTTCACCGGGCTCCCCAGGAAAGTATCCTCCAAATCGTGATTGTTATTGGCATTTGTCAACTACATTAGGCAAAAGGATACAATTGACCTTCTTTGTGCTCGACATTGAAACACATCCCAACTGTAGCTATGATCATCTGTCGATTTACGATGGTGAGCGTACGAGTGACCCATTACTTAGTAGGTATTGCAATTCGACCCAACCAGCTCCGTTAGAATCAGCCGGATCCGATGTATTGATTCATTTCCACTCTGACGCATACGGTTCTGGAAATGGATTTCAAATAGCATATGTCCCCGTGCAAGGAGTACCGGGATGCGGTGGTTTCTTTACGTTAGACAAAGGAGAAATTTCTTCGCCATCATTCAATGGCTCTTATTTGAATAATGTTCTGTGTGAATACAAAATAAAAACTAGTCCTGATACCAAAGTTCGCCTGGATTTCAAATCATTTGCACTGGAATATGCATTTAGATGCAAATACGACTATCTTAAAGTATATGATGGGGCGTCTGCAGATTCACGCCTCGTAGGTAAGTTTTGTGGCCGCTCATATCCAAAATCGTTTATATCTTCATCAAACCAGCTCTATTTTAAATTTAAAACTGACCGGACGTTGAAATCTGAAGGCTTTAGAATATCGTATGAAGCAGTTTGTCAATTTCATATAATCGGTGATAGTGGCATCATCAAGTCACCAGGATATCCATTCAGTTATCCTGAAAATAGAATTTGTGAGTATGTCATAAGTACGATGCCCGGTAAATCAATTCAATTAACGTTCCAAGATTTTGATATCGAGGATAATCGATATTTTAATTGTCAATATGATAATGTTGAAATCAGAGATGGCCCAAACGGTAACTCGAGTCTTTTAGGCAGATATTGTGGTGGTTCTGCTCACACACCACCTGTACAAATATCTACACACAACTACATGTACATTCGTTTCAAGTCAGATATGACTGTCGTGGGGACAGGCTTTTACGCGAATTATACAACTATTGATTCTAAATGTGGTGGTATATATAAAGAAACTACTGGTCTAATTAACTTTCCATCTGGTGATAAAACCACATACGAAAATAACCAGAATTGCAGTTGGATGATAATAGCTCCCGAAGGAATGCATATACAATTGACCTGGAACAGATTTGATGTAGAGAAGACTTTGTCAACATGTGATAGTGACTATTTGGAGATCAAAGAGATAGATTATAATAACCAGGAGACTGCATTAGGTAAATATTGCGGATGTAACCCTCCACCTGCTTTCACTGTTTCTACTAATCGATTAAAATTGAAGTTTAAATCTGATTCTAGTGTTCGATCCGCTGGTTTCTCGTTTTCTTATTCATTCTTAGATGAAAAAACTCATTGCGGTGGTACATATATTAAATCTCAAGGAGTCATATATTCTCCTGGTTGGCCAAAGTCTTATGCACCAAATCGCGACTGTGCGTGGGTAATTAGGGTACTCGAAGGTCAACAAATTAAACTCAATATATCGGATTTTAATATAGAACGATCGTTCCATAACCATTGTGAGATTAACGATTATTTATCAATAAGAAATGGTGCTACGGTTGACTCTCCATTAATTGGTATGTTTTGTGGAACATTTAAATACAAGCAAATAGTGTCCTTGTCAAATTTATTATATATACATTTCCACTCAGATAATTTTTTTTCTGGAAAAGGTTTTAAAATTGAATGGGATGGTACGCTTACTGGATGTGGTGGAACACTGACAGGATTTACGGGAACAATTTCATCGCCAAACTATCCAAACAACTATAACGAAAATGCAGAATGCTTTTATAGGATAATTACAAATCATGGTTCTCATTTGCAGATTTCTTTTACGGACTTAGATCTGGAACGAACTCATAAATGTAGAGACGATTACATCGAAATATTTGATGGCAGAGATGTGAATAGCCCCAGCTTAGGAAGATATTGTTCAATGACACCTGAATTGAATAACATTGAAACATCTTCTAATATTGCATTTATCAAATTTCGGTCGGATTTTTTGATTTCTCGTAAAGGATTTTTACTCAATTATAATACGATTTGTCGATCAAACGTAACCGGCAGTTATGGAGTTATAGAAAGTCCTGGGTACCCAAATTATTACAAGTCTAATTTGAATTGTTCATGGGCAATAACCGTTCCTAAAGGAAATAGAATCAACGTTACTTTTACTCACTTTGATATATTTAAGTCTCACCGATATTCATGGTTGCCAAACCAAACTAATATTTGTTCCGAAGATTATGTGAAGATGAAAGAATCAACAAACGTAACCTTCTCTGCCAAACAATGCGGAACTACACCTCCTCCGCCTTTTACTACCAGAAGAAATTTTTTGACAATTGACTTTATCACAAGGTCAGATGATCTTCTCAGTGGATTTCAACTAGAGTGGGTAAACTATGGCTGCGGAGCACACATTCAAAAACAGTCAGGTATTGTATCTCTCGATAAAAGTTTATTTACCACGGAGGAGATGGAATGCGAATGGCTTATCGAAACTCCAGTGGGGACGGCAGTTTATCTAACGTTTAATGATGTTTTTATGACAGAAACTAAGAACTGTACAAGTGACGCCCTTGAAATCTATAACGGTCAAAACATTAAATCGCCACTTTTATCAAAGATTTGTCATAGAACAACAGCATGGGTACAATCCACATCAAATTATATGCTAGTGCGATTCGTGAAGCACTCTTCATTAAGGGACATACAATTTAAAGCTTATTTTAATTCGGTGAAATCTGTTTGTGGAGGAAATATTAATGCACTCACAGGTTTCATTAATTCGAAGAACTATCCAAAGAATTATGATAACTCAATGAACTGTATTTGGACTATACATGTTCCGATGAATCACCGCATTGAATTAAATTTCTTGGATCTTGATTTGTATTCGTATGGCGATTACGATGAAGAGGATGATTGTAGCGACTTCATTAAAATATACGACAGTGTTAACGTGAGCTCAAATTACACCAATCGTATTTGTCCGTATTCAAATATGACACAGTTTATATCCAAATTCAATACTCTAGTATTACAATTCATAACAGACAGCAAAGACACGGCGAAGGGCTTTAAAGCTAACTTCACTGTGACATGCGGAGCCGTCATAACAGCCTCGCACAGCGGAATAATAGCTAATGACAAATTCGTCAGCCACTTAAGTAAAAACTGCTCCTGGACTATCTTGGCACCAACTCCGGACCAAAAACTATATTTGACTATTACGCACATAGCTCTACCACAAAATAATGACTTAGTCACAAATCGGAGCTGTGTATCTTCGTTTCTTAGGGTATTTGATGGTGATGACAACAACGCTCCATTGGTTGATGAATACTGTGGACGCATAGCTCCTCCTATGATTGTCAGTCATGGCAGTGCTTTAACTATTGAGATGGGCACATACGGTGACACGATTTTAGGTCATTTTTCTGCTCACTACTCACCGCTGACTAACGCGTGTGGAGGCACCTTGACATCAGAAGAAGGAACTATCACCTCACCTAACTTCCCTCATTCGTATCCCGTAAACGCTGACTGTGAGTGGATTCTGAGTACATCACCTGGTAATAGAGTATACATTATATTTGAAGAGTTTAACTTGGATTATTCAGATGGTTGCAATGAAGATTATTTGGAAGTCAGAGAAAATGATGGCGGTGGTAGAATATTAGGTGTGCATTGTGGCGACAAGTTACCTACTAACATAACTACAGCGACAAAAATTTACATCAAATTTCACAGTAACAACATAGATAGTGAACGTGGATTTCTTCTGCATTACGGATTTTTGCATGGAAGCGAAATCAGCGGACAAGACAGTGGAGAAATTTCTTCTCCATTATATCCTTCTGTGTATGTAGGGAGTAGTGACTATTCGTGGCGAATAATAACCAGTGGCTCGGAACCTATCACGGTCACTCTTGATCGCTTAGAAATTCATTCGTACGGAGATGTTTGTAACAATAAATTATCCATATATGACGGTTACGATGAAGATGCGGAACTTCTAGAAGATATTTGTGGGCTATTGGGTGAACAGAAAGTTGTAACTACAACATCCAGTGCAGTGTATATAACACTTACAACGGATCAATCAAACACGGGTTCTCTTTTCCATTTACTTTGGAAAAAATCCAATATAGAAGTAACAGATGAGAATAACATCAATTGTGGCTCAAATAAAACTGAATTGATCATACCTGGGCAACAAATGTTTGTAACGTCACCCAATTTTCCAGAAAACTATGATGACGACTTACACTGTGAATGGACTTTCCAGTCTATCGCTGGAAGACATTTAAATATATTGTTCTATGACTTCATGCTTGAGGAAACCAGTGCATGCTTCGCAGATTCTGTTTCTGTTTACTCAGCGAAAAAACCAGATGATTGGAAAGCTGTCATAGACAATGTGTGTACAGTCAAATCTGTAAGTTCAATAATTAATGCGACTAATTATATGAAATTAAATTTCAATACTGATTCATCGGTCACCAAAAAAGGTTTTCGAGCTCAAATTAGTTCTGTATGCGGCGGATACATTACTGATTTATCCAGCAGTTTTGGTCCCACGTGGCTTGATACTCATATTGGTACCATACTTATGTCAAAATTAAGATGTGACTGGGTCATAAAAGTAAGGCCAGGAAGACAAATCAGGTTTGAGTTTGAGCATTTCAATATTACAAATAATGGTGATACTTGTATATACTCTGTCGTATTACGTAATGGAGACTCAGTTGAAGCACCGATGTTCGGAAACGGAAGGTCTTGCGGATATCCACATGAATCTAGAGGACAAATGATAACATCTGGTAACTCTCTTTTCGTCAGCTACATAAGTGACAGCACTAATCGTCGATATGGTAAATTTCAAAATTTTATAATTCGGTATGAGGAACAAAATGTTAATTGCGGTGGAACGTTAAGATTAGATCCAGATCATAGATGGGAAGTAATAAGTTCACCAAATTATCCAAATACTCCCATTCCGTACTCAGTTTGTGAATGGGTGATATTCGGGCCACCCGGAGAGATAATAAGAGTCGATTTCATAAGTAGATTTGACATATACAGAAGTGAAGATTGTGCTGAAGAAGTCGTTGAAGTACGAGACGGATCATCGACACGGTCGCCTCTAAAAGGAAAATTTTGTCACGAAAAACCTGGAACAGTAAAAACAACTAACAATGTGGCATATGTAAAGTACTTAACGGAGCGAGCCGAACCAAATGTCGGATTTAGTGCAAATGTATCTATCGATGTGTGTGGAGGTACTATAGTTGCTAGGAATGGAGAACTACTATCGCCCGGGTATCCACATATGCTGTCGTTTCCTTATGGAACAAATTGCGAATGGCGTATCATAGGCAATAATAGACATATTTTCCAAATCAAACCAGAAGATATCCATTTACCAGATTCTGAAGCACCATGTGATACTAAAATAACTATTGAAGAGGTTATACCAGCGAACAATACAATAACGATATTGAAAACATACTGTAATGAAGACAATTATGAGAATTTCCAACCAGTACAAACTTCCACAAATAACGTGTCTATTAAATTTCATATTGGTAAACCAAGTGAATGGGTTCAAAATTCAGAAACTCGAGGTTTTCGATTCACATTTAATTCTAAATACCCTGAATGTGGTGGCATGATCACAACACCTGAAGGATTTTTGATGACGCCAAGTTACCCGCTAGAAACAACTCTACGGTACTGTCAATGGCTTATAAAAGTACCAGATGAATCACGTAAAGTTCGTCTCGAAATAATAGATATAGACATTGAAAAACATAGCATAGGAATATTCAATGATTTAAGTTTCCAATCAGCTATACAAATAATACCAGATAATGACTATATTCCAGGGACAAAAGTCTATGAATCAACTGGAAACAAATTAGCACTGTATTTATGGCTCAACCAGTCAACTATGAGACATCGTTTTAAAGCTAAATATAATTCTGATGAGGAGGCATTGTGTGGAGGTAGTCTAAGTAACATTACTGGAGAACTGGTATCGCCAGAAATGAATCGATCTTACTCTTGTGAATGGAAATATGACTCTAACCCTGTTGATAGTGATAACAATGTCAATTACAAAAGTATATATATTACGGCGAAAGCAAATTCTTCAGTATCAAGAACTAAGTGCGGGTATAGTGATCCTCAAATAAGTATTCAATCATTGGCACGCGATAGACAATTCACGTTTACTAGATACATTTGTGGTAATGTAGACGTATCCTACAGAATACCGTTAACAGTCATGAATCTCAAGGCAATGAAATCTAAAGGAAAATCATTTAACTTTAAAGTGAATTGGACGGCTCAGCCATGTGGTGGAATAGTGGTAGCGACAGAAAATCCCAGCAATATTATCGATATTCCTAATACTTATAGCAGTTCTATAGACTGTGCATGGGTTATTCAAGTTCCATTCACGGAAACTCTACAACTGAAACTAGAAGGTTCTTTCAAGTTGGAATGTAATGATGAATTTATACATATACGTCGGGGCTTAACAACTAATTCTCCAATATTATTTGAGTACTGCAAAAGAAAAATGCAAGAACTACCGGTAAATATACATTTTAGACACATGTACGTTGAATATCATTCTAAAAGCAAGAATAATACGAACAATATAATGCTGTTATCGAAGATTGTAAGTAGTCAGTGTGGGCAATATTTAAGTATGTACGACAGGATATTTTCTTCACCTAACTTTCCAAAGAGTTATAAACCTAATGAAGAGTGCACTTGGGAAATAAAAGCAGATGTAGGATATAGAATATCTCTTCAATTCATTGAACGATTCGTTGTCGAGGATCATATTAATTGCACCAAAGACGTTGTTATTATTTATGACTGGAATGACGATGCTTATATTGAAATAGCTCGACTTTGTGGCCGTCAATTACCAATGCCCTACAATTCCACAACTAATAAAATGAAAGTTGTTTTACGCACGGATGCTGATATAAATTTAGATGGATTCAAGGCGCAGTGGGTTCCTATTTGTGGAGGAACATTGACGGCCACAGAAAAAACTCAAGTATTGTACAGTCCTGGGTATCCTTACGAATATCCGCCAGTGTTGGATTGTTTATATAAAATTATAGCTCCAAATGAAAACATCTTTGTAAAGTTTGATACATTCGAATTCGAAGGCAGTTATCCTAGCTGTGAATTTGATAATTTAACGATAACAGCGGAACGTAGGATGAATTATTTTAAATCTATGTATTGTGGTGACAAAAAACCGGAAATAAGTGAATACTTTATCAATCAAGTATCTTTAATTTTTAAGTCTGACCAAAACATCCAAAAGAAAGGTTTTAAGTTATCTTACAGTATATATACATGTGGAGGTAATGTAACTAATGCAACTGTACTTTCGTCAAGTCACTTCGAGTCCTACGCTAATAATGTTGATTGTACATGGCTTATAGAAGCGCCTCTGAATAAAGTAGTGGTACTAAAGTTTAACTATATTGATTTAGAAAGTAATGATGAATGTTTTGATTATATAGCCGCCTATAATGGCTTAGTGAAAGATATTGATAAACGCATAGCATTATTGTGCGGGCGTATCAACTCTACAGCTATACTAAGGAGTAGCAATAATACAATGGTTTTAAATTTTGTAACCGATTCCAGCGTTAAGCGTAAAGGTTTCAGAGTAGAAGTATACTTTAGTTATTCAGAGGCGGTAGGTTGTGGTGGAATCATTAATATGACTTCAGTCACCACACTGACATTGAAATCTCCTCTCATAGGCAACTCACAGGTCTATGAGAATTATTTGGATTGTTTCTGGAAAATCATGTCTCCAGTGGATACTTTTATTAGTATTAAATTTACATCATTCAACATCTCACCTTGCCGTGACTTCAACCAGACAGCGTTGGGGTACAGCAAATGTGATTGTGATTTGATTGAGATTAAAGATGGAGTCAATCCAAACAGTCTCTCTATTGGAACTTACTGCGGCCATACTTTCCCGCCCCGACTTGTTTCATCCAGAAACACGATGGGTGTTAGACTATCAACAAATGAAGAAATTGCTAGCTCAGGTTTTGAAGCTCAACTGGCTGTTAAACGGTCTATATGCGGTAAATCTGTATTTGATTTAGATTTTGATATAAAACACTTTAAATCACCAGGGTATGATACTGGATCAATTCCTCGAGGATTGCATTGCTTGTATCATTTGCAAGTCAATTCATATGCATATAAAATTTTCCGGATAACCATTAAGCATCTTGATTTGCAACCAGCGGTTACTGACTCAACTGGTATCAAACGATGTGACAGAGATAAATTAATAATCACGAGTAATTCAGTTTCTCCGAACACCAATCTTGGAAAAGACTTTGTTTTAAACCAAAATAAAGATACTTTTATTAGTCATTCATATCGTTACGATACTTTATCTAATAATTTCCCAGATCGTATGGTGTTATGTGGACACGGAGAATCCATTGACTTATATGTAACAGGTAGTGTCACTATAAATTTAATAACATCAGGGGAATCCGACTCTTTAGTTCATAAAGGAGTCGAAATTGAAGCTGTGTATGCAGGATTTTGTGGAAGAAATTACACAGAATCGCAAGGTAGAATACAATTAAACTTCGGTGATAACATAAAGGATGAGTTGGTACGAGATTGCTACACACTCATTACTGCACCTGAAAATAACACAATTTCGATTTACTTCATTTCACTGTATCCTAGCTGGAGTAGTTATAGTTATCTCGACTTCTATGATGGCAATAATACAAATTCCCCGAAACTAATTAGCATAAACAGTACTAATGAGGTTAATTATTATCCTATATTTTCGAATAGTAGATACGTTTTATTACATAATCATGAAGTTGACATTAGTGTTTGTTCATTTGATTTAGTTTATACTACAACCAATAAAGGAAAAGGATGTGGGGGAAAGATGAACAATATTATGGGTAAGGTGACCAGTCCATTGTATCCCTACATTTACAGAAGAGAGTCAACATGTGAGTGGGAGCTAGAAACACCTATTGGCACTTGGTTATTTTTGAGATTTAAGCATTTCGATATAAGTGGTAACTGCGATTATAATTACTTGCAACTGGTTGATAGTAAAGGTAAAATCATATCAACATTCTGTTCCGAAGTGCCGGCAGATTACACAAGCTCAGACAACTATTTGAAGCTAGTTTATGTCACAGGTAGGAATAATGGAGGGATTGGATGGAATGCAGAGTTTATTGCTGTCGTGTAAATAACTTATATTACAAAAAGCTAAAATTTTACTTTTATTATTATCTTTCCCAAAGTAGGATTAGCTGAAATTTATGAAAATAAGTACAAAAATATTATTTTATTAATAATGAATAATGAGTCTTCAGGCCGATGTTGATGAAAACTAAAACGACAATACTAGATTTTTGTAAAAATAATTTTCCAAGGCAGGAATCGAACCTGACGATTGATGATTTTGAGAAAATTTATACATTCCTTATTATGTTATGACACCATTTGGTAATTTTAAAATAAAGATCAAATTCGGGAAGTAATAATATACAGCAAAATAAAGAAAGTGGTCATTTTTAGGGTTCTGTACCCAAAGGATAAAAATGGGACCCTATTACTAAGACTTCGCTGCCTGTCCGTCTGTCTGTCACCAGGCTGTATCTCAAGAACCGCGATAGCTAGACAGTTGAAATTTTCACAAATTATGTATTTCTGTTGCCGCTATATCAACAAATACTAAAAACAAAATAAAATAAATATTTAAGGGGGGCTCCCATACAACAAACGTGATTTTTTGCCATTTTTACGGAACCCTTCGTGCGCGAGTCCAACTCGCACTTGGCCAGTTTTTTATAAATTCATTAATATTTTTGTATTTCCATACATTGCCCATATCATGTAATTAGAAGATGAGTTGTGGTGCTTAATGAAAACGAGTGGGTTATCAGTCAAATAAAACGAAATAATAGAATAGCACCAACCCACTACACTTTTGGGTGTCGTATAAGGTCACTAATGTATGAGGTATATTACCTAGTTCCTCCGGCATCCAAATCCTCCTCTAGTCGTGGCGGTCCTCCATCCCACTAGGTCAAGGAGGGGGAGGACGAGTGTGTGCGCCTGCGTGCGCGCGTACGCTTGTGCACCCTAATACTCCCGCGCATTTGACTGCTCCATATATGGACTCCGAATTTTAGATCGGTTCATCTTCGATCCCATCAGCGTCGTACGGACTAGGAGTCGAATTGGTCGCCTTGATCGAAAACGGTCGGAGTGGATCATCATCATCATCATCACAACGGGTGTTCAAAATTAAACATAATTTCGAACAATCATATAGTACGACAGGTTTACCAGTGGGACACGACATAATTTGTATGAAAATACAAAACATATAATATTAATTAATGACTTTATAAAAAAAGATCACTTTCTTCTAGTTTGCCGTATTTCATTGCTTCTGAGAATTTGATCCTTATTAGCAACATTATCGGATGGTGTAAAAATACAGGCTGTGTATATTATTTTCAAATTCATTGGTTTTGATTCCTGGGTTGGAATATTATGTTTTAAAAAATCTAATGATCGAGACTCGTTTCAGCATTTTTCGCTTTTCTTTTAGTTAAGGATTTTGGCCATCCAAGCCCACTTGAAAAATTCACCCTGTGCATGTGTGTGTCAAACGGATGGTTGTGTGTGTTATGCTTCTATGTTAATTAAATTTATTTCTCATTTCTCAGAAAGTAGTTAGGCACCTTATGAATTCACCGAACAAAATCGCCTTGTATTACAATTTAAAACGTCCGTTGTATCGGTATATGTATAAACTATCGTTTTCATGGAGTTTTGTATGGATTTCTACCATGAAAAGATCAACTCTTTATCGTCATATTGGTAATTAAAAATCATAAAAAGAACAAATGGAAGAATGATTAACAACACATTCGAAATTATCGAGTATTTTTAGTTTTTTTTATACACTACTTATCTAATAGTTTTGATATAATCATAATATACCTAATGTAAAATTCATTTAACGTCTACTTGGTACGATAAATGATTTGTTTATTAGCCTTTTTCGAGCGCCAATACACAAAACGTTTTTCAACATAATAATAATAGTTTTATTTTCATTTCAATAGAAAGATATACAATGTAAAATTGCTTTATGAAAACAAGCTTTTCAGAAAAAATGCACGTCATATTTTTAATCTAGTTTCGTATATTAAAAAAAATTACATGTTAAAATAAGTACTATCTACTGTTTATTACATAATAAAATAAAAGTAAAAAAGCCTTTTATTTATTTCACAAGAAATTACAATAAACTTGCCTACATTATAATAATATATATGTATGTATGTATGTACTACCAACGAATCTACAATTAGAGTTTATATTTCATATACAATGTGTATTTTCTTAACTTGTTCAAACGAAATGTGCGGTTGTAAGACAAAAAACCGGCCAAGTGCGAGTCGAACTCCCGCACGCAGGGTTCCATAAAAAAGGCAAAAAAATCACGTTTGTTGTATGGGAGTCCCCCTTAAATATTTCTTTTATTTTAATTTTATTATTTATTATTAAAGTAAAAATACAGCTGAGTATTTTGTGAATATTTCAAGTGCCTACCTGTTGCCATTATTGATATCGAGCAAAAAAGGGCAAAAAAATTGCATTTGTTGTATGGGAGCCTGTAAATATTTATTTTATTTTGTTTTTAGTATTTGTCGTTATAGCGGCAACAGAAATACATAATTTGTGAAACGACCCAGTTTTAAAGATACGGATAAAATATAAAAAAATAAACAGTTTTTTTTACAAAATTTTATTCGTTTTGTTATTTTGTACCAGGTTTCTGTTCGATTTAGTAATTTATTTTTATCTAATCAGCTAGGTGAACTTTCTAGCTTTCTTTACTACTTAGAAGAAAATACATAGTTTAATTAAAAAGAAACAATGACAAAACCAAAAGGTGAGATTTTCATTTAAAAATTGCATTAAATGTGCATCAAAGTGTTCAATGCCTACTGATTTGACTGATCTACCAACAAAGTTTTTCCAAACTAGACTCAAGGCATGGCTATATGAAATAGTAGATTCTATTGTTATACAAGGAGCTAAAATGATCCATTATATACGAGGTAATTTTACTCCCGAGCTTTAGCGAGGGAATAAATAGAAACCGAGTTTTAATGGGTTTTAGCGCCGTGTGTTACACTATACTTTTCACTACGTTTGCGAGAAAATAAAACAATCCAATACAATATGAAATATGTAGTTTATAATGTCTTTTTTTTTCTTCTGTAGCCGCAACACATTGCATGCATTCTACCAGTGATCGCCGATATTAGTTCCATTTTCAAAATTAAAATGAAGTTCTTTTTTTATGAAACAGTAATAAGTCGAGTCTTTATTCATGATTATTCTACTTATGACTAAAGGCTTTTTCGTTTTTGTAGGCTCATTGTCATTTGATACACAAAAATAAAAATAAAAAAACTTTTTCCCCTAGAGGAAGAATTGCTATTTTTTCTTCGCTCTGGTACGCCACAATGACGGTCTTTTTGAGCAAGAGGAGTGAAAATATTTTTTTCATCCCCCCATCTCGGAAAGAGTATTTTTGCTCTTCGATATCTGAGTGTAAAAGCCGTTATTATCCTCTAGAGGATAAAGTAAATAGAAAATCGTGTGCACTAAGTTTGTGAATTCAAATCATCATTAAACCTACTTACTTCTCCCTCCATGATGCCGAAATTATCATACATCAAAGTCAAAGCCAAAGTCAAAACCCATTTATTCAGTTTAGGCCCTAGAAGGCCACTCTCATGAAGGTCGAATTCAGAATTTACCACCGGTTCGGAAGTCAGCCTTCAACTGAGAAGAACCGGCAAGAAACTCAGCAAGTTTACATTTTTTAAATATATTATAGTTTTTGAAATTGCTAACATAATCAACATTTTTTCCGTTTGAACAAGTTGAGAAAATACACATTGTATATATTTTTATTGTATTGTTAAGCCCCTAGTTTATTTAGAATGTCAATCGATTTTGTTAAGTGTCTAATTTTTGTGAGTCATATTATGCACTTTCCTTATGTAGAGCATACTACGTTCCGTATTATTACTACGTTGGCAAGTAATTATTTTAAGTTGATGATAAAACACTTGAACTAGTTGACAAGACAGTTTTCCTTGGTAGGCTTTAGATAGTAAATTGCAATAGGATACTCATATAGAAAATTTTGCTGGTAAATTGAGTTCTGCTGGTTTTAAAGTAAAAATAATTGACAAATAACAGATGTTGCTACAGTCAGGTTAGTTTACTTTGCATAATTTCATAGTCTGAAAAATTAAAAAAAACTTAGGCTAATGAACAAAGTCTATCTGTAAATAAGGTGGCTCATTATACGGAAGACAGAAATATATAGTTGTAGTAGCTTCTCTCTGCACTTGCATCCCCTTGGCGAAGAGTAAAATAATTGAAAATGTTTAAGAAAGATCCACTGCAGAAAAAAAATCTTGCTGAGTTTTTTGCCGGAGTCTTCTCAGTTTAAGTGTATTCCGAACCGGTGGTAGAGTCAATTCTAACATTCATAGGTGCCTTACCACGGCCTAAACTGAATACATTAGTTTTAAATTTGGAATTTTGAAATAGGCTGTGTTGCTATGTTTATTCAGTTGCAACTTAAGAGAAGAAAGGGTCACAATTTTGTAATTTGATTTCTAAGTTCAAATGAAAGTGAATTGTTTTTTTTTTAGTTTTTTTTATGTCATACTTCATAGGGGGCAAGAGAGCATGCGGGTAACCTGATGTTAAGTGATACCCACCGCCCATGCATACCCGAAACACCCAAGGGATCACAGGTATGTTTCCGGCCTTTTAAATGGGAATAGCCTCTTTTTTTGAAGATCCCTATGTCGTACCCTGATACTATTCATGCTACCTCTATATTTTATTTTAACGGTCTTGTATTGCCAACGTGTAGAGGAAGACTTGTCAAGATACACTATGGTCAGCGTGGCGTTTTATTGCTATTAATTTTCCCTCTATGAACTCTATGATGTGAATAAGGATCATTGCCATGCTTTTTCTGGCCAAGGTGGCGGCCATTGTGCCGGTGGGGCGGAGAGTGTTATGAATCACTGGATATGAAAAGATTACCACGTGTTTACGCCCCTGCCCAATACATTGCGCACAGTATGAAAGACTTATGTCCATGGATTGAAACATTAAAAAAACCTAAGTAATTAAAACCTTTAAAAACTGAGAAAAACATACGAAATATGGTGTGTATGGTATTTAAAAAAAATGATTAACTAAAAATATATAAGGGCCAATAACGACAACGCACCAACAAAGATTGTCGAAAAGCTCCACAAAAATGTTATTAGACAAGTTCGGTGACACATTATGGTACAAAACAAAAAATGCTAAACACTACACTCTCACTCTCACTATGTTGTAGATATTTTGTTCTGTAAACGAATAGTAGTTATTCATAATATTATATAGCGAGCTGATATGCATAGCGCAATGCGAATTCGATTTGTATGATCAGATGAAAATTCTATCGGGTCGAGATTCGCGCGTGCGTAGGCGAATAATAGAACATATTTTTTTCTCGTTTTATGTTGACATTAGAATACCCGAGGTGAACACAAATCGGCACTATGCCCAAGAGGATTGTGTGAATTTTCGGATAACTTCATTTTGAATAATATTTTTTGGGTACCTAGTCTGAAACGATTTCTTCATTCATTATTCTAAGGATTTCGTCTTGAAATTGATCGCTATTGAAATTGGGAAACAAAATACTATATAATTACATAAAAATCTACTGGCTGAAATCACCACATTCAAGTTACTTAAACAAAAACACTTGATCTAAATAAAATAAAAAAAACAAATAACGGTGGCAATATAAAAAGGTTTCATTGCGTAGGCCGTGGTCTACGTTATCCTGGCTATCGTTCACACAGGGCCTATCTCGGTCGAGGATTATCATTTTTCACCCTTACGCGTGATATTTTCCCGTTTTCAATTAGTGAGCTTACTGATTTATTGCTTTCGAAAAGAAGCAATGTATTTCCCAAAGGATTTGTTGTCTTTCGTTTTAAAAATATAATGTATGGCGAGTTGAGATTCGTTAAACATACTAATGAGAAGATAGTAACGCTTTTAATAACTCAAAGTACTCGTAATGTATAAAAAATTCAAATTAAAAATAATTTATTTTAAAATTCTAAATCTCTATTGGTCAAAATTATCAATTCATGGTTTTTGAGGTTGAAACCATGGGTCCATAGGGGTTTGAAGCTGGTCGTTTCACAAGTATTTTATTTAAAAAGGGTGGCCAGCGGGCGGGGATCTTCTTCCACCAACGCATCAGCCTGGCAGCCTGCTAGAAACCGTCATCATCAGCTCTGCAACATGAGATGATGACTACCAGATGGAAGTAGCTTTGATAAGTACGTATATGAATGAAAAATATTGTAAATTCTTATAAAATTTTTTGGGTTGCCCTCGTTTTCCCCAGGATCCCATCATCAGATCCAGACTTGGTGACAATGGGACCACCGCCGAAGTATACTCCTTCAAATAAAAAAATAATTTTGAAAAACGGTCGACAAACGACTCACAATATTTTGAATCCTTGACAGTGCCAATATATTAATGAACTCGACTGTACCTACCTACTCGTATTATAAAACTAATGTTATAAAAGGAAAAGAAAAATGTTTTATCTACATCTGAAAGGAGGCTAAAAATAAAAATAAAATACATGTCACTGGAAATGTGTGAAATCCAGGTAGTCCATACAATTCCTAATCAATGTATAAAATGCCGAATGCACTTCGGTAACGTTATCCATTTTATTCAGAATCGACATGAATTGATAAGGTCACCTTTTTTTTAATAATATGTAAGCTTTGTTATCTTGTTTTGTTTGTATTTAATTAAATCAATCATATTTTAATCAAAATATAATTTAAGTTAGGACAATAAAATGGATGTTGGATATAAAGGGGGATGTTGGATATAAAGGGGGATGTTAGATATAAAGGGGGATGTTGGATATAAAGGGGGATGTTGGATATAAAGGGGGATGTTGGATATAAAGGGGGATGTTGGATATAAAGGGGGATGTTGGATATAAAGGGGGATGTTGGATATAAAGGGGGATGTTGGATATAAAGGGGGATGTTGGATATAAAGGGGGATGTTGGATATAAAGGGGGATGTTGGATATAAAGGGGGATATTGAATTAAAAGGGGGATATTGGATATACTGGATGTGCCTCGGGAGACCGGCGGGTGGGGAGCTTTTTCCGCCGATGCATCAGACTGGTCATCCAAAGAAGAAACGCTGCTAGCCTGCTGGGAACCTTGCGGATCGGCAGCAGCGGCAGCCTCTGGGAAGTTTTCGTTTTTTATAAATTATATTGTATGTTTTGTACATTTGTTGTATATAGATATAAATCTATATATTTTTGATATGTTATACCATAGTAATGGTTTTAGTGGTTAAGTTATATCATTCTGACAATTATTGATTGAAATCGATAGGTTAAACTGGTGGGTAATATAGGAAGGATATTAATTATTGTTTTTCAGAAAAGTTAAGCTAAGAGATAGATAAAATTTTATGATTATTTTTGTTAATCGTTGGTTATTATTGCATTGGTAAAAGTAATTCACCCTTAATATTATTATGAATCATCGAAATGTAGGTATAAAATGTAATAATTAAGTACTTTAAACAGGGTAAATTTATTATGTAATACAACATTTTGACGAGATAGATTAATAAAGTAAAGTTTGGAATATTTATTAAGAGTTAGATTTGCGATTGTCATGAGGTCATGATGGATGGCCAGGATGGACGAATCTGTAAGCTTTGTTATCTTGTTTTGTTTGTATTGAATATTTTAATCAAAATATAATTTAAGACAATAAAAATTTATGGGATTATAAAATGTTTAAAATGTTGAGACAAGTATTGTATTTGACTTGAAATATGTCTGATGGCGCCACTGTC
This sequence comes from Ochropacha duplaris, assembly GCA_951361185.1. Classification (NCBI taxonomy): domain Eukaryota; kingdom Metazoa; phylum Arthropoda; class Insecta; order Lepidoptera; family Drepanidae; genus Ochropacha; species Ochropacha duplaris. The sequence continues at coordinate 8,050,519 of OX592707.1, read as the reverse complement.
GCTCTGCAATCACGCCATTGTAAAATGGTTGAGTGGAGGGTGGAGGGGCGACAGAGGTTCTATATAGACAAGTCTGATCAAGAGAACACTTACTCTCTTCTTGATATTCAATTCGAAATATTGTTTATTGATTATTGTAAAAGTGAAACAAGTATCATAATATAAAAGTTTAATTGAATTTGTGGTATTCATTTAATTGTGTCAGTATTCCCTGTTTTACAACGATTAGGTATAGTTCACAAATAAATGTTTATTTTGTGTGAAACTTCAGCTTTCTAGCAATAGGCCTTTTCAAGCAGATAATGACTAGTCTAGACTCTAATGTACGGTTAGGAAGGTTGTTTTTACTGAGAAGAGTCAGCTATAAACTAAGCAATTACTCTTTTCAAAAATCAACTTAGGTTGGTTATTACATTCAATAATTGATGAGTGAGTAAGTGAATGAGTGGGAAATCGTCGTATTTAAGGTATAAATAAAACCTAAAGTATAAAAACTAGATCAATGAAACTTAGTTATTTCATATGTTCCCTAATACGTCTTATCTTGTGAATATGGGCTCTCTGCTGTTATCTGGAACGAAGGTGGGAGAAAATGAGACGAAACGGTTCGAGAAAAGGTAAGCAGTGCCGCCTACTTTTTAGTTCATCTTGGCGGGGGCTATAGAAGGCTACATCATAAAGTGTATGTAATTTGATAGAGCGAATAAACAACTTATTGTAATTTTATGAAGTACCGCAGTAATTAAATAGTTAATAACAGATTATAATTATAACAAAAAAATATTTTATCTATTGTAATACCACATGGCCACTTGATAGTGTGCACCGATAATATTTAAGGGGCGTTGAAATGCCTTTCTTGTTTACGTATTGAAAAACCAAGTGGATCAACCAGTCTACATTCAGCCTTCATCCGTAAAGCTCATGGATCATCATGTCCAGAACATTTATACAATGTCTATTTCTAACTGGGTTGTTCATACATCTCCATTGTGAAGTTTATCAAGACCGACCAAAAATCAAGACATCTGATGGGGATCTAATAATAGAACCAGCTTTTGATAAAAGTATTTATTTACTCCCAAACGGGCCAAAGTCCAACATTTTTGTTGGTGAAGTAAACATACTCAAAAAAACTGTTCCAACACAAGAAGAACCAAATATACCTGTCACAAATGATTATTCGAATAAGTATATACTTGAACCTAATGGAATACTAGAAAGACTTGAGCGATTGGAAAACCAAAGTGCTGCCTTTACCAGTGACTTATTAAACATATCGTCACTTTGGAGGAGGGTAAATTACTTACATAGAAAAGTAAATACTCTTCAAAACCAAATAAGTAATAGAGCTCGAGATGAATGTCAATCAAGTCCTTGTCAACATGGAGGTACGTGTTTAAACCTAGTTAACGGTTATTACTGCCTATGCCCATTGAATTGGGAAGGAAGAGACTGTGATGTCGATGTAAACGAATGTCGCAACTTCGCCGGGACAGATTTGGGATGTCAAAATGGTGCCACATGCATTAACAGACCAGGTAGCTATGAATGTATGTGCAGAACTGGGTGGTTTGGACTTCATTGCACACGAAAAAAGAAGGATTGTTCCGAAGGGAACTATGAAATGTGTGGACACGGAACATGTCTGCAAGTCAAGTCAGGGGAGGGTATCACATGTATATGTCATCAAGGATGGACAACAAATGGGACTAGTGAAGCTTGCTTAACAGACATCAATGAATGCGACGCGCAGTATTTGGGTAATCGTTGTTCAGTAAATCCTGAGGTGGAATGTATCAATCTTCCGGGCTCTTTCCGATGCGGTCAGTGTCCTTCAGGCTACGAAGGTGACGGCTTCAGGTGTCACGATATCAACGAATGCATTTCGATCCCCAATGGAGGCTGCAGTCCTTTAGTGACCTGCCACAACACCATTGGATCTCGTATATGTGGTTCTTGCCCGCTTGGTTACCAAGGCGATGGGATCACGTGTTCTTGGAGAGGATCTTGCAATATCAATCGCGGAGGTTGCCATCCTTCTGCACAGTGTATTGATAATGGACTGGCTACGCAATGTATTTGCCCCGAAGGAATGGACGGTGATGGAGTAGGGCTCCACGGTTGTTACGTACCGACCGATCGCAACTTTTCTGAGCCCTGTCAAAGTAATCCATGTGGTATCCACGGTCAGTGCCACACCCTTCGGAATGGGTACACATGCATTTGTTTTAAAGAATTTGGCGGTGCACACTGTGATTTACCAGTGAACTTCTGCGCGGACAACCCTTGCCAAAATGGAGGCATCTGCCGGCGAGATGACAGTTCGACAAGAGGATATAGATGTGAGTGCACTGCCCAATATACAGGACACTTGTGTCAGATACTGTCAAGAACTTGCGGTGGTGTGTTGGATGATAACGAAGGTAGTATAGTTTATCCTCTATCTAATACTAGTTACAATCATAATGCTAAATGTCTCTGGGTAATTCACACAACTCCAGAAAAAGTGATTAATGTCACCTTCAGTAAATTTGATTTGGAGGATAGCACTGATTGCCCATATGATTTCTTACAAATTCACGATGGTCGTAGCTCAGCAAATCAATTGATAGGCAGATTTTGTGGAAACAACTATCCTAAGGGTGGTAATATAATATCAAGTCATAACAATTTATATTTGTGGTTCCGTTCCGATGGATCAGTAGCAAAAGATGGTTTTGCATTACATTGGACCAGTATAGCTCCAGTTTGTGGTGGAGAATTTGATGCTACTAAACATGGCCAAATAAGTTCACCGGGCTCCCCAGGAAAGTATCCTCCAAATCGTGATTGTTATTGGCATTTGTCAACTACATTAGGCAAAAGGATACAATTGACCTTCTTTGTGCTCGACATTGAAACACATCCCAACTGTAGCTATGATCATCTGTCGATTTACGATGGTGAGCGTACGAGTGACCCATTACTTAGTAGGTATTGCAATTCGACCCAACCAGCTCCATTAGAATCAGCCGGATCCGATGTATTGATTCATTTCCACTCTGACGCATACGGTTCTGGAAATGGATTTCAAATAGCATATGTCCCCGTGCAAGGAGTACCGGGATGCGGTGGTTTCTTTACGTTAGACAAAGGAGAAATTTCTTCGCCATCATTCAATGGCTCTTATTTGAATAATGTTCTGTGTGAATACAAAATAAAAACTAGTCCTGATACCAAAATTCGCCTGGATTTCAAATCATTTGCACTGGAATATGCATTTAGATGCAAATACGACTATCTTAAAGTATATGATGGGGCGTCTGCAGATTCACGCCTCGTAGGTAAGTTTTGTGGCCGCTCATATCCAAAATCGTTTATATCTTCATCAAACCAGCTCTATTTTAAATTTAAAACTGACCGGACGTTGAAATCTGAAGGCTTTAGAATATCGTATGAAGCAGTTTGTCAATTTCATATAATCGGTGATAGTGGCATCATCAAGTCACCAGGATATCCATTCAGTTATCCTGAAAATAGAATTTGTGAGTATGTCATAAGTACGATGCCCGGTAAATCAATTCAATTAACGTTCCAAGATTTTGATATCGAGGATAATCGATATTTTAATTGTCAATATGATAATGTTGAAATCAGAGATGGCCCAAACGGTAACTCGAGTCTTTTAGGCAGATATTGTGGTGGTTCTGCTCACACACCACCTGTACAAACATCTACACATAACTACATGTACATTAGTTTCAAGTCAGATATGAGCGTCGCGGGGACAGGCTTTTATGCAAATTACACAACTATTGATTCTAAATGTGGTGGTATCTATAAAGAAACTACTGGTCTAATTAACTTTCCATCTGGTGATATAACCACGTACGAAAATAACCAGAATTGCAGTTGGATGATAATAGCTCCCGAAGGAATGCATATTAAATTGACTTGGAACAGATTTGATGTAGAGAAAACTATGTCAACATGTGATAGTGACTATTTGGAGATCAAAGAGATAGATTATAATAACCAGGAGACTACATTAGGTAAATATTGCGGACGTAACCCTCCACCTGCTTTCACTTCTTCTATTAATCGATTAAAATTGAAGTTTGAATCTGATTCTAGTGTTCGATCCGCTGGTTTCTCGTTTTCTTATTCATTCTTAGATGAAAAAACTCATTGCGGTGGGATATATATTAGATCTCAAGGAGTCATATATTCTCCTGGTTGGCCAAAGTCTTATGAACCAAATCGCGATTGTACGTGGGTAATTAGGGTGCTCACAGGTCAACAAATTAAGCTCAATATAACAGACTTTGATTTAGAACGACCGATCCGTGACCATTGTGATCTTGGCGATTATTTAACAATAAGAAATGGGGCTTCTGTCGATTCGCCATTAGTTGGTAAGTTTTGTGGAAAAATTAAATCCAAGCAAATCGTGTCACTGTCAAATTTATTGTACATGCATTTCCACTCAGATTATTATATGTCTGGAAAAGGTTTTAAAATTGAATGGGATGGTACGCTTACTGGATGTGGTGGAACACTGACTGATTTCACGGGAACAATTTCATCGCCAAACTATCCAAACAACTATAATGAAAATGCAGAATGCTTCTATAGAATAATTACAACTCATGGTTCTCGTCTTCAAATCTCTTTTACGGAGTTAGATCTAGAACGAACTCATAAATGTAGAGACGATTACATCGAAATATTTGATGGCAGAGATGTGAATAGCCCCAGCTTAGGAAGATATTGTTCAATGACACCTGAATTGAATAACATTGAAACATCTTCTAATATTGCATTTATCAAATTTCGGTCGGATTTTTTGATTTCTCGTAAAGGATTTTTACTCAATTATAATACGATTTGTCGAACTAACGTAACCGGCAGTTATGGGGTTATAGAAAGTCCTGGGTACCCAAATAATTACAAATCTAATTTGAATTGTTCATGGACAATAACCGTTCCCAAAGGAAATAGAATCAACGTCACTTTTACTCACTTTGATATATTTAAGCCTTACAGATATTCTTGGTTGCCAAAACAAACTACGACTTGTTCTCAAGATTATGTACAGATGAAAGAATCAACAAACGTAACCTTCTCTGACAAACAATGTGGAGCTACACCTCCTCCACCATTTACTACCAGAAGTGATTCGTTGAAAATTGATTTTATCACCAGGTCATATGTTCCTCGCAGCGGATTTCAACTAGAGTGGGTAAGCTATGGCTGCGGAGCACACATTCAAAAACAGTCAGGTATTGTCTCTCTCGATAAAAGTTTAGTTACCACGGAGGAGATGGAATGCGAATGGCTTATCGAAACTCCAGTGGGGACGGCAGTTTATCTAACGTTTAATGATGTTTTTATGACAGAAACTAAGAACTGTACAAGTGACGCCCTTGAAATCTATAACGGTCAAAACATTAAATCGCCACTTTTATCAAAGATTTGTCATAGAACAACAGCATGGGTACAATCGACGTCAAATTACATGCTAGTGCGATTCGTGAAGCACTCTTCATTAAGGGACATACAATTTAAAGCTTATTTTAATTCGGTAAAATCTGTTTGTGGAGGAAATATTAATGCACTCACAGGTTTAATTTATTCGAAGAACTATCCAAAGAATTATGATAACTCAATGAACTGTATTTGGACTATACATGTTCCGATGAATCACCGCATTGAATTAAATTTCTTGGATCTTGATTTGTATTCGTATGGCGATTACGATGAAGAGGATGATTGTAGCGACTTCATTAAAATATACGACAGTGTTAGCGTGAGCTCAAATTACACCAATCGTATTTGTCCGTATTCAAATATGACACAGTTTATATCCAAATTCAATACTCTAGTATTACAATTCATAACAGACAGCAAAGACACGGCGAAGGGCTTTAAAGCTAATTTCACTGTGACATGCGGAGCCGTCATAACAGCCTCGCACAGCGGAATAATAGCTAATGACAAATTCGTCAGCCACTTAAGTAAAAACTGCTCCTGGACTATCTTGGCACCAACTCCGGACCAAAAACTATATTTGACTATTACGCACATAGCTCTACCACAAAATAATGACTTAGTCACAAATCGGAGCTGTGTATCTTCGTTTCTTAGGGTATTTGATGGTGATGACAACAACGCTCCATTGGTTGATGAATACTGTGGACGCATAGCTCCTCCTATGATTGTCAGTCATGGCAGTGCTTTAACTATTGAGCTGGGCACATACGGTGACACGATTTTAGGTCATTTTTCTGCTCACTACTCACCGCTGACTAACGCGTGTGGAGGCACCCTGACATCAGAAGAAGGAACTATCACCTCACCTAACTTCCCTCATTCGTATCCCGTAAACGCTGACTGTGAGTGGATTCTGAGTACATCACCTGGTAATAGAGTATACATTATATTTGAAGAGTTTAACTTGGATTATTCAGATGGTTGCAATGAAGATTATTTGGAAGTCAGAGAAAATGATGGCGGTGGTAGAATATTAGGTGTGCATTGTGGCGACAAGTTACCTACTAACATAACTACAGCGACAAAAATTTACATCAAATTTCACAGTAACAACATAGATAGTGAACGTGGATTCCTTCTGCATTACGGATTTTTGCATGGAAGCGAAATCAGCGGACAAGACAGTGGAGAAATTTCTTCTCCATTATATCCTTCTATGTATGTAGGGAGTAGTGACTATTCGTGGCGAATAATAACCAGTGGCTCGGAACCTATCACGGTCACTCTTGATCGCTTAGAAATTCATTCGTACGGAGATGTTTGTAACAATAAATTATCCATATATGACGGTTACGATGAAGATGCGGAACTTCTAGAAGATATTTGTGGGCTATTGGGTGAACAGAAAGTTGTAACTACAACATCCAGTGCAGTGTATATAATACTTACAACGGATCAATCAAACACGGGTTCTCTTTTCCATTTACGTTGGAAAAAATCCGATATAGAAGTAACAGATGAGAATAACATCAATTGTGGCTCAAATAAAACTGAATTGATCATACCTGGGCAACAAATGTTTGTAACGTCACCCAATTTTCCAGAAAACTATGATGACGACTTACACTGTGAATGGACTTTCCAGTCTATCGCAGGAAGACATTTAAATATATTGTTCCATGACTTCATGCTTGAGGAAACCAGTGCATGCTTCGCAGATTCTGTTTCTGTTTACTCAGCGAAAAAACCAGATGATTGGAAAGCTGTCATAGACAATGTGTGTACAGTCAAATCTGTAAGTTCAATAATTAATGCGACTAATTATATGAAATTAAATTTCAATACTGATTCATCGGTCACCAAAAAAGGTTTTCAAGCTCAAATTAGTTCTGTATGCGGCGGATACATTACTGATTTATCCAGCAGTTTTGGTCCCACGTGGCTTGATACTCATATTGGTACCATACTTATGTCAAAATTAAGATGTGACTGGGTCATAAAAGTAAGGCCAGGAAGACAAATCAGGTTTGAGTTTGAGCATTTCAATATTACAAATAATGGTGATACTTGTATATACTCTGTCGTATTACGTAATGGAGACTCAGTTGAAGCACCGATGTTCGGAAACGGAAGGTATTGCGGATATCCACATGAATCTAGAGGACAAATGATAACATCTGGTAACTCTCTTTTCGTCAGCTACATAAGTGACAGCACTAATCGTCGATATGGTAAATTTCAAAATTTTATAATTCGGTATGAGGAACAAAATGTTAATTGCGGTGGAACGTTAAGATTAGATCCAGACCATAGATGGGAAGTAATAAGTTCACCAAATTATCCAAATACTCCCATTCCGTACTCAGTTTGTGAATGGGTGATATTCGGGCCACCCGGAGAGATAATAAGAGTCGATTTCCTAAGTAGATTTGACATATACAGAAGTGAAGATTGTGCTGAAGAAGTCGTTGAAGTACGAGACGGATCATCGACACGGTCGCCTCTAAAAGGTAAATTTTGTCACGAAAAACCTGGAACAGTAAAAACAACTAACAATGTGGCATATGTAAAGTACTTAACGGAGCGAGCCGAACCAAATGTCGGATTTAGTGCAAATGTATCTATCGATGTGTGTGGAGGTACTATAGTTGCTAGGAATGGAGAACTACTATCGCCCGGGTATCCACATATGCTGTCGTTTCCTTATGGAACAAATTGCGAATGGCGTATCATAGGCAATAATAGACATATTTTCCAAATCAAACCAGAAGATGTCCATTTACCAGATTCTGAAGCACCATGTGATACTAAAATAACTATTGAAGAGGTTATACCAGCGAACAATACAATAACGATATTGAAAACATACTGTAATGAAGACAATTATGAGAATTTCCAACCAGTCCAAACTTCCACAAATAACGTGTCTATTAAATTTCATATTGGTAAACCAAGTGAATGGGTTCAGAATTCACAAGCTCGAGGGTTTCGATTCACATTTAATTCTTCAATTCCTGAATGTGGTGGCATGATCACAACACCTGAAGGATTTTTGATGACGCCAAGTTACCCCCTAGAAACAACGCTACGATACTGTCATTGGCTTATAAAAGTACCAGATGAATCACGTAAAGTTCGTCTCGAAATAATTGACATTGACATTGAAAAACATAGTATTGGAATATTCAATGATTTAAGTTTCCAATCAGCTATACAAATAATACCAGGTAATGACTATATTCCAGGAACAAAAGTCTATGAATCAACTGGAAACAAGCTGGCACTGTATTTATGGCTCAACCCGTCAACTATGAGACATCGTTTTAAAGCCAAATTTAATTCTGATGAGCAGGCATTGTGTGGCGGTAGTCTTAGTAACGTTACTGGAGAACTGGTATCGCCAGACATGAATCGATCCTACTCTTGCGAATGGAAATATGACTCTAACCCAGTTGAGAGTAATAACAATGTCAATTACAAAAGTATATATATTACGGCGAAACTTAATTCTTCTGTATCAAGAACTAGGTGCGGGTACAGTGATCCTAAAATAAGTATTCAATCATTGGCACGCAATAGACAATTCACGTTTACTAGATACATTTGTGGTAATGTAGACGTATCCTACAGAATACCATTAACAGTCATGAATCTCAAGGCAATAAAATCTAAAGGTAATTCGTTTTACTTTCACGTCAATTGGATAGCTCAGCCATGTGGTGGGATAGTAGAAGCGACCGAAAATTCTAATAACATTATCAATATTCCTAGTTCATACAACGGTTCTGTGGAGTGTGCATGGGTTATTCAAGTTCCATTCGGGGAAAGTTTAGAACTGAAACTAGAAGGTTCTTTCAAGTTGGAATGTAATGATGAATTTATACACATACGTCGGGGTTTAACTACTAATTCTCCGATATTATTTGAGTACTGCAAAGGAAAAATGCAAGAACTACCAGTAAATATACACTTCAGACACATGTACGTTGAATATCATTCTAAAAGCAAGAATAATACAAACAATATAATGCTGTTATCGAAGATTGTAAGTAGTCAGTGTGGGCGATATTTAAGTATGTACGATAGGATATTTTCTTCACCTAACTTTCCAAAGAGTTATAACCCGAATGAAGAGTGCACTTGGGAAATAAAAGCAGATGTAGGTTATAGAATATCTCTTCAATTCATTGAACGATTCGTTGTCGAAGATCATATTAATTGCACCAAAGACGTTGTTATTATTTATGACTGGAAGGACGATGCTTATATTGAAATAGCTCGACTTTGTGGTCGTCAATTACCAAAGCCCTACAATTCCACAACTAATAAAATGAAAGTTGTTTTACGCACAAATGCTAATAATAATTTAGATGGGTTCAAGGCGCAGTGGGTTCCTATTTGTGGAGGAACCTTAATGGCGACAGAAAAAACTCAAGTATTGTACAGTCCTGGGTATCCTTACGAATATCCATCACTGTTGGATTGTTCATATGAAATTATAGCTCCAAATGAAAACATCTTTGTAAAGTTTGATGAATTCGAATTAGAAGGCAGTTATCCCAGCTGTGAATTTGATAATTTAACAATCACGGCGGAAACTAATATGAACTATTTTGATTCTATGTACTGTGGCGACAAAAAACCTGAAATAAGTGAATACTTTATCGATAAAGTATCTTTAATATTCAAGTCTGACCAATACATGCAAAAGAAAGGTTTTAAGTTATCTTACAGTATATATACATGTGGAGGTAATGTAAAAAATGCAACTGTACTTTCGTCAAATCACTTCGAGTCCTATGCTAATAATGTTGATTGTACATGGCTTATAGAAGCGCCTCTTAATAAAGTAGTGGTACTAAAGTTTAACTACATTGATTTAGAAAGTAATGATGAATGTTATAATGATTATTTAGCCGTCTATAATGGCTTGGCAAAAGATGATGATAAACGCATAGCATTATTATGCGGACGTATAAACTCTACAACTGTACTAAGGAGTAGCAATAATACAATGGCTTTAAATTTTGTTACCGATTCCAGCGTTACGCGCAAAGGTTTCAGAGTAGAAGTATACTTTAGTTATTCAGAGGCGGTGGGTTGTGGTGGAATCATTAATATGACTTCAGTCACCACACTGACATTGCAATCTCCTCTCATAGACAACTCACAGGTCTATGAGAATTATTTGGATTGTTTTTGGAAAATCATGTCACCAGTGGATACTTTTATTAGTATTGAATTTACATCATTCCACATCTCGCCTTGCCGTGACGTGAACCAGACAGCATTGGGGTACAGCAAATGTGATTGCGATTTGGTTGAGATTAAAGATGGAGTCAATCCAAACAGTCTCTCTATTGGAACTTACTGCGGCCATACTTTCCCACCTCGACTTGTTTCATCCAGAAACACGATGGGTGTTAGACTATCAACAAATGAAGAAATTGCTAGCTCAGGTTTTGAAGCTCAACTTACTGTTAAAAGGTCTATATGTGGTAAATCTGTATTTAATTTAGACTTTGATGTTAATCACTTTAAATCACCAGGGTATGATACTGGATCAATTCCTCGAGGATTGCATTGCTTGTATCATTTGCAAGCCAGTTCTTATGGATATAATAACTTCAGAATAACCGTTAAGCATCTTGATTTACAACCAGCGATTACTGACGCAACTGGTATCAAAAGATGTGACAGAGATAAATTAATAATCACAAGCAATTCAGTTTCTCCAAACACCACTCTTGGAAGAGACTTTATTTTTAACCAAAATACAGATACTTTTATCAGTCATTCATATCGTTTCGATACTGGATCTTATGATTTCCCAGATCGTGTGGAGTTATGTGGACACGGAGAATCCATTGACTTATATGTAACAGGTAGTGTCACTATAAATTTAATAACATCAGCTGAATCTGACTCTTTAGTTCACAAAGGAGTCGAAATAGAAGCTGTATACGCAGGTTTTTGTGGTAGAAATTACACAGAATCTCAAGGTAGAATACAAGCAAACTTCGGTGATAACATAAAAGAAGATTTAGTACGAGATTGCTACACACTCATTACTGCACCTGAAAATAGCACAATTTCGATTTACTTCATTTCACTGTATCCTAGCTGGAGTAGTGATGGTTATCTCGACTTCTATGATGGCAACAACACAAATTCTCCGAAACTAATTAGCATAAACATTACTAATGAGGATAATTATCCTATATTTTCGAACAGTAGGTACGTATTATTACACAATCATGAAGTTGATGTCAGAGTTTGTTCATTTGATTTAGTTTATACTACAACCAATAAAGGAAAAGGATGTGGGGGAAAGATGAATAATGTTATGGGTAAAGTGACCAGTCCATTGTATCCTTACGTTTACAGAAGAGAGTCAACATGTGAATGGGAGCTAGAAACACCTATTGGCACTCGGTTATTCTTGACATTCCAGAATTTCGATATAAGTGGTAACTGCGATTATAATTACTTGCAACTGGTTGATAGTAAAGGTAAAATGATTTCAACATTCTGTTCCGAAGTGCCGGCAGATTACACAAGCTCAGACAACTATGTGAAGATAGTTTATGTTACTAGTAGAAATAATGGGGGGACAGGATGGAATGCAGAGTTTACTGCCGTTGTGTAAAAAAAATTACGTCATAATTAAATCCTGATACCCACTTTTTTGATACCTAGTTTTAATATAACACAAAGTATTAGGTATCTATTTTACGGTAAATGTAATGAATTGAAAATAATAATTTGGTACATCATGTTTGTGTGATAAATGTTGTAAAATTTGTCTTATTTTGTTGGTTGTTATTAATAATTCATTATTGTTTTGGTAAATATAATAAAACAAACCAAAAATTTACTTTTTTGAAGAGATTTATCATTAAATTTGGTTTTCATCACGCATATCTTTTTTTTTTTGTAAAAAAACACATTGGGTTAGTTTCATATCACACGAACAGAACAATTATATTTATAGATAAATTATATTTATAGATATTTAAAGATACAGGGATATGTAATATCTTTATTATATCCCAGAAATTAGCTTACTCTGTAGCACCAGAAGAATCGATTTCCATAAGTCTAATGTCATGATATTTTGTAATGAATTTAAATTACACTTTTCATACAAAAGCGTAATTTAAATTTATAAAACTATCGAAATAATATTTGTAATAAAAGTATTTTGTAATTTATTTTATTGTATACCTACTTAAAATAACGTATTATTATGCACAATACGAGTATGTCTCTAATATTTATATTGTAATTAATAAAATAGTAATAATATTCCAAACAGAAACAATCCATTTTATCATATTTGGTCGGAGTTTAGGATCTAGATTAGCTCAATAACAAAATAAGTGCAAATTTTACTTCTTAATTATGTATTTTGTTAGGTTGGGTCGTTAGGTAACTCGATCACCCAAGGATCTTTTTCTATTGGGGAATTCAACCAACTGTCAAATCGAATAATAAAGGAAGGGATTTATATTAAAGTATTCATATTTATGCTTAAAAATAAAATTCATTCGCTTAATTAGTTTCAATCTAATTGTATAATAGTTAAAAAAAAATTGCAACATGTCATAAACTGATTTATTAATTGTATTTAATTTTATTAATCTTAATTGACCCGTTTATAAATAAATTAAGTTAACAGAATGTAATATCTTTTTATTTCTGTGGAATTGACTTAATACTCTACTAGTATTGTATATTTGTTTGTTGGGGAGCAAACATTACGTAATATTGGGATGGATTTGAATGAGCAAAGGCGATTGTAAATAAATCTGTGCCTATTCACCGAAACATCTGGCCTAGTTCAAATTACAAAGCACGCTCACACAGACAATGTTATTCGATACTCGTAGGTACAGCCACAATGCGTGATGTTTACTACAATACCAGCTTATTTGATAAGCGTTCTATACAAACAATGATAGGTATCATATTATCAACGCTTACATATAATCTTTTTTCTGGATAAGCTTGTGTTTGACCACAATCTCAACATGGTAAGTGATGATGTGGCCGAAGTTGGTAAGCACACAAAGCCTAGATGGGAACTGGCTCTCAAGTGCAGCTGCCGGAACACATCAATTAGAGCTAAATTGTTTTGACTTTGAGTTAGACTGTCTATAGACAGTAGATTTCATGAATTATCTGGAATGTGATTATGGAGTAGCGTCTTCTCAAGTTCAGTTTCAAGATATCAAAACGTCAAAATGCATTTCACATTATAGCTTTAAAATTCAATTCAAAACAATTTAAAAAGCCAAATTTTAAATCGATTACGATGTTGATTAGGTTTCACAATCGGCCTGTTCGTTGCGATCGACATAGAAGATTAATCTATTTAATTTGGTAATTTATATCCGCACTGTAAGTACCATAATGAATTTATCCCAAAAAACAAGGTCCGTATCGGAAAGAACACAAACTTGAAGTAGGTACGAGTGCCTAGTCTTCAGATAACCGTAATCGTCATCCGCGAGACAAGCAGCATTTTGATTTACTCGAGTGCACTTTATGATACTGTTTTGACATTCAAATTACTCGGTAGGATTCGCAATCTGTTCGTTTGAGACATAGCGTTTGAATTTGGAATTGTTAAGTTTATTTAGATACCATTTCATAGGGTAAATTCTTTGAGTATTAAACCAGCCGGGAGACGCCACTGACAGGCGTTCCCCTCTGCCAAAGATAAGAGACCACCGGTCATACCGGTAATATAAAACTCTCGTGCACTGACACGTTGTCCCTGTATGTGAATGTACTTGCGTGCGTATGGTTTATGCTAGTGTTTGATAATTTTGTCGTGTGCATGCGTACCGATGTGATCCAAAAATGCATTAGTGTTGACACTATTAATGTGTGCGTTGCCTCGATCCTCCCAAAAAGTTACAGACTATGGCGTCTACACAGGGGAATGGTTTAATACTCAAAGGGTAAATTATAGGGTTCTTGAACGATATCCTTTAAGTTGTATCCTTTTCAATGATCATGGAATACCTCAACAGAGCATGTGATATATCTATCAGAAACTTAATTAGAGCTGTAAAAATATACGCCCAAAAGCCTCAAGCTTGAGCAATGTAGGGTTAGAACCCACGGCATTCGTCATCACTGTAGTTTAATTTTAATAATTCGTTGAAACCAAGACCCTTGAATCACGATGAAAAATAAGTTGAATCAAAGGTACTAGTAGAATATTGTAGTACTTCATTCACGGAAAACATAAAATCCCTCAGTAACGTGAGTGGAACCGCGGACTTGAAGCTAGTATCGTAAAAACAACAGTGAATGCTGAACAAAATAATATATTAATTTCCCAGTGGTATCCATAGGGAAATGTGCTAACCGCATATTACCTCATCGCTAAAGAAATAGACTCTCCAAAAAGGGCTTTGTGAACACAAAAACGACTCACTCGTGAATCGTCCTTTATCTCAAAAGAGCCCCGTTGAGTTAAAACTCCCGTAGGGTAAGGTCCCTATGTTAGAATGATTTCATCGCAAATATGATTAATACCAATCTACAAAAAAAAAAAGACTTTTTGGCGGGAACTTGCAGAGTGGCGTTCGTTATCATTTTATTTTCATTAAATTCGTGTATTTTGAGTTTTATTGAATAATATCGGCGGTGTTTTGTCCAATAATGATCAATCTAAGTGCACAAATGAAGTGAAATGAAATGAAAGCGTGTATCGTGACTTTCCAGGTTGTCCCAAAAAGTCCGTGAATATTTTAGTGGAACAACCGCCAATTTCACTAAAGCCTGACTGGACATACACAGACGAGGACTATCATTACAGTGAATTTGAGAATGTGACTATAACATAAAAGAAGAAATTAAAACTCAAGAAAATTTATGCGATTGATTGACAAAAAATTAAAAAAAAAATTATTAATGGAGTGACAAAAGACCATTTCAAATACTTTTTTTTTGTTGTTGCTGGTAATCATCTTTTTAGGATATTTCTGCCAATGTCAAAGTATTTGAAATGGTCTTGGTCTATTTGTCACAATGTTTTTTTTACATAAGTTTAAGTATGTAGTCAATACAAAGTCTTTAAATCGCATATATTTTCTTCAGTTTTAATTTCTTCTTTTATGTTGTAGTCACATTCTCAAACTCACTGTAATGTCCAGTCCTCGTCCATACATGTCCAAAATTGGCGGTTGTTCCACTAAAACATTCACGGACTTTTTGGGACAACCTGGAAAGTCACGATACACGCTTTCATTTCATTACACTTCACTTGTGCACTTAGATTGATCATTATTGGATAAAACACCACCGAAATTATTCAATAAAACTCAAAATACACGAATTTTATGAAAATAAAACGAAAACGCAACGTCACTCTGCAAGTTCCCGCCAAAAAGTCCTTTCAAATACTTTGACATTGACAAATACATGACTTTGAAATATCCTAAAAGGATGATTGCCAGTAAAAAAAAAATCTACAAAAAATAGGCGTGTATTGTTTTATCCCAACGAATATATTTATGTGAAAAAGTGATGATGTGGCAGTAGGTGGTAAGCACACCAAGCCTAGGGAGGTAAAGGTAATGTAGTTTTTAAAGGCGATCGTAGCTCATTGGTAATGACGTCGATACCGAGTTGAGAGTTCAATTCCTACAATGCCCTTGAGCTTTCGGTAAAGAAAAACTGGTTGTCTGGAAGAAATCGCTTCTTAGCGATAAGACCGCCCATTGTACAACTAATTGTATTATACAAATATTGTTACTTTATTATACTTGTTTTTGGTGTACAATAAAGAGTTATCTATCTATCTATCTATCTATCGTGAGGAAACCATATTTTTTTTTTTTTTTTTTTGGGGAGGACTTAAAGGTGGAGGTCTGAGGGACCATAGACACCCTTACGCGGACTTTTCGGTGAGCGCTTAGGGCTCTCAACCGATTTGCAAAAATGTTGCGGGCGTCGCCGGGGGGCACAAAATAGTGGGACGGACTTCGCCTAAGCGATTTAGAGGAGATTTAAGGGACGGTCGGATTACTGGTACGGCTCGGGCCAACTACTGGGGACGAGACTGACTGAGTGGGACGTCGCGACGGGCCTCTCCGGCGAGGGCGAAAACGCGGGCGGTGTTGTATTTGTTTCTTCAGGGCTGCGCGAGCCTCCCTATCCTTAATCTGAGCTAGAGTTGTAGGGTCATCCGGCTCGCTGAGGGCGAGTTTAGGCCTACAGATTCTTGAAATCTCTTAGGAAACCATAGCATCGGTGGGGTACTTTATAGTACTCGATTGGCTACCTTCAAGTTGAAAATCTGTCGCCAAATATCTGTTTGTGTGTTTCGGCATAGAATGAAAAAAATATCAACCGAATACTGCAAACACGATGATGATATTTACATAAATAATAATAATAATTTACACAAAATATTAGCACGCATAGTAAAAAGGTTCAGATATATTTTAAAACCAATATTGTTATATTGGTAGATAAAACGGTATCAAAGTAGCACGCCAACAAAAATACAATAAACAAAGATCTCACAGCTATCGACAAGACAATTTGTGCCCCATTTGAGATGCGCGAAGAATAATAATGATCAATATATGACCTGTGGAAATGTTGCGTAAGGCCATAGACTAGTAGGTATGTACGGAACCCTACAAATAATAGGTATTGACATTCTGACATTGAAACTACGTATATAAATAAATGGTTATTAAACTCATGCGTAATGTAATGAGTTGGTATTAAGATTAACTTTACGCCCACTTTTTACTCTCGATCACAATCTGATAGTTAGTAATAATCATAAAAGTTTACTAAAATACCCATTTACCCTCGAATGGGTTTTAGTAACTTTTGACTTTATAGTTTAGGGGCTTCGGTGTAATGAAGGTCTGAATTCGAGAACGACATTTGTGAACTAAACTTGAATGGGTTACGGTCAAACAATATTAGCCTTCTGCTTTGTAAGTTGTGCTATTTTCTTTAAACGAAATTACAGAGAATTGTTGAATAAATATTATAATTAAAATAGTTTTATACATTTAACACTTACATACAACATGTGTTTTTATGAATTGAACATTTACATAAACTGTGGATTAATTCCTAAATTACTAGTTGTCTCAATGCAAGATATGGCCTACCTTCGTGCCAAGATGAATTAAAATCTGTTTAGTACTTGTTGTGTGATTGAATAATAAACATATAAAATTTCAAATGTACGAGTATAATATTAGTAGGGTAAGCTTGTTTTGGCCACACCATGGTAAGTAATGATGTGGCCGTAGGTGGTAAGCACACAAAGCCTAAAAGGAAACTGGCTCTCTAGTGCAGCTGTCTGAGCACATCGATAGGCTTGGTGACAGACTTTCAATTTGAGGGTGGTAGCCTGCCAGTCGGGTCCTACAAAGTACCCTACCACCTTCCTATGGGTTCCTCACGATGTTTTCCTATACCGAAAGTTCAAGCTCATTGTAGGATTAGTACCCACGTCCTTTGCCGAGGTATCCGACGTCAATACATCACTGATCTATTTGCTATATCGGTTAAAAACAATTATTTTTTTCTTTATTCCCATTGGTGTACTGCAACTCTGGACAAAAATATCAAACAGTAAACTAGACATGGAAACAAAAACTTGAATCAAATCGCTCAGCAAATAAGCTTAAGTAACTAATTAAATTATCAACAGAGGCGTGTTTCAACGCTGCCAAGTGGAATCGTGCCCAGAAGGTTGGTTCCCCGCTGTACTTAATTATAGAAATAGAAATTTATTTATAAGATTTTTTTTTTTTAATATCTAATAATAAGCGCCTTTGTTTTAATTGGATTCTTTCACACATTTATTGCCAGTTTCAAAAGTAATTCCATCAGGATCGTAGACTCTGAACTTATTGAGGTGCTTTTGCGACTCTTAGAGCGGTCATTCGCATTGAATGTATTGGAGCTTATAATTTTATCTTGATGCTTACTTTCCGCCCTGCGGTTTCATCCGCGTTCCTGAAGGAACCGCTGTCGATCGCCTTGTACGAAGAAAGAAAGCGCCAAGAAGTACAGCTTCTCCTGGGCTTAGTTTAAGGATCGACTTCATCTCTTGCAACATAATGATAGCTATAACGATAAGCCATATTAGGGTGAGTGAAATACGTTTCCACGATGCGTATTTTCACGTATACATACGCCCTTCTCATAAACTGTATAAAAATCAAATTACTTATATGGGCGTTTTTCATTTTATGTCCAACGACTTGCTGTTTTAATCTTTTTTTTATACCACAAGTGACAACCGGGCGGGCGGGCCACCTGATGGTAAGTGACCCAAAGGATCTTATCTTTTCCCGGGATGAAAAGTATCCTATGTTTTATTCCAGGATATGATCTAACTGTGTGCAAAGTTTCATCAAAATCCACTTGGTAATTATTGCGTGAAAGAGTAACCAACATCCATCCATCCAAACTTTCACATTTATAATATTAGTGGGATGTAGTTTCTTATTTGGCTATTGAACTACGATTGACATTATGCTCCATTTTTCAGTAACCAATAGGATTATCGAGTTGAATTTCCGAGTGGCTTCATAATAATGCTTTTACGCGCCATTTCATGTTGGGAGGTTCAGGCTACAAACCTTTTTGGGGCATAAATCTAGGCAACTTTTACATCAATTTTTTTAGAGAAATAAATTTGGTGAAATATTATTAAGGGTCTACGTGTAATCGCTTCACAAAAATTTTAATATAAACATCGTTAATTTAGTAAGAACAAAATAAATGAATTTGCTAAAAACCATCAAAGAAAATTAGAGTTCTCTAATTAAATGTTATATATTATGTTCACACCGAGAAATGTAATTGCAAGCAAGTGTATGCTATGAGTGTAGCTCAAATAGTCCCATAGGACCGAAGGGCGCAGGCTGGGCGCACACATTCAATTTAATTAGAAGAAATTTAGGAGCGCTCTGAATTCCTCCCCTTTCGGCTGTGGGTAGAGTGAAAGTTAGGAACTTTTGAAACGTGTTAGGGCATAATTTCTTTGTCTTATACAAATCCAGGTTTTATATGCGTTGTCTCATTCAAGTGAAAGGTTTTCGGCATTTTTTTTTAAATTTAAATATGGTAGATGTTTGATCGGTAAAAATTTTAAGACCAACTTAGTATTGCGACCTATGATGTTGAAATGCTATAAGAGTATTACAAAAAGTGAATGGTCCAAATATTAACATAATAAATATAGCTCCATTCAAGACATATTTGATAACTACACCCCAGGGTCATTTTATGAGAAGTTGGTAAAATTGAATTTCTTATAAAAAGTTTTAGTATAATACTTTTTACTGCTTGGTTAACCTAACTTGTATAATGTTATTATTTATTTCACATTTGGGACGTATTTTGGTTTATAAATATTAGTGAGGTATGGAAATTTAATTTTCTTGAAACAAAGAAAGCCTTATGTTTTAAATTAGAAGTTCTTGTCTGTAAAATAAATATTAAAAAACTAAAGTTATTCAGTAGTTAAATTCATCATAAGTCTAGTGGCAATTACATTTCGCAGAACAAATAACAATACACGCAAATTTTACTTCAACTCAAAGATGTATTCTCAATAATACAAATATCGATGATGCGACAGAAAACCCATTTTGTTTTTTTTCTATTTCATAAGATTTTTTCTAAATTCTTGAATACGAAAATAAAACTAGGTATTATTTTGTAGAGGGTTTCCTTCATACATGTTTACCTATATGTAGCTTTTTTGGAAACAATAAAATTTTTCAAAAGAATGATTTTTTTTTAATTTAATTTCAAACGTGTACCAGATTTTCCTTATGATATGGATATTATATCTCATTTTATGTCGCCAATCGTTTTATGAAAAACGTCATCTGGCCGTCGAATTTAATTTCAAAGTTGATATTTGAGGCTAAATTAAAATGAGTAAGTTTTTAAATATTACTTTTAGATAAAGTCGTATTAAAACTTAATTTAATATTTGATATTTAAAAGTCCGAAGTTCAAAGAGAAGTAAAATTTAATAACGTCAGTAGGTATGTTCTGACTTGAATCTAAGAAATATAGGAATTTAAAATAAAGTTTATAAATTAGCATACTTATTATGTACATGTATTCTTCAACTTTCAAATACCTTTATAAATTATAAATATTCCGTAGAAATTCCTATTTATTTATTTGATGAGCTCCCCTTTTAGGTTTTGTGTTCGTCCTTTCGAAGACTTTTTAAATTTCTCTAAATCACACTTCATTTCATGTAAAAAACGTGAGATCTAGCTCACAATTTTATTATTCCTTGCCTAAACTATAACAATAAAACTATAAAAGTAATTTAATTTCATTATTGGTAGGTACTCAAATAATTATGATATGATTATAATCTATGAACCTCATTAGGGAGTGCTTAGCAATAAAAAAGTTTCCCTACCTAATTTTACTTTCTAATTCATCAGTTCAGAGTATAATTCATCTTTTAGCACATTCACCGAAACGCCCGAAATTTATTTTTTACAACATTAAAATATCATAAGACAGGCTCGTAAAAGGGTATGAGCTCGCAAAAGATGTGAATAATAAATTTTGTATGAGTTTGAGGTAATTCGTTATATGAGTCTCGGGTCTATATTTAATAATGACTACCGGGTACCCGAGTGGCAAGCATTAGCCGAGCTTATCTGTGGGTCAGACGTTTTATTAAACGATAGGGGTTTGTTATCTATGCTTTTTTAAATGACGTGTAATTTTAATAAATTGTATCCGTGAATTCATTTTTGTTATTCATCATATTTAGTTAGTGACCAAATCTGGTGGCGTATTTTTTAATGGTATGATGAAGTGTGGTCCTAATCAATTTGATAAAATTGGTGTACGAAATAATGATGTCGATTCAAATTTATTTTAAGTTTAAGCCCCATATTATAGGGATTCTTCAAAAGAGGAGTATGAAGGTCGGCAACGCGCTCGTGACGCCTCTAGTGTTGCAAGCGTCCATAGGCTACGGTAACCGCTTACCATCAGGTGGGCCGTAAGCTTGTTTGCTACCTAGTGGATTAAAAAGAAGCTTTAGAGTCTCTTTTTTCTGACCATTGTTGAGTAAAAGCTGCAAAAACAGCTTTGCAGTACTGAGATTGCAGATCATGCAATTGATTGCGGCAACTTATGTTTTGCGCGTTTTAATTTCACACGGTATGACAGCGGTTAGTGGTTTTCTGTGAATGAATGGCGCTTTTATAGCTAAGCTAGACCGATTATGTTTGTATTATGTATTTTTATTTTAGTTTAAAGCATAAAATTGACAAATATTTGAATAAAAAGAAGCCAATATACATAGTCACATGGTCCAAAAATATTTAAAAAATGTTACCTTGCTGAGTTCCTTGCTGGTTCTTTTCAGTTGAAGGCTGACTTTCGAACCGGTGGCAACTTCCTTAATTTGACCTTCATAAGCCCTTCTGGGGCCTAAACTGAATAAATTGTTTTGACTTTGACTATGATGCAGATAATTTCGTAAATCAATGTCTCCGATCATAGATGTTTATAGATTGCATATCATCGTTTAAAATATGGCTCATTAAAAAGAAAATGGCGAATAAAGTTATATGATAAAAAATGAATAAAACTTAAAAAGAAATGCAAAATGAAATGGCATTCTTTGAATTTGTAAGAGTAAAATATTTGTAGACTGAAGGATTCTAGAGGCGTAGGTAAGGCAAGAGCGAATGTTGTGATGATTCTGAATTAAAAATTAAACTAATGGATGTTATGCATTAAAGTAGGGAGCAAATTTTTTTATTAAAAATAAATCATTTTTTGGTTAGATATATGTATTAATAAGTTTTCGGTCTGTTCTCATCTTTTATTTAGGATTTTCGTATACCTTTACGGTTGCAAATAAGCATGGTATACTCGCAAATCTACTGTGCATCCTTGAAAAACCCCATGCTTGGTAAAACGAATCCATTGAAATGTAACATTTAATGTTTAAAACAATATTATTACCTATAATGAAAAACATTCTAATTCAATTAAACGGAGCAAGAAAGAGAGTTCAAAACGATTACATTTCCATTAACAATCTTTACCGCTAACTTTAATTGAAAAAGGGCAATAGATGTCGGTTTCATAAGAAACGGGCAGAAATATTCACAGTTCCATTATCAGTAAGTGAGAAGAGGAAGCGGGAGCGTTTGCTTTTATGACGTTAAAATTACAATCCTATAAAAAAATAAAACGAATCATAGATCTAATTATGATGTATTTAATACGGTATACATTATTATTCCAAATGTGAAAGTTTGGTAAGATGTGTAGATGTTTGTTACTCGTACTCTGATGGCATATAGGGCAAGCGGAACGTCTCTCGGCAACGCAGGTGCATCCGCGGGGGATGTTATTAATGCTGTAGTTGTAAGACTTTGGGACCTATTGTTTTTGTAAACGTACGTATATCAGGTGGATATTTAAGAGATGAAATCTTCACAAAACCTACGTTTGATTTGTAAAGCAGCAACTTATAGTACGGAACCAACTTTCATACCTTTTGATTTCAGAGTTGGTCCCGTTGTTGACAAATTAAACAGGTATGGAAAATATGGTATATCAAAAGATACAATATACTACAATACAAATATTCTTCATTGTAGACACCACAAGACAAAAAATACAGGTTGCATACACAAAAGACAAATAACAGTCAAAACAATTTAGGCGGCCTTATCGCTGAAGCGATACCCAGTATATCTTAATAATTTAATAGTTTGAAAATTATTGTAAAAACGCTACTCTTGTCGCTTATAACTTGAAGCCCACTGCCACTAAAGTGATGAAGGTCCTCACCCGACCCCTGTCAATGCCACGCGAGACTAGAAAAATGTTAAAGCTAACTAATAGAAATCATCTCTGTGAAAAACATCCTTCACCGAGCTATTATTATTTGCGGGCCATTTCGTTTAGCGCTTGTATGTACGTACATAGTCAAGGAAAAGTATTTTTTTAGTTAAGTAACTGTACATTTATAGGTATGTATTCTATTCTATTATGTATTCGTCTGACCAAAACTCAAAGCGGGGTGAAAGACCTAAACCCAAAAGAAGCAATTATTTCAAAAACCGAAGCAGGATCTAAATCCTCTGAAATCCTTTGAAAAATATAATATGTAAATGCGGGGAAAACAAAAGAGGAGAGATTAGATGGAAAGGTAAACGAAGTCCGTAGATCTAAGCTGCAACCTCTGGAATTAAGTGGAAAATTTAGTCAGCGATGCGCAATATTGTGAAGATACCACAAGCTTGTGATTTTACATTGAATTGTAAAATCACAAGCTTGACGGGCCGGTTGGCGTGGTTGGTTAACACTCTGCCTATCACGTCGCAGGTCGTGGGTTCGATTCCCATCCAGGACAGACATTTGTCTGTTTGTCCTGAGTCTGGGTGTATTTATCTATTTAAGTATGTATTTACAAAAAAAAATGTAGTATATGTAGTATATCAGTTATTTGGTTTCCATATTACAAGCTCTGCTTAGTTTGGGATCAGATAGCCGTGTGTGAAAAAAGGATATTTATTGTAGCTGTTCGGTGAAACACACTTATTAATCCAACACCGAGGCATACACAAAATGGAATGGAATTATTCATACGAGTGAGATTAGATGACATTAAAATAATTCGAAATCAGTATTGACTTCCAATAATTTACTTTATTTATCTTATTATTAATAAGTATATAGGATGTCCGGTAAGTAGTACGAAACACTTAAGGGTGATAGAGGTGGATGGGTCACCTACCAAACGATTTTAAGGCGATGATAGCTCAGTGGTAAGTGACGTCGGATACCGCGGCGAAGGTCGTGGGTTCGAATCCTACAATGAGCTTGAGCTTTCGGTGAAGGAAAACATCGTGAGGAAACCATTGCACTGTGGTAGGGTACTTTGTAGTACCCGACTGGCTGGCTACCACCCTCAAGTTGAAAATCTGTCGCCAAGCACCTATCGATGTGTTCCGACAGTTGCACTTGAGAGCCAGTTCCCATCTAGGCTTTGTGTGCTTACCACCTTCGGCATCATCACTTACCATGGTGAGATTGTAGTCAAACACAAGGCTATTCAGAATAAAAAAAAATACAAAAATATACTATAATACACTGAAGTCATTTTTGTATATTTGGTAGGTGACCAGCCCACCTATCTCCCCTTAAGGTTGTCGTTCTAGCTACCGGACACGCCATATATACTATTCGATAATGATGATGAGAATGAAAGAATCATCGTTAGATACAAGGTACATCAGAGCGTTATTTTGGGAAAAACTTCCTGGAATTAATATCTTAAACGAACTTACTTAAACGATCCTGTTAAGTTAATATTCAATATACTGTGAAATGCTCACATCAAAAGCTGTAAAATTCAATATAAACTGTATTATTTTAATTAATTATGCTCTTAAAACAGCAGTTAGAATATTATTGTGGCTAACCACATCTAAACTGCACATTTAATCTCATTACAGTGCGATCGTTTTAATATCAAAACCAATGAATATCACGTCATTAACATTTGACCGAATAGCCTTTGAGTGTGTATTCAATATCTAAGCCTCAGTACGGTTTACAACAACACATTTACTATTAACATCGAAAAACTTTTGCTCTGTTGAGTTCACAACCTCACATAGGGTGTAGGGAAAGTTGCGCCCACAATCGACGGCTCCAACATGCCAACAAATATATGTTGTGGTTAGGAGATAACGGCTTTAGATCTGCAATAATGTCTGTGTACTGACCGAGCATGTAAAGCTAAATAGTTGCGGCAATATGCTGTAGCAATTTCTATCAGATGAAATATCTCATCATATTTGATTAAATTACCAACACTCATGATTGAAATTAAAGGCGCGCCATGAATGATATTCAGCAATTCAATCAAACTTTGAACGCCCCCGTTTAGTAAGGAGGCTAGGCCGTTAATTGAACGGCGATTAAGCCAGTTGGCTGCGACATATACATATGTACATATATTACCAAATATTTGATCCGACGAAGTAAAAGTTTTTGCAACGAATGATAATTGGATCTATATTTTTAATTAACTATGTGAAATATATTATTATTTTTGGTGAAAAATTTAAAATAGAGTTTGTCAGATCAGGTCAAATCATAAAAAATGCCATATTCCCATATTGAAGATGAATGATATGATGGCTATCTTGAGAGTAGCTAAATTTGAATAGGAAAAAAGGAAATAATTAAGTTGTTGATTAAATGTTGAAGAACACAACAATAATACATACCATATATAAAAATCAACTATTGTTGATAAATAATAAAACTTTGAGTCTTATTTATCATAGATTTTCTTTTTAAGGCGAAGATCTTGGAATCTTTCTCGTACATAACAAAAAATCCACAGTCAAGCTTAGTGTTTATAGTTGCTATGTACATATATGGTGAGAAAAGCTAGTGATTTCTTTCATTGCAGTCCTGCAAACAACTGGAAACGGTTCAAACAGTTCACAGCACAAGTTTTCAATTGGGTACTGCAACAAATGAGCAGTAGTTTTCTGTGCTATGTGTATTTCGACGTATTCTTTGTTTCCAGCAAGTACTTAATGTTGGAATTGAAACCTTATTATTGTAATACGTAGAGAAGCATACATTCTGCAGAGATTCTCAGAGAAAAGAAAAATATTAGTCCAAACGATATCAATCAATGTGTTATTCAATATTTCTATATTCATATTAAAGTGTTGCTATGGTATGCTAGTCACTTACTGCGTGCTTGTCATTATCCCAACAGGTTTCAGTAGGTATAAGTAAGGTTACATGACTACCTACCTTGAAATTACGCATACAAAATACATCAATGAATTATGAAAACGCGTCTGTAAGAGATGATTATCATTCATGGCACGTTCCGTGGCATTGTTGGTAAAAAGACCGCCTCGGGAAATTCTAATGGAATGCATAATTTCTATATAACCGAAGTTTTTCCTACAATAGTGACGCAACCATGATTTTTTATGGGTTTTATAAAAAACCGAACGGGTTTGAAAAAGTTCTGTGGGGTTTTGCTTTAACGTAATATAAATAAACAGATTTAGGTATGAGAAGCTATAAACAAACGAATAAACATCTTGTTTTTTTTTAATTATAATTATTATTTTTAAATAAAATCATTCACATGTGACCTGTGATGACTTTATTCATGTAAGGTTCTAGATATATTACTAAAACTGAAATATTTTTGTACATATTATATTCTCAATACGTTTCTAAACTATTCAATCGACTGTGATGAAACATTGCGGAGAAACGTATGCCGGAGTCTTGGCCAAAAAATAATACCAAACACTTTTTTGTATTACAACGCATAGTAGATTTACGTAATCATTAACAATGAATACCGACTCTTTAGTAATAAGTTAAACTAATCTCTAGCCACTCTTAGATTGCGGTCCTGAAGGGTCGTGACAGAACGGACGACATAACTTTGATGTGGCGTTGGATTTAAGATTGAAAATAAAACGATCATTTATGTGCCATACTAACGAATAATTATCACTTAAAATATATCATTATGGTAGGGGAGGCGAATAGGGGATTTCGGGATTTACTCGAGCGCGGCAGATTAACATAAGGGGGGTAACCTTGCACCTTGTGAAGTACTCTCACCAAATCTGAGCCCTCTATATAGTGTCGAACGTCTAGGGTAGCCCGTCAGATTAGTAAAAAAAAATCGATGGTTTGAAATACTCGAGCGCGTCAGATTAAGGTAAGGTAAGTTAGTTACATGCAAAATAGTGTACATTTCAATAATCTGACAATTTGGGCGTGACGAAAGAAAATTGGAGACTCGGAAAGTTGCAAAAAAAAAACGTGACCTGGATTTTCTCGAGCGCGATTAGTTTTTTTTTTATTTTGAAGGAAATTAGTCACGAATCACGGAAATATCTTAATCTGCCGATTTGCACAAGCCGAAGTAGCTAAAATCATTATTAAGTGTATAATCCAGGAATATTATGAGTTTCACCTCAGATGAGAGATAGTCAGCTATTAACTTGTATAAACCTTTATTTTGACACCCTAAAACTTGTCTCAAAAGCTACTTATCTTAGGGTGCCCGCGACTACTGATTTTTCAAGGTCAAAGGTCAAAAAAACATTTATTGCAAATATCTCGTTTCCTATTCATAATAAATATTGTAGAAGATTAAATTCTCTACAACTTTTGTACAAACATTTTTTCGATATCTTGAACCATTTTCGAGATTTCGATATTTTTTATATATATTTTTTTTTCAAACCGTCAGATTAAGGAAATCCCTCAACATAATTGTCAGATTATGGGTCAGTACAACAAGGCCATCAAGAAGAACCGCCTGTATAAAAATCTGACGCGCTCGAGTAAATCAAGGTCACGATTTTTTTTTGCATTTTCAAAAATCGGCCCTGACTGATGGTCGCGTTCAAATCGTCAGTCTTTAAAATAGGAGCTACTGGAGGGTTCACTTAACATCCCTTATCAATGTCTGACGCGCTCGAGTAAATTTTTTTTTTAAATATTTTCGACCCCTTCGTACGGCCACCCCCACCACGCAAAACGGCAGATTATTATTTTTCCGTTATCAGACAGACGTGGCGCGACTACCCTATTAATATCTGACGCGCTCGAGTATTTCTTGGTGACTGTTTTTTTTTTACATTTTTGAAACCCTGTGGACGCTCCCCCCACCGCTGAAGGGGAAAATATCACATAACCTTTTTTTCTTTATTCCACCTAATCTTCAAATTCCAGTAGGTCCCAAAGACGCTCGAGTAACTACAAATTTAGCATCATTGCCTCCCCTACCATTATGTCAAGTTAAAATAAATGTTATATTTTTGCACTAAGTTTAATGATAAATAAATAAGAAAACTATTATTTAACTATTTTATATAACCATACTACGCCGTTACAAGGATAGATCAACTGTTTATTTTTGTAGTGATGTGCCAAAAATAGCTGATAAAAGTAACGTGTCGTTATACTATACAATACTTAGTTTTTCATTAAGGTCCACTGCAAAAAAAAATCTTGCCGAAATCTTCTGAGTTTAAGTGTTTTCCGAACCGGACTATACTGAATAAATGGGTTTTGATTTTGATTCAATTTTGAACGTCGTATTCATTGAGGAGTCATGGCTAAACGCCAATCACGCGCATTCCCGTTCTTGGACAGATGATATACAAGCGTCTACGTCAAAAGTAAAGTACCAATAGGTAAAGGGTTTGCAAAACGCTGGTTTTGCAAAATACGGTTTCATAGAACGGCTTACTGCCATTTGAATCTAAAACCACTACTGATTACCACGATGAAATGAACGCCGTGACATTTAAAGAGTGGTTCCAGAAATTAGTTAAAGACGGCAAAAGTGCTTTGTGAAATAGATGAATTGGCTTTGGAATACGGTCATCGCGTTCACAGAATCCCTCCTTATCATTGCCAGTATAATGCGATTAAGCTATTCGGGCTCAAATAAAAGGTTATGCAGCCCGCCACAACACTTCTCCGCCATTGGGCAAAAAAAGATGATGAACCTATTAAAAGAAGCCTGCGGGAACAAAAGATAACTGGGTGAAGATTGTCGCAAAAACGAAAAATCTTATTTTAGAAAACTCTGACCGAGATATTAAAATTGATAGTATCATTGATAATGATAAAATTATACATGTAGGCGAAGATGATGACGAAGACAACACCTCCTCAAACGAATCGGAATCGACATAGTTTGTTTGACAGTCGCAACTTTGTTTCATGATATTTTTTGTACACATATAAATATTTCTGAATATAATTATCGCATTTTTATTTTCTTTATTACTTTAGTTAGGTACATTCTAGAAATTAGAATCCAGACAAACAAGTAGGTAATAAACCTTAGGTAACTTTTTATTGATAACAGTTAAATTAGAAATGTTAAAAAGTAAATAGTGATTAACTTTTTAACTGTTAATTGTTAATTATTTCTCATCACTAGTCATGTCCAACTGACGGACTTCAGCATCGCATTCTAAGGGTGGCTAGAGAATAGGCTATGTATCATCATCATCTGCCTACCCTGTTCCTAATTATTGTCATGTATGAAAACGGCAAACTCAAAAAAAGTTGTTTTGCTTAGAAGCATTCAAATGTGAAGGAAAATTCAAAGCTCTATAATATTCTGTAGTTACAACATACAAAAGAGTATTCATTTTATAAAAACATTGTTTCACCCGCGTTCCCAAGGGATCGAAAAAAGTATCCTATATTTCATCCCAGGATATGATCTACCTGTGCGCCAAGTTTCATCAAAATCCATTCAGCCGTTTTTGCGTGATTGAGCAACAAACATCCAAACATACAAACTTTCACATTTATAATTATTAGGTAGTAAGATATTAGTAGCATTCACATCAAAACTATTGATAACAAACCACAATGAAACAAAAACCACATACAAGATAGACGTAATAAAAAAAGAAACACCACTAAGTGTAACTGGAGACTAAATAAACCAATCTGATATAACTCCCACTCGTCCGTCATACACATTCGTACGTAACAAGCGCTTATACGAATTGCATTCGGTGGTCCGCAGTATTCCCACAGTAAATATTTGATTTAGGCTCAAACCGGCCGTTTTACGCGCCCCGCTGTTTTTCAATAGCGCCATGTAACGGCTCGGTGCACGCAGAGCCTATATTTCTACTGAAGTTGATACGCTTTAGATTTCCAACCTGATGAACGGTGAGCCTAAATTGTAAAAGGCTTGGGGAATTCAACTTTAAACTATTTTATTTATGTGATTTGTTTTCGATCTTTTGACGAGTATTTCATTTTGGCTAGGGGTTAAGGCCTCTAAGCTTAGTGTAGATTCAGCCACATCATTACTTAATTTAGACAGCAACAATTTTGTTTTTATTTTTCAATAAAATAAATAAAACTAAATAAATAGAGCCATTTTTTCCTGTCGTATCCACTGACCTAACATCCGTATCCGCCAACATTCCTTTGTTAGCCAGAAGCCCAGAAGCTTGTTCTACAGGAAATTACGCTGCTTCGTGCATCTTCCAATTATTTCTATTATAGCATTGTATTGTCGCCTGATCACAATAAACATTAAATATTGCTACAATTTGTATAAATTCTGTTTTTAAACTGAGCTTTAATTATATTTTTTTATATTGACGATTAAAACAAGTAGGTAGGTAATTTACTCACATTCTCAAATACCTATTCCATGTATTTCCGGTGTTAAAAATATATTCTACACTTTCATTGTACGACTAGTGGTGGCAAACAAGCTTACGGCCCACCTGATGGTAAGCGGTTACCGTAGCCTATGGACGCTCGCAACACGAAGGGTCACGAGCGCGTTGCCGATCTTGCATAAACCTTCTTACTTCTCTTTTGAAGAACCCCTGTAGCTGTAGTCTCTGGTGAAAACCTCTATAGGGAGCTCATTTGACAACCTGATCGTGCGCGGGAGCAAGTGTCTCTCAAACCGCACTGTACGCGACCAATTTGGTCCTTAGGTGTGAGGATGAACTCCCTGTCGATATTATTATTCTAGAGCGATAGAGCAAAAGAACTTGAGTCATGTGACCACTCTCTGTTTTTAGGAAGAAATAGTGCAAATTGACAAATCTAATTGTTATTTATTACATAAATTGGCTATCCCCCTCGGTTTCACCCGCATTCCCTTCTTATTTTTTCCCGGGATAAAAAGTATCCTATGTTTTATTCCAGGATATTATATATCAGATATTCCAGTATCCTGTGTGCCAAGTTTCATCAAAATCCGTTCAGCCATTTTTGCGTGAAAGAGTAGGTAACAAACATCCATACATCACGTTTATAATATTTGTAGGATGATATTTACTGAAATAAAATAGAAAAGGGTACCTAGATTAGATATATATACACAGATATATAAGTCCTATACATGGATGGTAAATGTTTATAAAAAAATAGAAGAGCGAATAATCTAAATTCCACTTCATCAAAAGGGATTGATGACCCTTAAAATAATTTGAAAAGCGAAAAAGAAACGACTTATAATGTCAGTCTCTTTTTCCTTTGAAATAAAAGACGTTTTAAGATCAGGTCAATTATACGTGTAATTTAAAAATAAACTTTTAGAAGTTCAATAGTTCGCTTCTAAATTAATCATATTGAAGCTGCACAAAAGTAAAAGGAAACAAACTGAAGCCTAAATAATCCTAGATTTGATGTTTTTTTCATTTTTATTATGTGGCCGAAGTTGTAATCACACAAAGCTTAGATGGGAACTGGCTCTCAAGTGCAGCTGTCGGAACACACCGATAGGTGCTTGGCGACAGATTTTCAACACGAGGGTGGTAGCCAGCCAGTCGGGTACTACAAAGTACCCTACCACCGTGCTATGGTTTCCTCACGATGTTTTCCTCTACTTCACCGGGAGCTCAAGCTCATTGTAGGATTCGAACCCACGAACTTCGCCGCGGTATCCGACTTCACTACCACTGAGCTATCATCGCCTTAAAATATTCTTTGTTCAGGTGAAGTGGTTGAATAAATAAACTTTCCAAAATCATTTTTATCATGATGAAAATATTAAAAATAAAATAGCTATCATAAAAATAAACCGACTTGTCAAGCATCGTGTTCTAACCGCACAAAAAGTCAACAACATATTTTCTCATTCCGACCGTTCACCGTACAGTCGCGAACAACCTTGTTAAGGTGAGTAATTACAGTAATATGCCATATTATCATCCTTTGCAGTGAAGTTGCTCAACCCGTAGAATGCAGCCATTTTTCCTTGTCATCATAAAAATCTATGGGTATTTGTCAGCTTACCTGTTTTTCCTTTTATAGCGTATTTGCTACTTGAGCTTCGATGAGATGGTTCTCGTGAAAGAATGTCAGTGAATTATGCTTTTGGTGGTGTTATTATTTTTAAAATATGTATAAAATATACTAGCTGTCCTCCGCAGTTTCATCCGCGTTCCCGCGGGATCTTATTTTATCCTTATAAAAATATCGATTATGTTAATCTGCAATAATGTAGCACTCAAATGGTGAAAGAATTTTTGAAATCGGCCTAGTAGTTTTTGAGTTTATTCGTTACATACATACAAACATACATACAAATCTTTCCTCAAAAAGAGTCATATAAAGATACTTTGGACAATTCAACTCCTAAGAAACCGTGTAACTAGTACAAAATAATTAAATGTTCCCATGAACTCTACACAAACTAAGTCGTTCCAAAAGTAACCGATACAGATTGGAAAGCTTTGAAATGGGTCCAGAATACCTACAACTAAGCCTTTAATTAATATGATTAGGGTATTGATACTAAAAGTTGTTTTAAACTAATTCTATACTCTATTAAATGCTAATTCATTATCCGTTTTGTAGATTTCTAATTGAATATCAAAGTTCGTTGAAAGTGGTAGGAAAACAAGCAACCGAGCAAGATATCATTAGAAACGTGCTTGTGTATGAGCATGAGAAAGTACGTATGGTATTTTATATACAGTAGAATCCGTTTAATACGACGTCGCTTATAACAAGTGACCGCTTTTAGCGACGAAAGTATAGGCATATGTTTTAAAAAAATAACGTAAAATGGCTTCTGTAGTACGACCTCCGGATAGTACAACGTAATTCACTGGTACCTTGATTTTTAAAATATGTTTCTTAATAATATTGTTATTACAGGGTATTCTTTACATACCTACATACAGTAGAGTACACTACTAAAGTACGTTGTATACCCGATGGCAGAGGAGACTAAGATGATACTTGACATGGTTAAAAAATTAAGAAGTGAATTTTAATCAATTGTCTACATTGGGTATTTTTGTTATTGATTATGTACTGATATTTGTTGTGCAACGGAGCGGCATATACGCTAAGCAAAAAGTTCTATTTTGTTTTAGTATGAACGGACTTTCCGAGAGAAAGGGGATAAATGTTGTAGCCCAATGGAGTGACTATCTTAGTGTTTATATCATGATCTAGTCACTTGTAAACTTAATAGGCACACCCAGATTTTACACTAAATATAAACTACTAATAAGACTACATTCTCCTTGGCGCTATCATAACACAATAAAGTAACAAATACAAATTTCTCACCTGAAGCCATTTAATCCTGGTGATATTCTCCTCAGTGACTGTCAGAGCCCGCCTCTCCCCCAACTTGTACGATTCATCATAATACATGTACTCAGTAAACGTCAATCCACTAGTGGTGTACTGCTGAGTGAAATATATCGATATAGTTCCATTCACTATATCGTGTTCTATAATCCATCGACATTTTATCGGCACGGGGAATGGGTTGGGGAAGTTCGGTGTCTGAATGACCCCTACGGGACCTCGTAAGTGACCCCCACAGGTTTGGGGTCCTTGGTGCTCCCTGTCACCTTCTTGTGAGTAGACGTGGTCTGCTACGATGGTGATTAGCGTAATGCTGAGGAGACATTGCATGGTGAGCCTGAAACAAAAAATACAATGTAATTAAAACTTTTTGACCGAGCATCTTCGTTTCTACATTTTCCGTTTGGGCGAAAATGCATACGTATGCCTGTTCGGCGGCTGTCCGTCTGTTCGACTATTTTCTCGACAGGTCGCATTTCTCAACCGATTCTCGTGAAATTTTGTGAGCAGATATGATAATTATACGACATTTTTGGAAAACGGCTGAAATATGGGTATCGTAAACGTAAAAAAATCGAAACATGTTTAAAATGTCACTATGTTTTCGTGTTTCAAAATGATTCTTTGAGTTGTTTAATTTTAATTTCCTACAACGAACGTAAAGGAACCTTCTTAAAAATATAGTAAACATATACTTTTCGTTTGTAAAATAAATATGAAGGCAAATGATTTTTCGACTAAACGTTATTATTGGGATATGTTATTTGGTCTTTCAAAAAATATTCTAAAGATTTTCCTTCCAGACCTTTTTGACCAAATATATATATATAGTAAAAGATGTTTCTCGGTGAAATAGCGTGATACCGGATTCAACTATATATTTTTCAATATACCAAAATGTATTGATGATATCGGAAAGCTAGTGACTCATAAAGTGTTGAAAAATTATATAGGATTATAGTAGGAATGAATAAAATGAATTTTCTCACGTCAGTTTTAGATTCGAGTTGGTTAGGTACTGTGCCAGAATTTACCGGTGAAAATCGGTTAAAAGTAACTACGGATAAAAAAGACGTGGGGTCGATTAGACCTGAATTTTTCAACATAGGATCGGGTTTTTTTGCGGAAATTTAACAATTCAGATGTAGGTAGAAAATTCTGACATGAAACTTGCGATAAATAAATTCTAATTTATTACGCTCTTTTGTATCAATTGAGATAATTACTTTCACGAGTAGGTACCATCTACATATACTTACTAGCTGTCCCCCGCGGTTTCACCCGCGTTCCTGAGGGATCTTATCCTTTCCCGGGATAAAAAGTATCCTATGTGTTATTCCAGGATATCTACCTGTGTGCCAATTTTCATCAAAATCCGGTCCGATAAAACAAAGTGAGGAAACCATAGCACGGTGGTAGGGTACTTTGTAGTACCCGACTGGCTGGCTACCACCCTCAAGTTGAAAATCTGTCGCCAAACACCTATCGGTGTGTTCCGACAGCTGCACTTGAGAGCCAGTTCCCATCTTGGCTTTGTGTGCTTACCATCTTCGGCCACATCATCACTTACCATGGTGAGATTGTGGTCAAACACAAGCCTATCGAGAATAATAAAAAAAAAAAGTCTGAAGAAAAAGAAGATAAAAATTTTGAAGAAACTTAACGCGATGATAGCTCAGTGGTCGTGACGTCGGATACCGGTTGTGGGTTCGAATCCTACAATGAGCTTGAGCTGTCGATAAAGGAAAACATCGCGAGGAAACCATAGCACGATGGTAGGGTACTTTGTAGTACCTACCCTACTGGCACCCTCAAGTTGAAAATCTGTCGCCATCTATCGGTTTGTTCCGACAGCTGCACTTGAGAGCCAGTTCCCATCTAAGCTCTGTGTGCTTACCACCTTCGGCCACATCTTCACTTACCACGTGAGATTGCGGTAAAACACAAGCTTAAACATCAGTAAAAAAAACTTGGCTCATATCCTGGAATAAAACATAGGATACTTTTTTTTAAAGATAAGATCCCTCTGGCCCCTCAGGGGACAGCTAGTAAAATATAGAATTCCATTATGTGAGTGTACCTTTCGGTATTATAATTTTGTTGAACTTTGCTTTTCTCTCGCTCGTTGGTAAATTAAATTGAAATGATCCTGTATAAACCAATACCAATTATTACGATTTGTAATATTCATTGAACGTTAATAATACAATATGCGCACAATTATTTTGAGTTTAAACCCTACAATGAGATTTGATTACATGGTATTAATTGTATTATTTTCAAATTATCAATCCATTTGTATTATTGTTTTGATTATAATTAATATTAATCTTCTTATTTCTTATTAATTACTATAAATATTTATTATTGATGACCAGCCGTCCCCCGCGGTTTCATCTGCGTTCCCTTGGTATTTTATCTTTTCCTGGGATAAAAAGTATCTATTCTTATTCCAGGATACAAACTAGAACATCAACCATTTACGTAAAAAAAATGGTATCCGCGATTGCATATGTCTATCTTTTTATGTTGGCTCACTACAACATTTTTTTTAACACTTTTAACCTTTTTAATGGTAATCAAAAAAATAATGCATTATTTGTTAAGGGGTTTTATGAGCCGATCGCGATGAAACAAATAGTTCATACGGGATAAAGATACTTTTTATCCTGGAAAATCCCACGGGAACGTGGGTGAAACCGTGGGGGTAATTGATATAAATAGCTTTCAAAGTTCGATCAGTAGTTTAGTCATAAATACCAAACAAACAGACAGTTACTTCGGCATTTATAATATTAGTAGGAATAACCTTATGTAATTTAAAAGCTTATTTTTTAACAATACTAAATACTTAAAAACATCTGAAAATAATAACCTCCTATAATGCGGAGCTCTCGGAACGCTCTCGGAACAAACGGTAAAAGTTGAGAGCCCTTATTGCTCACTAAACTTGTCCGCGTAAGGGTGTAAAGCCATTTAATAGCCCTACACCTCCTAGTCCTTATAAAAAGGCTAAAGAGACACTACGCATTGTTTTTATTGTAAAACTTAAAGTAGGGTTTTATTTTGATAGCACCTAACGATACAAAGAACGATAACCAGGACAAAAATTGAGGCCAGAAGAAGTATACACTTTGATCTTGTAAAACAGAACTGTTCCTTTTAGAATATACTAGCTGTCCTCCGCAGTTTCATCCGCGTTCCCGCGGGATCTTATTTTATCCTTATAAAAATATCGATTATGTTAATCTGCAATAATGTAGCACTCAAATGGTGAAAGAATTTTTGAAATCGGCCTAGTAGTTTTTGAGTTTATTCGTTACATACATACACACATACATACAAATCTTTCCTCAAAAAGAGTCATATAAAGATACTTTGGACAATTCAACTCCTAAGAAACCGTGTAACTAGTACAAAATAAATAAATGTTCCCATGAACTCTACACAAACTAAGTCGTTCCAAAAGTAACCGATACAGATTGGAAAGCTTTGAAATGGGTCCAGAATACCTACAACTAAGCCTTTAATTAATATGATTAGGGTATTGATACTAAAAGTTGTTTTAAACTAATTCTATACTCTATTAAATGCTAATTCATTATCCGTTTTGTAGATTTCTAATTGAATATCAAAGTTCGTTGAAAGTGGTAGGAAAACAAGCAACCGAGCAAGATATCATTAGAAACGTGCTTGTGTATGAGCATGAGAAAGTACGTATGGTATTTTATATACAGTAGAATCCGTTTAATACGACGTCGCTTATAACAAGTGACCGCTTTTAGCGACGAAAGTATAGGCATATGTTTTAAAAAAATAACGTAAAATGGCTTCTGTAGTACGACCTCCGGATAGTACAACGTAATTCACTGGTACCTTGAGCGTCGTTATAACCGGATTCTACTGTAGTTGCTAAAAAGTAGGCAGTGAATGTTGGTATGAAAAACAATTTAATAGCCTGGTAGACACTAGCTTCTAGTAACGAGCCTGTCAATGATAATTACTTCAAAAACATTCGTCAGGCACGGCCATCTAATTCCAAACTATGCAGATTGTAGAATAGAAACCAAATAACTGATACACTACATATTCTACTTTTTTGTTACACACATGCTAATGGACACAATTACCACGGCCTGTCAAATACATTTTTTTAAATGTGGTATAAGTAAGACGATGATATATCAGTGGTAGTGACGTCAGATACCACTGCGAAGGTCGTAGCTTTGAATCCATTGTTGAATTTGGTGAAATAAACATCGTAAGGAAACCACAGCACGGTGGTAGGGTACTATGAAGTACTCGACTGGCTGGCTACCACCCTTAATTGCACACGGCCATTGCATTTGAGAACCAGTTGCCTTTAAGGCATAGCGTGTCTTGTGGTTACTTTTTTTATTTAATAGGTGGCATGTGGGTCACCTGATGTTAAGTGATCTAAGTGGTTTACAAAAAGGACCATTAACAAGTTATCTATCTATTACATTATATTAAATACCCACTGAAGTTAATAGTATATTATATTCTGTATGTTGTCTCCTTGAAATAGGATTCGATTATATTGGTTCAAGGATTTCTGCAGATTTAACTAGAATTATTCCCCATAATACCTGGATTGAACAACAGCTTTAATACGCTTAGTCTGATCAGTCTACGTTGTGATGCAGATTATTATCAAGGATTTATAAACATGATAATGCTAGACGCTAGGAAATAAACTAAGCAATATTTTGGTAAGAAGGTGAATTAAGAATTAGAAGCTATTCGAAAACATACAATAGATGCATTAGATTGATCACAAAAACTGATATAGAATATTATAAAGGATTAAATTCACTAACTAAATGCTCGGAAATTAAACAAATAATAATTTACGCAAACTCTCATTAATTTTTTTTATTAATAATTTATGAATTAATTAATTTACCAAATAATCTAAAAAGACAGGCTATAAACGAATTGAATGTTACATCAAAATAACGTAGTCTAGGCAATCTTACTGCACGGGCATTTTGTTCGGCCATACAAAAACCATTACTGCATGATGCTAAATTCTTCCAAACAAACTTACATTTTGTAATAATACGAATTATGTAAAACATAACGTTTATATTATCTGTCATGTTGTTTGATATAAAATATTCATATCCCTTGTTCGAACGCGGGTTAGATTCGAAGTATTTCCTAGAACTTTTGTTTGTTGAAGGCATCTTGAGACTTTATTAAATGGCTCTGATGTCGTATTACTCGTATCTCGGCATGATATTCGTGGGTCAACAACTTTTTCCTATTTGATATTGATAAGCGGTTTCTCATAACATGTTTTCGATGTCATTGATTTACAAATATTGTGTG
The DNA here is from genome assembly GCA_951361185.1 of Ochropacha duplaris. Lineage (NCBI taxonomy): Eukaryota > Metazoa > Arthropoda > Insecta > Lepidoptera > Drepanidae > Ochropacha > Ochropacha duplaris. Next base: position 8,011,501 of record OX592707.1, on the reverse strand, counting down.
GCGAACTATTTGAGTTTTCTGTTTACATTCTTATTTTTTTATCGAGTTTAATGGCTGTTATTACAATAAAAACAAACTTGAAGGACAGCTGCACTTGAGACCTTCGGCCACAACATCAATTACCATGGTGAGATTGTGGTCAAACACAAGCTTATCCAGAATAAAAAAAAAATACAAAACTATTCTTTAACAGAGAACATCATAAGGCCAGGCATAAGGCTAAATAAATAAGGTATGTGTGCCACAAGTCTGACCAGCAAACCGGCGGGTCACCTGATGGTAAGTGACTACCGTCGCCTATAGACATTCGCAATAACAATCAGGGGGATTGCCAATGTGTTGTCGACCTTTTTACAATGCCTTAAAGGCTCTCAATTGCAACTGCCGGAACACACCAACAGGTGCTTAGCGACAGATTTTCAACTTGAGGGTGGTAGCAAGCCAGCTAATTACTACAAAGTACCCTACCACCGTGCTGTGGTTTCCTCACGATGTTTTCCTTCACCGAAAGGCTAATTGTAGGATTCGAATCTATGACCTTCGCCGCGGTATCCGACGTCACTACCACTGAGCTATCATCGCCTTAAAACTACTATCTACTTTTAAAATACACATGATAATAATATAATACATAGGATAGATTTTATAAATATTTCTTTTTAATAAAAGCATATCAGCCTCACGTAAAATATGAGGATTCAGTGGAATTTTATTGGACAATCCACCTAGGCTTTACATTTTAATTTCAATGTTTTTATTGATAGTTCAGATATAGCTTTGTCAATAGGGTTTAGAATACTGATGCGACTGTTCACTGAGTATCGTTTTTAGGGTTCCGTTCCCAAAGGGTAAAAACGGGACCCTATTACTAAGACTTCGCTGTCCGTCCGTCTGTCTGTCTGTCTCCAGGCTGTATCTCAAGAACCGCGATAGCTAGACAGTTGAAATTTTCACAAATTATGTATTTCTGTTGCTGCTTTAACAACAAATACTAAAAACAAAATAAAATAAATATTTAAGGGGGACTCCCATACAACAAACGCTATTTTTTGCCCTTTTTTGCTCGATATCAATAATGGCAACAGGTAGGCACTTGAAATATTCACAAAATACTCAGTTGTATTTTTACTTTAATAATAAAATTAAAATAAAATAAATATTTAAGGGGGGCCATCCCATACCACAAACGTGATTTTTTTGCCATTTTTACGGAACCCTTCGTGCGCGAGTCCGACACGCACTTGGCCGGTTTTTATTAAATTTAGTCTCTTGATTTAAATTGATAAACTACTAGCGATCCTCCGCAATTTCACCCGCGTTCCCGTGGGATCTAATCTTTGCCCGGGATAAAAATATAGCCTATGTTACTCAGGGATAATGTAGCTTTCTGATAGCGAAAGAATTTTTAAAATCGATCGATTAGTTTTTGAGTTAGATAGTAACAGACAAGCAAACAAACAAACGAATCTTTTTTCTTTATAATATTAGTTTATTTTTAATCTGTAATCTGTGGTTTGATCGGGGTTCTAATTAATAAAAAAATGCTTATTATAATGCTGAAAGATAGACGCCAGCGACGCCAGACTTCTTGTTACGTGAGATATCAACGAGCTGATCTGAGATCTGTTTAGAAAAAACGCCAAACTGGCCTCAGCCAGCCAAGAGACCTCAAAGTCACTAAGTGACGGACTAAGTATTTTTTCCGATGAAGCCCCGTGTGAAACTGAGGCCAGAAAAGCTGGTAATGCAACACTTGACATTTTTCGGAAAATGTCATAAGAAAAATAAGAAATTCTTTATTTTTATTTCACGTAAATCAAAATGAAATTTTATATATTAACTTGTACGAATGAGAAACTAAAGACGAGAAAAACACATCTTCTGCCCAATAAACATATTTTCCACCACCGAACCAAATAATGACTTTTGTTTTTTATTTATTAATATCATTTATTTTATCTGTATTTACATTCTCGCAATAGTTTTTCGTCTATATTTCACGCTGTTATAAAGATCGCAGCATTTATTTACCTGAAAATATTATACGAATAAATACGACAACTTAATTTGTTTGCTTGTCACAGCGAAAAGCATTGGCATTACTTTGTCTGTGAATTTAACTTTTTATAAGTAATGTTGTGAAAGACATTGGACTATGTGTTGTTTACAAAAACTAATCTCACTCTCATATAACATGAGAAAAGGATAAATATATTTAAATGAGTTCAATTGCTTGTTTCTTTCTATCCTTTTCTTATGCTCTACTAGACAGAGATGTAGTGAAATTAAATTAGTTGGTAAAGAGAATCGGCCCCATTACGTAATATAATAAAATTATGGGAATAATAACTATTACCTAAAGACATGGAATGGAGGTTCTACGTCTTCTTAGATTTTTTAGCATGGATAGACTTACGTTTGACATAATCTCACCATGGTAAGTGATGATGCGCCTGAAGGGAAGCACACATGGTCCAGAGGGAACTGGTTCTGATGTTCAGCTGCCGGAACATACCAGTAGGAGCTAGGCGACAGATTACCAACAAAGTACCATACCACCGTGCTAATTAAAATAAATATATTAAGATAATATTTTAAATTAAACTGTTAGGGTAATTAGCAGCTGTATTTCTTTCCAGTGTGGTAATCTTTGTCCTCAATTTAAACGAGAGCAGTATACGTTGTAAAAAAAATGAAATTCCGTAAATATTTCCTGTAACAGTGAGTTTAGTCGTAAAATAAAATGAAAAATAAACAAAGACAGTCGTAAATAAAAACAAATGACGTCTAAACGTCGGTACGTGACGCCGCAGCTAAGTGGAACACCTTTCTTGGGTCTCAGGAGCGTATCACGTGACATTTACATATTCACAGCGCAACTATGAAGATGCTGACACAGATGTAGTTGATAATCGTGAAGGTGTCCTAGATGAGACTGCGATATGAATCAAGAATTTAAAAAAACAGGTAATCAAGTCTGAAACGACGTAGTTAGGTATAGAGTAGTTGTTAACATCACAAATCAAAGATATAGAGAGAGTCTTTCTTTCATCTTAAATATCCTTAGCGAGCATCAAAGAAAAGTTTGTCCGACATCAACCAAATATCCAGCCAACATCACAAAAAAGTTTGCCAAGAACATCCTATACCAATTGAATGGTTTATCGCCATTCCTCTATAAGACGTACATACAGACCTCGATGAATGACTTGTTCTATAATACGGGTCTATCAACATCTCATCAAAATTCTTCTACATATTATTCTTAGCATTGGTATCAGTAGGATTGAACGTCCAAACTGTCACTAACGATCGAGACTGGAAGGTTTGAAACTCAGTTAGTTGGATCGGGGCCGTTCTAAAACTAAGAGTTCACCATGGGAATGTTGCTGAACCTAAAAGCTTCAGCTTTAAAATGTTTTCAGAGTTTGTACGGTTAAATTTGAGTAAGGCTTTACAAAGAGAAGGAAATGATTGGATATTGAGACAATTTTTACGTTGCTTCATACAACATTTATCTAAAAAGATATTTTAATTAGTTGCAATCAATTTGGCTATTCATTGAATATTCTCAATTGATGAATGCTTTCAATAAATTTTAATTACTTTTGATTTATAATTAATTAATAATTTTATTGGAGATCAAAAATAAAATTGAAGCAGTATTCAAAAGTCAATGATACTTATAGTTCGGCTCGCGATTGATAACAATTTCACCAAGGTTATTGATGATTGATGGTCGAAAGTGATAAGCATTAAGCATTAGTTACGAAAGCAAATGGAAATGTGTTTTTTTATATCAACCAGGCAGACGGTCCACCTGATGCATCTGCTGCTAAGTGGCCTCCGCCGCCTATGGACATTTGCAATACCAGGGTACTTGCCGAAGTGTTGCCGACCTTGGAGAACTCTTATTACTTGACAATTTGAGAGTGGTAGTCAAACAGGTAGATATCACAAAATATCATATTGTTCTACGGTTTCCAGAAAATATGACTGTTTTTTTCCTATCTTTCGGTAAGCTTGTGGTGGACCGCAATCTCACCATGGTAGGTAAGTGATGAGTATGTGGTTAACATACAAAGCTGAGAAGGAAAATGGCTCTCAAGTATAGCTGTGTTGGTGCTTGGCGATAGACTTTCAATTTGGTGTAGTACTACTATGGAGGAGCGAGGTGTTAGACTCCTCCATTGAAACGGGAAGATATTCAGCCAGGCTAGGTCATCGTGCCTGGGGACTGCGGTCCAACACGTTGGAAGCTTGTATATATGCAGATGGCAAAGAAAACTTCGTTAGCGCGATGTAGATTATTGGAGCGCCATTTATCAGGAGTCGTGCGAACATCTCTCTATTTGTAGATAGGTGTCGCTGCACTATAAAGTAGGTACCCTTACCACGATGCAACCTGATCACCCGATTGTTAGTGACTATCGTTGCTTATGGAGATTATCAAACACAGACACAGACAATTTAACCTAAGAGCATTGCAGATTTTTATGATACCTAAAAAGCAAAAAGTTCTCGACTGTATGTGCTTTCATATAAGTTAAAGTTTTGAACAGGTGGTCAACCAAAAGATCGTGAGTAATTGGACGCCAAATTATGAGAACTCTCTTATAGCTCTATTGCAAGTTCAGAATCATCCCAATTTTATATCGTTTACTACAGCCAATTTAGAACGTTTTAACCTTTAACTTGGCAAATTTTTAACATAATCTGTCTAACGGAAGGTTGTGGGGGAAACTCTTGAAAGATCGCTAATAAAGTCACGTTTCCGGTCAAAGCACGGATGGGGAAAATAATATTGACATTTTGCTTCGTTAATATTATTGAGTTATATCTACAGGATTGTTATTATGAGGACCAATATAAATTTGATGTTCTCATTTTAGATTTCTCATAACAATATTATTAATGTTATGTCTGTGAGTGGAAATATTGGAAGATATCTTATTTACAATCAAGGTTTCTTTCTTTCTTTACCTGGCTGGTTATGTTGCGCATTATTGATAAGCACAATGTCTTTATATGTATTGAATAGTAATGAAAGATATAACGTATATAATTAAATAGTGCCGAAATTCTTGAAATTTCATAAAATAATTTATTTACACTATTTTTTTACAAAATAAAATAGGCATAAACAAAAAGTCCTACCATATTAGTCAACCATTTATTCAGTTTAGGCCCTAGAAGGGCACCTATGACTTATTAGACTATGATTAATAACTACTAATGGCGACTATTTGTACGTTGAATACAAGCATTTGAACTTGTTTTGCAGGTAAATGTTTGTTTTTTGTTTGTTTATAGGGATATATATATTATCACCTATATACACGGTGTTATCATTGGAAGCGCTAAACCGATTCTAAAAAATCTTTCAATAATAGAAAGCTACGTTATAACTATAGTATACTTCAATCGTTTTCGTCGCCAATACCGCAAAGCCTAAAGACAAAAGTCTTTAATGAGTGCGTCCTACCTGTCATGACATACGGAGCCGAGACGTGGACACTCACAGTTCGACTAGTCCACCAGTTTAAAGTCGCTCAGCGAGCTATGGAGGGGGCTATGCTCGGAGTCTCTCTGAAGGATCGCATCCGAAATGATGTGATCCGACAGAGAACTAAAGTCATCGAAATAGCCCAAAGGATTAGTAAGCTGAAGTGGCAGTGGGCTGGTCATATCTGCCGTAGAACTGATAACCGTTGGGGTAGACGTGTTCTTGAGTGGAGACCACGACTCGGTAAACGTAGTGTAGGACGCCCTCCAGCTAAGTGGAGCGACGACATACGCAAGGTGGCTGGTGGTGGTTGGAAAACAATAGCCGAAGACTGGGCTCAGTGGCGTGCCTTAGGAGAGGCCTATGTCCAGCTGTGGACTAACACGGGCTGATGATGATAATATTTCAATCCTCGGGAGCGCGGGTGAAACTGCGAAGTGGAAGCTCGTCTAAACTAATATTATAAAAAGGAAAGATTTGATTATTTGTTTTTTGGTTTGTTATTTAACTCAAAAACTACTCGACTGATTTTAAAAATTATTTCACCATTAGAAAGTTACATTATCCCCGAGTAACATAGGCTAAATTTTTTATCCCGGGAAAAATAATCCCTCGGGAACGCGGGTGAAACCGCGGGGTGGAAAACTAGTCTTCTATAAAATAGTTCAGAGTTTATACAACAAAATCGGTACCATTCTGTTTTCTTAAACTATAACCACCAACATTTCTACTCCCACTATAACGGTATCTGCTTATTGAATGTATCTTTTATTTTTATGGTCACCCTATTACGGGGTCGCCATTTTTCACACTACGAAATGGGGTTCAACGGAAAAAGCTATTTAAGGTCGGCAATACATTGGCGATTCCCTAGTATTGCTTTCTATAGACGGTAGAAAACATTAGTTGGCCAGTCTGCCTCCATGTACACCTTTTTAAATAAAACAATTTAGGTTTAGGTTTTATTTCTCAGTATTTTTCTTTTAATTCTGGATAGGCTTGTATTTGACCACAATCTCACCATGGCATGTGATGATGTGGCCAAAGGTGGTAAGCACACAAAGCCTAGATGCGAACTGGCTCCCAAGTGCAGCTGTCGGAACACACCGAAATGTGCTTGGCGACAGATTTTCAATTTGAGGGTGGTAGCCAGCCAGCCAGTCGGGTACTATAAGGTACTCTATCACTGTGCTATGGTTTCCTCACGATGCTTCCCTTCATCGAAAGCTCAAGCTTATAGTAGGATTCGAACCCACGACCTTCGCCGCGGTATACGACGTCACTACGTCAGCTATCATCGCCTTAAAATTAGTATTTATCTTTTGTGCATCTTCTAGAAATAAATCTTGGAAGATAATCATAGTTTTAATAACAAATTGAATAAAACACCTTGTCATACGCAGCAACCACATCCAGTCAGAATAATATTAAGGACAAACTTTACCTCTTCGTTTTCAGTACTTCCTCATGTTTATTTACGTTGACATCCGTGAAATGCGTAGGATGTGACGTCACAAAGTCCGTAACTGTACCTTCTAGCTTTGAGATAAGCCTGTTATATTCTTACTGCGAATGTCTTTAATACAAATTTTATGAGGTTCCTATTTATTATTTGGAGTTATAGAACTCCCGTGGGCTATTTATCAGTTAAGCTTTTCTTTATGATTTTCTCAATTTTTGAATAGCCAAAATTCTTGGTTCGTTATTTCAACATTTCTGATACAAGTTACTTAGTAAAATCTTTTTTTTTATATAGATAGGTTTTGAACACACACTGTAGGTGATGATGTGGCCAAATTGAGCCAAAAGATAGATTTGATTGAATTTAAATAAACTACTGATCATCTATTGAATTAATAATTCGATCACCTAGTTATTCAGAATTGATTACTTTAATTTTGTGCTTCGATTTAGAATTCTAAAGTAAACTCGTAATTTATACTGAACATTACCCATTGAACTAAATTTAAAATCTTCGCAGTGACTGATTTTCTGTACCATTTACTCGAAAAGAAAAATCTAAGTTGACTTAAGAATCGCTGCGGAGACAAATGACCCTGAAGGAAAAGTTTTGATATAAAAATGCTACTAAGCACTTTTATCCATCTCCGTGCTTTGGGGGACATAATATATCTATTTAGTTGATCCGAATTATTTATGCCTGCAATTGCGACTGCATAAATGGAATTTAAAAAAAATGCTATATCTATCACGGCGGGGCTACCACGCGCAATTAAATTAACTTCATTTACTTTGGCTTCCTTTTGGAATTTATTCATTTTTATACGAGTTACCAGACGAGTCTATGGGTGGGTCGTTGTATATTCGCCTACCTTTATAATAGAAAATGATAGCCAAGGCGATAATAGCTCAGTGATAGTGACGTCGGATACCGCAGCAAAGGTCACTATCTCCCAATCGGCTGTATTGATTTAGATGTTTATAATAATGGAGGGCGAAATATCAATGTTTCTAAACATCTACCAAGTTCAGCTAGAAGTACTTGAGAGCCATGTTTCTAGTAGGCTTTGTGGGCGTAACACCTTTGGCCAATTCACTGAAAAAAGGCGATGATAGCTCAGTAGCTCAGTGATGGCGATGAAGGTCGTGGGTTCGAATCCTACAATGAGCTTGAGCTTTCGGTGAAGGGAAACATCGTGAGGAAACCATAGCATGGTGGTAGGGTACTTTGTACTACCTGACTGGCTGGCTACCACCCTCAAGTTGAATATCTGTCGCCATGCACCTATTGGTGTGTTCCGACAGCTGCACTTAGGAGCCAGTTCCCATCTAGGCCTTGTGTGCTCACCACCTTCGGCCACATCATCACTTATCATGGTGAGATTGTGGTCAAACACAAGTTTATCTAGAATTTGAAAAATATCAATGAAGTAACTTTTTTTTTTTTATGTCAATAGGTTGACAAACAGGCAGACGGTCCACCTGATGGTAAGTGGTCACCGCCGCCTATGGACATTTGCAATACCAGGGTGATTGCCGATGTGTTGCCGACCTTGAAGAGCTCTCTTTACGCCCTTTTTGAAGAAGCTCATTCTACATCCTAATGGTCCGCAGAAGGAACGTCCGTCTGAATCGTTCAGTGGATGAGGATGAGCTCCACATCGCCGGCGAGCAGTGCGATGGTAGAATGGTGACGATGGCACTAAGTCAAAAAGTTCTTGAGAACACTCCCCGTTATACAGACGGTAGAACACACAGAGAGAGCCAATATCTCTCCGAAGGCTGAGAGGTTCTATACCGCTGGTGAGTTCGGGATCGTCAACGATATGAGTGGCCCGTCTTTGAACCGAGGCAAGTGGATCGAGCTGGTAAGCGGGTGCGCCAGCCCAGAGGTGTGAGCAGTATTCCATATGCGGCCTAACCTGCGCTTTATAGAGCTGCAGCCGCTGGAGTGGTGAGAAATACTGCTTGGACCTATTTAGCACACCCAGCTTTTTCGAAGCCAGTTTGGCTTTGCTCTCCAAATGACCTCGAAACTGGACATCACTCGCAATGTCAACACCGAGAATCCCGATACTCTTAGAGATGGTGAGAGGAGTGTTTTCAAATTTTGGTGCTGCTATGAATGGGGTTTTTTTCGTGGAGAACGCGCAGACCTGTGTCTTTGAGGGGTTGAAACGTACTAAATTACGTCTCCCCCATTCCGAGACCCGCTCCAAAGAGGTCTCGACTTCAGACACAAGTCGTATTCGGCTTTCTTCCACCACGGGCCGAGGGATGTTAGCGCGGCCGGTATATTGAGCATCACCGGTGCTGTCATCCGCATAGCAGTGAATGCTGGGAATATCCAGCATATCATTGATATGCTGGATGAACAGCGTGGGTGATAGCACGCAGCCTTGCGGTACGCCAGCATTAATATTCTTGATATCGGAGCAGCATCCGTCAACAACGACCTTGATGCTCCGATTGGCAAGAAAGCTGGACACCCAAGTGCATAATCCCTCGGGAAGTCCGTATGACGGTAGCTTCGATAGAAGTGCCCTATGCCAGACCCGGTCGAAGGCCTTAGCGACATAGGCTAACTGCCAATGCCTCGCCTTTACTCTCTATGGCTTCAGCCCATCGGTGCGTCAGGTATACAAGAAGATCACCAGCTGAACGACCATTACGGAAGCCGTACTGGCGGTCGCTAATCAGCTGGTGCTCCTCCAAATACCTGAGGAGCTGAGTGTTGATGACTCGCTCCATCACCTTAGAGAGAAGGGAGGTTATCGCTATAGGCCTGTAGTTGGACGGATCTGTTCGGTCCCCCTTTTTGGGAATCGGATGGATAAGGGCAGTCTTCCACGAAGAGGGAACACGTCCGGTGGTATAGGAAAGCCTGAATAGGCGCGTCAACACTGGAGACAACTCTGGAGCACACGTTCTTAGCACAATGGCGGGGATAACTTCTTTGCATCATAATATGGGCAGCAAAATAATCTCAATTTCGAATTTATGGTCTTTCGAATATAGTTTAAAATGTCTTTAGAGGTTCATTGGTAGGTAGATTACGAAGACATGCAAATATTTGCGTAAATTTTATAAAAAGTTCAATATAAAATGAGCGTTAAAAAAGTTAATGGTACGAATAGCCAGTTTATATGTAATTGGTACACCTTAATTCAGATGGATTAAATAGTTGGAAGTTAAAGGTAAAAAAGTCTTCAAGCTACTGCTATTGAGCCTTTGAGGCGTATTACACAGCCTGCAGTCTATTGAATATGACATTTGCATAATGGACCTACTATTGCGGAGAGTTCTGGAAGTTGTACAGTTGCTAGTTGATAAGCTTTGTGAGCGTTGTTTTCGGTCACGTGATCAGTGTTTTTTTTTACAATAAGCTTTGATAGTTTCTCTCATTCTTCACTATACTATTACTGAAGACTATTATTATTGGCATGTTGTATTTACTTACGCTTAAAGGTTTATGTGGTTACATTATTGGCAACATTGTGCATTAATTCTGTCATTACTGCGACTTATGGATAGCGCAGAGGGAAAAGAATTGTGCGGACTACGTACCTACACTATACTTTATCATTTATCACTGTCGTAAAAAAGCCACTAGCCACCACGTAGTCCTGCTACTAACCCAGTTGTATGAAAATAATAACCTCAAGATTATATTAGGTTCTTGTAAGATGGACGTGGGCAAACTTGTTGGATTTTAGAAGTACATTTGCTTATTTGGAAGAAGTTTTATTGGATTTTTTGTTTTGAAATTGTTTGTTGTTCCTCCCGAAAATAAAAATGCCCATTTTTTAAGTATCATATCTGTCTGTATGTGGATTTTCTTAATACTGTGACAAAGCTAACTTAACATATTAACAAAGGTGCGATAATGCTATTCATTCTCAATTTTATGTGACTTACTATAAAAAAAAATTGAAGTAGGTATAATGACAGCTTGTATTTGATCTTTGCGCCCGCCAGTCGCATAATATTTTCCTGATAGCTTTATCTACTTCAACCTATTGCTCTATCCGAAGCTCATAATTTAATAACATAGGCTCTATAGTGCAATAACATTCGTTAAACTTACAGTATTTTACCAGAAAACCTAAGCATAAATCAGACAAAACGACGCAACAGCTGAAAATATATCATTCCTAGTCCGCTATGAAGTCGAGGCGACATCCAGCGATTTATCAGCGACGTGAGATTTCACTACTCGCTGCAGGCTGCACATTTTTACGTCACATCCGTGGTACGGCAACCGAGTGCAGTGTATAAATTATTCGTATTGTTCTTATGAGAAATAGGCCGGAGTACTAGGCACATAATATATTTTTATGCGGCTTTTGTGAGATCGGTATAATAGGGAGAATATGTATAGGCGTATGCTTTCGAATATGTTATTTCTATTTTAAAATTATACCTATATGTACCTACTTATTTACAAGGTTGCTACAGGTTACCAAACTTACCTCAATTTTCTTTCTTTCTAAAAAATTAAGTCAGTTAATATTTTTAAGTAATATTTAAAAACAACCCTTGTTTAGTGACTTCACCGAAAAAATAAAAACCGGTCAAGTGCGAGTCGGACTAGCGTACCGACGTACAAACTTGGAAATAGTTCGTTCATCACGCTAATGGAGTCTCGAGGATTTTTTCTTTTTTTTTTGACTACCTTATTTGAAGTAGGTGCCAATTAAGCTAGACCTCTAAATTATATCAGCGCCGATACAATTGGTGGTACTATGTATGTATGGGGACATCCTTTAATTTTCAACTTTTTTTACTTTTTGGAAAAAGGAAAAATTCCGAAAAATAAAAAAAGTTGAAAATTAAGGTTAATTTTGGTACTTACAAGTTTTCACGAAAATCTAAATTTGCCCATATATTTTTATCGTGTTGACTCAGGACTGTCAGGACCTTGATTTTTATACACCTAATAGGGACTATAGACCTCAGTATCTGATATAAATTTCAACTTGCTTGGACACACGGACAGACGGACAGACGGACAGACGGACAGACAGACAGAGAGACAGATGGACAAGAAAGTGGTCTTATAAGGGTTCCTTTTTTACCTTTTCAGGTACGGAACCCTATCAACAGAATAGTTGCCAAGAAACAACCAATTCACTAATCATGAGAGCCTGGTCATTAAAGGAGTTGAAAACACAGATGTCGAAAGAAAATTTAAGGTGATGATAGCTCAGTAAGTGACGTTAGATACCGAGGCGAAGGTCATGGATGACAAATTTTCGGTGAAGGAAAAAATCGTTAGGAAACCATAGCATGGTGTTAGGGTACTTTGTGGTACCCTACTGGCTGGCTACCACCATCATGTTGAAAATCTATCGCCAAGCACCTATTGGTGTGTTCCGACAGCTGCACTTGAGATCCAGTTCCCATTTAAGCGTTGTGTGATTACCACCTTCGGTCACATCATCACTTACCATGGTGAGATTGCGGTCAATAACACACAAGCTTACACAAAAGTAAAAAAAAAAAGAATAAGAGAAAAGAGGATAAAAAGGAATATGTACAACCTAGGTTAATTTTTAAATCAAACAGGTCTTAACATTATAATGAATCTCAGTAACTATGCGAAAATAGTAAATTGGACAAAAAAAGTTCTTTAAAGCTTAATGACAAATTATTCTGCGATGTAAATCTGAAATGAAGAACGTCTTTTACAAAACTGACTGAGTTTCTTTTGAAATAAAATCATAGATATATAATTTTTAGTTCTATTAAAATAACAAATGTCATGGCAATTTCTTTGCAAAGAAGTTCATAAATAAATAATTTGAAAAAGATATTACTTTTTCCAAGGAATAATAAAGTTATAAAAACGAATTAAGTAAGTTTCTATAACTAAATTGAGTTGACTCGTATTCTTTGTTCTCATTAGATAGGTACGTATTTATTTCTTATAGTTAGAATAAAAAATAATTTGCTTTGCGATGTTAGGTACCTGCTTTACAACCTACCGTAGTTTTTACTAAAAGTTTTTCTCATATTAGGTACTTAATACTATTAATAGAATATTCTATAAAACTGCAAATGACTTCAGTTAATCAGATTGAAATTCTTTTTCCTTTGAAAAATTCAAATATTTCGCAGATTTTGAACACAGTGGCCCCTTTCCTAGTTAGGTACCTACCTTGATCTTGGCTAAAAAGCTACTACAAAGCGAGTACCTACACTTTTATGAGAAATATATATTTTGCTTTTGATTGGCATTTTTTTTTATACTACATGTAACAATCATGCAGGCGGGTCACCTGATGGTAAGTGACTACCGTCGCCTATAGACATCAGCAAAACCAGGGGGATAGCCAATGTGTTATACACCTTATTAACAACTGGCTATCAAGTGCATCTGCCAGAACACAAATAGGTGCTTGGCGACAGATTTTCAACTTGAGGGTGGTAGCCAGCCAGTCGAGTATTACAAAGTACCCTACCACTGTGCTGTGGTTTCCTCACGATGTTTTCCTTCATTGTAAACCGACCAAACGTTCATGAAAAAAAAGGTCTCGACAGACAGGCAGATAGAAATTAGGAGGTTTATTTGTATAGAGGTATATTAGGATGCACCAGAATTGGTTAATTTACGTACATGATAAAAACTATACCAACATTATTTACGAATCAGTTTGAGAACAGTTATTTTATACTATATGATACATCATACGTTTCCGTTTTACATACAAACGGTAAAAAGTACCTACTTCCCGAGAGAATTTTGAAATTCACGGGTTAAAATGTTATAGACGGAGAACGTTTGTAAAACAAAAGGTATTAATGGTTTCACTCCGAGCTTATGGGAATTAGTAAACAGGTGCGCTTTGTATTCAGTGATTACACAAAACGCTCTCGCGTTTGGGCTAGGGATGTGACTCGAATGTGTTTTACTCTCTGTGTTAAAACATTTTGCAGTAACATTACAAAAATATTAGATCCCTCGGGATAAAACCACAGGGCTGGAACCAGTATAAAGATAATCCGCTTGACCGGCTTTATGTTGAAAATCTGTCAAACACTAGATCGCTAGTCCCCTTCTAGGTTTTTATGCTGTTCACCTTCAGCCAAATCAACACATATCATGTTGAGGTTATCCGGTTATGATCAAACACAAGCCTATACAGAGTAAAAAACATTGTAACTAAAAGTTAGCCGCAGATACAATTTAATTTTCACTCCTCTTGCTCAAAAAGTCCGTCATTATGGCGTACCAGAGAGAAGAAAAAATAGCAACTCTTCCTCCAGGGGAATAAGTTTTTTTTTTAATTTTTGTGTGTCAAATGACAATGAGCCTACAAAAACGAAAAAGTATTTAGTCATAAGTAGAATATTCATGAATAAAGACTCGACTTATTACTGTAAAAAAAGAACTTCATTTTAATTTTGAAAATGGAACTAAAATCGGCGATCTCTGGTAGAATGCATGCAATGTGTTGCGGCTACAGAAGAAACAAAAAAAAGACATTATAAACTACATAATATTTCATATTGTATTTCATATTGTATTTCATATCGTAGTGAAAAGTATAGTGTAACACACGGCGCTAAAACCCATTAAAACTCGGTTTCTATTTACTCCCTCGCTAAAGCTCGGGAGTAAAACTACCTCGTATATAATGGGTCATTTTAGCTCCTTGTATAACAATCTACTATTTCAAACTATGTTGTAACTCCAGCACATATTTCAGAATAGCAATGGCGATCATTCCACACGATACTTTAATGACAATCAATTTCAGTCCAAGTTTATTGTCTGAAGTTTTGTACTCACTAAAGGTTCAGTTTGTTCGGAGTTCTGCTCTAAACTAAAATTCTCAATAGTATCTACTTTGTTACAAAATCAACTGAAACATAGCCCACACTGGCCCCCACAATATTTTAGTTGAGTATTAAAATTATTCAGGCGAAGTTTGAATATTATGTTACCTTTATAATTTTAGTTGATGTGTTTTCGATGATTCTTGTGTTTTTTTTAATCTGGATAAGCTTAAGTTTGACCAGAATCTCACCATGGTAAGTGATGATGTGGCCGAAGGTGGTAAGCACACAAAGCTTAGATGGGAACTGGCTCTCAAGTGCAGCTGTTGGAACACACTGATAGGTGTTTGGCGACAGATTTTCAACTTGAGGGTGGTAGCCAGTCAGGTACTAAAAAGTAGGTTTCCTTACGATGATTTCCTTCACCAAAAGCTCAAGCTCATTGTAGGACTCGAACCCACCCACCTATATGTTTTATCAGCCGCTCTCTAATGCTTCATGACGTGACCACTGGAAGCCTGAATTCTCTGTGCGGTCGAATGGTTTCTATCTTTAGACATTGTCACAACATTTGTTATTTACAATGTTCTGTGAGGTTACTTCGGCACATGTGCAGATTCATTTAAGCTTAATATTTGGATTGTATTATAAAATGCTAAAACCACCACTGAACGGTATTATTAAAATTATCAATTCACAGAAAAATATAAAAATCCGACATGAAGCATATTGACGCAGTAAATGTAGTAAAATTAACCCCTCATAATCTGGGCTTTTCCTATTGATATTCTCCACTACCGTCTGATTTTCTATTGTCATGATGGCTATTTCCAATTTATGAACAGTCAGTGTTTAAATATTTCGCTATTCTAACATGTTAGCAATATCTTCAACAACATTTGGGTTCTATAGCTTCTATAACGATATTTCTAGGCTAAACCGTTACATATTTTATTATTAACGGCCTAAACTCATCACATTAAACATTTCTCTCAAAAACAACGCGTATTGTATTTTCTGTTTCGTTTGTACATAGAGTACACACGTAACTGATAATCCGATCGCCTCTTCGCAGTGTTCACGTCACGCTCTCGTCCCGTGGGATGTGAAGTGATCCATTCTACTTCACAAGGGCTTTCCCATGAGACAGTACACTACGAGATAAAATTCTCTCCACTCTCTCGCTTTAAACATGCTAAGAATTCCTTTAAAATTAATGACTTCTTCTGAAAATTTAATGAGTGTTATGTTAGGCAAGATGTTACTTTAACATGTTTATAAATGATTCGTATAATTTAGGTATTTATTCTTTTCCCGGGATGCTCTATGTTTCTCATGTTCATGTCATATTATGACTATTATGTAGGTTATAAAAGTAAAGGTTCATACGGTGTGGGGTTCAAGGCCAATCCATAAGTTCATTAGCAAGTGAATTTACACCGTATTGCGATATCGATATAAGGATCAAAATCGTATATTTTATTTTCAGAAATTAAGCTATTTATAGAAGTTTTTGTTATTTATCTCATAATCCCAAATAATCTCATCAACATTTGCAGGCATCTAGTAACCACTCCAACCAGGTCGAAGCCTGCTAGATGTGGGCCCTATTTAACGAGCGCAATGTGGCCATATTCAAGATTTTTTTATTCTATAAACCACATTGTTCTTCTTTTGTATTCTATAAACCACATTGTGGGGTTTCGCCTTCTCATTCAATAAAACTCCTTTCCAATGTGATAATAGTGGACTGTATTTCTTTCTTCTTAATTGGTATTTTACAACTGGTGACGTATGTTACTATGCTAATACTTAAAAGTACGATTACAATATTTCAGGATGAATTCGAGGAGTGGTTTTACAAAACAAACATGCCTTCTTATGTGGAATTCTACACCTCACAAACGTGTACTATTACAGTAAGCTCAACTGCGCTGTGATTGGTTGATCGACTTGTTTACAATTAAAAAAAAAAAAAAAAAACATACTTAATTTCTACGTCATCGATATACATTCATGACGTCATTTTGGTTAGGAAATAACCAATTTAGGTACATAACATCTATTTTACATGGTTCTATGTGTTTCTAAACAGTAATTCGACTGAATTCACATAGTTTGAGTGAACTACGTTCTGGTATACATTATTTACTAAAAATACATGTTTTATATACAATACGACTTGGCTACCTATTTAGTCATTTGCTTGCAATTATTCTCGTGTGGTTTACGATAGTACATAACGTATCCACTTGATGTATATTGGCAAAATAAGCATATTTCAAGTTTTATAACAAAATTTCGTCAGCGACGTGATATGAGAATAGCAATTCATTCCATATCATATTATTGTAAATAGACCTCATCAGGTACTTGTACATAACAAATATATAAGGAATTAGCTAGGAAATAGCAAATAAATATCAAAATATTCGACCTCGACGCAAGGCATTAACTTATCGAGAGCCGTTTCATGGTTTTTAGCATAATTCCTTTTATTTACTTTGCTTATTTACTACATAACTTCCTATATGCAATGACTACGTTGTGGTTGGCAACGGTATACGTTTTCGCCACTTAATACCACGTAATACAAGTAAGTATAGCCAAATTCATCTTACTTTAATTCACCTCATGCATAATTCTATGCGATACAGGTAGGTTCGCATAGCAGACTTTATTTACTTTATTTTTAACACATAACATTTTGTTTTGCAGAGGCCAGTTTACGGCTTGCAATAGTATGTGATTTCGCTACAAATGGAAAAATAACATAACATTCAAATTTCTTTATTGAACTGTCCCATTGTCCGTAACACACATAATCTCATAATATTATTATATCCATTTTTTTTAATTATAGAAAATATAAGGCAATATTAGAACCCCAGGTTCAAATATTACTTTTAGTTCTTACAGCCCAACATAATGGCCCAAAATAATTTTATCAGCTCAGATTAATATTCACAACACACACAAAAGTTTGATTCCGATTACAAATCTCGAGTACCGATCCCTATTTTGAGTACAGAATACACAAATTTAACTTGGATCATGTAAAAAAAGGATAGGTATTCAGTAAAGCCGGCTAGCATAAGAATGGGCGTATTGCCAAGGATTGAACTTGGCAGTGCTTGGCGTCTCTTGCACGCAGGCACTTACGCATTTAATAAATCTCTACTGATCCAGGTTTTTAAGCCTATACTATGGTAATATAGTCATTTCAGTAAAATAAGCTGCTTTTGTATACATCTTAGATATAAATGAGGATAATACCGTTGCCAAAGTTAAAGTAGGCAAAGTAAGCTATTCTTCAAAATGTGATTTTCGATGAACGGTTCATCTTAGTTGAAGGCTGACACTGCCGAACCTGGAGAGACTTCAATAGTTTCGAATCTCATAAATGTCCCCTTTTGACCTTAATTAAACATATTACTAACCGTTATAAAATCATCATGTGATTTCCACTTATTTTAAACAACATAAGAACGTTATAATTAATGTTGTTAGTGTTAGTGACACCGTTTGATCCATTTCAGAAATTTGTAATAACTGTAACAGAACAAATACTTTCACCGTAAAGTGTATTTAATCCTCATCCTGTATTACGTCGATTGGGACACCCCCATTGTTGGGAATTTCAATAAAAATCCCATAGAGTGCGCCAGTAACCGCTTGATTTAACCCATTCATAAAGATGGCCTTTGTGCTACCTTCACCTGGACATATCGAGATCCCAACGGAATCCCTTTATGGATCCACAGCACTTCAAAGAGCGGATATTCCCTTGGCATATAAGTTTTGATAAGCGCTGTTATGGTGTTACACACGGGTAAAGGAAAAGTGTTTGTAGTGGATGGGCCTTTGTGGGCATCCACATTACGGATCTGTTTGCCATGTGTCAAACACACTCAACTTTTATCCTACAAATATTATGCTTTGGTATGTTACATATATTTTGCTACTAGTTTTGAATTACCCTGGCTATTTATTTATTTAAATATCAAAATCTTTTTTGCCATTGTTTCCCTTTAAAACGACTTTTAAGATTATTTCGTTAAATGAATTTTATCCGGAAATATAGCACCTTCAGGCACGTACCGTTCGTTACTCGCAAATCGTTTAAAACCATAAATCGAACTACACTTATTATAAATACGATTAATCGACAAAACGAAATCAATTTTATAATTGCAATTAATTTGCTAGATACAACAACTTTGCGGTATATGTGGCATTTTTATGCTGGCAATATTGCTGTTATTTTGGGTAAGTATTAATGGTTTACTGGCAGTACTTACGGTTACATATTTTGTGAAAATTATTGCTCAAGTTGATTCTCTCAAATTGTTTTATGGTCATCATGAAAATATTTGTAAGTTTATCATTTTTACGAATAGATATAGTCTGAAAGACTCCATTTTTATTGGTAAATGAAATTTTCAGTTTATTATACGCAATACATGTTTTTTAAGGGTAATAGGTAATTAATCAAACAAAAACAGATTTCCGGCGCCAAACACAATGTGAGAGCCATTAATTATCCCTTGTTAATAAAGATGATGTTGCAATAACTCGCGCGGCACTAATATTTATTTAAATATTTTTGTGTTGGAAAATAAAATAAAAGCCTAACCTAACCTAACTCTGTTCATTACTTATTTGTAAATTATTGCCTAACAAATGTACATATACAACATCATGCTTAAAAACTCTATATATCTAACTATAACTACTCAATATAATAAAAATTTAAACATCAAATACCTCACGGCATAAATTTATTCTTATTTTGCTTTCGTTATTAATAACTTTAATCGCGATTTCTGTTTATTTTTTATAGGTAGTTTTAAAAATCTGGTTGCTTGTGAAGCCAAGTTCCTTAAGCTCCACTTGACAGACTATAACCTACAATCATACTTACCATTATTTTTGAAGTTCATTCTAAATGTAAGTTTTACTAAATCCTTTCCAAAAAAGATTGGTTGACGCTTCCCGTGACCAAAAGGCTGGCTTTTACTTTGGCCAAAGATTAAGCATTGCCATTCATTGCGTGGCGACGGCAAGAGGCCGGATGGTATGACTTTGATCCCGTGGAGTGTCGGCAAGCCGTTGGTGTGGGATGCCACTTGTGTCGATACACTTGCGCCATCTCACTTATTGGTGACTTGTAAAGCCGCGGGAGCGGCTGCGAAAGGTGCGGAAAATTCAAAATTCAAAAAGTACGCCTGTATTGGTCCAAATTATCAATTTATGCCTTTTGCGGTTGAGACCATGGGTCCGTGGGGGTCTGAAGCTCGTCGTTTCGCAAATATTTTATGTAAAAAATTAATCGAGGCCTCGGGTGACCGGCGGGCGGGGAGCTTTTTCCGCCAACGCATCAGCTTGGCCATCCAAAGAGGAAACGCTGCCAGCCTTCTGGGAACCTTGCCGATCGGCAGCAGCGGCAGCCTCGAAGAAGTTTTTTATGTATTGCAATTGTACATTTGCATGTATTTTTTGTACATTTGTTGTAAATAATAAAATAATAATAATAGTTATAATAATGTGAATATTTTATTGATTTTATATAGTAGTAAATATACATTTCCAAAACCGTCATCCACAAATGTTGTCAAACTGTTTGCTCTCTAATCCAAATAAACTACCTATGTTTACAAAACCTAAAAGCTAGCACGATAATATAGTGCTGTAACACGGCTAACTTTCTAGCTGTGCGTTATATAACATGTATATAGCATGTTCTCACTTGTTCCGAGCCGGAAATATGTTAGTACTGTGCATGGGACGCTTGGGATATGAATAAACATAAACTAATTTGTATTTTCAGCTGTTATTAACCCTCTTTCATTTTTAGATGAGGTCTCTGGTGTGAGATCTGCTAAAATTATGTAATCTAATTGCAAATATATTTCTATTTTAATGTTCTTGTTTCCATTGAAATACAAAGAGTGTATTTTATAGCTACAGAAAATAAGAGGTCTAGTGGTAGTCCAAAATTGGCAACTCTCACGGGGACGTTAGATAAATAGATACCTACCAATCAATCAATTGATCACCAAGTTAATTCGGATTTAGCGACATCTATCTACAAAATAGATACAGTTCGCACGAATCCTAGATATATGGCGCCATAATTATCTACATCGCGCTAACGAAGTTTTCCCAGCGATCTGCATATATACAAACTTCCAACATCTACTGTTGGCCATCCCGTCTTAGCCGGAGTCCCCCAAGGCTCTGTGCTGTCCCCCTTACTGTTCACACTCTACACGAGTGACATCCCCAAAGCTGGCAAAGCACAGCTAGCCCTTTTCGCGGACGACACCGCAATTTACTATTCAGGCAGATGCCCCACGGCAATTGCCAAAGTCCTCCAAGCCGCAACTCACACCCTAGGTCCCTGGTTTCGGAAATGGAGAATTGAAATAAATCCCACCAAAAGTCAGGCGGTACTGTTCTTCAGTCCCGCCAAGAAATACATTCCCACTCTCCCCCCTCCAGTCACCATGTTTGGCGAGCCGATCCCTTGGGAGAGGCAAGCTAAATATCTCGGTGTTACCCTGGATGATCGTTTGTCCTTTTCCAACCACATAAGGAAGGTTCGTGCACGCGCCTACCTTGTGTCCAGTCGCCTTCACTTCATGCTAAACTCAAAGTCCAAACTTGCCCTAAAAAGCAAGGTCAGACTTTACACCGCGTGCATCCGCCCCATTATGCTCTATGCATGCACTGTGTTCGCACATGCATCCCCCAAGCTGATCCATAGCCTCCAAGTGGTTCAAAACCGCTTCATGCGCAAAGCCACGGGCGCCCCGTGGTACATGCGTAACCTAGATCTACACATAGACCTCAATCTGCCCACAGTTAAGCAATTCATTAAGTGCGCTTCTCGCCGTTATTACGATCGTGCCCTAAACCACGCGAATCCGTTAATAGTCAAAACTGCCAACTATACCCCTTCAAAGATCTCAAAAATCCGTAGGCCTAAGGTCGCCCTAAGCGAGCCGGATGACCCCATAACTTTAGCTCAAATTCAGGATAGGGAGGCTCGCGCAGCCCTCGAGAAACAACGCCCGCGTTTCCGCCCTCGCCGGAGAGGCCCGTCGCGACGTCCCACTCAGATTCAGTCTCGTCCCCCCGTTAGTCAGTCGTTAACGGCCCGAGCCGCCACAGTCAGCAATCCGACCGTCCCCTAAAAACTCCTCTAAATCGCTTAGGCGAAGTCCGTCCCACTTTTTGTGTCCCCCGACGACGCCCTGAGCCGAGGTTCGGGCCCCAACTGGGGCGCCCTCAGCGGTGAGTCGTCACAAACAAACACGGCTGAGAGCCCTAAGCGCTCGCCGAATAGTCCGCGTAAGGGTGTCTATGGTCCTTCAGACCGCCACCTTTAAGTCCTCCTCAAAAAAAAAAAAAAAAAAATCTACTGTTGGACCGCGGTCCCCAGGCTGCTAGAAAATCTTCCTTTTTAAATGGAGGAGTCTAACACCTCGCTCCTCCATAGATTCATCAATGGACAACAATGTATGTACTTAGTACGTAGCTCCCACGTAAAGTCTATCTAATTTGTAGCAGATAAAGTTATTGTAAATCAGAAATCAGCACATAAAAAGGAAGGACTAAATTATACGCCTATTTTATAGGTACGTTGCCAAGTTGAAACATCCAGCCGAGAAAGTTTTCAAACTAAAAATCCGCTTCATTAGAGTACGCCACACTTTGAAATGATCTCTGAAACAAATGCCGCTCCCGACGTCTCATTAGAGTAATACGAAAAAAACCGCTCTACCCGCATCTTTTATAGTGTTTATTATAAAAATAATATGAAAGTCACAAGTAATAATGTACCTAGTGGGAGCATTTCAGAGTGAACAGCGCGGTACCTGGCATACAAATGGTGGTATAGGGTTGTCATTACAATGGCATTTTCGTGACTTTCGGAATATGTCGGGAATTTCCTCTATCAGGCGACGCAACGATTACTATTTTGATGAAGGAATTTCGTCGTACTTTCTATAGGTACAGATTTATAACATTTGAGAGTCATATTGACAAAGCCCTTGGTGGTTATTGAAATTAGTAGTTTTGAACATTTTTCCTAGATAAATATTTTTAAATCGGAAATTAAAATTAATGGCGTTTCTTGCCTTTTTCTCATTACCGAATAAAGATGTTCATGCTCCGTATTTCATATTTATTTCATAAACTACAAAATTAATTGTGAGTTGTACCTACCGAATTATAAGTAGGTACATAGAAAACTTTAATGTACACAGATAACGTAGTCGAGCATACAGTGTGATATTTTTTTTTATTTTTTTCTGGCAGCCCTAGCGGAGCGGAAGCTCGTTGCGGCACATCTCGCGTACTGCCTCGTCATCCACCCGCCCATATATTAACGGGTGCATACATAAAATTACGTATGTATGTGCTGACAAACGCAAGTTTCGACAGACGAGTGGTTGGTTTTTAACTTTATACAAATACACGCTTAGGTTTTGGTGCAGGGGAAATTTAGGGTATAGTTAGAAGCATGACAGGTCACCATGTACATAAATAGCCTCTAATAGCCTTTGGACTGTCCAGTACCACCAGTTCTTTGGTAGCTGTACTTGTACAGTATCGTATTAGGCTTTGTGTGCCACCACCTTCGGTTTGTTCAAGAATTAAAAGCTTATGTTATATTTTATAGTTTTATAATAAAATAGAATGCATTTTAATATTTCAAATAGGTAATATTGCCAATCTTGTATTAAACTAACATACAATTTAATACTATCCAAAAGAATTACGTTTATTTTAACAGAGGATTCTGTTAAAATAAACGTAAGGACAAAATCAGGAGCGGTCATCCACAACATTTTAAATTCAGTCATTTATCGTCGTTGTCAAGTGAAATAAGAAAGGATTTAAATCAGGACATATACATAACATAGCCAACATACAGACTCCTGTCCGAATTGAGTGGACGGTTGGATACGGCCTTTTGTCTAGCCTGAAAAGGATGGCCAGCATTGAATACATTTACTATTTTATGTGAAAATTTCAGAACATTTAAAATCAGGGACTTTTTGTCTTTACCAGCGATTTATTTTTCACTTACTTTTAAATTTCCTCGTTTTATTCGAGGCTACTGATTCCATTCATTTCATTGGATTTAATATAATGGAATTATAGTATAAGAATTGTACTTGGATAATTGGATTCGTAGGTACATAGATTTAGTTACTGTATTATTGCCGAAGATTAAACATCATCACATACAACGGGGGTCAAAATCGTCTTGAATCCCTAATCTGAAAGATTCCATCGAGGCTAAAATTAAAGACCGTCTGGTCACCCATAAGAATGTTAAAGATAAAAACGACCATTTACAACTTGACCAATTAGGTAATGTAAATTTTAACCCTTGACATTGAAAATATGTATGAGCCTTTTATGAAAAATTTCGACGGACTGTAACATGATGAATAACATTTTACCGTTGTAAATCCGGTGAGACAGTTACTGCGATCCGTCCATATTGTCGGTGCTTGCTCTTTATGCTTACAATTTGTTACATTACGTTGTTACAATATTAGCTTACAGTATCTATAGACCCGATTTTTTCCATCCATCGTTTTTTGGGATCTACTTTTGTTCGACAAAGGATTTTGAATATAGTTACTTTGGGTTTAGCACCTCTTATGAGGGTCGTAAAAAAATATTCAGCACAATTTCCATATAAATGAAAAAGATAACCAAGTTATTTTTCACAACAGTGAAAACCAGAAATAAGCAATGGTGACGTTGGTGGCTTACTTGAGTACCAAAATGCTATTTTATGGGATAAACTACTGTTTTTAGTATGGCTTAGAGTATTTTTACACGTAAAACGTCTATTTTTTCGTAACTCTATAACGGTTGTGCTCAGGCCCTGATGTTTTGTAAGATTAACTGATAATAACGTTACAATATGTAGTACTCGCTAAGTCATAATAAAACTGGTCTGAAACGTAATGATTTATTTTGTCGGTTTTATTTGCGAGAACGGATTATTTGCCAATTCTAAAATATAAAACCAAAATCTAATAACGTTACCTACATAGTCTATAGGTAAACATTTATCTGTTACCCAGTAATTAAATATTAAAGGGTGGTAAACAGGAAAGTGAAACCTCTGTTTATGCACTGAAATATGCGTCGAGAGCCGAATAAAAAAGTTCGGTTTTCGAGTATACACGATCCATCCAGCTTTGTGCATACCAAAATAGGTCTGAGTGATTGAAAGAGTGTTTGTTTATTGATTACATTGACTTTTAGAGAATAATTGAAATGTGTGTTACTTTAATAATAATTAGTCATATCAAATAATTAGATTTCTCCCCCGCGGTGTTACCCGCGTTCCCGAGGTTCTTTTCCCGGGATAAAAAGTATCCTATGCCCTTCTCCAATATAATGTAAATGTCCAATAAAATTGTTCTGAGCTGAAGACATTAAATTTTATGAGCCTTCGACATGGTCTTACGAGCCGGATATTTTTTGATTGATAATCCATAGGTACTAATATTGTCTGTCTGTTACCTCTTCACGCTTAAACCGCTGTACTGATTTAGGAACCTTGGAGAAGGACGTAGGAGATACTTTTTATCCCGAGAAAAGATATCTCGGGAACGCGGGTAAAACCGCGGGGCAGGAAAATAGCATGTTATAAGTTTTCGAAAAATATAAAAATAATACGAAACATTAAGTAGGAATATATTATTTTTTTTACAAAAATATGTCGCTTAACAAAAAAAAAACCTTAAGCGACACTTTGAAGATTTTACGTATTGGAAATATCTTGAGGTGAACTTATTCGTGTAAGCGGTAAGTGTATTGTCAATTGACCTGAGTTGACCCAAATTCAACAATGTTTTCGTAGGTGTTTGGTTTACTTTAGTGAAGATACCCGCTTTAGCTCGCGATTTTGCTGCGGGACAAAAATTAGGCTAGTTATTGTTACTCCCCTGCCCAACTACAGCTAAGAATTTAATCAAAGTCACGTCGATCCCTTGCTGCGTGAAATATTAAAGAAATGATTATGAAATAACAATTTATATTTAACTTATAGCATATTTAAAAAGATTGATGTTGACCATGGTGAGATAGTGGTCAAATACAAGCATATCAATATTTTGTTTAATGCCAACGAAGCTGTACTGCAGCTGCTTAGCAACACCACGGAGATCGCTCTATCACGCCTTTTATAATAAACCTAATTTTGTCTTGAAATCGTGATTGATAAACTGTTAAACGCTATCAAAATGAGAAACATTAAAATTGCAGCTTTTTCAGTTAGAAATATATTATAATTGAGAAGTGGATAGCCGGAAAAGTAGGTTGCTTGATATAGAAGTGAGCTGAATAATAATTCTGTTATTTGTATTCAGACAAAACGTTTGGTTAGTACAGAAAATAATTTAATTTCTACATTTTAGCCTTCGTCCAGTGTTTCTCTGAAATGAAATTAAAGTGCGACGAGGGCACACTACTGACTAGTCCAACTTTCAATTTGATAATCTAAATGCTTATTTTATTATTTGAGCTCACATAGACTACCATATTTATTATATTACACACGGTCATTCATTTTGCACAAGAAAGTTAGAATATTTATATAGTTATATTAATTGAAATGGCGACTACTTGCTATAGATATAATTTTTTCAAGCGCAATTGCAATTTATCGATGCCGTTTCTCTCTATCGATGAACTCTTTAATGGCATTTTGTACTGACTGCCGGGTTTTGATTTATTTTCCTTCCAAGAAGTTGTCCAAAATCTGGGAAATGTTGCAGTCCGTGGGTGCAAGGTCTGGTTAGTATGGTGGATGATGGAGAGCTTGGAAAACACGCAAATAATATCAATGAGACTAGATAAATAATAATTAGTGAATATAATAAGTCTAAGTTGCTTTAAAGAGTAATTGCTGAGTTCATTGCCGGCTCTTATCAGCAAAAGCGAAACATTAGAATCTAGATTTTCGTATGTCAAGACGCATAAAGAGTGTAGCATTAAATTAGGAAAAAAGTGAAAAGTTAAAAAAAATTGTTTGAGTTTAGGACTTCAATACAAAACTTAACTTGCCATGGTGAGTTTAAGATCAAACAAGACTCTCAACAAAAAAAATGTTTCCGTCGTAAATCCCGGCAATAAGTAGATAAATATAAGAGTTACTTAGGATCATGTCAAGGTAAACATGTTCGTAGGTTAGTTGAACAAACAAACCAACCGTAGGTAGACGACACGCTTTAGCGCTAGCCTAATCAAATTGTCGGTGCCTGAGCGAGCGTAATCAGGAACGCTATAAAGATAACTCGAGAAGTGGAGCACACATTACGCAGTATTAAGGCTGTTCATTACACCGTCTCTGGATTTGGAAATGCAATGGACGTTGCTAAAGTGATTTAATATGAACGTGATCTAACGGGTAATCGAGTGATTTAGGGGTTGGTAAACTGACCGATAGTTGAATGAGGTTCTAAATTAAATAGCAGCATTTTTTTCTATTCTAAGTTTCACATTGATGAAGATAAAGTTATTTTTATTATGATCGAGTTTATGCGTGGGAAAACGTTTGTTAGCTTTAAGAACACTATTACTATTAGAAGCTTTATTCGTTCATTGAAAAAGAAAACACCAAAAAAATACAAACAATAATTAAATGTAATACTGTAACTACCTACAAGGGCGCATTATGGCAAAAAATTAATTTCTCCTAGACAACCTTTGGATGGAAATGGTTTAGATAGTTACAACAAATATCTCTGTGACTTTTTGTAAGCCCATATCGCCTGCCTGTCCTGTTACCATATTAAACTCTAGATCCTACAAATTATTTAGTGTTGACGCAATGTGCTCTTCTTCCATTTTGTTAATAAGTTCTTAATCTCCCAAGTTAATATTAAATTGTATAATACATGCTTCTCACATTCCACAATTCCTATAGTTACTCGAATACGTGACATATAAAATACTTCTACGAAATTGTTTCCTGCTATAGAGCACCCTAATGGATCCACAATACATCAGAATGTGTGAAGTGTTTCGACGAAGCAAAGCTTTTCGTTGCAAAAGACATCGGCGTCACGATTACTCGAGAAAATAGCTCATGCTAGAGCAACGTGAGAAATTCTCTTTGACAATGCAATTGATGTTTTACAATTTAGTAAAAATGTTTTATCTCAAAAAGCAGATAACAAACCAGACAAGAAAGTCATTCAACCTTACGGTAAGTAGCCCCTGCAGGCGTTACTGGCCCTGGAAAACTTTATTACCAAGCATTGCCCAAAAAAATAATTTACTTCCGATCTCTAAAATACAAGCCCATTGAAGGGTTTGAGCAAAGCTAAAAAATGATGTAGTGGTTTATTTTTTAAGGTTTAAAATCTTTATTAATTAATCCTTTTATATTATTAACTAGCTGCCCGGACAAGTCTGTCTTGTCATTCTGTCAAAAGTTGGTAGTAAAAATTAAATAAATTGCTTTTTATAGTATTAATTAAGGAACATACAAAAAAAATATTGCCGAATTGGTCCAGCCATTCTTGAGTTATGCGCTTACCAACATTTATTTTTATTTATATAGATAGAAGATACTAAGGTTAGGTGTAGGTAGATATAAATTGAAAATGAAACGCTAAAAAAGATGAAAGAAATAATATAAGACCGAGTTATTGTAAGATATTTTTCTTCGATTTAGAGATGCTTTGTGAGTCTCAGACAACCTTTTCACGGTCACTGGACGAGAGTAGCCGTGCGTGAAGCGTAATGACTGTCTACCCTAGCTACTTATAATATTTATTGCTTTAAGAATATTTAAATGATTTTATTATAAAGGTGAACGCACACTTATCCAAGCCGAACGCATCGACCGCGCCGATCAAAACGAAAACCTTCAAAATTCTTCCGGTGATTCGTCCGATTCGGCACGGATAAGTGTGCGAGGATTCTTAGAATTCCATATAAATAATTGTAAAATTAGTTTCGTTCGGTTCGTTCGACGCGTTCGGCTCGGATAAGTGTGCGTTCACTTTAATATGGACTTATCTTTGAAAAGATCAAATAATCCCATCCAGCTTTGTCAGTGCTCTGTAACAGTGTTTAATAACAAATTACGTTTCAGGCAATATATTTTTAACAACCTGAAATGAAATGAAGATGATGCTACATTTACAAACAATTAACTAAGTATCTTATAATTTTACACAAATTTATTACTAGTCTAGTTAACTATCATAAGAGCGCGCTTTCTCTCAAAATTATATTATCATACCAACGTTAGAGAAAGATTCAAATTTAAATTATGTACGAACCTCACAAGAATATTAGTATCTTTGGAATCAAATACAGATCCTTTGTTCTATCTTCACTATTTGGTGTTTGATAGGTAATTATTTAATTATCTACAACCACTGTATAGATAAGTCTACAAATATCATCAAACGATAGCTATTCTATCTCTTTACTATCCTGGCAGACTTTAAATGTTGTAATCTCTCAACCTTACGATATGGCGAGGGAAACAGCCGCCACATGCGTCATACTTTTGAACAGGTGCTGCTTCACAAACAGTACCTACCTGGGTTGCAAGTATGCATACCTTCAATATACCCACTAATATTACTCAACAATACACTTTTTGTTTATCAGAAAATAAGTAGTCTGGGGGCCCTAGGTTCTTGATCTATTTCTGCCCCGCGCTGTACCTACCCAAGGCGGGGAGCTCAATCCACAAACTGGGCGTCCAATTTATATCGATATATTTATTGTCAAGTACTTAAATACATTACACACGAAACACTAATGAGTGCCCCGGCTCATGACAGTTGAGGGTTGGTAATTAATTAAAATGAAAATGGCTTTTGCTGACTTTGCGCAAACATTTAATTGTTCAACTACTTAGAACTTCGTACTGTTAGCGACAAAAGTAGTTTAAGCCCCCAAAACATTTGCAAGTTACAACCAAGAGCTGTCAGAATCGTGCGCGTTTGTCGCTGTTGCGTTAAGACAATGGATAATGACTTTTAAGCTGGCAGAATTGTGACACTGTCACAGTTTATAATGTTACAGTGTAGGTACATAGTTTATTGGTTTACTCAATAACTTCTGCGCTGTGGTTCAACCCACATCCCAGACGGATTTCATATTTCCCCTGAAAAATCTGTAACCATCATTCATGAGCAGACTCAATTCAAGTTAATAAGTAACAATTAAATTTGAACCCTTTTCATTATGAATGACTGTACCTACATCGACCGTTCTCTAATCAAGTGTTATTGAAGATGGCCTCATATAAACTCGTGTCACAAATTAACATATCCGTTAAACGGTTTATACCCTTATTACTATGCAAATAGGGTTCAAGTTACTGTGTTTAGCTATGAATAATTATACCATAAATCAGTGGAGGATTAAATAAGTGTCTGATGCCGACAGATGTGTCGTATTGCAATACCGTGACTTGCCTGCCTACAGAGACGATATTAGCCATATTATATTATATCGGGCTATATTTTACGAGGTAATTTGTTAGCGTAACCCTCCAGCTGTGAAGGATGCTTTATACGAGTTATTTGATAGGAACAATACATAGGTACTTACCGACCAAGTAATGGATGCGTACTAAAATTTTACAACTTTCACACGATTGTGGACTATAAATCTGTGCCTCCTGTGAAAAGTGACCTAAATTGAGTTTTTGAGTAAGAGAAAAGAGAGTACCCTTTTTGTGATTTTTACATAGGAATGATAAGAAAAAAAAAAAGAATTTTTTTGGTCTAACTCACGTTCTTTTATCTACTATTATAGTTTCAGGGATAATTTTGTGCGAAGTGTAGAAGATATAGCTATATTTCAAGTTGTAACCTGTATTTAAGTAATTGCTGCACACATTATTTTTCGTGCTTCGTGGTATAAGTGCGATTATATTCATTTTCACATTTTATTTTTCAGTATATTTAGAGACAACTTATAGGCGCAAAATAGCTTAACTGTACTTGTATCATTTATCACGGAATTTTAGCATATGTTAGAAATAATAACAGGTACAATTCAAAGGTTTTTCATTAATATCTTTGAAACTATTATATTGAACAGAAGAATTTAAATGCACAGTGAAAGTGAATGTTTTTACCTACCAAAAAAGCACTGAAGTTTATCCTAGCCCACTTAGATCGTGAACTAGATTTTTTTAAATCTTGTTTTTGCTCTCCTGTAAAGTGTTGATTTTTGACTTGTATCACTTTTCACAGGAGGCACAGAAATAATTCTAAAATAATATTATCAGATTACAGAGACTAAAAGATTAAGCACTCGTGTTTGTACCCGATTTCGCCATACAACCCCTACTCACCAGCATGTCGGAGTTTTCAGCAGTTTCTTAGTAGACATTTAAGCTCCCTTGGAGTTTGAACTGCCATTTGTATTTGGTAGAGTTATAATATTGCATGTTTTATTTGATTGTCGAATTAATAAATTTAACTAATTAAATTTATTTTTCACTATTAATGAAATGTACTACACTTAGTGGTTTTAAAAAATATAGTAGAATGCAATAAATAACTTGATTGTCCTACTTCCTATTATTATTAAAAAAGTGAATGTTTTTTATGTTTAGATGTTTGGATATTTATTGCTCAATCACGCAAAAAACGCGGATTTTGATGAAACTTGGCACACTAATAGATCATATTCTGGAATTATTTTTATCCCGGGAAAATGTAAGATCTCTCGGGAACGCGAGTGAAACCACGGGGCAGAAAACCTGGAATACATATTTCCAAATTAGTATCCATATCGACTACAGCATCATAGATAATTAAAACAGATATGGCAAGGAGTTTATTGCCTAAGCCAGCCCACATCCAACATAATATCCGCAGTACTAAGCGAGCAATGTATCTTGCTTTACAGCTACAATCCGGCTCTTTTCAGCAATTTCTTGCAAGTTAGCCCATCCGAGGCACCATGTGTGTTATTAAATCTAGCCTTGTTATACTTTAAAGAACGTATTTTTGCTTTATCGCTTCAGTTTTACGTCTTGCGTATTTTATGTACAAAGTTTGGTGAAGTAAACCCTGAGGGAGTTTAGGGCTCATAATTTAGGATTTAGGCCATAACTTAGGTTTCACGTCGTTTAGATAGTGGAGGGAAAAAACTTTTTATTTTTAGTAAAAATATTTTGTTGATGTTTTTACTCAATAGTAAGTAGGTACCATTTTTTACATATATTAGTTACAATTTAATTATCTGATTTTTATTAGTTCCCTTCCAGACTTTCCTGGCCGTATGTGAACAAATCTTATTTGTCATGACCTATAAACATTTTACGCGGCAGAATTTTCTTCTAAATTTCAGTTACTTTTAACACACAAAGAACAACCTAGTTTCTTAGACAATAATTTAGAACATTTACATAACTGAAGAGCATAACGTGAACATGTAACTGTTTGAATATGTTACGTCAATCCACCAAAGGGACAGCCAGTTAACGCTGCACCTACCATCTAGATTCTCATTTAGAGTCTATCTTTACTTAAACTTTGCAATAGAGAGATAAATAATGTACATACAGTAAAAGTAATGTGATCTCTGGTCGGTAAGGTCACCTTAGCATGGAACTTTGTAATTTTGGTTATTTGGTTGGTTACGATGTTTTGGCGCAGTTGAATATTTGGTAAGGTATTAATTTATTTTATAATGCCTCGTCAAAGCATCAAGTGACAAGAAGCATTCGAAGTAGGTTACTTTCCAACTTTTTTCATTTGTTTATTTTTATTTATTTAGGTTTCATTAACACTTGTTTATACCTTGTTGTGTATTTAGGGTTAAAAATACGTAAGTATATACACGTACTAATCTATGGGTAACTGCTTACCATCAGGCGGGCCGTATGAATGGTTGCTATACCATAATAAAAAGTATGCTTAGTTTTTAAACTATGTTATATGCGTCCCAAATTTTTTAAAACCTTTATTTTGAGATGGTAACGTATTGGATGACCATATAAACATTAACTTTAGGAGTATTTTTCTTTGCTATACTCTATTTCATTGAATATGATTGCCATATATTATGGGCTTTGAATAAAGTAAAAAATACCTTGTATAACGAAGAAGAATGTACTGGATATGTCACTTACCATGTTATTATGATATGAACACAACCAAGGGCTAACTCAATAGCTTACCACAGTTATGATACTTGTCCAGTTAACTTACTTGAAAAAAAGAAAGTACAGGATTAAATAAAATATTAAACGGATCGATTTCTTCAAAACAAACTCATTTTTCCGTCACTAATTGACTGAGGAAATGAAGCATCACCATTTCAGCTTGGGTAATAATGCTTTCGTAGATATGTCTGTCCGGCTGTCCGTCTGTCCATCTGTTCTCCTCTGCAAGTACTACAGGTCACACTTCTCAACCAATTCTCGTGAAATTTTGTAAGTAGGTTCAATAATTATGTTTTTTTTTAAATCAGTTTTAGGATTTTTTCGAAATGGCGTAGCCATGGGTTTGAAAACGTAAAGAATGCGAAATAAGTTCAAAAATATGACAAAAGCGAGGTGTACAGCTCTTGGAACCACTATTTAAATAAACAGTGAACAAATTACTAATTCTAGTAATATTGTTACCCCTAAATATAACAAAGAGGAATCTGAATATAAATACCCTGGTTTTACCAAAAGCTGGTAATAAAATTATAAATCATTTAGACATAGTTAACAAGTACAAAACTTTAAGCTGACCCTTTAAAATAAACACATAATATAATAATAGCTTTAGTAAGCACGTATCATGAACTCATGCCCTGGGGACGATACGTGACCACGACTTA
Source organism: Ochropacha duplaris (assembly GCA_951361185.1). NCBI lineage: Eukaryota > Metazoa > Arthropoda > Insecta > Lepidoptera > Drepanidae > Ochropacha > Ochropacha duplaris. The sequence goes on along the minus strand of OX592707.1, from coordinate 7,977,891 downwards.
GCCGAGTCGTGATCACTCTAGTGTTGCTGCACCTTTTGTGCTCATGAAACTGTAAATACCGACCATAGACTTATAAATAATCTGGACTGAGTTTCCTTTAGACTAGTGAGTGCAGCAGGCTAGTAAGTCGACCTCAAAAAGCTGGTCAACCTTCTTGCAACGTATAAAACATCGTTTGTCAACCATCAGTCATTCAAATACGAAACGCAAATAACTTCTTGATTAACTATTTCAAATGCAATATAAATATTTTTTCCTTTTGTATTTTATGTAACTGAATGAAAAATAATAAATAAATACTTTTACGTTTTTGTTTTCTTTATTTATCTAAAGTTTGGTCTAATTTTTAGTCGAGGCTACCATCATAAGTTAAACGTTATCATCCATCAGTTTGAACTAAAAACTAATAAAAAGGCAGACTTTCATTTTAAACTGAACTTGTACAAATATTTTTCGTTTAATATCGGTTGTGTTACAACATCGTGATGTCGGTAAAACTCAACAGCAATGTATTTTCCATTTTACAAATTCGAAAAAGTATTTAAATGCAAAATGGAAATCAGCCACATCTCTGTTGGTTGTCATTTCACGTCGAGTCGTCAGCAGTGACAATAGGGGTTAGCGTCACATGTGCCAGTACTGTTTACTCACAAATAGTAAAATATACTCCGTCCAGACTTTATAACACGTTTATATTCTATGCAGCGAAGCGAGAAGTGGGTTAGGAATGAATTTAACCTTTTGAAATTGAAGTTACTAAGAGGGTAAATATGCCAGCATAATAAAAAAGAGTATCACAGTGTAAGAACAACAAATCTACATCAACATTTTTATACCACTTAAGCGGCAAACTGCTGCCTGAGTAAGCGGCCGGTAAGCGATTACCGCAGCCTATAGATAGACACTTGAAATCACTAACACGTTGGCAGCCTAAAAACCGTACCGTAACTTCCATGTTTAATTTAGTTTCAGTCAGTATGTTTGTTTGCGTTAATCTTGGACGAATAAACCATCTAAGGTGTTAATCTCAGGATGTACCAATTTTTCCTCTTATTGCGAAAAGTTATAAGATTAAACAATGCTACGACCAAAAAAGCGGTGCAATAAAAATGAACGTGGCGCCGTCAAAACTGCACAAAAGACTATATACCAATATTGTGTAATTAAATTTGAATTTTTCCTCTACTCATTAACAGATACAACAGTGAATGTCCAATTTATTTTCGTAGTTTCAAAAGCCTTTATTGCGTTGTATACATAAGCTTACTACCGGTTATCACAAAGCGGGCCTGATAACGGTGGCATGAACAAAGCCGTTTGTAAATCACGGTGTAACGGCTCGTTTATAAATAGGTCTTATGCGTACAACCGGCGAGTGGACCATCAATCGTGGAGCGATCTAACTGATAACTCGTATGTGAGTTGGTTCCATCAAGCTTAGATTTCGATGATGCGCGTCATGCGCGTACCCCTGGTGTAGCAAGTGTGCAGACGGTAAGTGGATACCGTCGCCTATGAGATATTAGCAACACCAGCGCATTGCCAATGTGTTGTACACCTTATTACAATGCCTTAAAGGCACCTGACTCTCAGATGCTTGGGGACAGATTTTCAACTTGAGGGTAGCGTTTCGCATCAGATCAGGACGTCGGCATCGGGCCGTATGCTTGCGTTAACTTTTGGCTGCGATACAAAAATAATTCTTATATAGAACACTACAAGACCGTTTGGTGACACATTAGCGACCTTTCCATTGTAATCCAAGTGTTTTTGAAAACCAGCTCTAAATGGAAATCTGTATTTATACCAAATTTCATCTAAATCGGTTCAGCGGTTTAAGCGCGAAGAGGTAACAGACAGACAGACCGACAGACAGACACACTTTCGCATTCGTATGGATTGTGAAATGCGATATAATAAGTTAGTTGGCCTCAATAACTAAGATGAATTCAATATAATTAGATGAATTTAATATAATTTTATAGTTTAACTCTCTGAACAATTAATTGAACAAGTTGAGTTAGTTGGACTTCTGGGGCTATTACGGTTAGACGATTGTGCTCATGTGACTCACTTACAGCGTATTTATGTGAGCACTTCAACGATTTATGTCGTAGCTTTATGAAGCATTGTTTGAAACTTCACTTAAATTAAGATTGAGTTAGGTACTGAAAGAAGAACTCTTTACCTAGTTGATACTTATTTTTATTTGATAATTAATTTAGAGTCCATTCATATTAGTGACACTCGGTATCATTACTTATGTTCCATTATTATCTATCTCTCACTCTCTCTCTCTCTCTCTCTCTTCTTCTCCTTACTTATCACACGCTTGGTGGGGTCAGCGCAGTACTCACACCTTTCATACGCATATTCTTCACGCAGTCCATCCATACCTTCTTCGGCCTTCCTCTACCTCTATATCCATCCATACATATCTCTCTTTCTCTCTATCTCCATCACTCTTTATTTTTTCTCTCACACGTGACACTCTGGCGATAGGGTAGCTGTAGATAGCGTTTTAACAAAATAATTGAAAAGTTTATTCAGTACAAAACAATTTACAACAATTACCGTAATATAAATTTAAATCATAAATGTTACAGGAACTGATTATCAGTTCCTGTACTATTTCTGTAGTCTCTTATTCTACATTTTCGTACAGTTAAAACTCAAAAAGGGTTTAACTTTATTGCTCTACTGTAGATATACGAGTATAAGCAATCATTGTACATACAAACTGTACGTAGGTTTATCTACATTTTGCCCCGAGCACGTAGGTATGCTACATCGTTCCGTCTCCATCATGCGGTCTGTCGACACTACATTTGCAGACCGCAATGTATCGGAACAATGGCGATCCATCAGCGAGCAGTGAACCGGACCCGATGCGAAGACAAATAGTCGTGTAATGTCGTTAACAATGCCCTAGGCAGTGAAAGTACGAGTGGGACAGTGCACTACCAGTACGAGGAACAGCAATACAATATTAATTTCTATAGGTACCTACTATAATAAAGATGCAAGGTTTGTTTTTTTTGTTTGTGTTGTAGAGGTTCCCCCGTTATTGGAACTATTGAAACGATTTTAAAAATTTGGACAAAGAATTAGATATCTTCATTACATAGGCTATATTTAATTTTAATTCCCTTGTGAGCGCAGGTGATTCCACGGGGCGAAAGATAGTATTTTATAAATTTACTAACTGTCCCCCGCGATTTCAGCTGCGTTCCCGTGGAATCCGCATTCCTGGGGGATCTAGCGGAATGAAATATACCTACCGACCTATTCTCAGACCTAACGAAGATACACAAAAAAATCATAAAAATCTGTCAAGCCGTTTCGGAGGAGTTCGGTTACTAACACTGTGACACGAGAATTTTATATGATAGAAGATGACATGCTATATTTGATAACATTGTAATAATTGTACTGTTAAGAATCTATTATGAATTTATTGCCAGAAGTTGTATCTGGAATTCGTTTTAAAATTAATTAATCGAGGCCTCGGGTGACCGGCGGGCGGGGGAGCTTTTTCCGCCAACGCATCAGCTTGGCCATATAGGAAACGGTGCCAGCCTGCTGAGAACCTTGCCGATCAGCAGCAGCGACAGCCTCGAAGAAGATTTTTATATATTATAGTTGTACATTTGTTTGTATATTTTGTATTTTTTTTTGTAAATAAAAAAAAACTTGAGAGTTGTCAAGGGACACCCGGATGGAACGAAGTTATTTAAGTTATATAAGTCGAGAGAGTATATATATAATAAATATATATAAAAAAAAAACTATTTATATATATATAAATAGAAATGAAAATATCTGGCTTGCTTTCTATAAGAGAGAGAGAGAGAGAGAGAGAGAGACAGACAGAGAAACATGCGTACACCGCACAGCGGTCGGTGACTTTTGTCACCGACACAAAAAATCATCATTTTCGTGAGATTTTTTTTCGTCTAGCCCCCGCGCATTCACATTGTTGTAGATTATTTTTAAATAATTATTATAACTTTTTAAATCTAGACAGTCGAATTATTTACACAAAGCAGATAACTTAAGATAAAATGAAGCTCAAGATTCGAATTAATCTAAATCGGATGACTGTTTAGGAAAACATACAAACATTTATTTTTATTTATACCATTTCATCAAATGCATATTTTCAATTAACTTTGGACAAATAACTTCAGTTCCAAACTCAGGATTGTGAATACGAAAACAAAACAGTTTAGTCATTACGAAAACATCGCTCCCACAGACTGACAAAGCCTCGGGAGATATTTTCAACATCAAAACCAAAGTAATTCATTTCTTATTCATCGCTTATTCCGGTTTTACAGGCTTTGGTACCGCTACTTGTGGCTAAAAACGCCTTGTTTTTCGGTAATAAATACATTGTTGCTCAATTACTATGAGTTGTTCGTTGGCGATATAAAATATTTATTCTTCAAAATTAGTCGAGGCCTCGGAACACAGATTTTTCCGCCAACGCATCTGCCTGGCCACAGTCGCCTGGCCAGCCACTCTGCCAGCCTGCCGGCAGGCTGCTTACTTAAATATTAAATAAATTATGCAAAAAGTTTGTTAGTATTAAACGTTATTATAATCGACGGTGTTGTATTTGGTTTTGAATAAGAACCCAATCTGGGTACCTATAGGTCTTCCCATTCTTCTGTTTTCATCATCCATTTTCGTCCTGTTAAAATAACTGGACCAGTTTAGTTTGATTAAGGCAATATTTTTATTATTCCTCCATTGTCTACCACCTTTACCTTATTCCAAATCACGGCAGACGCTTCATTACCTACTTTTTGTCTAGTTTTATTCAGGTCACTGATCTAAGCGCGCCCCGAAAATAAGCAGTCATTTGTGAATCCTGTTGTCTTCACCAAAGGTTTTTCTGAGTTATGTTGCGTAAATCCGCTTAGTTAGATGAAGAAAATCAGTAACAAATATTAAGTATATTCCCTCTTATAAATATATACTTTTATCTCAAAGGTAATATTCATAAAAATACGTTTATTTTCGTTTGTAGTTTATTCAGTGATATAATCTTCATATATAAAATTCCAGTGTCACGATGTTGGTCCGCGAAGAACTCCAAAACGACTTAACTCTTGATAAAACTTGGCACACAAATAGATTATATCTTGGAATAAGACATAGGTTACTTTTTATCCCAGAAAAAAAGGTACCACAGGAACGCGGGTTAAACCGCGGGGGACAGCTAGTATTTTTATAAAATCTACAGAATTTTGTGTGTATTGAAATATATTTAAATTTAAATTGAATGCTACGTTGATATTTACACTGATTATTTTAATTAAATTTCTATCCGCATTGTATCACGCAGAACCTTTAAATCTGAAAAAAATCCACCTTTACCGACCTTAAACATTCTCCAAGCTAATTCCCCTAAATTGGTTTCGTATCAAAGCACTTTCCTTCAAAATATCAAACCGTATTTTGACCGTCAAAAACGAGTTTCGGGTGATGAGATTTATATTAAACATCGTCCCTGAAACTTAGCCGGGAGAATATATAGAATTCTTTATGGCAACATTCCTTTTGACCCAGAGCAGGTCAAGCGTGTGTCATGATTTTTATGTTTATCGTATGATTTTAGAGCTACTTTATCTTAAAATAATAATTTATTGATTAAATTAAATAAAAGTATCAATTTCAAAAATGGCAACACCGTCATTAAAAGTATTCCATAAAGTAGTGATGAAAAAAGAAGGAAAGATGGCGATGGAAGGGGGAGCGTTTTAGCGAATGGATAGCAGAGCCGTAGCTCGGCATTCTAACTCCGGCAGCTGAAGTTAACAATAGTAGGGTGGAACCTCTGCCCAAACTACATTCTTCACATTAGTTTGTTAGATCTTCATTTACTCAACATATCAGAAGTGTTCGTAATCTACTCCCACATCAAGAATTATTTCATGTAAGTTTCACTACCCTCCTTATTTTTAAATATAAATGTGTTAGAATGTTAATTGAAGTTCAATGTAGACTATTCCACTCAAATTGATGAACGATATATTGATATTTTACAAATTGCGTTAGATTCTTTTACATCGTCGATAATATCAAGAACTTGCAAATATAGTTACGACCAAAGTTAAAAGGTACCGCCATATGCTTGGAAATAAACCGCGTTGCTATGTGGTGTCAATCGTTATTTTCGCTTATAATTATTTCAATATTGTATAATCTTAATACTGTCGTTTAACAATATGCTGAAATTATTTTTTTATTCAAAATAATTAAAAAAAAAAAAAAGCAGCAACGTAATGGTGGGTGGAATAATGTATTGTTTAGTGAACCCTTTCACGAGGAGAATTAGAGAATTAATTATCTTAAATAGTACAACCATTTTATTCGCTGGTTCGAATCCTGTGAAAAATACAAAAGTGATGAAGAAAAACTTCCTAGAACGTTACATGGTTGAAACGGTTCTAATAAGTGATTCCTTGTTTTTGTTAGCAAAATTTGCCATTTATAACTAATCATAACTTTTATTTTAAACATGTGGCATTTAGTGAGTGAGTTTAGTGTTGAATAATTTTATTTGTTCAACACATTGGAAATGGTTTTTTTTATTTAATTCCACATACAAATGGGCAATTTCATACTTAAACCCAATATTTGGCAACTGAAATAATTTTTAAGCTTTTATCATCATTTTAATATCTTGCTAGTGATATTTTTTTTTATTTTGTACTATCTTGTTGACGTGAGAGCGCGTCTGGTGGTTTCGCACACGTGAGCGAGCGTGGTGCTGTTGTAGACGTGAGTTGTGCAGCTAGATTAACTTGTTTAGTGTGAAAGCTCGTAGTAAAATTAACCATGTGTAGCAATAGCCTGTGTGGCAATAGCCTGTGTGGCGCAATAGCTTGTGTGGCGCAATAGCCTGTGTGGCGCAATAGCCTGTGTGGCGCAATAGCCTGTGTGGCGCAATAGCCTGTGTGGCGCAATAGCCTGTGTGGCGCAATAGCCTGTGTGGCGCAATAGCCTGTGTGGCGCAATAGCCTGTGTGGCGCAATAGCCTGTGTGGCGTAATAGCCTGTGTGGCGCAATAGCCTGTGTGGCGTAATAGCCTGTGTGGCGCAATAGCCTGTGTGGCGCAATAGCCTGTGTGGCGCAATAGCCTGTGTGGCGCAATAGCCTGTGTGGCGCAATAGCCTGTGTGGCGCAATAGCCTGTGTGGCGCAATAGCCTGTGTGGCGCAATAGCCTGTGTGGCGCAATAGCCTGTGTGGCGCAATAGCCTGTGTGGCAATAGCTTTTGTGTTGTCTATCCTGTATGGTAATAGCCTGTGTGGTAATCAGATTTGTGTTATTCGATAAATGTGGTCGCTCTGCGTTAATGTGGTTTTGTTGAGAATCGCTAGACGTGAGAGTACTTATCGTGGTTCGTAAATGTGAGTTAATGTGGTTCTGCTGAGAATCTGTAGACGCGAGAGCACGTCTCGTGTTTCTTTTTACAAGCTTTATATTAGCTTGCAATGTATGTATGTTTTTCCGGGGTGAATCTTGCAACTCAATTTTGAAGCAGATATCTTTAACCGATTGAGCTGAAATTTTGTATACACGTTTAGTTTAGATGACAATGCATGGTTAGCTTGTGACATCATTCTAAATCCAACATGGCGGAACACCTAAGATAGCGGACTATTATTTTTTTAATGCAATACTACAAAATGGGTATCAAATAAAGAGCTTTACTTAAATGATTTGGTAATCAAGTATGCGAGTTCACAAAAAGAAATAAAAGAGCATATATTGGCTGCGACTCAATTATTAGATCTGTGTAAATATAATGAGGATAGATTTGAGTCACTCTCTAATAACCATACTTGTAGCTGTAGTACACATTACTACCTACTGAGGAATCTTTGCCATTGTTGAAGTATGCTCTTTCTCAATTGAATATAAAACAGTAGTTATTACGGATAAAATAGATACCTATTCATTTTGGTTCAATTCTAAATAACCATTCCAAACAACCAGTGGTTAATTATTGTATGCCAGGTGCTTCATTCATACAGATTGTTATAATTATTCAAATGAAATTGGACAAGTAGGTATACCAATATTTTTATATTAGTTGGTCAAGGCATAAATACACATAGGAAAGACCTAGTTAATAGTTTATGAGTCCCTAAAAAAAAAAAAAAAAAATTGGGGGTAATGAAAGTTATATTGTGTGCTTTCCCCGCGTCAGTTGACTATACTGACAAACAATATAGTTATATTATGTATTTAAATAACACATTAATAAGTTGACCTGTCTTAATGCCAGTTTTATATCTTTCGACACTAATAAGTTTGTTAGTGGAATTAAATCCCTAAAAATGACGGTGATGCGAGTTTAACATTTTTTATCCATCCCAAAAGTGCGCAACGCCGCTAAAGAAGATTTTTTTTAACTTGATGGCTACATTGATAGCATATCATATTGATATGGTTATAGTGAGTATAACAAACAGTAGGTGAAGTGACCCAGCCTATTATTTAGTCATACTAATAATATTATTGTGGTTAATTATTTAAATATATAGTTTTGACAATAGAGAAGCCTATAGGCAGAATATCACCTTATTGCATCAGAATATAAATCGCTTCTCTGGCAAAATATATGATGTTGAACTTGTTGAACAAAATGAAAGCACAGTATAATATATCTTTATACTGTGATGAAAGTTGATGTTTTATGTTTTACTGAAACGTGGTTAAAGCCTGACACTATAGTTTTCAATGTAAATAATTTACGGTTGCCAGTGCCTACCACAGGGTGTCTACCATGAGCAGTGGATCTATTATTTTAAAACATTGTGTTTGTTCGAAGGTATTTGAATTTGTTTGAGGTCAATAGCAATCCTCATCACCCGAATTCAGGCTAGCTAAAGTCGAAAAAGGTCTTTCTCGGGAACTGTGTTCGTTTCTGCAATGGGATCCCACGTGGGGTGACTGGAATGTTTTGTTTTGTATTTGGGAAATGTTTCTTATATATTTTTGAAATTGCGAATGAATAAAAAAAAAAAAAAGAACGTGGAGTCAATTGTAAACGTTCATTGGTGCCATGCCGGACCCTAGACTGATTGAGTGAGTTTTGATTTTTAATAAAAATAAATGTAATAATGATGATAGGTATAATCACAAACTGTGAAGAAATTGATTGTAATTTGAGATTAAGATTAGAATGAGCGACACGCATGAATAATGAAGTAAGAGATAATGTATTATTTGTTATACATTCAGTTTTAGTATAGACTTATAATTATAAGTATGAGGTAAAATCTTCGATCCACAATAGCTATAGATTTAGGGTCGGCACAAAAATATACGTCTCGGTAAATAAACTTTTCAAGTGCGCTCTTATTTTGTTTAGTTTGCTTGAACACAGCCAATATAAACACGTCTCACAATGCCGCAGTGTGTATTCAAAAGTTGCAAAAATAATGCTCGAAAAAGCAATTTAACGGCCGGGGTATCTTACTTTCGGTAAGAACATAAAGAATAAGATATATTTTAAGCTTTAAACTAACAAATAATATACAATTTTGAACAAAATTACATATTTTATACCACGCTACCAACGCTACAAATGATTGGCCAAACTCGCCAACACACGCACAAACTTCGAAGAAGAAAAAAATAAACGAAACAAAACGATGTAGCTCTCAAGGCAACATAACGGGAAAACATACTTTATTTGTTGCTCTTTAAGGTTGATTTCACACTAAATGTTCTTTAACTTATGTCTTTTTCTATTAAGTGACAGGAGTAGTTTATTGCTTTGCTCGTTTTATGTGACTAATGATCGAAAGTATTAGAGAATATTTTGAAGATTTGTGACTTTAATACATGGTTGTAATTAGGTTGAACTTAAAACTGTTTTAAAACATTTCTCTCCCTTTGTTATTAAACAAATGTAGCTGTAAAAGTATACTCACGCGGATAGCATTTAGCTTGGATTTTGTACGTGACTCGATATCTATGGCTATACCTATATCTATGGGTAAAATTATGTGTGCCTGTACCAGCAAGGTATATTGAATGTTTTTGAAATGATAAAGTCAATTGTTGTGCGGAAACTTGATCCTCGCACATGATTCAACCTTGACACTGATTACAGCAAACATTTATTACTATTAATTATTTGTATTGCTCATTCTAATCCATTGATTAGTACATGTCTCCACCTTGGTTTCTCACTTTGATTTGTTTGATAGTTCATTTCAAAAAGATCTTTATCTTCTCTAAGGTGGTATGTTGGTTTCTGTAAACGGCACAAAGCTGTTCCTGAGCTCTGCTGTCTAAACACGACTCCAGATCGAATTTTATCATTATTACATAGAAGTCTTTCCGTAAATTAAAACCAACGAAGTCTGTTCTTGCCACAATTCTGATCTTGTTATTTCCTGATTGTTGAGGTATAGGTATAAACCTATAAAGTTCGATTCGATTCTGGCTCACGAGAGGGACCCTGATATCAAAAAGACAGTAGGTACTGTTCTGAAGTCGTTGTTTACACTGTTAATAGCTGATAGATGTTTCTGAGATTGTTTTGTATGTCATCTATAGGCAGTGCTAAATGTTTAACAATAGTACTTAGCTCTCTTTTTAGTTGTTCAGGAGACAATAAATGAGGTTTGAATCGACCATGATAGAGGTCAATGATGGTATCTGCTAGCATCTTCTGTGTACTCTTTAGGTTTTGTAGCATATTGTTTGCTGTTAATGTAAACAGATCCATGTCGAAGTTTTATTGAAGTTCCTGTTTAAAACATTTGTTGTAGCATCTAAATTCATCAAATGCTGATTGTTAAGCTTTGTTTGCTTATCGATTAACCTTTCAGTTATTTTTAAGACATTGTATTCTGATCTATAATAGATGTATGATTAGTTCGAAGCAGTTCGACATCCATTTCATACGGTTCCGCAAAACTCTGATCAAATAAACCGAACAGGCGGTTGGCGACGTAACCAACACCGTCGATAAGGCCCCGGTGAGGTCGCCGGAGGAGCCGTCGGAATGTTGACTTTGCAACATATTATGATCGTAGTAGTCGAGCTCTGAACAGCCATGACGTAACTGAAACCATAGGACTTCGCATTGAATATTTTGTTCATCTAGATGCTTTATATACTTAGTCTTATTCAATGCAGCTATGCCTTGCTTGGAGTTCATGTTGTAATATGCAAGTATTTTCCAGTTATCTTTTATCAGTCCCATGCTGTAAATTTTATCAAAGTACATCACTTGACTATCTTTGAACTCTGACATATTATTCAAACATGATGCATTTGAAACTATTTTCAAAAGAGCAACGCCATCATAGCGGATTTAAATGAGTAACGCCGTTTTGGCTCAGTGCACTGATTTGATTGCGTTTGTTGATGATTTTCTCACCCTGTAGGTAAAATAGATCGTTGATTAATAGGACGTTTTATGAAGCCATTCTTTGATTTAAGAGTGACTACTCTGACGTAGCCATGCTACTACGATTTAAAATACTGAATCTTGTAATCAGCGTTTCTATAATGTCGTTTCTTTCTTGATTTGTGACGACATTAACTGCCTTCGATTTTTTTTTCGTCTCTTGATTTGTGAAATATTCTGGTTACTCAGTATCAAAGTTAATGTTAAATCTTGAGAGCCAAATGGGCCTATTCCACCACAGCAAATGATCTTGAAGCTGTGTTGCCGATGTACCTCTGCTGGCACAGTGAGCGAGATTTTCGTTTGACTTCACATATCGCCATGATTCTGATGTTATAACTTATTTGATCTGATTTAGTTCCAGTGCCAGTGATTCGCCTACTTACAGAGTCAGATTATTAAAATATATTTTTATGCAGACCGAATGTCATGATTATGATTCGATAAAATTGTATCTTTTTATTATATTTATTATTAATAATAATTGAAACAAAGTTTTTAAAATATTCTTAAGTACTTATATCTTATTGCATTTCATTTACCCCAGTTTTTGTGTTGTTTGATCGTACGCCGGAGGCTGTACGATGGCGGATGGCCGAATGTCATGATTTTTATGTTTATCGTATGATTTTAGAGCTACTTTATCTTAAAATAATAATTTATTGATTAAATTAAATAAAAGTATCAATTTCAAAAATGGCAACACCGTCATTAAAAGTATTCCATAAAGTAGTGATGAAAAAAGAAGGAAAGATGGCGATGGAAGGGGGAGCGTTTTAGCGAATGGATAGCAGAGCCGTAGCTCGGCATTCTAACTCCGGCAGCTGAAGTTAACAATAGTAGGGTGGAACCTCTGCCCAAACTACATTCTTCACATTAGTTTGTTAGATCTTCATTTACTCAACACGTGTGTCGAATCATAAGGAGAAATAAATTCCGCGGATCTGATTTTCTTGATGGCGCTCAATCCATCTGGGATGCACGGTAATCAACTGTTGTATTTTTATGAATAATTATATTATTGTACGTACCTTATTAGGGTTCCGTACCCAAAGGGTAAAAACGGGACCCTATTACTAAGACTTCGCTGTCTGTCCGTCCGTCCGTCCGTCTATCCGTCCGTCTGTCTGTCACCAGGCTGTATCTCAAGAACCACGATAGCTAGACAGTTGAAATTTTCACAGAAGATGTATCTATTGCCGCTAATAACAAATACTAAAAACAGAATAAAATAAATATTTAAGGGGGGCTCCCATACAACAAACGTGATTTTTTTGCCATTTTTACGGAACCCTTCGTGCGCGAGTCCGACTCGCACTTGGCCGGACTTTGTACCCCTATTTACGAAAATTACGCGGACGGAGGAGTATGAAATTTGGCATAGTTGAAGTTTATATGGAGAAGGAGTGCAGAAAGCTAATATTTTTATAAAATATGCTTTAGAAATAAATTAAATTAATAAAAAAAAACACACACACACACACACTCCCATGTGTTTGAGACACACACACATATCATTATCCTCCTCTTCTTGTGTAAACCGATAAAGTTTTAAAAAAACTATTGACCACATTTCTTACAACGTCGATTTAGTTATCGAATCACAAATTGTATCATTCCCAAATTATACATTGTTTGAAATGTTAAATTGAGCACATGAATTTAATACCGAAATACAGAGCAAACAGATATAATACATGTTCATAACATATTTGTTCTATCTCTATTTAATCAAATCTATATAATTTCCATATCTCGTACACATTATTTCGAAATAGTATCACGTAAATAGAATATTCGTATCCAAATCCAACATCAAAACAAACAGCAGCTTCAAACGGAATCCTAAAAAGGTCTCATGAATCTTTCAAACCACTTTGGCAACTATCTCAGCTGCCCTTTTCACATGTTGTTCGTAGATCAATCGTGAAGTTGTCAACAATAGGATTTAACCGTGACGATAGCTCTCAGTCGTGCCCTTTAAAGGGCCTTTTCGCGACACGTTAAGTGAATTGCTTTTTATCCCATCTAAAGGTAAAAAGCAATAAATAAGTGAGAAATGAAGTGGTTATGATCCATTTTCCACCTTTGGTTTTTACGTATGATATAGATGGCGACTATTTAAACAAAGTCTGGTAAGTGATCATCGCTGTCTACGGTGATTCTAAAACCAGGGAATTCACTGATATGTTTACCTCTGTAAATAGCCAATTTGAAGTACCTACCATTTGTAAAATTGGCTATATGACATTTTAATGATAGTTTATCGTTAAACTATCACAATGACAAAGGCATGTTTATCAAAAATGTTTTTAAGACATTTACCTACTAGGTAAAATTTTTAAGGCGATGGTCGTGGGTTCGAATCCTACAATGAGCTTGAGCTTTCGGTGAAGAAAACATCGTGAGGAAACCATAGCACGGTGGTAGGGTAGGTACTTTGTAGTACCCGACTGCATGGCTGGCTACCACCCTCAAGTTGAAAATCTGTCGCCATGCACCTATCGGTGTGTTCCGACAGTTGCAATTGAGAGCTAATTCCCATCTAGGCTTTGTGTGCTTACCACCTTCGGCCACATCATCACTTACCATAGTGAGATTGTAGTCAAACACAAGCCTATACAGAATAAAAAAGGTGGATATTTTAAAATGTCATATTTTCAAACTCTATGGCTCTCCCAGACATAATAAACAAGGCTCTATGGGTATGTCAAGCTGAACAACTTTAACTATGATAATCAACTCTGAATTCATGAATATACTGTCTCAAAATATGCATATTACCTGTTATTATTGCCTATTATATACCTAAATATATTAGATACCTACGTTACCAAAGGAACCCATAGGTATTTTCTTTTAGTGAATAGTTATTCTGCTATTTGGGGCGGAGTCAAATCAAGCAAATTAAAGGTCATAGTAATAATCGGTCCAGCCGTTCTTGAGTTATGAATGATGTAACTATCCCGACTTTGTTTTATTTACATTATAAGTAGGTACAGAATTATTCAAAAACAAAGTACTTTTGAAGTTATACCTAACAAAGCACAAACTCCACTCGACAAAATAGCTTATTCTATAGATTTATCATAAAAACGATGTATTATTCCAAGAACAAAACCCTAAAAAAGTTTTTCATGTGCGATACTACAGTTTATTACTTCCCGACAAGTGTTCATAAAAGGTACATTAGGGAGAATAAATAAAGCTGTTCTTTTGTATTTCTCTTTTTACAAACATTCTCTTTGTGTTTTGTGTTGAGGAGATAGTAGAAAAATATGTCGCTAGGTGAAGAATTAAACTTAATGTATGAAAAAGATTAGTTTAATAACTTGAACGTTATGGAATTCTATTTTTAACACGATAATCATTACGACATGAAAGATTTTCATCTTTTTAATTTTTAGATGATGAAACAAACACTGCCGCTAAAATGCCAGCTAAAATATTTGAAAAGTTTTTTATACCTACAATCAAATAATCAGAACTAAAATTTAATTCACATTTTAGTATTTTTCCTATAAGAGATCTTATGAAAACTACCAAATTAATGAAATCGGGTTAAGTATATGGAATTCAGTCCAGTGCCCACACATAATGCCAAATAAAACTATAATTCCCTACGTATCCACAAGCCAGCAGAAAATAAAATTCAAACTTCATCCAACCTCCTTTAACTTTACTTCAAGGCAAAGAATGGGGTCTGTGAAGAATGACTTCAAGATAGCTCACTTAATGGACGCACCCTTCAACAATGGGAGACAAGACAACGAAGCGGGTATAACGTTACAGCGAGTGCACACGGCTGCGGCTGGGGCACGTGGAGACACCGTAGGATAGTTGGAAACACTTTAACATGGATTGCCAGTTTCCATTACCCTTTATTGCAAGGGTTTTGTCACGGGTTGCTTTTATTTTTGGGCTGGGTTTTATAAGGTATTTCTTAAATATTTTTTGTGAGTAGGTAATGTTTTATACTCGTAAGGGGCAAAGAGATGACGTTGTTTTTTAAACGTGGAATGTATAGATAGAAATTCATAGTAAATTCAACTTTATGGGTACAGAATCATCTTTTATTTAACATCGATGTAAGACTGTACCTTTGAAAGGAACCGCAACTCCAAAGATTGAAATTAAGGCTATCTATAGACATAACTGAAACACGTTCTGTAAGCATTTTGACTGGAAATTTAATTAATTTTCTCAACTAATTAATTATTGTATTCGCTGCTTGCAAAAACTTGAGAAAATGATACGTCAAAACAATAAAGCTTTGCTCTCCGTTTCCTCAATTGTTCTTATTGTTAGAATTACATAATTATTTTGCTAAATGTGCTTTGTGGTTGTAGATTAGCAATTTTTGGAAAAATCAGATTAAATAATTTTTCACTCCTCTTGCTCAAAAAGACCGTCATTGTAGCGTACCAGAGCGGTGAAAAAATAGCAATTCATCCTCTAGGGGAAAAAGTATTTTATTTTTATTTTTGTGTGTCAAATGACAATGAGCCTACAAAAACGAAAAAGTCTTTAGTCATAAGTAGAATAATCATGAATAAAGACTCGACTTATTACTGTTTCATAAAAAAAGAACTTCATTTTAATTTTGAAAATCTCTGGTAGAATGCATGCAATGTGTTGCGGCTACAGAAGAAACAAAAAAAAAGAAATTATAAACTACATATTTCATATTGTATTGGATTGTTTTATTTTTTCGCAATCGTAGTGAAAAGTTTAGTGTAACACACGGCGCTAAAACCCATTAAAACTCGGTTTCTATTTAGTCCCTCGCTAAAGCTCGGGAGTAAAACTACCTCGTATATAATGGGTCATTTTAGCCCCTTGTATAACAATCTACTATTATAATATTGTAGTACCTTTTAAATTTAATATCTCCATTGCTTCATTCTTAAAAAATGAAAAAGTGCATTGCAAACTTACATAGAAAAAGTGGATCTAAAACATTTACAGCTTTATCAATACTACTACTAAGTACTTCATTTTATAATACTACTAGTGGAGCCGGCAGACGTTGTCGCTCTAAAATTCAAACAAAACTTAGAACTCGATTCCAGTGCCATCTATTCGTCGAGGAACCCATTGAAATACCTACACAACAAAATTTCATCCAAATCGGTCCTTTGTTACCGTACTCCTCCGAAACGGCTGGACCGATTTTGCTGAAATTTTATATGTATATTCAGCTTATGCTGAGATAGGTGCCTTTTTGGCCTCACACAGTGTATGTATTTTGTATAATTTTGTTGTTGTTCCTATATTTGTCTCTGTGTGTAATTTGTGATGTAAATGAAACTGTCTATGTTGATGCTGTGTGAGTCCAAAATAAATGTTTATCTTATCTATCTTATCTTATTAGTAGGTTTGAGAGTATGTTGTTATTTATTTTTTATACCGCTAGATCACGGTAACGCGGAACCTACGGAAACGCGGGTGAAACCGCGGGCAACAGCTAGTAAAAAATAAATAACAACCTTTTTTGAGACCTACTAAATATACATATAAAATTTCATCAAAATCGGTCAGCCGTTTTTATATAATATATAGATGACATCAGTACCTACCTCTACCGTGAGTTTGCTCTAGTAACGTAATTGATACTCACTAGTGAGTACGGCAATCATTTAGTATGAAGTATTGTGCAGCGCCTCTAATGGACAGTTGAAGGCGATGATAGCTCAGTGGTAAGTGACGTCGGATACCGCGGCGAAGGTCGTGGGTTCGAATCCTTACAATGAGCTTGAGCTTTCGGTGAAGGAAAACATCGTGAGGAAACCAAAGCACGGTGGTAGGGTACTTAGTAGTTCTCGACTGGCTGGCTACCACCCTCAAGTTGAAAATCTGTCGCCAAGCACCTATCGGTGTGTTCCGGCAATTGCACTTGAGAGCCAGTTAGCCTTAATAAAGTGTACAACACATTAGCAATCCCCTGGTATTGCCAATGTCTATAGGCGACGGTTGTCACTTACCATCAGGTGACCCGCCTGCCTCGTTGGCACTAAGGCATCACAGTTTTTCATAAAAAAAAATGTTACGATATTCGCAGAGGTACAGTGGGTTTGAACTTCAAAAACATACCAGCATATGATAAATACACGGTTTATTAATACCTATTTATGCATCACCATTGTATATTTAGATATTTTACTATTGAAATCTTTCGCGCGGTTTCAACTGCGTCCCCGTGGAAATTATCTTTTCCCGGGATAAAAATATAGCCTACTAGTTTTCCGCCCCGCGGTTTCACCCGCGTTCCCATGGCATCTTATCTTTAACCGGGATAAAAAGTAGCCTATGTGCTATTCCAGACTATAATCTATCTCCATGCCAAATTTCATCCAGATCCATTCAGCCGTTCTGGTGTAAATGAGTAACAAACATACATCCATCCAAACTTTCACATTTATAATATTAGTAAGATAGTGGGATACCTGTCGATATTATGCTTAGGTACGTCGTACCGCAATACTTCACAAAGTAACCTTGATAATAATAATGTACTTTAGCTAAGTACTTAGCTACAAAACATGCTAATCCATTGGGGTTTAACTTCAGCTAGCAATCTATCGGTTAGTAACTTGGCGAACTGCAAAGTTTTGCCCTTTGACCACCAGCCAAGGTACGGGCGCAGTCAAGCGTACACTATTATTGATACTATGGATAGATGCAGGGACGTACGAAGTGTCGATTAACTTTATCACACAACCAGCGAGTATGTAATTATTTGTAACATAAACATATGTTATTTTGTTTACAATTTATTTACAATAAATGTACAAAATATACAAACTATAATAAATAAACATATGAGGCTGCCGCTGCTGCCGATCGGCAAAGATCCTAGCAGGCTGGCAGCTTTTCTTCTTTGGATGGCCAGGCTGATGCGTTGGCGGAAAAAGCTCTCCGCCGGCCAACGATCATCGATACCTAAATTTTTAAGTATCGATAAACGTGTGCGCTCGACTACGCCCGTACTACAATACTTTTTTATTTCGTCTATGAAAATAAAACAAGTTTTGACAGGAAGGATATTAGGCGAGGTTTTAAGGCGATGATAACTCAGTGGTAGCACCGCGCGAAGGTCGTGGGTTCAAATCCCACAATGAGCTTGAGCTTTGCTGAAACCACAGCATGGTAGTAGGGTAATTTGTAGTGCTTGACTGGCTACCACCCTCAAGTAGAAAATCTGTCGCCGAGCACCTGTTGGTGTGTTCCGGCAATTGCACTTGAGAGCTAGTTGCCTTTAAAGCATTGTAATAATGTGTACAACACATTGGCAATCCCCCTGGTGTTGCCACAGTAGTCACTTACTATCAGGTGACCCGCCTGCCTAGTTGTAACTTGTGGTAAAAAAGGGTCCAATCAATCTTGTAAAAAAAAAAAAAAAAACCGACTTCAAAACTGTAACCTATACCTACGAGTACAAACATAAACTAAAAAGTAAAGAATAATATTTTAATTTCAAAGCAAGAGCCTTAAAGGACAATCAACAAAATTATTGATATTTATATATCTATTTAATATTTATAAACAGTTATTTTTGGAGTCGGTGCCAGCCAAGAAGAAGGACAGTTTTAAACTGGACACGAAGTGTTCATACGAGAAAAAGTCTTACGACACCTCTCCTTACGGTAATGTTCCTTAGGTCTGCGCCGTCGCTCCCCTACCTTTCGAAAGTTTGTTACAAAGGCAGAATTAAACTGTCTTTCTTGGCTGGCACCGACTCCAAAAAGAACTGTTTATAAATATTAAATAGATATATAAATATCAATAATTTTGTTGATTGTCCTTTAAGGCTCTTGCTTTGAAATTAAAATATTATTCTTTACTTTTTAGTTTATGTTTGTACTCGTAGGTATAGGTTACAGTTTTGAAGTCGGTTTTTGTTTTTTATTTTTAAAAATAATTTTATTTTTCAATTTTTAAAGTTTATTCCTTATTATATGTTATCCTAGGCAAAACTAGTTTGTCCTGAAATCGGGTCTGGCCGGTAAAATATAATATATGACTAGCGGGCCCGGCAGACGTCGTCCTGCCCTGAAATTAAAACCAATCTTGGAACTCGATTCCAGCGCCACCTACCGGGTCCAATTATATTTTAAAACCGTCGAAGAACCCATTGAAGTATACACACAAAATTTCATCCAAATCCAAAAAGTCATGCTCAACATGATGTCATCATGTTTGATTCACTAAGGTTTATCAAACGAAATATATTTTTTTACGTTTTTGTTGATTTTCTCAAAAAGTGCTTAATCAATTTCGACAAAATTTAAATGGGACCACTTCTGAAGTATGATCTACCAAACAAAAAAAGAATCATCAAAATCTATTCATAATTGGCAGAGAAATCGAGTAACAAACATACAACAAAAAAAAAAAAAACATAATTGAGAACCTCCTCCTTTTTTTTGAAGTCGGTTAATAAAAGTAAACCATGTAGAACACACGTATTGCACACATCTTGTATAACGTATTGATGACACCCACACAAGCTCAAAGGTTGTCAAACGGCCTCAAAAGGTCATTCCGATGTCGGTAAAGCGGTCTAGTGCAAATCGTTTGGAAATACTCCTGATATTGTTACCTTTGTCGAGTCTCGAGAGCAATATACTTACACATTTTGCACGCTTTGATATCTGTATGTGACGATATCAAATCTTTATCGTTTCGAGAACCGACTCAAACGATAACTCGATGTTCACACATTGTTTTTATGGAATTGTTAGCGTATACCTAGGTAATATTGAACTTTAGGTACTTGTTGGAGAAATTAGGATGTAGGTTTTTTGTTTTGATTCTTTTCAAAGTTAATGTAAATCATAAATAATTATACCTAATGTCCAAGAAGTATAGATTTGTTTAAACAAAAAAAACTATCTATACTAATATTAATATTATAATTGCGAAAGTGTGTCTGTCTGTCTGTTACCTCTTGTACCTCTTCACGCTTAAACCGCTGAACCGATTAAGATGAAATTTGGTATAGAGATAGATGGAACCTTGGAGAAGGACCTAGGATAATATGTTTTTAGGAGAGAGCGGGTGAAACCGCGGGGTGGAAAAGCTAATAAAATAAAGATATTTGTATGGTAGTAATTTGGTTCTAAATAATAAATGTTACTTAAATATATCACATCCATTCACATGCTTTTATTAAATTAATCGACATTAAAAGAAAAACATTTGTATAAACTCAAATAAAACTAAATGTTTAAAGTTTTACTGCTGCGTCAATGAAACTCCTCAGAGCGGAACGCCTCGAGACACCCTGCCGAGTAAAGTGAGGCACAAGTATTTACCACTGTACAGTGTAAACGGTGCCTTCTGTAATTAGTCGGATAAGTGTGAAGTTTACGTTAACCGTCGCTGCAGGTGTAAGAACCTCATAAGGTCTTGGCATTCATTAGAGCAATGTTAATTATTCTTCGGGTTTTAAGTCCGGAAAAGACCTTCGGGGTACGAGTTAATATAGGTATTATTGTCATTAGCCATTATTTACCATACTGGGTATTTTTTTATACCAATTTTACTCGTAGGTATTATCCTGACCTCACAGACTTTGTTCTATCCAAAAAAAAAACTCCCATAGAGAGGCCATGGCAACTTTACTTTCTCTAAAAACCTTATATTACGAACCTATGAAAAAAAATGCATAATTGGTTTAGAAAGCAAAGAAAAAGTTACGAAGAAATGAAGTCACTTTTGCTGTTTGTTCGTTTAGCTATTTTAAACTACTTAACGGATTTTAATGCAGTGCTCAGCAATAGAGTGATTCAAGAGGAAGGTTTATATGTATAATACATACATATTATAGTACACAAAAGTCGAGAATTTCAATGGTTTGTAATGTGATGTCGTTCAGCGAAGCGGGCGGGAAACGGCTAGTTTGATTATAAATCTTCATTGGAAGCAAAGAGCAAACTAATAAGGATTTGTGCAGTATATTTTATGTACGTTTTGGGTGGGTATTGACGATGTGTGAATGTGCCAATAACTTTGCAAATGTATCCTCCACCGTCACCTCCCGCAGTCAGTAGCACTATTTCATAACATTGTTTCAATCAATTTCTTTTTGAAACAGCCTATTGAAATCACTTTGAGCTGTGGATAATTTGTCTTATCTCATTAACATGAGGTCCTCTTTTACTTGTTCACGTTGTAATTTAAGTCACCTAGGATTGAAATTAATTCTATGAAATAAAGTCTACGATTAATTGTTAATTCAAATTAACGATTATTGCTGGAGTTGGAGTTGGAATATAGTGATATTTTCAATCTTTTATGTATGTATATATTACTATTTTAATAGTCTTATGTTCTCTGTCCATAAAATCAGCATGCCATTGAGGGAAGCAACGGTGCCAGATTTCATGGAACGCTTCTACTGGGTAGCGATTGTGACCATTTTTATAAATATCGGGGTGTTTAGTTATATTTTCTTTATTCATTGTTGTATATATTTGATTATACTTATGTTACGCTTAGTAAATAAATAACAAGAATATCAATAAATTGATTGTTTCATGAACAAACTGATTGCAACAGAGTTACGTAATCTACGTACAGATGCATGCAATTATGCGATCGTATCTCGTTATACGCTTTTGACGTGCAATCATCTGGAGTTCATACCTCAGTTGTCTCACACAATTATCACGTTTTGATTCATGCACGTGGATGAGAATTATTATATTTTTTAAAACCAAAAATAAATATTATATTTTTGGGCTAGATTTTCACTTGTGGAGTGGATGTGGTTGTTTAAAAGTAATTTTAAACAAAAGATATTATTATGTCTCCTTTTTGTATGGAACATACATACACTAAATGAATTTACGCCTTTATTTATTGCGCCATTGCACCATTTCCCCAAGAGCTTCCAAATTTCTTTTAGAATAGTTGTTTCTGATCTGTTGTTTTTACGGAAAATAGCTTCCGAAATATGTAATGACGGCATGCTCTCTGTACCTAGATTTAATCCTGCAACGTAGTGTACAGCTATGTGTCCACAATTGCAAACCTGAGCTAACATATTAGTGGGTGATATAAAGCTGTGTACAGAAGAGACGGGTTAATCGCCGATTTTCATACTAATGAACCGTGACACCGGACACAGGCACCATTCTGTAGGGTTGGCAATTTTTGTAAAAAATATACCTACTTGTTGCCAGTTTTTTTATATCAGTAGGTGGTAAACAAGCTTACGGTCCACCTGATGATGAGCGGTTAGCGTAGTATATGGACGCTAAAATAGAGAAAAATGGAAAGCCTTGGAGGAGGCCTTTACCCGAGAAAAATAATAATAATTTAGAATCAGTAATAAGTGTATCAGAATATTTGAATAAGTTATTAGTATTTAAGATAAATGTCAATTGCGGTGCATGCAATAAATGACTTCTTTATTTATTTTATTTTTATTCTGGACGCTTGCAACACCAGAGGCGTCACGAGCGCGTTGCCGACTTAGTTGCCAATCTTGCGTAAACCTTCTTACTCCTCTTTTGAAGAACCCGATGCTGTAGTCTCTAGGGAAATCATCTACAGCTATAGGGCTAGTAAAGATGTAGAAGCATTTATGTTAATGTTTATAAACATGCCACTATTATCGTACGGCCTGTGATTGATTAATCTATACTATATTATAAAGAAGTAAGGTTTGCTTTTTGTTTGTTTGTATAGTAATCTTTCGAACTACTGAACCGATTCTACAAAAAAGTAATAGGAGCGTAAGTCTCCAATGAAGTGAAGTAACGTGCACGAAGCTGTGTGCGTGACCTGCACGTACAGTACCCCGTGACTCGCGTCGCAGAGGAACGCGATCGGCTCCCTTTTTCAAATTCGGCTTCCTTAACTGTGCTTCATCGTAAGTGCGCGGGGCTCTGTCTATTTTATTATTTGGTGTGCGATTTTACGTTAAATATCAAAGGTTAATGTTTTACTCGTGTATTAACAAATAATTAATGATCATAATCACGGGTAAGCTGTGAATAATGAATAAAGCTTTTGGCAGCTCAATGTAATTTTATATTATACAATTTTATAGGTCGTATTTCTAATTAAAAAAATACAAGAGAGTGCGAATTTGTAGTCCTCTTCTCTAGTCTCTTTAATAGTATCATGTTTATTATTAACTAGCTTTCCGCCCCGTGGTTTCACTCGCGTGTCCCTTTTTTACCCATTTAGAGATGGAATTTCGAAAAATCCTATCTTATTCTTCGTCTACATCTTAAAAACAATACCTGTGAAACACATCAGCTTTTTAGGTCCAAGGTTTTAGACTGTAGACTGGGCGTTGATGATTCAGTGAGTCAGGCCTTCTCATTTTTCATACCAACTTTGAACCCCCGTTTCACCCCCTCAGGGGTAGAAATTTAAAAAACGCTAATACACGTGTTTCTTTATTTTTAATTGTTAGTCTAAAAACAAAGTTTCATGGTTCTTGCTTCAAAAATGATGCGACTTCCCTACAAAGTTTCAACCCCTTTTTACCCCCTTAAGGGTTGAATTTTAGAAAACGCTAAAATACATGTTTCTTTATTTTTAATTGTTAGCCTAAAAACAAAGTTTTATGGTTCTAGCTTAAAAAAATCGCGGACTTCCATACAAACTTTCAACCCCCGTTTCACCCCCTCAGGGGTATAAATTTAAATAACACTGATACACGTGTTTCTTTATTTTTAATTGCTAGTCTAAAAACAAAGTTTATTATTAACTAGCTTTCCGCCCCGCGGTTTCACTCACGTGTCCCTTTTTCATGATTCTAGCTTCAAAAATGACCGACTTTCATATAAACCTTCAATCCCTTTTTTAATAAGGTTGAATTTTAAAAAATCCGTTCTTATTCCTCGGTCAAGTTTTAAAAACAACACCTGGGGAAAAAAACAGCTTTCTAGGTCTAAGGGTTTAGGCTGGGCGTTGATAGATCAGTCAGGACTTCTACTTTTAAATATATAGAAGATATGGTATGTATTATTTTAATAAGTGTCAACCCTACAATTTATTTAAATACGTTACAATGAACATAATTTCAGTGTGGCAGAGCAACAACGAAACCACACATAATTGAATTCAAAATGCCGCATTAATAAATAGCAATACTATGTATAAATTCCAAAACTAATTATGTGATTCTGTGTAATTCAAGCCAACTAAATAATTATCAATTTAGATTTACAATCATATATTCAAAAATACTTCTTAAAATGAATAACATAACAATACACGAAAGTGATAGATAAAAGATTTTGTACCTATAAGAATGCATTCAGGTTTTCTAGAGATGACTCCAGTAAAGCTTTTGACTAAATTGATCATAAATTCATCTAGACACCTTATCCTTGTGGTGTCCCTCAGGGCTCATTACTTAGTGTGATATTTTCTAAATTATATTAAGGAAATGCTTTTAATATCTCTTGTGATTCATCGATTATTTGAAAATTATGACGATGCTGCTCAGCTACAATCCTTACTCGCCTAGCCGACTACAGTCAATTGAATAACCTTGACCATTGCTTAGTCGTCACACTTACACGTAATTAGAATCTCGACGCCATATTGCTGATTTAATACTGGTTACTTTCCAATATGGTCTCAAATTAATTTCGCTGCTTCTGTTAACACCCTTACCAAATGTCTTCGGCAGTATCCTGTCCTACATGCACCGGTTGTGTCCTCTAATTAGAGAGAGGCAACATTGGCATCCGTATGACAAGTTACCAATCCGTATAACTGATCTCAAAACTGATATAGACATTGTACTTCGATATTAATTATTCCTCTTCTATACCCTGCACCTGCACTTCTTTATTTAACTTATGTTATGTTGTATTATTATATCAATAATTAAAAAAAAAAACATATTTTTTAGAACACGTCTAGGTTAAATTTTGTACTTAACGTTTTTTAAATTCTACTAATTTATTATTATCAGGGAGAAGGAACTCAACTCTTTCATTGCAATACACGATTCTTGTAAACTATTTGTCCCCCAATAAATCGAATAAATACCTAACTATTTATAGTTATAGCTTTCACCCCGCAGTGTTACCCGAGTTTTTTGCGATGAAAAGTAGTCTAACAGCACTCAGGGATAATGTATCTATAACTAATGAAAACTTCCTATTAGTGAAAGAATTTTTAAAATAGGAACAGTTGTTTCGGAGATTTCCTCCTACATACAAATTTGCCTTTTTTGTAGTATTTGTATAGAAGACCTTAATTGTTTAATTAAAATTTAGTACAATTCAAGAAGCTTTTTAGACACCCAACATTATAAATGAAATGGCGATTCAGCCTACTGAGTTACAGTACAGGATTAGCATATCAAAAGCGTTGCCCAGTGCTGGCTGAAGACAAAGACAAAGAGTGGAGTTACGGAAAAACAGGCGATGGCGCCACAAGCGGTGACGCCACAAACGTAGCCTCAAAAGCATGCAGCCTTTGAGAAAAAAACTTAAGCGTCATTCGCCGTGATTGCGGCGGCCACAGAGCGTTGGCAGTTGGTGGTAATTTAAATCACTTAAGACGATTAGATTCAGGCAATTTGCAATTTTGCAGCAATAATAGTTAATTGTCATCAGCAGTTAGATAGAATAGCTTTGCATCATGGATGAAGTATGACAATGTGATTTGAATCTACAATCTACAACCACAAGGTAAACATTGCCAAAGTAACTGTTCTTTAGCATGATAATATAAGTAAGTAGGGGATTTAAATAGTATTGAATATTATGTCAAGAGTACCTAAGCATAATGTTTGTTTTTTACTCATCGAGATATTTTTTTATATATTTGTACTGAAAAATAAACATTGGTGTTAATGATGATGATCCACTCCGACCGTTTTCGGTGACCACTTCGACTCCTAGCCTGTACGACACTAATGAACCTGAAGATGGCTAATGTAGCTGATCATACTAGTAAACCCCCGTGCACACTAAGCATACGTGAGTATACCGACCATATAAATTAAAGTGAATAGCCGCGGGTGGTCGGGCTTTTAACTCGTTGCGTTTGGCGTAGAGGGCTGTTTTGCGCTGTTTCTAAAAAAAGCGTATTTGCTTCTGTACAAGTCCGCGCCGTACAGCGCTGTGCTGCCAATCCTTCGCATTGAGAGGGAAATAATATTGGTGTTACGCTATTGTTTGCAAACTATTAAACCAGTATTAGTATTACTAAATTTTAAGGATAGGTACATAATATAAGCAAAGTCTATGATGTTAGTGAGATGAATAAATATCGTATTTCATATAGATATAATTCATATCTCCTTTTTTATGTTCTTTATTAGAAAGAGATAAGTAGGACTAAATTGGTTTAATTAGTGAACATCAGATAAGCATCAATTATCAGAGTTTTTGTATTAGAGCAATTTAGTTCCAGTAATTGTCAAGCAAAAATAAACTTTAACAGTATTTAATCAACATCACAATCTCGGATTACCTGGAGGTTGAAAAGTCGCATCCCTTCGCAGTGGGATTATAAAAACGTTGATTGTTGCCAGCGAAACAATAAAGGGAGCGAATGAGAGTAGCCACGGAGCGGTTGGCATACGAATGAGTTGAAACTAAGTTGCATATTTACTGTGACCCAGGTGGGCCCTGTCCCTGTACTCAGTGCAATATAAAAGCTCTAGAAACTTCTTTAGACTCTCGTTGAAAATTAAGAGACAGATGATTTATTTTACAGAACTACATTCAATGCCTGGATTAAAACAAAATGAGGAATTTGTACTCTTGTCCGCAGCGTGTGCAACGAAACTACGTCTTTTTACGCCTATACTATGTTCTGAGTTAATGCGTGTTAATTTAATCACATTTCGCTTCATATCTGAATTTATTTCGATTATATTAGTGGCATTTTTCTTTATAAATCCATAGATATGAAGCATAAGTTGAGCTGATAATGAGGCGGTTTTAATCAAGAAGAACAGTTTTGCTTATAGAAATCAAGAAATGTGGGGAATACTGAATAAGTAAACATTTAAGGATGATAAGGTATACTCCACTGCATAAATTCCATCAATTGGATCGATAACTATTAAAATATTCAGCAAATCACAATTCACCGACACCCTTTAGTAACTTTAAAGAACCCATTTTGTGGTTTTTTCGTGTGCTTTTCGTAAACAATCAGGTTAAATAAAAAAACTTAATTAAATAAAATTAAAAATACGCTTTTAAAAAAAATTGAACCTAAATTTTCACTGCCTAAATCATTATAATGGCCGAAGGTGGTAAGTACAAACCAAATCTACCACCGCTCTATCCTTCAGTGAAAACTCAACTCGCAAGTTGTCGCCCGCGGGTTCACCCGCGTTTCCGAGGAAGCCCGTTAGGGGTTGAAGTTTCGATAATATTTTAGCGGATATCACAGTTTTAAGACGATGATAGCTCAGTGGTAATGACGCCAGATACCGCGGCTAAGGTCGTGGGTTTGAATCCTACTAGTAGCTTGAGCTTTCGGAGAAGGAAAACTTCGTGAGGAAACCACAGCATGGTAGTGGGGTACTCGACTGGCTAGCTACCACCCTTAAGTTGAAAGTCTGTCGCCAAGCACCTATCGGTGTTTTCCCACAGCTGCCATTTGAGAACCAGTTTCCTTCTAGGCTTTGTGTGCTTACTGTCTACTTACTATGGTGAGATTGAGTTGATAGATTGAGTGATAGATCAGTGGTATTTTATATATGTAACACTAGCTGTACCCCGCGGTTTCACCCTTTCCCGGCATAAAATCCTGTGTTATTCCAGGATATGATCTACCTGTGTGTCAAGTTTCATCAAAATCCATTCAGCCGTTTTTGCGTGAAAGAGTAACAAACATCCATCCATCCAAAATTTCACATTTATAATATTAGATTATCCCCTTATTACTTACTCCTACCAGCACAAACGTACCAAATAAACATAAGGCATTCAAATTACGTAAATCAAAGTATCATTTTCACATCGGGAGCACCCCCGGCCAACATATTCGTTATATCGAAGTGTACCTATTTTCGACTCCATAAGAGTACTAATGGACATTAATAAGGCTAATGGATACCCTCGTAGATAAAATTAAGCACGTAGGTATGTAAATATTTACGTAACGTTAATTTTAAACTGTTTAGACGGGATTTTTTATTCACGGACTATTCAAAGATGACCTGTTAATAATAATAAATTATAAGTTAAAAAATCGTGTGGTGTCGTGGGACACCGGATAGGAACGAAGTTTTATAAATGTTTTTCAAGTTCTATTCAAGTTAACCTTTTTTTTCAAATACATTCTTAAATAGATAATTACCTACAACCCAGTCACAGGACAAACAGACATCTTCATACACACATGTCTGTCCTGGATGGGAATCGAACCCACGACCTCTTTTGTGTGCATGCAAACAAAAGGAATCGATACCTATATCGTAGGATAATTTGATACCTATATTGTAGGAGTGCATTCGTCGCTATCTTAGGTGTTCCGCCATGTTGGATTAAGAATGACGTCACACAGCTAACCATGCATTGTCATCTAAACTAAACGTGTACATACAAAATTTCAGCTCAATCAGTTAAAGATATCTGCTTCAAAATTGAGTTGCAAGATTCCACCCTAAGAAATTACATACATATATTGCAGGATAAATAAAAGCTTCTAATAATCGTGAAATTAGGAGTTGTTTTATTACGTTACGTACAGTCAACAACATAATCTTCTGAACAGCACCGTGATAGTACTCGACTGGCTAGGTACCTACCACGTTCCGGCAATTTCACTTGAGAGCCAGTTGCCTTTAAGGCATTCTAATAAGGTGTACAACACATTGGAAATTCCCCTGGTATTGCCAATGGCTATAGGCGACGGTAGTCATAAGTGACCGAGAGTGAAGAATATCTGTAGTTATTTTATTCATATTTTTAACGGTCAGCAAATATTAACTAAATTATTGCTGACCGTTATGTTTGAGTATTATTTACACAAGAGCCTCAGCTGTAAATAAACTAAAAACCAAAACACCGATTTTAACTAAAATTTTAAAGTTAAAACACCAAAACACACTAAACTAAGTAGGTATATAAAGGATTAATCTCATCAAATATAAATTGTAACACTTAAATCAAGATCCATTTAGCGAGATTTTAACCTTAATACCTCGGAAATTGGCTCTTCCCGTATTCCTTGGAGGATCAGATTTTGCATAAATAACTTACCTGAAACAAAAGAAAGGTTATTTATTAACATAGGTTCGTAATTTTGATTCCAAGAAGTTATCTCTCTTCTCGTCCACTAAGGATATAGGGCGATACTCTAGCTGAATATATTTTTGTGTATTTCGAGTAAAAACTCATGGCAAAAACAAAAAGATTTTGTTTATCTTTTTATATCAGACTAGCTGTTCCCCGCGGTTTCACCCGCGTTTCCGTTGGATCTCATCTTTTCCCGGGATAAAATATAGCCTATGTATTATCAGGAATAATGTAGCTTTCTAATGGTGAATGAATATTTCAAATCGGTCCAGTAAACTACATACCTACCTATTCGTTTTAGTTACAAAATACGGATTCCCCGCAGACAGACTCGGGAGATTTTTTACATTATAATGTTTATTTATTACTATGTAGGTACTGGAACTACTTATGCTCTATATCAATCAAGTTACACCACATCGTATGACACTTGTTAGTAAATTATTCTTGCGTCATAGATATCAGATTAGAACAGAGCGAGAACAAAGGAAACTAGACTCGCGAGTGAAAACATGACAATACGAATTAACTCTCAATATCTGCTTTAAGAATTTATTATGTTAATTAAGAGGCAATTAATTGTCAGTGGCGAATAATTCCGACTTTCAAACTTTTGTAAGGAGCTCTTTATATAAGAAGTTGCCGGCCAGATGCCGCTACAATTAAATTGACTTTCTGTTTGAGTTCTGAGGGGTAATTAATGACCTCGTTTTAATATAAGGTAGGTTACACGCTTACTCATAAAACGCTGTTTCAAGCACTGTATATGTTCTCACACATTTATGGATCATCTTTCTATAATTGTCAAATCATTAGTAATCGCACTAATATTATAAATATGAAAGTATGTTTGGATATGTGTGAAAATGTTTGTTTATCTTTCACGCAAAAACTACTTAACGGATTTTGGTGAAACTTAGCACACGGGTAGGTCATACCCTGGAATAAAACATAGGATACTTTTTATCCCTAGAAAAGATAAGATCCTATGGGAACGCGGGTGAAACCGCGAGGGACCGTTAGTAGTTAATAGTTAACAGTGATTTGGCATGAAAGGGACTTGAAACGGACACTTTTAAAGGCGATGATTGCTCAGTGGTAGTGACGTCGGATACCGCGGCGAAGGTTCGAATTCTACAATGAACTTGAGCTTTCGGTGAAGGAAAACATCGCGAGGAAACCATAGCACGGTCGTAAGGAACTTTGTAGTACCCAACTGGCTGGCAACCACCCTCAAGTTGAAAATCTGTCGCCAAGCACCTGTCGGTGTGTTCCGACAGTTGTACACGACCCTCGCCGCGGTATCCGACGTCACTACCACTGAGCTATCATCGCCTAAAAAATCTGCCTGTTTGTTAGCCTAATGACATTAAAAAAACTAATAAATAGCTACCGAAAAGTTACATAAAGCGTTAATTTTATTTACATTTATACTTACAATAAAACAGGAAAAAAAGATAATATAAAGAAAGATTTTCCAACATAATTGTTTTTCCCCTGTTATATTCACAGTAACCATTCTCTTAGAATTAAAATCGGAGATTGTCAACACGATTGGTTTTAAAAGCTTTTCCTTATTGTGTTTTAGAAAGTTAACAGTGGAAAAATAGGATCGTTTTGCGAACCAGCGCAAAGTATTTCCATTGGGTACCTATTTCAATTATTATTCTCTGGAAACTTTTGAAATTTTCCATTTGTACGGAAAAATTTGCATAAATACGCAACTGTTGACAAAGAACAACAAAATATTACATAAAGTTACAATTTATAATAGTTAAGCTTGTTTGCTTTTCTAAATTGCTTGCTTTGAATATTTTAATTATAATATGCAGATTTAAAGTTACCCCTTTGTTGAGTGCGATACAAAATACAATATTTAAACGACAAACATTTTTCACAATATCTAATAGTATTACTGACTATTCGTAGAGGCTTTGCGTGTAGCTACTATCTACGAAACGCTACGAACCGTAGCACTCCGGTGCTTGTCAACACGTTCACAACGAGTTATACGGAGTTGTCGTACTTCGTAGCGAAACCGTAGCACATTGAAGTAGGTAGAAGTGTTGCGTGAGCGTGTCGTTCGTATCTTTCAGACTTTTTATTCCTCTGTTAATTAGTTTTGGTGATACATATATGTACAATCGCTCGCTACTTTTACGTTATAATGAAATAATCAGGACTAACGGATAGCGATTGTAATTTAATGCACAGTGCTTTTTACACTACGCTTTTTATCTGATGAAAATTTGATAATTCCTTATTTAAAAATAAGGTAAATATATAAAAAATATAATTGATAAGTTAATAAAATAAAGAATTTTATATTTTTAATTTGTTTTTGAAATTTTCTAGACTTTTATGTTCACATATAACAAACAATTCAAGTCTAGACATAAAATTTAATATCAGAATTGATAAAACAATTCAATTGACTGCACACTGGAAAAAGTCAAAAAGGAAAAACCAATTTGGCTTTGCATATGGATGAAGCCTACCGTTGCGACGGAATGAATAACGTTTGAAATTTTTACGAACAAAATATCATGAATTCTCAAAACACCAAAAGACCGATGCAATGATTATACATATAACATCAGACCAAATAAAAAATGTAGACAGAGCCCCGCGCACTTAAAGTGAAGCACAGTAAAGGAAACCGATCGCGTTCCTGTCTGACGCGAGTCGAACGGGATAACGTACGTGCCGGTCACACACACAACTTCGTGCACGTTGCTTCACTTCATTGGAGACTTGTTTACTTACGCTCCTTCTACCTTTTTTATTTGTTCTATGCATATAACAACTTTATGTATATCGTGGGTCTATATGTCTGTGCTTACGTGGTGCTTACCCACATTCTTTTAGGCTTTTACTTATGAAGAGCTACTGAGTATTTGACCACAATCCCTTTATGGTTAGCAAGAATGTAACCGAAGGTATCACAACTCAAAAGAAAAGTACACACAAAAATAAAATTAAATCGAGAAAAATAAAACTAGCTGTCAGCCGCAGTTTCACCCACGTTCCCGAGTGATCTTATCTTTCCCTGGAATAAAAAGAATCCTATGTTTTATTTTAGAATATGATCCACTTGTAGCAAAGTTTAATCAAAACCTGTTCGGTAGTTTTTGCGTAAAGAGTGACAAACATCTTCACATCCAAACAATATTGCACATTTATAATAGTCAGTAAAATTATCATCTTGTCATTATCGCACGATAATGACAAGATGATAATGGCTAGATGTAATCAGCTCAATATATTTTCCTCTTCCACTCCGTTCTATCACTAGTCGTCTCAGTACTCCTTTCATAAACATACATATCATTCTTCACACAGTGCATCCATTCCTTCTTCAGCCTTCCTCTACCTCTATATCAATCCATACTCATGCTCAATACTCTTTTCGTTATATTTTTCAACCATTGTGCCATGTGAAAGCGTTTTTCCAGTATTATTTCACCACTAATTTACGGTGTGAATTACGGCGGTGTAACATAGCGTGAAAAATGAGCAAAATTTGCGTGTAAAAATATCATGGGTCAAACTTTGGGGTCATAAAACTTTTCCAATTTATCTGAACCTTTTTATAATGACACCAGCTCAGGAAAAGCTTCGGGCCTTTCCAATTTTCCGTTTACTTTCTCAACGATTGAATTGGAAAACAAACATTATGTGGATTTTATAATTGAACTTCTATCTACCATTATTTTAATTACATACCTACTTTTAGTTTCAGCGTTATTAAACAACGAACAATGAAAGATTATTTTTCAATTTATTGAATTTTTATTCAGATAGATACAAATAACAAACATCTCAATATACCTCTCAAATATCAGTCCCATGGCATGGCTGGCAAAGCACACTACCTAACACGCCTCAAATCGTTGGTTCGATTCCCACTCAGGAAAGACATTTGTGTGCATGAACATATCTGTTTGCGCTGATTCTAGGTGTGATTATCTATTTAAATATTGATTTGAAAAAAGTTGTAAGTACAAGCTCTGATTAGTTTTATATCAGATAGCATGTGTGAACAATCTCCCAGGATAAAAAAAAATATTTCTTCTCAATAATCTGACTCTGAAAAATCCATTGTGATATAAACGACCTTGATTTTTTTCAATGTATTCCTCCATGGACAGTACCGCAACTTCTTACAATTGGAAACTGGTTTCAAAGACTATAAAATATATTTTAATACCTGAAGCTATTGAGAACATCTGAAAAGAAAGCGTTGGCAAAGTAAAATAACTTTTCATCGACAAACTTTGCACTAAACCGAACTTCGAGAGAAAGTTATGAAAATGTTCTATTCCTGCTACTAAAACGTGAATGTGTTACTGTATTCTTGTTCTACATTTTATTGTTTAATATATTGTAATAAGGATGAAAATAATTTATAAGGAAAGCATCATGAATGGTCAATCTTTTCTCCAAATCCTACTAATATTATAAATGTGAAAGTTTGTATGTTTGTTGATCAGTTACGCAAAAATGTCTGAACGGATTTTGATGAAACTTGTCACACAGATAGATCATATTCTGAAATAAAACAAAGGATACTTTTTATTTCGAGAAAAGATAAGAACCCTCGAGAACGCGGTTGGAACTGCGGGCGGAAAACTAGTACATAATAATATTCCGTTGGTAATCGCCTCACTTGAGAACGGCTTCACTGATTCGGCTATTTTTGTGACGCCCAAATGAGGCTCATATGGAAAAAATTTAAACGTTGTCCGGAAAATTGTTTTTTCTATGGGTTTTTTTGACAAGGCCAAGGCTGTAGGGCCGGCTAATAACCACAAAGGTCTGTGCCAGTCTACACTAATAATATTACAAAGAGGAATAATTTGTATTTTTGTATTTTGTTACGAATAAACTCAAAATCCACGGAAAAATTTCAAAACATCTTTCACCATTAGAATGCTACATTATCGCTGAGTAACATAGGCTATATTTTTATTCTGGGAAAAGATATTATTCCACGGAGAAACGGGTGAAATCCACAAGACCTCAAACGTTTACATTTGTAACATTTGAAAACGATATGCAATTATTTATACGGAAAATACATATATCACGCGTAAAAAATCAATGGAAAAAGCTTGTATGTCAACAAGCATTTACCAGTATAACCTATTATATAAACATTTATCTGGTTTCTGTAGTACAAGCACATATGGGTATGAATGAAGAATGTATCAGGATATTTATTTATTCTACGTTTTCTATTACGCTTTTCCAGGAAACCTGACAAGTGTTGCATTTTATATCTTAGAAATAATATTTAATAATATTTTGGGACATTCTTTTCACACCTGATTTCAAACTAAGCACAGCTTGTACAAAAAGAAATTAGATAAGAAAGAAAGATGAAGGGTGGGAAGAAGGCCCGTGGCGTGACCACGCCAAAGGGCCCGTCAATATCATTATCCAGAAATATTACGTCCACCTCTAATTTAAATCCTAGTTCAGTCATGTATTATTTTATTTGAATATCACATAGTTTTATATTCACCTAATTCTTGATTTGCTAAACCTCAAATATTACTCTCATCTCAGCCTAGATAATTAAGCGGCGGAAATTAAACTAACGCTTGACCTCCCAGCGAAAGGCTTATTATTTACCCTCTAAGGGATCCTAAGTGATGCGACGTTACTAGGCCTTTGTCAATATCAATTCACTACATATAATGAAGGTCTTATTTGACTTATAGGGTATTGTTTTGGGTCTATTAATTTTCAAACGAACTTTTATTTAAGGCAACGGCCCTTTGAAAGTTCTGTGTTGATATTTGTCGTCAAGATTTACAGATGTCCACATTATTAAGGTTTAATGGCTTAGTCCATTTATTACATCTTTAATTTTATATTATACTAGTGGGCCCGGCAGACGTTGTCCTGCCATGAAATGAAAATAAAAATAAATTTTCGCCAACTGTCACACAACTGGCAGTTATGTCAAACGCCATGTTTATATTAAGGTTAGGAAATTTAATATGTTCGTTAAGTTTTCTTAAAATTTCGAAGTTTCTGAGAAATTTTCTTATTTTTTTAAATGTAAGAACCAAACAAATACAAATACAAATAACAAATAACAATAATAACAATAACAAATACAACAAAAAAAAGAATCAGCGAAATTGGTCCAGCCGTTCACGCGTGATGCTGTGACCAAGGAAATAGGGATTCATTTTTATATAATAGATGTTTATAACATGGTAGATCTCGTATTACTACTGGTTTTTATTTTATTTATTTATTGCACACTAGCTGCTAATATTTTCCGCCCCGTGGTTTCACCCGCGTTACTGATGGAATGAAAATAAAATATAGTATTTCTATTGTCGAATGAATTTTTAAAATCGGTGAAGTACCTACCTATTTTTGAGTAATTTAACTAAAAAAATAATAAGTTATACAGGGTGGTGACGACATAACGACATTAATTTAAACCACATATTGAGTACCGCGTTAGTAGTTCGTACACCAACTATCATCAAATTACATTGAACGGTATAGCCACAGGAAATTATTTTCACTTTAATCATTTTAACACATGCTGTGAATACATAACGATTTCGCAACGAAGTCTGAATGACTTAGCTAGACGGAATTTACCTACATGCTTAAAACACAACCAAATAAAATGTGCGACTCAGAAATCGTCGGTTGATTAAATTTAGACCTCATAACCATAGCGTTAAAATCCTTTTTAGCGCGGTGCGCGGGCGTCGATGCCTACTTGCA
This sequence comes from Ochropacha duplaris, assembly GCA_951361185.1. NCBI lineage: Eukaryota > Metazoa > Arthropoda > Insecta > Lepidoptera > Drepanidae > Ochropacha > Ochropacha duplaris. The sequence continues at coordinate 7,941,439 of OX592707.1, read as the reverse complement.
TGAATGAAACAATACACCTACAAAGGAACCGCGGCGGCCGGTCTTTGCCTAAAACTGTGCCCGTAGTGCCTACAGGTCATTTGAGGTCAGTAGGTAATATTATTAAAGAGTGTTGTGTTTCGTTTAGATTATTTTCGGAATTAGTTTGTTTGAAAAGTTCGCTTTTTGTTTGTTCATGTAATACCCGATTTAATTATCACAAAGTATTTTGATTGACTAGAAGTGACCGTGTTTTAATTTAATGTCGTTATGTCGTCACCACTGTATATGTCGCGTTAGAGTGCCATTTCTCGGCCAATTTTCAAAATCGAATGTTGTGTAGGTAATCTATCTACACCTTTTTATTTTACTTAAAATATCATTGTATCTATAGGTAGGTATCTATCTATTATATTATAATAATCTTTGAATGAATTTAAGAAATATCCACTGCAAAAAAAATGCCTAGCTGAGCTTCTTGCCAGATTCTTCTCAGTTTAAGTGTATTCCGAACCGGTAGTAGTGGCCTAAAATGAATAAATGAGTTTTGATTTTATATTTTAACTATTTGCTATGGTGTCTTTGTACTATGTGAGTACCTTACAGTTCTGATACACCAGCCATTGTTACTTAGTAGTAACTAATAAACACAATAATATTAGTATCGTGTCTGTAAACGCAGCAAATCCAATATAATTAACACGTTCATAATTAACATTTGAGGTGGCTTACGTACCTTTGAAGTGGTTATATTCAATTGTTTACAATTATAATTGAGTTTGTAGGTCGATTTGCGATTGACAGTGTGAAGAAAAGCTTTGTTTAGTGGCTCATTTTAAATATGATTATAATTTTATGGCTGAATTGGTTGCGTGATTGCTAAGAACACTGCAAGTCACGCCGCAGGTCGAGGTTTCAATTACCGAGACATTTATGTGCATGGACATGTGTGGCCGTGTGTGGAAAATGTCTTTGGTTATTATTATAGTGGAGACTATTCCGGTAAATATTTTAAATGTTTTTTTATAGAAATATATGGATCATTATAGAAAAGAATGAAAGAGGGTTCCAGAAATAGATCTCCAAAGGCTTGTAGGAGAAAAAGATATTTAATCAAATTTAATGTATGTCGGAAGCCATGCTGTCTACGAGGAAAATGTATTATTCAATTAGAAAATACTTGTGTAGGCGATATTCAATCGGAATCGTCTACAAATGGAAATTATTCAAATGAGGGCTGACTCCCACTTCTATTAACCGGTGCCCTGTTCAAATATCGACAAATTGGTTGCGGTGGTCAGCGAGGCCGGATGTCCACATACTGCGGTAGGGTTGGGCCAAACTGGTTAACTTTAGCTGAACACTCTATTACGGGCAGCTTTATAAAGCTTACCCCTTCATGGACTCTATTACTATATAAATATTTACTAGTGTTTGGCCACTGGTCGAAATTCAACCATTATTTTATAGGAAAAAAAACTTCTTCCATTTTTTTGGTGTTGATACAGTAAAGATCGTTCATAGCTCTAAAAAAAGAAGAAAATCGGTTGACAAACAGAGCACAAAAAGGGGCACAAAGAATATTCTTCACGTATTAATGATGATATAGTTTACTTGTGATACGTTAATTTCCTTTAGTTTTACATAGAATTTTAGTAAATATTAACTAAAATGGAACTTGCCGATAAACTACAATGCAGCTTAGTAAAAACTTCGTGAAATAAACGATTTATTTTATTTAAAAATATCGAGATATATTTTTACTATGGATATAAGTAAATATGAATGCAGCAACGGTTGACTGATCAAAAGCGCACAGTTACTCTTATAACATTATATTAAAGAGTTTTTTTTTTAATTCTACCCCTAAGGGAGTAAAATAGCTAGTTCTACATAATTATATTTGCATAGGTTTTATATTTACTTATTAAATTACTAGGTGCCTCCCGCGGTTTCACCCGCTTTCTCGAGAGATATTATCTTTTCCCAGGATAGAAAGTATCATATATGGTTCAGTGGTTTAAGATGGACAGATTAGCTTGTGTTTGACCACAATCTCACCATGGTCAGTGATGATGTGGCCGAAGGTGGTGAGCACACAAAGCCTAGATGGGAACTGGCTCTCAAGTGCAGCCGTCGGAACACACCGATAGGTGCTTGGCGACAAATTTTCAACCTAAGGGTCGCAGCCAGCCAGTCGGGTACTACAAAGTACCCTACCACCGAGCTATGGTTTCCTCACTATGTTTTCCTTCACCGAAAGGAAGTAGGATTGTAGGATTCGAACCCACGACCTTCACTGTGGTATCCGATGTCACTACCACTGAGCTATCATTGCATTTATAATATTAGTATGGATTTAAAAAACTTACAAAGAAATATTATTCTTCCTCGATGAGAATAACTATTAGTTAACACCAGATTTGGTCCCTTATTACAAATTGTTCAGCATAAAAATTTAATATTTTTGTCGAAGCCTTGTCGAACTATTAAATACTTACCCATTATTTGTGTTATGTATGTTATAACACTAAACAGCGGAATTAAGAACAGCAAAATACAGTTTTAGCGAAGCTTCCGCTCAACAAGAAAATCTACTCAATTTGAATTCTTCACCACCCTCAAAGGGTGTCTTTAATAGATCCATCTGAAAGCCTTTTGGTCTTAACTCTTTACCAAAGTATTTTGCCGCATAATTAACTAGGAACCTAGAGTAGGTTCATCACTGTGGAGGAAACTTTGTACTTTACTTTGAAATTTGTACGCCTACCATGGGTTTACTCTGGTATCGTAATCGATACTTGCTAGCGAATATCGAAACAAAGTTTGTATGAAAAAATGTGATGCCACAACTGTCCATTAGAGGCGCTGCACAATACTTCATACTAAATGTTTACCGTAGTCGCTAGCGAGTATCGAGGAAACTCATGGTAGAGGTACTGAACGGATAAAACGATGATAAAGATAAATGTTACTCATACTCTCAGAGTATTATTTCCTAGTCTATATGTGATAAATCAGCGATTTTTTAGGTGTTTGCAGTTTGTGTGAATAAAGCTCTTTTTTATAAAATTCTGCTGACAAGCAGGCAGAAGGGTCACCTGATGGTAAGTGACTACCATCGCCTATAGACACATTAGCAATACCAGTGGGACTGCCAATGTATTGTTGTAACAATGCTTTAAAGACAACTGGTTCTCAAGTGCAACTGCCGGAACACAGGTTCTTGGCGACAGATCTTCCACTTGAGGGCGGTAGCCAGCCAGTCGAGTACCTACTACAAAGTATCCTACCACCATGCACAGCGACGTATTTTAAGGATATACCTTTATAAGGATACGATAACATGTTCAAGTAAATATTATATTTTATATTTTTTCACAAGTGTTTATTCAATATAAAATTAAATATAAACAAAAATTATTCATAAAGAAAATATTTTCCATTATTATATTTAAAACACCGCAAGAAAACGAACGCCATTTCACAATGCGGCGTTAACATAAACGCCTCGCAGTTACCGCTCGTTTGACCGATTGATTCACAGTTAATTAATTCGATTAATAATTTACCAAGGGGGGCCATAAATCACAGGGCAGATTGTTCCCCCATTCCGTTAGCTTCGAGTTTTAATTAACTCACCTTTTGTTTGGCAGATTCATGTCGACGCCATAGGTAATCATTTTCACCATGAGCCGCTTACTTCTTTTTAATTCTCGATAAGCTTGTGTTTGACCACAATCTCACCGTGATAAGTGATGATGTGGCCGAGGTTGGCAGGCACACAAAGCCTAGATGGGAACTGGCTCTCAAGGGTAGCTGTTGGAACACACCGATAGGTTCTTTAAGGCGACAGATTTTCAACATGAGGGTAGTAGCCAGCCAGTCGGGTACTACAAAGTAGGTACCCTACCACCGAGCTATGGTTTCCTCACGATGTCTTCCTTCACCAAAAGCTCAAGCTCATTGTAGGATTCGAACCCACGACCTTCGCCGCGGTATCCGCCGTCACTCCCACTGAGCTATCATCGCCTTAGTTAGAAAAAAAAGACTAAAATTATTTACGTCCAGAAAGCTTTTTAGACATTGCGTTATCATTTATACAAATATACATTAACTGTTATAATAAAGTGATCAGCTGGCTTATGATGTTCTCGGAAATACATTGTGTTAAAAAATACATAACATCAATTTTCTGATGTCACCGTAAATTGTTTTGGTTGCTGAACTCAAAGAGAAAAACAAATATAAAACCTTCTGTGGTAATAAATGAATAATGAGTGAGAGAGAGTATAATGAATGAATAATAAAAGAATATTTCATATTATTATTCCAATCGAATTCGCTCAAACAATATCTACAATTAAAAAAACCGGCCAAGTGCGAGTCGGACTCGCGCACGAAGGGTTCCGTAAAAACGGCAAAAAAATAGCGTTTTTTGTATGGGCTCCCATACAAAAAACGCTATTTTTTTGCCCCTTAAATATTGATTTTATTTTGTTTTTAGTATTTGTTGTTATAGCGGCAACAGAAATACGTGATTTGTGAAAATTTCAATTGTAGCTATCGCGGTTCTTGAGATACAGCCTGGGAACAGACAGACAGCGAAGTCTTAGTAATAGGGTCCCGTTTTTACCCTTTGGGTACGGAACCCTAAAAAACGATTGTATTAATATTATTTTTAATTTATGTACTTTTGTATTGTGACATAACATACGCTTCACACGATTAACCTCTGTTTCAATGCTATAAGGTTTATATTCCAATGCAAAAATTATAAACGTTTTCATTATTTAATATTTGCTACGGGGGGAAATTTTACCGCGACCAAATTGCATTCAACATACATATACAAATAATACTTGAAACAAAGCATTTGCAACTAAATAAGCCAACATATCTATTAAATTGTATTTCATTATGTACTTATGTTGCCTTTTCACTGCATGTTTTCTTCTTTTAGTGTTTGGAGGAGTGAAAATAACGGATATGAAAATAAAAAGGTTTTTAATTGTTCAAATATGCCTTTACAATCACTTATGAATAGTCTGATTATGTATAATACTAAATATTCCCTGTTTTTTTAGAACATTTTAAGGCCTTCGGACCTTCGGACACGGCGTCGTAGCGTAAGCGTATCGTTACGACGCAATGACAATAAACACCTCCTACGATTCGCTGCAACACCGCTTCGTGTGCGGACTTGTTTGAAAATGTTCATGGTCGTATTGCTCTCGTCGTACGCGCGGATTACGATACGCTTACGCTACGACGCCGTGTGCGTATAGATAAGATAAGCGTCCATAGGCTACGGTAACGGCTTACACGTCATCAGGTGGGCATCAGGTGGGCCGTAAGCTTGTTTGAAATATAACATGTTTGATAACATTATCAAATCCTATTCTCATCGTATTCAATTCTTTTTCATTATTATCAATAAAATTACCTAGTTGCTTTGCTTATCTGGTTTCATATTTTCCAATCCTACTAATATCTCATTTACGCCAGAACGGCTGAATGGATCTGGATGAAATTCGGCATGGAGATAGATTATAGTCTGGACTTTTTATTCCGGGAAAAGATAAGATCCCTCGGGAACGCGGGTGAAACCGCGCGAAATAGCTAGTTATAATAAATGCACGTTTCTAAACTATTTACAATTTAACAGAAACTAAACTGCAATTGTTTGGATCGTGTTCAAACAGCTATCTAACATCAACGAGATAGGAGCACGGACCACGGACAGCGTTTGGCAAGTCCTAAACTAAAATATACGCTGAAATTAAACACCCGGGCAATTTTGATAGGCAAGTTATTTATTGCGACGACGTGCTTTTGAACGGAGTTTAAAATATTACCTACTGCATCCCCGTGGACTGATCCGTTTGCTTTATTTTTAGTATTCAGTTTATTTTGAATTGCTGTAAAACTAACATGACATGAAATTAGGTAGATTCCTCATAGGGATACTATGAAAAAACTATTTTAAAAAATTGATTGAGTCATTTTTGGTTATTGCTGTGGGAGAAACTGGCTCCTGAATAGGAAAGATAAAACCAGCCTTTAAGTAAATAACCCAGTTTTTAAGTTATTTTAGAAGAAAACAAAACCGGTTTTGATACACAGTTTTTACTAGTCCAGTTGTCTTTGCACTCAATAACAAGCAGATAGAAATTATTTGATGAAATTAATATTAAATTTATAGGAATTTATAGAGCTCTAAAATAACATAGATATTAAGCTTATTCAGTTAAACAGTAAAACAAATCCGCCAACAGTCTCAAGGATGCTTTAATGTCTGATTATTGCGTATCTATGATGCTAATGAAATCCAAAAATAGATTGTTAATCCTAATGGATTCCGGCAAGCTTCAGTACGTAATAATTTCTGTAGGTAATGTGTTTATTCCCTTGATACCTAATAAATGTATTATTAAATGATTTAACATAAAAGCCCTGAATAATATAGTCAAAGCCATTATTTTTCCTAAACAATATTTTACACGTGTAAAACTTCAAAGGATTTTATAGCCCTATAAATAACATCGATCAAGCCATATTAAAACCGGCCCTGGCCATAACATAACAATAACACCAACTTCAGTTTACAACTTTGCTATGAAAAATAAGCAGGCGCTCACAATAAAATATTCATAATTATGTTATGTTTTTAAGGCGATGAAAGCTCGGTGGTAGTGACGTCGGATACCGCAGCGAAGGTTGTGTGTTGGAATCTTACAATGAGCTTGAGCTATCGGTGAAGGAAAACATCGTGAGGAAACCATAGCACATTTCTAGTACCCGACTGGCTGGCTACCATCCTTAAGTTGAAAATCTGTCGCCAAGCACCTATCGGTGTGTTCCGACAGCTGCTCTTGAGAGCCATTTCCCATCTAGGCTTTGTGCGCTTACTACCTTCGGCCACTTTATCACCTACCATGATGAGATTGCGATTGATTCAAACGCAAGCTGATCCAGAAGTAAAAACTTTTTTACCTAATTCATAATTATTTTTATATTATGTGCTGTGTACTTATATATAGTATTATTTATAAGTAAAGTTAAATTGACAAATGGAAAGTTTAATGTGTGTACATTATTTAAAATTGTGTTTAAGTTTGGTTATTATTTTAATTGTTCAAAAGTATCACTGTGCAGGATAAATGAGAGTATTAAATATATTATATTATTACTTTATATAGAAAAATTTACAACAAGACAAAAGCATGTATTTTCAATATTACCTATATAGTACCTCAGTAATGAGTACCTCAGTAGGTAGGTAGGAACCTATTTCATAATAGCTTATGAGTTTTCTTACTAGCGTGGTAAAACAGATTTCTAGTTTTTCGAAATACTTTTGTGTTGAAATTGAGTTTTTACTTCTGTAGCCCAGTTATATTGAAGTTTGTTTTTTTTTCCATTCCAATTCGATCTGATTTGTTCCGATCTGACATCAGAATATCCTTCATCATTAAAATATCCAATTACCAAAAAACATAGGCCAGCAGTTCGAATAAATACCTACTTTTTTTGTCTGGAGTCCGACGAGTAAGCAGTTGGGTCACTTGATGGTAAATGTCTCTTTACCATTAGGTACCAGGAGTAACTGAACATTTACAATGAATAAAAGAAGCTCTATTTATGTCTAAAAACGAATCTAAATCACGAAAAGTCAACCAATTCCGACTAAACTCAACTACAACTAACAAAATGTCAACCTACCTTTCACCCGACCAACAACAGGTCAACTATCCCCGATCGACTTAAAAACATATTTGTAAAGATTACGAGCCCTCATTCCCCAGAGATCCCGGGGCAGTTGCGGGGCACAGACTGGGATTATATCCTTCAACCTGACCCTTGTCTATTTGTCTAAATTTTAGAATTCTAAACAGAACATAGAACTGTCCTTCAAAGTGTAATTTTACCGCCTCACTTTTAACCGCACTCAAAGTGATCGCGCTTACTCATAAGATCCTTATGAATGAATGTATTTAAATAAGACGTTAGTTAAACGTTAAACGTCGAATGGCGCGCATAAATAAAATATTTTTCTTCTACTTAAAAATACAGAAAAGAGAAGACATATCAACAAATCCTGAAATTATTCAAAAGAGGAGTAAAAAAGTTAATGCAAGGTCGGCAACGCGCTCGTGACGCCTCTGGCGTTGCAAACGTCCATAGGCTACGGTAGCCACTTACCATCAGGTGGGCCGTAAGCTTGTTTGCCACCTAGTGGCATAAAAAAAAATATCTTTCAGTTGATATAGGTACCAAATTTAATATGCTGCTGACTAAAATATACAACGCATACATAATATGTACCTTACAAATCCCAGTAATGAAAGCAATAACTAAATCACTTATATTCGTAGATTATACCGGGTCTTTTCACGCACAGAATAATCAAAATATAATTTCGACTAACCTCGACGTTTCGATCAAGTTACATTGACCGTGGTCACGAGTGGACTGAACTGGCGGGTATCAGCGTCTTGAGGGGTGAGAGTTATCTCCAACTACCCGCAAATGGTCTTGTGTCTTCTGCGCGTGAAAAGACCCGGTATAATCTACGAATATGAATTTAGTTCGCGAATGTTTTAAAAGTACTAAATCACTTATGTCCGATACTTTACAGTTGTAAAACGCTGTGAATACAAGTCAACGCAGCCCGCTTCTAATTCTGTATTAGGATTTCTATGACTCCAACGTAATCCAAAACAAGGGACGCTACAGGAAGAAGGAAATTATCGGCCGTGTTAAGCTCTACGCCCATTGTTTTTCACGGCACATGTAGGTATGTATATTGTGGACAATAGAATGGCATAACGTTCGTGATAATCATAGTGTTTCTACGTTAGAATTGGCATGTTGGTTCTTTCGAGCGTACTTTATGCTGTAATTATGTGCGGATGACTATCTTTCATTTATGTTTATTATGTATGGTTATTAGAGGTATTGTACACATTATTTGTCATATGAAGCCTTGAGAACTTACTTTTGACTGTAGGGGCCGGTTTTTCATTTGGCATTTGGTAATCAGTCAGGTAAACAAAGTATCATATGATTTCGTTGCAATTTTTTCCTTCACCGAAAGCTGCATGTCGTCTCTCCACTGGGTTTTCATCGGCTCAACTCTTTAATACCTTTAATTCCTTTTATTTGTTTTTATTTTACTAGAATTGACATTCCATAATTACCTAATGTGAAACAGAACGAAGAGTTTGAAATAAATCCAAAGCTTTTTTAAAGTCTAAGAAAAAGTGTATCAACGTCTTCTTGTTACAATTTTTTATGAAAACTTAAGAATCAAAAGATTTCCATTTCTCTGTAAACGATAAATAAAATAGTATAATACCAAATCCTTGTTAATCTTCAAAAGTTTCTTGTTATTCTGCAGCAGTTTAACAATACTGTATTCGAGTGCTCTTGATTGCATTGCGCTGAACAAACATTTCAAGAAGGTACAAACATTTAAGCACCATTGACAACAATGATGTTTCTAACTACTTGTACTTTAAGCGAAGCTACAGAATTAAGTCGCTTCGGCTGACATATATGTATAGTAATCTATACTAGTTATTATTATAATGAGGTAAGTTTTCCTTTTTGTATGTTTGTAGGGGATAATCTTTGGAAATACTGAACGGTATTTTTTTTGGCAATACAAAAAGGCCTGGGGACCATAGACACCCTTACGCGGACTGTTCGGCAAGCGCTTAGGGTTCTCAACCGGAATGCAAAAACTTTAGACGACTGACCGCTGAGGGCGCCCCAGTTGGGGCAGGAACCTCGGCTCAGGGCGTCGCCGGGGGGGCACAAAAGTCGAGTCGGACTTCGCCAATGGTAAGCTACTATCACTGTCTACGTGGGTGAAGCCTCGGTGCCGAAGCTAGTTTCAAATATAAATATATGACGAATCATTACCAGAGCTAATTAAAAATTGAAAATAAATACAAGTCCTTCCAAGTTGAGCTCTTAAGTTGACCTTTTTGTATAAATTTGGCGTAGTTCTGCTCATCCCCGGTTCTTAATGAATGGGATTAACTTTGCGGTCGTACACTATTTTTCTGAGGAGATAAATTAAAATGTATTTTGGTAGAATATTTGTTTGCTGTACAAAAAGTCATTTAAAGTTTCCACGAATTGCAATCATAATAATATTAACATACAAATAAAACTGGAGCTAAAGTTTCGTAATACATAAATTAAAGCCTGTAATTAAACGATGGTTTTTGCGCGATTGCATCCTCTGGTTGTTGATTGGCTATCAAATTAATATTGAATTTTATCATGTAGATAATTATGTAAAAAGAATTAGCTTTACGAGTAAAGTATTTATGTTATGGCAATTACATTAAAAACAAGTTCGTATCTCATTATTTTATTGAATCAATAAAACCCAGTAATGTATTACATGTTATCTTATAGTTTAATTATATTCTTCTTTTATTCATTGGAACTTAATAAACAATGTTATTAATCCAGCATATTTGAAGCTTCAACATTTCGTACTGTGATGCCATTGTTTGCCAAAACACTAGAAGTCAAGAATGTTTTGCAGCGACAGATGAATAAATGAAAATGTTACATGCATGACATTGAATAGATTTAACAAATATTGTATCTACCTATGATTTTTGGGAGTGAAGGATACGATTTTTCAAATAAACCAGTCTTCAGATTTATGTCAAGATTTAAACATTTAAGTAATAAGAACATTTCTGTTAAATCCTTCAGCCAGAATTTACAGTAATTTGTTGTACCTTTGTAATAGTGTATTGTAAACGTTTAGATATAAGTATATTGAGTGATTTTATGAAAAGCTCTAATAGACATCATGTTACAATTTTTTTTTTCAGAAAAAGTTAGTTTCTTTTCATACTGAACAAAGCATTTTTAAAATGAAACATTTGAGTAAAATAGCAATAAACACAAACATTTAAAACAACACATTCTCGTTTGGTTAACCAGTTTAATAAACGTTACTACAAAATGAATCACCTGCTATTTGACATAAATTTATCATCCCATAAATAAACATTCGGCTTCTTACCGGGACTTAAGTGAATTTAACGACTTATCGGAATGCCGTGACCTCCGAGTAATTCCGAAGTGTGCCGAAACCAGTGATTCAAAAGTAAAGATAGGCCCATCCTTACATTTCTTCAATTATTATTATTCTTCTACCAAAAATAACTCTCACTATCACATATATGTGAGAACACTTTTATCTCCTTTAATTTATGCTGAAGCAGCATTTTATTTTAAACAAAATCACAGACTAAACTTAACTCAACACGACTAAAAATGTCTGTCCCCTTCTCACTACATGAAGATGAAAGAGAATACTATTTTAGTCGTATGAAATTAAGTTTAGTTCTGTGCACTATGAATGCCCGAACCATTTTTGGGGGATGTGCATTCTATAGCATCTTTTTAGATAGATAATGTCACTGATCCTTGAAATAGTTTTATATGACGTGCGTATGGCTCGTCCATACTAAGTAATAATATACATCAATGGCCGAAACGCAAAGTGATCTAAATTTGTAATGAGTATCTACCCAGTTTCGATTTCTAATTGCTCCTTTGTTATTCAAACATTCGGAGAGATTATAATTGGATTATAACTCTGAGTGACAGAGTAAACATTGATAATGATGATCGTTTGTCTTTTAGTGTCTTCCATTTATAGAGGAAATCTTAGTATTATAATTATGTATGGTTTAAATACATGGTACAAGGTTCAATTTAAAAACAAAATGTGTTAGTATTTTATAACTCGAATCACGATTCTTGTAATCATATTTTCTTTGTTTAAATTGAAGGACCATGGTCTTACCTGTACAAGGGGATATTTGAAAAAGATAAGAAAATCTGTCGTTTATGCACTAAATTATCTTAATTTCACTTTTCACGGCTTTAAATCCTTTCTATCCCTTTTCAGTAATGTTTGTAAGACTAGATATAGTGAGATTAAATTAGTTATGGTTATATAGAACAGAATCAGCCCAATATATTTAAAAAGATTTGATATAGGTACGTACACTCGCGTAAATTATTGAACATTACCCTTGCTACAACAAAAATGCATAAAAATAATTAACTGTATAAAAATGCATTATTTAAAATGAAAAAAATATACGAGATAAAATTAAAGAACACTTCTGTTTTTTATTTTCCCTACTTGCGCAGTTTAACAATGACCTTTGCAGTAGAAGAATAGGATACAAAAGGCAAGGACGGAAGAAAGCCTAATTTACGTTTTGTTCCGTCGACGAACACAAACGCCCCTCGAATGCCGCTACAACATTTTGTTTAGAATAGATGTTACAAGGAAAATGCTCGGTTACAATTCCAGCTTCTGTCCTACGACAATGTACTACTAATTTTGACCAGAGAAATACAATAAAATTCCCCATTTAACATTTGATTTATGTCAACGCGATGTAAAATAAAACTGCTTTTTTCTGGAACGTAATTTCTCAGATTAGAGTGCTTTGAGTGACTGAACGTTACGAAGTCATTACGTATAGAGGCGTGGTGATGGAAAAAAGTTGACTCCTTTCAGGGAATAATTCAGTGTTGCGCTTGTAATACAAATTTTTCCGTAATAAGGTGATGTACAAATTCGTTTTCTACTTTAACTTTACGGTGAAGTTAACCGCAGTAAGCGGGTTACTTAAAATTAAGTTTAAGCTAACATCATAATTGTCATTTTGTTTGAGTTGAAAGTCAAAGTTAGGTTATTACATATTTAGTAAATGAGATATAGTAGATGAGATGCATCAAAATTTTATGAATATAATTTCAAGTGCCTACGCTTTATTCAACTAAATATTTATCACTCGGTCACCTTACTTTCTTAGCTAAATTTAACAAATTAAATTATTCAACTAAATTATTTTATCAAAACACTAATAAAATTAGCCTCAGTAAATTAGATAGGTAGGTAATCTTGTTAATTTCAGATTTTCGTTACTTAATCGCAGCTAATCCAAATTCTACTTAAATATAAAATTATGAGCATACAATACTTCAAAAATGTTGTACTATTTGGTAAATAGATGAAGGAAGATTGGCTGTAAATATAAATCCTCTAGATTTTAATGTAATTTAAAAAATAATAATAGTCCACTATTTGGCGATGAAGAATCAATTAGTCACTTATTGAATTTAATATAAATATATGTATAATTCAAATAATAGTATTTCAAAGCCATATGTAATACCTACTCAAAGAAAGCCTCACTGGTAATCGACTAAAATAAATGACAAAAAACGTAAGAGGCCGTGCCACGCCACGAGAGCAGCATAAACTTTTCAGCAATTTGCAGTACATTCTGAAATTCTTTGAGAATTTTTTGCCCTCCTTCCTCAACTGATTTATGTCTCTGTGGTCACGAATTCGTGAATTGCCATCCTCTGGTATTCCATGGCACCGCTTTTACATCTTTAAAAAGCATTTTGGCGTTAGGACAATTTTGGATGAGAATTTATAGCAAAGTTGTGTGTGGAATTTAATATTTTTTTCACTCTATATTTCATACATTCTATTATTATTTCTTGTAGAATTTTATTTAATTATAATATCTCATTAAATCTGGTGGTTTTGAGTTACAATTTCATCAAAATATTGAAATATACACGTAGGTACTTGTATTAGATTTTAACATGGATCATTAAAGTATTATGGGCAGGTTTTGTGTTTCAATTAATAAGTACCTGTTTAGGGTTTCAAAGTCAACAAGGAACCCTTATAGCTTCGTTATATCCGTCCGTTCGTTTTTATATTTCAACTAATTTGAGAGACGATGTTGAGTATTTAAGTTAAAGTTGTATGTCCACACAAACATTAATTCCCTCTATTTGGTTACCCTTACCCACCCTTAGAGGCTGAATTTCCAAAGTCTCTTCTTATTGCTTGCCCATGTCTTCACAAAATTCTTCAATCTAATAAAAAAAAATAGTTTTGACTGGGCTGTGAATATGTTAGTCATTCACCTAATTTGGACTCTACACGTAATAATTATATTAATATTCTATGCTTTTAAAATATTTCATATAAATAGTATTAAAATACATTTACAGCAACATTTCATAAACAATTCACTCGGCAAATTTTGAATTCACTGTTTGTAGATAAATAACAAACCTTTGCAAGGAAAATTATAAATAAAATACAATTTTAATTTAATATCATTTATTTGCCAAAAAGCATGGTAAATACATTGGTCTTAAAAAATATATCCAGGTCATGCATGTTTTGCCATGATAGCGTGCAAATAGTCACTACATTTAATTATTATTAAAATTTAATTCAATTCAATTAATCACACATTTAATACACAATTACTAAGTCAACGAAGTTATACAAATTAAATTATATTACAATAAATTATTTTGTAATTTTTTATATTTGCAAGTCAAGAAGTCGTCAACAGAATATTTTCATATATGCCATGCCTTGAGTCTAGTTTGGAAGAACTTTGTTGGTAAATCAGTCAAATTAGTATTGAACACTTTAATGCACATGGCGTAAAAAATTTTTGAAAATGTAGCAGTCCTTATTCATGTTTAGAATTAATATTCGTTGAGTTAATCAAAAGTGCTTACGTTGTGTTGTAGACTTGTTTTCCATCCTATTTATTACAAGTATTACATTGTGAATATAAAAAGTAATAAATAATTATAGAACTGGATTTTTCAAAGTGCGCTAGAGATCTTTAATTGTAAGGCTCGCAGCTGGAATTATTTTTTTTTTTCACCGAAAGCTCAAGCTCACTGTAAGATTCGAACCCACGATCTTTGTGGCGGTATCCGACGTCACTACCACTGAGCTATCATCGCCTCAAATCCTATTATTATTGTTAGTATTAGTTTTCTATTTCATTCTCTCTTTCGCATTCCATTTCACTAATACTTATAATATTTTCTTATCAATCAGAAAAGTATCCTTCCAGTTTTCTGAAAAAATCCATGGTGTCCATGACACTTATCTCCTTTTTACGGTGGGCAAAGATTACTAGAATTTTCTGGGAAGTACCGACTATCTCGAGTGGCAAATTACCTATCGTGTTCGCATCACTAGTTCGATCGGCGCGGCGGCGGCGGACTCGGAACTTGGAATCAGGGCCGACGTCTCTTGCCGGCACTCAATTATTCACAAGCAAGAAATGCAATAAAATGCAAATTTGACGTTACGCCCCCTCGGCTGTATGCCATCAACAATTTTATAGGACGTGCCACTCATTTCAGACGCTTGATTTGAGGGGTTCAAAGTTTTTCCTTTAAGCCCGATTTTGTATTATGAAAACAAAATTACGTCACAATTTTTTGCTACTACTAACAAGCTAACTATCCCCCGCGGATTCATATGTGTTAGAATATTTTAAAATGACCTAGTCATAGTGTCAATACTACCATGCTAAGATTGTGGTCAAACACAAACATAATCAGTGGAAAAAAAAATATCTATCACAAAAATAGCTACATAAAAAACAAGAATCGCGAGAAGTTATTACACGGAACGTGCGAAATAAATATTTACTGTTATATAGTAGACTGAAGTGGCAGTGGGCGGGACACAGAGCCCGAAAAACCGATGGGCTATGGGGCGGAAAAGTTCTGGAATAACGACCACGCATCGGAAGACGCAGCGTGGGTAGGCCGCGACAAGGTGGACCGGCGACTTAGTGACTGTCGCGGAAAATCGCTGGATGCGAACAGCACCGATCGTTTCGGAAAACTTTAGAGGAGGCCTATGTCCAACAGTCGACTCTTTCGGCTGCATGATGTGCTTATTGCACCCTAGTATAGTAGTGAAGTAAATGGGTCAGTAATAGAAATTAGAAAATTTACATGTATACAAACAAAGTTGCGCACAGACCAAAGCGTAAACTTTTGCGGTTATAGAAGTTCTAAAATTGCATAACGGTTTGCCGTTGCAAAGCTATTGCTTGCAATAGGCAAAAAGTTTGGGTCTTACGATGTCGTTCAGAGTTGCAGCGTGGCAGCACCACGCTATCTATAAATTAAATTAAAACGTTTATTTATTAAGTGAACATGTTCTTTTAATAGTCTTTCGCTTCAAACTTTTAAAAGTAGATTCTAAATTTAAGCGCAAGAAGCCTTTAGGGGTTGTATTTTCCAAAATCTTTTCTCAGGGGATAACTATACTCCCTAAGAGGAATCTACATGCCTTCAAGTATTGTAGCATTTATGCTTTCTGAGATTTTGTGATTAATCAGTGAGTGGTATTTCGATGTTGGTCCTCGATTAAACCGCAGGCTGGAAGCTAGTACAATTATAATAAATGAGAATGTTTTCTTTGTAGATGTTTGTTATCCAATGACAAGGTAATAGCTTTACAAAGTAAAGTCTGACTTGGACAGAAATAAAACACAGCCTTAGGTAAACATTTAGATTACTATTACCATATAGGACGCTTGTTATACTGAGAAAATAGATCGTTTAGAACAGCAAGTAAAACCGCTAGATTAACGTTTTAGTAGTTATAGTTTCAATTATTCATTTTATTAGCAAAATAGATAAAAAAAATTGAATGACAACTCACAACATCGCATAGCATCCCATCATATAATTAAATATAAGATCTTACTCAAACAACTTAACGTGAATATTATAAAACGTAAAGTAAAATAAAAAAATTCTCACAGTTTTCATGCTAGGTTTTTTAAATTAAGAAAGGACTTCGTAACGAATGACCAGATATTCTAATCGGACAAAGAGTTTCAAACAACGTAGAGCTAAGTAGGAGCAAAAACCAGAATTCAAGTGAAACGAATATTCTATTTCAAGAAACTCAGCAAGGTTCCATTCAAATTTTTTGTCTTTACTAAAACAAAAATTCATAGGTAAGTAGGTACATATTTAATCGGTAAATATACTTTTTTTTTATTCTTGATAAGTTTCTATTTGACTATAACAAACAAGTGTCATTTGCACATGACACTTGTTTGTTTATGCTATGGTTTAGCTTTTTTGATTTAAAATAGAACTTTACAGAAAAAACTTTAGTACAGTTTACGGTTTGTTTGTTTTGGCAGGGCTGTTTCCGTACTTAGCCTCTTGATTGGGCCATTGTACGTATTAAGCTTCTGTGTCTTCTCACTCCAACCAACCCAGGTCATCCCAGAAGGCTAGCAGCCTTTGTAGACTAAAAGCTTCCGGAAGTGTCGCTGGTGCAAGGAGGACAGTTACGGTAAAATAATAATTATAGTTTCATGTCTTTTTAAATTACTGGAGCCAGTTGCCGAAAGGCATTTTAATAAGGTCGACAACACATTGGCAATATCTCTGGTGTTTCTAATGTCTTTAGATGGCAGTATTGTATTAAAAAATGCTATTACACAATTGAAGAATTTATAAATGATAAAATACTATAGTGTCATCTCACGGTCACGCGCCAAATATATGAAATTCTATAGGAAATGTCAATTTATTTAATTAAAATTATATGTATTAGTACTCAATAGAATAATGATTGAACTATTAAAATAACCAAACTAACCAATAGAATTAATATAAAATGATAATAAATGTAAAACTACTAAAATACTAACATAAATATAGCTAACTCACATTGATGGATAAATTGCGACACCCTATCAGGGTTGATGTACCTACCTCTTAACTATTTATATAATTGTGTTTGTGTACAGTCATGCAATAAATAAATTGAAATTGAAATTGTATTCACATACCATCAGGTGACCCGCCTGCCTGGTTGTGTCTAGTGGTATAAAAAAACAGAGGTTGTATTATGGAAACCAGATAGCTGATATACCTACTACAATACACCTACTCATTCTTTTACTTTTAATACATAACATTAAATAATAATAATTAATACATACATGTAATTACACCCAGACTCAGGACAAACAGACATGTTAGTTCCTGCACACAAATGGGTGGAAATCGAACCCACGACCTGTGGCGGTGTGTTAACGACACCATTTACATAATCAAAACTCAATATAAAATTGACATTTCAGTAGATCACTGTAACAGATTTTTATTGTCGTTCCAAACATTTTGTGCCATTACTTGCACAACAAATACATTTCCAAAATGATATACGTCACCAACGTAGCAAAATGGAGCATGCAGCATTATCGAAAATCTATAAAAACGCCATAAAATAAACCAACAGTCGATCGTTTTATTGCTAACTACGTGACAACAAAATCGTTTAAAATGATAAATAGTTTAACAGTTTGATACCTATATCTATTAAACGTCGCACTTGTATAATGAAAAAGGCCTTAGCGTTAGAACATACGGCGTCGCTCAATTTGCACAATAATGTTGGCAATTTTCTGATTTTTTTCACACAGCAAACGTGCAACCGCGCGGAGACTCAGCACGCGTTGCCATCCCGGTTTACTTAGCATATGGCGCTCCCCAGTTTTGGGTATAGGACCTAGACTCCGTCCTCCCGTGAATTCCCCACCATCAAAAGTACTTCTCCACGGTCAACTGAATATTTCAATAGTGTGTCCGTCTCTCTGCGCGGATTTTACCATCCAGTCAGTATTTTCATTGCTATTTTATTATTTTGGTAATTGATTTATTAGTTACATAATGATGATAAAACAATTATAACGTAACGAACGATACCGCTCAAACAGTAAATTTTCAAACAGGAACCTTAAATTGCTTAATGCCCGCAGAAATAACTTCAGAAAAGAGTAAAATACCGGCGGAGTAAATAAAGATGTCACTCCTAAAGCCGTGGAAATCTCGTGAAAAATGCACGAATTACTAGGCACGGACAAATTGCTTACGCATTTTTGCGAAATACCCACGAAAGGACAAAGAGTTCCCGGTGAATTAAATTTAAATAAAAGAATGTTTAATAAAGGTTATTCGGCTAATGGCACTCCCATCTCTGGGCTTAGTTCGTGAAATGTCTCGATCTTGTCGCTTCACAGTCATTTATCATTCTCGACGATCCTTATCTATGTTGTTAGTGTTTAGTATATATATATATATATAATACATATAAGTACCATCTCCTTAAGTATACTCCGTGAGTATCTTGGCTACTACTCTTTAGATCGTGAGTTGTATCTCCACCCAGAAGAATCTTTTGGACGTAAAAACATGTTTTACTAAAACAATATTTTTGGGTAGTGAGATAAAAGCAATTAATAAGAACCATTTCAAATATCTAATAATGTTGTTATAAAGAGTATATTTATTATAATCTGTTTTACAGATTGTTCTATGCGAATGATATGAATAATTTGATTTGATTTTCATATCTACCAAATAAAGTCTAAATAATGTTGTCTATCTGTCAGAACAACCGCACACTCTAGTTAGATATTGTCAGTAATAGAAGATTATGGTATAAGTGTGTAAAGTTGGTCATTACGGCTGAGGCGCAATTGAGACCCGAGCCGCCAGGTGAGGTACACACGAGTATCATACGACGTTTTTCAATACACTTGTGAAGAAAATAATACAAAAAAAATATCGGATCGGATATATATTTTTTTTTTTTGCAAGTACACCGGGTGCAAATATATTTTTGGCTCGGGCAACTTACTTTGAATCCCTCGCTACGTTCAGGATTCTATTGAAATATCCCTCACTTAAGAATATTATTTATAGCACAGTGTGACCTAAACCCGCACTTTACGCACGCTTATCCGTGACCTAAGTTGCCTATTTCTGCACGGAGAAGTGTGCGTAAAGTGCGGGTTTATGTCACACTTGCTATAAAATAGTATACGATACTTTTTCCCGAAGTTGTCTATTATTGCACGGCGTTTAGCAACCTCGCTGCACTCGGGCGCTTACTTCACACCGTGCAATAATAGGCAACTTAGGTCACATCGTAATGTACTTTATGATACAATTTACTATTATAACTCACGTTGTGAATAATAGTAATGAAAAAGTCACAGTTTGATTATAAGTGTCATTACGTGCCTAATTTCGGTGAAATTAGAGTCACTTTATGAGCAAGTGTGTTGAAATAGTAGATTGTTATACAAGGAGCTAAAATGACCCACTATATACGAGGTAGTTTTACTCCCAAGCATTAGCGAGGGAGTAAATAGAAACCGAGTTTTAATGGGTTTTAGCGCCGTGTGTTACACTTACTTTTCACTACGATTGTGAGAAAATAAAACAATCCAATACAATATGAAATATGTAGTTTATAATTTTTTTTTGTTTATTCTGTAGCCGCAACACATTGCATGCATTCTACCAGTGAATTAAAATGAAGTTCTTTTTTTATGAAACAGTAATAAGTCGAGTCTTTATTCATGATTATTCTACTTATGACTAAAAACATTTTCGTTTTTGTAGGCTCATTGTCATTTGACACACAAAAATTAAAAAAAACTTTTTCCCCTAGAGGAAGAATTGCTATTTTTTCTTCGCTCTGGTACGCCACAATGACGGTCTGTTTGAGCAAGAGGAGTGAAAAGATTATTAGACAAGGTTGTCAACCTCCTAATTTCACTTCTATTTTACTATTTTGTAAACTGCAGCCGTATTAAATAAATGTTTATATTAATGCCTTTGACACTTATGCGACCCTTTGTAAACTTACAGTTGGATAAACCTTTCATGTAAAACTGAAAAGTTCAAGTGAAATTATTGTTGCACTCACTGAATACAAAATATTTAAATTTCTTTGATTCAAATAGTGTCTATTGTTTATGTGTGTGAACGAGTGTTCATAAAACATTTTAAAAACGACATAGACAATTATAAGCAAATTCCAATAAACATTTTACTGAAACATATTCTGCGGCTTATGTTTTTTTAAATGGTTCAGCTGAAGGGGTGTAATGAAATTTGGGAAAGGTGATCAATTATAGATGGTAATTGCTTTATGTTTCGAGGTGAATGACAACTTGACAAGGATGGTAAAGATTGGAAATGAGAACGTAAAAGGAATTTTCAAAGTGGCACCAGAGAATGAAAGGTTGAGAGGAAAACGAAGTACACGGTAGAGAAGACCGAAAAAGAAATGGATGTGAGTGATGATACTAGTAAGAAAGAAGTGAACTCCGATAGAACGGATTGAAGGACCGAATGGAAGAACAGTAGGTACACAACTTCCAAATAATTGGCAACAGGGCAGGCAGGATGATGATGAAGTGCCTTATAATAGGTCTTTACCTATGAAATTGCCGTTGCAGTACTGGACATTTCAAATCAAAATAATTTATGTTTGGCTAAGAATTCGAATTTCAAATTAATTTTATTTTAAATACATGGATTTTTTTTTTCCAAAAGTAGTGATTTGTTTATTGATTAGTGTTACATTTTCATCGCATTTCAATCTTTTTCGTCATCATGGATACGTTAAAAATTCGAGTAATTATGGAATATGAGTACCGTCGTGGCAGCAACGCGGCACAAGCGGCACGCAAACATCAACGACGTTTACGGAGCTAACACTACAAACCAACGCACCACCTGTTATTGGTTTGCTCGCTTCCGTTCTGGAAATTTCGACCTGAAAAATGATCCTCGCAGTCGTCTGAAGACTTTGGTCGACAATGACGAATTAAAGGCGATTGTGGAAGCTGATACAAAATCTACGGCTGAATAAGCAGCAGCTTTCGACGTTAGCGTCAAAACAATATTGGTCCATTTGCGTCAAATTGGCAAGGTAAAAAAGTGATGGTTACTGTTTGGTGGTCTAGCGCCAGTATGATTCATCACAGCTTCTTACCAAACGGGGTGAGCATTACTGCAGATGTGTACTGTGAAGAACTGAACACAATGATGGAGAAGCTGGCACATCTCCAACCACCATTGGTCAATCGCTCGTCTCCGCTGCTCCTGCACGACAACGCGCGACCTCATACTGCACAGCAGACGGTCTCCAAGTTGCAAGAACTGGGGTTGGAAGCTCTCCGTCATCCGCCCTACTCACCAGACGTTGCGCCTACAGACTACCTATTCCATTATTACCATTATTTTGTCCGACCCGCGCCGTGTGTCTTTGTAATCTTTCTTTGTTATTTATTACTAACAAACTACCTCACAATTTGTTATAAAATATGTGTTAACCCTAAATTAATCATGTACAATATGTGTAGTATTAAGATAGCTTATAAGTGTCTCAACATCCGGACAAACCTATTGAGGTTTTTGTGATGTTTTAATATTAATATTTTGCTTTGATCTTTATTTTAATAAATTAAAAAATTTAAAAAAATTACTACTTTTTCCAGAATTTGGATAACTTCTTGGCGGGAAAAAAATTCAATACCTCGGGTATTGAATTTTTTTAGGCAGTACAAAATGCCTTTGAAGAATTTGTTGAAATCAGCTGGACGGGATCCAGCTGATTTCTTTAAGAAGGGCATCAATAAACTGCCACTGCGTTGGCAAAGATGCATAGATTGCAAGGATGATTACTTCGATAAATACATGAAGAAAAATCGTTTAAATTTTTTCATACAAAACGGAAATTTCATAGGTAAAGACCTAATATTTCACTGATAAATACATCAATCACAGTTTGAAATGATTTTACATTAATATTGTTAAGTTTATGAACGCAACCTAATATGTTCTGTATTGTAACACTGAGGGCGCTGCTCTCTTCCCTTTCTCTATTGTCGTGGCATGTCTGTCTGTGAGTCAAGTTTAATAAAACACGTTTGCAATTTTGTCAGAGTTTATTTTGAATATTAACAAAAATATTAACATGGTAGCAGAGCGTGGTTGCTAATTAATCAGAAAAAGTCAAATTCAAAAGGAACTAATAAAAACCGGCCGGCGTATTTTAAGATTACACATAACCTGCAAGACATCGTGTGCTTAACTGCTTAGTATTAAAAAAAAATATATATCACCGTAAAATTGATATTAAAGGAAGATGTCCAATAATACTAGCCATAATCCATTCCACATAGACCGACTCGTTGGAAGAGACAACTATGCTAGTTGGAAATTCGCAGTGGAAGCTTATTTTAGGCTAGAAGATTTATGGAGTTGCGTCGAAGGAATTAACAAAGACGAGAAGAAGGAAATTAAGGCAAAATCTAAGCTTATTTTACTGCTAGATCCTATGAACTATGTGCATGTACAGAGTGCGACTACATGTAAAGAAGTCTGGGACAGTTTGCAGCAGGCCTTTGATGACAGCGGGTTATACAGGAGAGTTGCCTTGTTGAGAGACCTAATCACAACTACATTGGACAGCTCGCGAAACGTAGACGATTATGTGAACAAGATCATGTCGACTGCTCATAAACTCAGGAACATTAACTTTGACATTGATGATGAATGGCTCGGGACGCTGATGTTGGCAGGCTTACCTGAAACTTATAAGCCAATGATAATGGGCTTAGAGAGCTCGGGGATCAAGATCAGTGCAGATTCAATTAAAACAAAGCTCCTGCAGGAAGTTCAATGCTCAGAAAGTACAGCATTCTTCACCAGGAAAGCAGCCATTCACGGGAAACAAAATACAGCAAAATTACATAATCACAAAGGGCCCAGATGTTATAACTGTAATAAACATGGACATTTTGCCAAGAATTGTCGTGTTCCGAATAAGAAAATTACAGAAAAAGTAAATGATAATAAAAGTTTTGCTGCAGCATTTTCAGCATGTTCACAGACAATGAATCCGGACCTTTGGTATGTGGACTCAGGTGCCTCAATGCACATGACCAATAGATGTGACTGGATGTATGATGTGAGAAGTCCACCGATACCCACCATAACTGTTGCCAGTAAGACACCGCTACCTGTGGAAAGTATGGGAATGGTTAATTTATTGATGAATGGTAATGATCAAATTAAAATTCAGGTAAGAGAAGTTTTATACATACCTAAACTTGCTGCCAATCTCTTATCAGTAAGTGCTATGGTGAAAAATGGCTGTAGAATCAACTTTAAGGACAAATGCTGTGATATATGTGATCAAAACAACAAATTCCTCTGTTCAGCCACACTAGTAAATAATTTGTACCAGTTAAACACTCACAGAGAAATTGTTTCAAACCTGACATGCTCAAATAACTTAAATGATGTTGTCCTGTGGCATAGGCGCATGGGACACTTGAATTTTTCAGATGTTACTAAGTTACCGGAGTGTGTAGAGGGAGTCAATCCACTTCCTAATCAAAGTAAAGGTCCTATCACATGCACCATCTGTCTTCAAGGTAAACAAAGCAGACTACCTTTTAATAATATTGGTTCTAGAGCATCACTACCATTACAACTTATTCACACCGACTTATGTGGACCGATGGAACAAGCATCACTGGGAGGTATGAAGTATTTTATTACCTTTATTGATGATTACACCAGAAAAGTACATGTTTATTTATTGAAAGACAAATTAAGTGTTCTTGAAGTATTCAAAGATTTTAAAAGTAAAGTTGAAAATCAACTTAGCAGTAAAATTAAAGTTGTTCGGTCAGACAATGGGAAAGAGTACTGTAACAAAGAATTTGATAGTTTCTTGAGAAGGAATGGAATTGAGCATCAAACCAGCACTCCATACTCACCACAGCAGAACGGTCTTGCAGAAAGAATGAACAGGACATTGGTGGAAAGGGCCAAGTGTATGTTATTTGATGCTCATTTGTCAAAAGAACTTTGGGGTGAGGCGCTAGCCACAGCTGCCTATATTATTAACAGATCACCCTCAAAAACTATTGATGGCAAAACACCTATAGAAATGTGGTCTGGTAAGAAACCTAATTTATCAAATATAAAAATCTTTGGCACTGAAGTTATGTCTCAAGTTCCTAAAGAAAAACGCCAAAAATGGGATTCTAAATCTAGAAAATATATATTTGTTGGTTACTGTGAATCTAGCAAAGGATATAGACTACTTGATCCTGCCACTAATAAAATCATAAAAAGTAGAGATGTAACATTTTTAGAAAATGTACAAAAATTAGATAATGTTGTGTACTTACCTTGCTTACCCAACAGCAGTCCTGAAATACAGTCACCTGAAAAACGCAGCAAGGAAGAACCTAAAGTTTCTTCAGATCAGCATTCAAGTGATGACTATCAGTCTGGTGATGATGATCCATCCTACAGTAAGGAAGTCTACATACCTGAAAAACCAGTGGAATTATCGATTCTAACACATAACATGTATCTACGTCCACGTAGAGGTGTTCGGGGTGCAGGGAACGATGATCAGGATGTGAGTTATTTTTGTCCAATATTTGATTTGAATGATCCTCAGTCTCTGGATGAAGCTTTTTCATCATCTCATGCTGACCAGTGGAAGAAGGCCATGCAAGAGGAATATGACTCCTTAGTAAATAATAAAACTTGGTCACTGGTAGATCTTCCATCAGGTAAAAGAGCCTTGCCATGCAAATGGGTATTTAAAAGTAAGACTGATGAGAAAGGAAAAATTAATCGTTTTAAAGCAAGATTAGTAATCAAGGGGTGTGCACAAAGGAAAGGAAATGACTATGACGAGGTATATGCTCCCGTGGTAAGATATACCTCAGTTCGATTCTTGTTTGCTCTAGCTGCTAAATATGATCTAGAAATGATTCAGATGGATGCCATAAGTGCATTTTTACAGGGTGACATAGACACCGAAATATACATGTCACAACCAGAATGTTATAAAGAAAATACTCAGGTATGTCACCTACATAAATCAATCTATGGGCTCAAGCAAGCTAGCCGTCAGTGGAACCTGAAATTGAACAATATTCTACTTAAAATTGGATTAGAAAGGTCAAACATTGATCCATGTATCTATTATTTAGTAAATGAGTTTAAAATGATATTTATAGCAGTATGGGTAGATGACTTCTTGATATTTACAAATGATAAGAAAACAGCAACAGATTTCAAAGAAAAATTAAAGGTAGAGTTCTGTATGAAAGATCTAGGTGAGATGCAGCAGTGTATTGGCATGAATATAAAAAGAAACCGTGAAGTGGGCACAATTATGATAGATCAAGAGAAGTATATTAACTTATTGTTGGAACGCTTTGGCATGACTGAGTGTAACCCAGTACGCACACCAATAGAGGTAAATGCTAAATTTGATAAGAAACCTGAGAAAGAAGATAGCAATTTTCCATACAGGGAAGCAGTGGGCTGCTTGATATATCTGGCACAAGTCACACGACCTGATATTACCTATGCAGTCAATAAATTGAGTCAGTATTGTAATGATCCAGGAATTCAACACTGGCTTGCAGTAAAAAGAGTGCTAAGATACCTCCAGGGTGTGATGTTCCCGTGCATGGGCGTGTTGGTGGAGTAGTTCGGTGTTCAAGGTCTTGGCGTCGTGGCGTATCGGTACTATATTGTTGAGTTACGTTAGACGAGTGATTGTTATTAACACAAGTATTATCATTATTTCTTACAGGAGATGACTGACTATCACTGGGAATATCAGTGTTTTGCATGCTAGTAGTATCATAAGTTTTATCTGGAGTTAGAGTGTATTTAGGCTTCAAAATATGTTGCCTATTTCTACGAAAATTACCATCAGGAGTGGCTATGTGATACGATCTTGGCTGAGGGCCTGACTGTGTTATGTAACCGGGGATCCAATGACTATCCGGCTGTTTTTTAAAATACACTTTATCTCCCTTTTTTACAGGTGGTAAGTTATTAGAATGTCTATCATAATAAACTTTATAATTATTATTTTTTGTTTTAATTTGCTCCCTAATTTTCTTGTAATTACATAATTTAGGTTTTAAGTGTTTCTCAGATACAGGTATCTTAGTTTTAAGTGACCTAGACATTAATAATTGTGCAGGTGAACACATAGTGTCTTTCGGTGTGTTCCTATATTGAAGTAGAGCTAAATTAAAGTCTGAATTGTCAGCTAAACACTTTTTAAACATATTTTTAATTGTACTAATGGTTCTTTCTACCATGCCATTTGAACGGCTTAAATAGGGACTGGAAGTGGTATGCTCAATTTGCCATTGAGTTGTAAACTCAAGAAACTCTTTAGAGTTGAAGGGAGGGCCATTATCTGATACTATAATGGTAGGTATACCATGTCGGGAAAAAATACACTTTAAATGTGTTATTACACTAGCACTGGCAGAGCCTTGAGTGAGTGACACGATTTCTACATATTTAGAGAAATAATCAACTACAATGAGATATTTTTTAGAGTTAAAGTCAAAAAGATCAATACCTAGTTTATACCAGGGTATCATTTTATAATCATGAGGTTGTAGTGGTTCTTTTGTATTACTACGACGATAAGTAAGACATATATGACACATGTTCACATACTTTTCTATATCAGAATACATGTTTGGCCAATATACTGTATTTCTGGCTAGACGTTGACAACTTAATATACCTTGGTGGCCTTCATGTAGAAGTTTGAGAATGTCATTTCTCAATGAAATGGGGACTATAATACTATTATTTTTAAAGACTACACCATTCATGACAGAAATCTCATTTTTAAGAGAAAAGTAAGGCTTAATTGAATCTGGAAGTGACTTTTTATGTTCTGGCCAACCATTATTATGGTATTTAATTAGAACACTTAGTTCCGAGTCATTAGAAGTATGTTCTTGAAACTGTTTGAACTTAGTTGGACTGACTGACAGGGACTTAATGATTAAGTTGACATGGAGATCAATGTCAGCATCTAAATCTGTTAGTGCTTGATCTGGCAATGCAGCTCTTGACAATGTATCGGCTACATACAAATATTTGCCTGGCTTGTATACTACATTTAAGTCATAGGGTTGAAGTCTGAGCATTATTCTCTGAAGTCTGGGTAGTATACTATAAACCGGCTTGTTCATTAATGAGACTATTGGCTTATGATCAGTTTCTACAGTGATTTGTTGACCATATATATATTGGTGAAACTTGGTACACCCGAATAAGATAGCTAATAGCTCTTTCTCTATTTGAGAATAGCTTTGCTGACAGGAACTAAGAGATGCGGATGCATAGGCAATAGGTTGTTTATCATGACTGATAACAGCACCCATGGCATCTTTAGATGAATCTACAGACAGAATTATGTCTTTTGACTGATCATAATAGGTTAAGACTGGTGCCTTTGTAATTAGGTCTTTGAGGTTATTGAACTCTTGGTCATGGATGTCTGTCCAGTACCAATTGACATCTTTAGATAGCAATGTTCTAAGATTTGACGTTTTTTGAGATAAATTAGGTATATATGAGCCTAGATAGTTCACCATACCAAGAAATCTTTGTAGTTCAGTAAGATTTGTGGGTGGTTGCATGTCACAAATTGCTTTTACTTTAGTTTGGTCCACTCTCACACCATCTTGACTGAATACATGGCCTAAATATTTGACTGAGTTTTTACAGATGTTTGACTTTTCTTTATTGAACTTCAAGTTAATTTCCCTAGCTTTCTGAAGGACTTTTTCTAGAATAATATCATGGTCTTGTTTGGAAGATGCATATATGAGGAGGTCATCCATCATTACTTTTACGCCTTGAATGTCACTAAACCTTTTTGTCATTTCTGAATGAAAAATTTCCGGCGCAGCATTGATACCAAACGGAAGTCTTAAGAAACGGTACCTACCCTGTGGTGTAATGAAAGTACACAATTTAGAGGACTTCTCACTGAGTTTCAACATCCAGAAGCCTTTGTTGGCGTCTAGCGTAGAAAAGAAACAAGCTCCAGCAAGATCGGACTTAATTTCATCAATGGTAGGAAACTGGTAATGCGGCCTCATGATAGCCTTGTTTAGTTTACGAGGGTCTATGCACAATCTAAGAGTACCATTCTTTTTGGAAGTGAGTACAATAGAACTGATCCATTCAGTTGGTTCCTCAACTTTGGTTATGATATTATTTTTGACAAGTGACTCTAATTCTTTTTTTAGATCATTGACTAAACTGAAGGGAACTCTGCGACATGCATCTACAGAGGGAATAGCATCAGGCTTAAGTACAAGATCGCATTCAAAATCTTTAATACATCCTATGCCTTGAAAGAGATCATTATATTTTAAAATTAAATCTTCAGATTGAATTGACTTGAACTGAACATTGTGAATCCTTTTAATTAGTTTAAGCTCCTCACAGCTAGTGCGACCTATAATATTCTGACATGGCAAATCAATGATATGAAATGTTACTAAAAATGATCTTTCATGGTATGAAATGTTCAATTTACATTGACCTACACTTGGTAATACTTCACCGCTAAATGTGGATAACTTGTGATCACTTTTTTGTAACTTAGACATTGGTAAATTTAATTTCTGATATGTACTGAGCGATAAGACATTAGTATCTGCACCAGTATCAAGTAGAAAGTCTATTGACAAATTATTTATCATTATTTGAATTTTAAATGGATTCACTGAGTTGAGATTGGACAGGTAAAGACTACTTAGAAAGATATTGTCACCATGAATACCTTGTTCTTCTTGACTTATAGTATTTATCTGCTTGCGTGAACTACGACAGACTGATGAGAAATGGTTTCGCTTCCCACATGTATGACAGGTTGCTCCAATGGCTGGACATTTAATACGATGGACTTGACCACAGCGGCTACATTTCCTCTGACTACTGGAGGTTCGCTGGCTGTAGGAAGTTCTTGACTGACTCGTTGGCTCACGGGTCTTGACAGATCTTGATCTTGCAGTTATTCTTCCTATTGTGTTTTCTTGACTGTCTGAAGTTGGTAGACTGATTGTTTTTGTGTCCAATTTAGTGTTCCTGACCGTTTTGGCTAGAGATACGGTATCATCAAGCGTTTTTGGCTTTTCTATTAATATCCTTTCCTTAATATATGAACTATTGAGGTTCCAGGAGAAGATATCTTTCGTTATGTCGTCAGTTAGACTGCCAAACTCGCACCTTAGGCTTATATTCTTGATGTCCGTCGCGTATGTCTCGATGTCATCTTCGCCTTGTTTTCGATTGAAGAGTTTGTGCCTTTCTATGGTAGTATTCTTCTTTGGAGTGAAATAGACATCAAACTTCGATAATAGATCTTTATACTTTACTTCTTCTATCTTCGTATCGAAGGAATAAAAAATATGGAGCGCGTCTGGCCCCAAGATGTTCAGCAATATGGCGACTTTCCGTTTGTCGGACTCATCGTCGAAATCGTTTGCAGTCATGTATATTTTATGAGACATGAGAAAATTACGCCATTCTACAGCTAGATCAGGCGCCTTTAGATTAAATTTAATGTTGGAACTGGCTATTGATGCGGATACCAAAGAATTTGCGGCCATTTTTTCTTATGGACGGACGACGCCACGATGCCTTGACTGACTTCGGAAAAATTTCGAGTTCTTCTCACCTGATTCTGGCTTCTGACACCATGTGATGTTCCCGTGCATGGGCGTGTTGGTGGAGTAGTTCGGTGTTCAAGGTCTTGGCGTAGAAGGCAATAAATAAATACAAGGAGCGCGTTGCAGAAAGCGTGTAATGTCAGCCATGTACAAAACAGGAAGAGAGACAATAGACAAGGACACAGATAATAGACAATATAGATAAGAGACTATAGACTAACCGTACTACTACGTGACACAGGGAACTAAGGATCTTATACTCATGTATACCAAAGATGGTAATGTGAGCATCAGGGGATACTGTGATGCAGACTGGGCAAGTGATGTGCTCGACCGCAAATCGTGCACAGGTTATATATTTATGTTACAGGGAGGCGCTATTTCATGGTCATCACGCAAACAGCAGACAGTGGCCCTATCAACAGCAGAGGCGGAATACATGGCCATGTCTTCAGCCACCCAGGAGGCGCTATGGTTGCGACAGCTTAGTGGAGAGCTTGGCTGTAAACTGGATGAACCTCTCATCATTTTTAGTGACAATCAAAGTGCCATAAGACTTTCCACTAGTGACTGTTATTTATCTAGAACTAAGCATATTGATATAAGACACCATTTTCTTAAGCAACATGTTAATAATTGTGTTATAAAATTCTGTTATTGTAAGGGTAGTGAAATGTTGGCAGATATACTAACAAAAGGTACTACCTCTGAGAAACATATGTATTGTTTAGCCAAAATGGGGCTTGCGTTCAGAGGTGGGTGTTAAGTTTATGAACGCAACCTAATATGTTCTGTATTGTAACACTGAGGGCGCTGCTCTCTTCCCTTTCTCTATTGTCGTGGCATGTCTGTCTGTGAGTCAAGTTTAATAAAACACGTTTGCAATTTTGTCAGAGTTTATTTTGAATATTAACAAAAATATTAACAAATATGACTAACTTTTTTTATGGGAACAACTTCAAAATCACTGAAAAAGTATATCGAGCGTCGCGTTGCTGACTATCAATATTGACCCCTTAGCATTTTCCAACCCAGTACTGATTTTCAGTGTCAACCACCTTGAATTTAGATGTCGATGTCAAATTTTCAAAGCACTTTCCAATCAAAATGTATAATAAAGAAGTTACAATACTTCAACTTGCTGATGATAACATGTGCCTACTATCGTTAATTAAACTATCAAGCTCGGCATTTGACACCAAAACGCGTCACTATGCGAGAACAAGTGCAGGACACAAATCGAGAAGAATTCCAATTAAGGGAGAAATATGATGTACCACGTGTGGTACACGTTGTCGAGAAGATATCTCATTAGCCGATATTGACATATCAATATTGTATCGTTGGCAAAAATGTTCATGCGTCACGTGTAATATTCCAATTCAAGCTATACTTTATTTCAATTATAAAAAATGCGTCTTATTTTTCCTTAAAATTTATTCAAACTGGCCAAAACAAACACTAATAAAATAAAACCGGTCAAGTGCCTGTGGCTTATATGGAGAATGAAAAGGGTCGTATCATATGAATTTTTTTTTTTTTAGGGATTGCAGGCTTGAGGCAGAATTCGTGTTTTAGGAAAATGATTTTAAACTGACTAAGAATAAGGGCTGACGTTTACCTATAACTTCAAGATACTTTTTTTTTTTTTAATTGAAAGATAGTCAATGGATGGAACTCTTGCCAGTCTTTTAATATTCATGAAGTTTAAATAAATAATATTTATATACCTACTATGTATTAAAGACACAAAGGGGTATTTATGTTTAATCACGTCACAAACAACAATCCAGTTACTGTATTCACTTTAAATACTAACCAGAAAAACATACTTCATTTTTTCATTCAGTGCAAAATTAAAAACATTTTATTCGCACAATACAAAAAAAAACATACGGTCAAAAAATACAATAGTATTTTCATGGAACCATTTCATAAACACTAAACTGGGTGTAACGAAAAATGAAACCGAAAATAAATTTACAAAACTAACATAGGTACAGGTGAAACTTAACACCTAAGGCTAACAGTAGCGAATAAAAATGTAGGCTGCCTACAGAGTGAGATATTTATTCCACAAACAATCATTCTTCATTCTAACTACGGTGTGGTGTAGGTAAGCCGCCCTTATGTTCGTATTACAGTAAGTTATTTCTCACAAAATACGAACGTACCTTCATCTGCAAAGAGCGTGTCGGTTACCCATTAGCATAATGTTCCGTAGGCAGCCATGTTTTTGTAGTAGGCTTATAAAATTGTAAGTTTTGATGTAATAATACTAGCTATATCCCGCGGTTTCACCCGAGTTCAGGGATCTTAGCATTTCCTGGGATAAAAACAAGCTTATGTCCTTCTCCAAGGTCAGAGTTACTTTTTCATTTAAAATAAATTATAAAAAATATTTGACCACATACAATTTTATAACACAATTTAAGTTTAGCAGAAGATCCGATGGACGATGGGGCGGAAAGGTTCTGGAGTGGCGACCTAGAGAGCGTCGCGGGAAACCGCTGGAGCAAGCAGCTCAGGATCGTTTGATGGAAATCTTTGGGGGAGGCCAGCTGTGGACGTCTTTCGGCTGAGATGATGATGATGATGAATTAAGTTTAAGTCTCTGACCCTTATGGCAGAGCCTGTATACTAATGGCCAGCTCCTTCCCTACTTATATTTGACAACATTTAGTAGTGTTCAATATAAACTAAAATCCAAAAACTAATATTATATTAGTATCATGGATTGTATTCTTGATTTTGTCCTGCAGTTTCATAATATGTTAACTTGAGAGCCAGTTGCCCTTGCCCTTAAGGCATTTTTATATGGTGTACAACACGTTGGCAGTCCATTTTGTTTCGCCTATAGACGTTAGCAATCCGTTGGTATTGCTAACGTCTATAGGCGACGGTAGTCACTTACCATCAGGTGACCCGCCTGCCTCGTTGTCACTAGAGACATAAAAAAAAAGAGAGATAAAAGTATCATTTCCTTTATTTTAAGGTATGATTTTCTAAGGCATCTATAAATTAATTGTAGCTATATGATCTATTTTTTATAACCTATCAAGTTATATATGTATAATAATAGTCTTAGGCTGAGACTCTACCAAAGCTGAGCGAAACCGAGCGGAGCGGAGATGTGTTTTAAACAACCGGATCCGCTCAGCTTTGGTGGAGTCTCCGCCTTAGGTACCTACCGAATCAATTTACATAAAATGTTAAGTGAGAAACTATACTGATAAAAAAGATGACCTAATTAGTTACTAACAACATTCTACTCTATTTGTTTAAACTGAAAGACGTAAACATAAAAATTATAAAGTTTTCAATGGGTTTTGCTTACCACGGAACCATAAAATCATCCAACAACACCAAAACGAGCGGAATAAAGTCACAAATCATATAAACGCGACCATTATCCGTATAAATTGTTTTATTCGATACATTTACGTTAAATTGAAGTAATGTGCGTGTAAACCGTTTGTTCTGACCGTACCTACCCAGTGGGAACATATTATTTATCCGCGTTGTGTCTTAATTGAACCGAATGATGCCGATGTCTGCCGAACAACATCGTCATACACAAATTTTGAAGACATTTTGCAAATAGTATTTTGACACAATTCGTGAGGCTTTGATTATTAAAATCAGCTCTTAATGCTTCTTCTACACTAATCTTTGAGTATTAAACCATTTAATACTCAAAGATACTAATATTATAAAGAGGAAAGATTTCATTTTTGTTTGTTTGTTTGTTACGATTTAACTCAAAAACTAATCGACCGATTTTTAAAATTCTTTCACCATATATTATGTATACAATAAGACATAAGTAGTAAGTAGCAAGTAGGAAATTTCCATTAACCATAAAAGCTGTAAGCAGCGTAAAACAAATTAACAGCCAGCATAATAAATAAGATATACTCGTAGCCATAAATGTTACCCTTAATAAAACAGGATATTGATTTAGTCTTTGTCCAAATATCTGTACGCCGCGCCGCAACGCCCGCAACCGAGGACAGTAAAACCTATCGGAGATTTATCTGTTCCGCAAACTACAGTAAATGAAGTAAATAAACGAGAAGCCGGCGTTATCTTTTGACTCATTATGAACGTGAATGGCAGTCATAATTCCCCAAAGGTACGATTCAGTCACTTGTACAAAAGAGTTTCAGTAGATAAGCAAAGTTGAATTTTGTGTGTGTGCAAATAAGAATTGAGTTTATTTACTTCATATTTTCCTTTGACATATTAAAAAAAAAAGGAATGTACACATATGTAGTACACCTCTATACCTACATGTATCGACTTTATGTACTACCTTTCTGTTGTTTCACTTGTCTTCCAATACTCTCCGTACATGCCAGGATACAGAAATATGATATAGGTAGATACAATATACCATGTTTGGTATGAACTTTTGTGACAATAACGAGCACGATGATGAATGAGCAGGTTAAACAGACGATCCACCATCAGAACAACTTGAAAGAATTACGATTTTTTTAGAGGAAACGATTGGATTTTATGTTTTCTTTTTTCAGATAATTGTACTTGTGAAATGTTGGCAATATATCGGCCCTAGAATTTTTTATGTCCTGGATAGACTCATGCCAGCTAGACAGCCTTTATAAAATGATAAAAAAAAGTTATATGTATTTCCATCGGTTTATAGAATACTTAACTTGCATCATACGTAACCCCCCTCTCATTGGTTCAAGTAAGTTTCAAGTGGGTTTAAGTAAATTATTATGTATGAACATAGAAAGAATATTAATAAAAAACAATAGCTACTGCTCAAAATCGTGTTACAAATAAATGCTATTTATTCTGGAAAGTTTTAGTACCTAGTACCTATCGTTTTGAATAATCCCTTGATTTTGTTTACCACTGGCCTCACTAACGAGGCCCAGTAATGCGAAGGACGCACAGCAACACTCGTAAATAACTGAATAACACTTAGTGTTGGGAATTTCTGAACATTTTAGGGCATCCCTGCGGTGTATACGAGCAATTAAGGGCGTAATTCCGGTCTGCTAGTTTTCGTTTTATAGTTGTCTAGCAACATTAAA
The DNA here is from genome assembly GCA_951361185.1 of Ochropacha duplaris. Lineage (NCBI taxonomy): Eukaryota > Metazoa > Arthropoda > Insecta > Lepidoptera > Drepanidae > Ochropacha > Ochropacha duplaris. The sequence goes on along the minus strand of OX592707.1, from coordinate 7,906,104 downwards.
ATTTTTGATGAATTAGTCTATCGTGTCTTGGGTGGCAAGTTTAGTGTGTGGGAAGGCTTTTATTGCTTAGATCGTAATTCTGTTGGATGTACTTGTAAGTTTTGGTATTACTTCTGAAGATATTGGCCACAAGGCTGGGAAGATTAATAACATAGTTTTAGTACCTATGTACCATATTTAGTCCTGTGTCGGCTAGTCCTTCGTTAATTGGTCCCCGTGCAGCGCTATGCTCAGAATATCTAATCCTGATCTTTATAATAATCCAAATATATAAAAGATAATACCTTAAGGTACAAATAAAGGCAATAAAAGGCTGTGTCGTGAATTCATAAACTCTGACTGATATGATAAAATACTGTGAAATAAATATAAAGATGGTTTCATGAATTATGAAGTCAAAGTAAAATTGTCCTTGTCCTTACTTTTTACTGCTTTGGAATTTTTAGAACAATTTAATTTTGTTAATCTACTCTCAAACTGACCTTCGATAGTTAATACAGTTGCCAGTTATCAAAATTCAATCACAATTTTGACAATTGGTATCAAATAATATGTCCTAATAAAAAATACATCTCGATTCGTACCAAACTGCAATTATTCACCAATTACAATTGGTTTTATTCCGACTTAAAGAAGACAATTAATTATAATTAAGGTATAAATCCTTTAGCCGACACCTTTGAGATGCGGAGTGTGGTTCATTAATATTAATAAATTAGAAGATTCCGACTAGAACCTTCTACCCTTATCTCGCCGCTTTTAATTACAATTTTATTGAAACTAATTAACCGTTGAACGCAAATAAAAATGCACTTAACATATTTGGCCATCCAAAGAGGAAACGCTGCCAGCCTTCTGGGAACCTTGCCGATCGGCAGCAGCGGCAGCCTCGAAGAAGTTTTTTTATATATTATAGTTGTACATTTGTTTGTATATTTTGTACATTTGTTGTAAATAAAGTTATTATGATTTACATATTTGTGTTTACTTACCATTTAAAATGTATTTTAGTAAAAGGCAGTAAAAACATAAATTTTCCACAAGACTGTCGCAGCTGCTGATCAGCATGGTTCTCAGTAGGCTGGCAGCGTTTCCTTTTTGGATGGCTATGTTAATACATTGGCAAAAAAAGTTACCTGCCTGTCGTCACCCTGTGACCTCCCAGTGACCTCTATGATTTTATGATACTTATTTTCTAAAGAATATTTTACTTGGTGTATAACAATTTGATGCAACCCATGTTATTTGATTCAAGCCAGACATTTGAAAAAAAAAGTTATAAGTAAATAAAATAAAAGTTGTTACAATTTTTACGAAAGACTGTAACTTCATCTTTGTTGATTTAAACTCCAGACCTATCTTGAATTTACAAAACTATTTTGATGTCTCGAAAGTTTTCTGATTGATTTTAACAAAATAAATTTGGTTAGTATAAATTAACACTTTTAAGTTGGGCTTTCAATGATTAAAAATATTAAGATACAATCATAGCACGGTGGTAGGGTGCTCTGCTCTCGCAGACCCTGGCTACCAATCGAAATAGTGCAACATTTATTTTAAGGACTGGATGCACGCTTTTATAATAAGATCACTCCTGCACTTTTATATTCCCATTTACATAAATTCACCGTTTTAGCACAGAGCCTACTCTTTCATTTATTAACGAATAGGTATTTACATAACGGCAATGCTTGGATGTAGTGCTCGCTCTTGCAGGACATATCTTAGGTAACAATTCTAAGTTATTTAAAAAAAAAATTGCTTCTTAGCTTGCTTAGCCGACTCTTCTTAGCAAGAGCAACCTTCCCGTGCAAACATTTCAGATGAAATAACCACCATAGAACTTAACTACTGGAAACATATAATATACCTACCTTCATACTATCAATGAGTTTTTTAATATTACTAAGTCTAGGTATAATGACTACAAATTTTAATAATATAATAGACATGATATAATATTTTTTTTGTGTAATTTTTTTTTATTTCTTTTGTAATTTTTAATAATGTAATGTAATGTGTAATGTAATTTGTACGCCTTACTGGCAGGATATGTGGAACTGTATTATTTTGTGTGACATCTTGTATACCATATTCAAGCAAATAAATGTATTTGTATTTGTATCTACCTAATAACATTCGTGATAGTTACCTGCGATGTAAATCATTTAACTTAGTTTAAGCTATCCACGGTGAAACACAAACCGATCAGTTAAGAGCCTTGTTATACATTAATTATAACATCTGTCACTGATCTTAACATGTGCCAGAACGCTTACTATGAATAGGTATTAGAATGAATAATGTACAACATCGTGGTCACGTTTAGAAGAGAGGATGACGTAGATTTCAAGGCGATGATAGCTCAGTGGTAAGTGACGTCGGATACCGCGGCGAAGGTCGTGGGTTCGAATCCTTACAATGAGCTTGAGCTTTCGGTGAAGGAAAACATCGTGAGGAAACCACAGCACGGTGGTAGGGTACTTTGTAGTACTCGACTGGCTGGCTACCACCCTCAAGTTGAAAATCTGTCGCCAAGCACCTGTTGGTGTGTTCCGGCAATTGCACTTGAGAGCCAGTTCGTCATAATATTTTTTTTTTATATGTATGTTCCCATTAAAAAATCCCAGGTAAATTTATATTTATATTATAGTTTTCACTCATTTAATTTTATTTTTATAGTGTCATATTGTGTGTACCGATTATCTATTTTTAGTGTTTTAACTTTTTTTTTTCATTTTGTATGTAAGTACATATTAAGGATTAAGACCTGGTTGTTAAGTTTTAAAATTATTATATTGTTTCTTTTAAATGTCTGTAATCTGTTCTGTGCATCAAATATATAAATAAATAAATAAAATAAATAATAATAAGGTGTACAACAAATTAGCAATCCCCTGGTATTGCCAATGTCTATAGGCGTCGGTTGTCACTTACCATCAGGTGACCCACCGGCCTCGTTGTCACTTGTGACATAAAAAAAAAAAAAAAAAACGAGTACCTATTTAAAATGTTAATATGTTTTTTTTCTGTGATCTTCTTTGAGTATTCAGCCAGATACGCTGTGACAATCACAGAACACTTGCTCTAGCGGTGCCAAATTGAAAATTTCTATGGAGAAATGTCGTAAATGTCGATCAAAATTCTAAATGTTTTATTAAATTTCGGGACACTTAAGGAATACTTATTGAACGTCATTTTTATTGCTATAGTTACACCATTTTTAAATAAAGACCTGTCAGGAGAAGAAACGGCGAAACAAACTCCCCATATTATCAAATCTAAAGTAAAGAAGGTTCGAACCAGACTTAGAGTCTGTTTCACAGGGACAGGGTATTAGGGTTGTATGAATGGTGTTTTATAAAATTCAAGTGTTTCTAGTAATCTATAGAAGACCGGGTTTTTAATAACCCCATGCTATATTCCATAGGAAAAACCACGGCAGGGAGCTCATTCCACAATTTAAGCGTCCGCAGTACAAAGCTCCTTTGAATCTCATAGTAAGAAACCAATTTGGTTCCAGTGTGAGGATGAGCTCCAATCGATATGTTTTTAGACACTATTTTTATTAGCCCCAGATTTTATCTCAATACTATAGAGTCGAATGTGCCCGTGATATAAGAACGAACAGGCAGACAAACAACAGATTATAAATCAATTCAGTTGCGCAGTTCAAAATAGCAACGTACTACTGCAAGTCACTTGACAAGCTGTCTCTATAATCCCTATAAAGACTTTACACTCGGAACTTGCGGAGCGTAGTATCGGTTTAGTTGATGTTTCGCTGAAGAAGATAGACTGGAATGGAAGCCTTAAAGTTTGTAGTTCGAAAATTTCAGATTCGAACCCGACTCTAACTTCATGTCGAACTGGAGGATTTCTGGCAACTGTATATCCATAATACTAATATTTTACATACTTCTACAATTCATATTATAAATGCAAAAATAGCTCTGTATGTCTGGTTGTCACCGTTAAACAGCTGAATTCGTTTTGACGAAAGGTATGTCAAATTCAAAATCTTTATGGATACTTTGAGCTCGTGAAGTACAGCTAAGGCTACATTGTTTTAAATCAACTACTAATATTCTACCTCATTCCATCAGGAAGTAATCGCTGGAAATACAAAAGAAATATTATGTCTATTTTTTCAATGACGTAATCACAAATACTCGCAACACGAACAACGATATATTAACTAATTAATACGATTAGAAGAAAATTATAACTGGTAGGTATATATTTACACAACTAAAGGAATGTTTATTTTCATATAAAAGACATGTAATTAGGTACAAAGCCAAGGGTTTATCAATAAATAAGGTAAATACATAAGGAATGTAAGCACACTTCACGATCATTCAATTATTCTTTACTATCAATATTAAGTATTTGCTATTTCATATACGAGTACAAAATAAATACAAAGATAGAGAGAAATGGCATGACTATCAAACTCAAAGTAAAGTTGATTTCAGGATTCCATTTCCCAGCAGTTCAACATGGTATGTAGGTACACTAAAAGTGTAGAATTTTAAAACCTTTGCAAACGAGGTTGCGGGTAAAGTCAAATAATTACAGTCACTTTGCCAACTACCCCAAGTTTAAATGCATAAAAAAATCTGCCCTCAGGTCGCAAGTTTGGCACCAATTCAAAAGTGTTTTTTTATGATTTTTGTTCCACAATGTCATGCGTGTCGGGATTGGATTGTAACCCGGCCAATTCGGTCTCACGCACTAATAGTTCTAGTTACGATTCGGTAGCCGGACCCGCCACACAACATAAACACCAATACCTCAATATAAAATAAGTAGACCATTCGCGAATTAAATTCATTATGTAGTTAATATTTATTTATAAATAAGATAAATGTGTATAGAAATACGATATACCCTATTATTACTTCACCATCAAACTCGAGCTAATTATTAGAATGCTGAAATAAAAATATATTTATATTACATTGAGTAGCACTTTTAGATCAAATATAAAGTGTAGGTATATTTGAATATTATCCTGAAGATCCCCGAGAGAGTTAAACAAAAAGAAACGCTGATTCAGAAATAAAGTAAAAAGTAGCGCCATTAGTAATTATGTATAATAAAAACAAGTCTATTCATGTTAAATGAGGTCATTAGAGTTACAGTAAAAAACGGATGAAGTTGGCTCAGTAGCTTGTAATATTGTACACAAAAGAGCTATTATTGTAGTTCACTTCATGTATAAAAGACAATGACCTCTTTTGATCCAAGTTTGAAGTGGTGTTCATCTGAACTTAAGATTTAATGGGTAGATTCCTTGAAGTCATTTCAATAAAGACTTTCGTGGTTTTAGATAGATGATAGCTCAATGAAAAATTACTTCAAAAGGATTCTTCAATGATTCACTGAAAACCATAACACAAAGAACTTAATCCTATCCAATTTAAAAACAAATTAAGTATCTACTTAAATATTAAAAGCCTCCTGAACTAAGCGTTCACCCGTTTTCTTCCTTTCCCAGTAAATTGAGAAGGCATTACTGAAGAAGCAAATATTAATTGTCTATGACCAACCCAAAAATTCAAAAACCACTAAGCATTTTAATTTCGTTCTTTCAGCATTCTTCCACAACTTCACCCTGACCAAATTGTAAACTATCTCAACAAGTAACAATGCAAAAGTTTTATATATACACACATCGCAAACCTTCAACTTTGACGTCAAGAGAGGATATAAAACTTTCCTTTGCCTTTCATTCTTTATAAACACACATTGGAAAAATGTTGCATTATTAAAACGTGTAAGAAATATATGAAAAGTGAAATCTTGAAAGAAACTGGCCCTCAAGTGCAGTTGTCGAAACACACCGATAGGTGCTTAGCGATAGTCTTCCAATTTGAGGGTGGTAGCCAGCCAGTAGAGTACTACAAAGTACCCTAGCAGCGTGCTATAGATTCCTATGTTTATGTATTCCTATACAATGTTTTCCTTCACCAAAAGCTCAAGCTCATTGTAGGATTCAAACCCACGATTTTCACCGTGGTATCCGACGTCAATACCACTATCAAAGTGTCAATAAGGTCTTGGTAGTTATGAAACTCCTAACATCTAACTTTTGACCTATGAAATGTCTGATTTGGTAGTTTACGAGGAAACAATAATAGCACTACAGTCTTATAATTTGATTTTCGAATTGGATGATTATTAAAGTATGAGTATTTTAACCGAAAAGCAATAAAGATTTCAAGATATATTAGAGCAGTCTGCCTCTAGTCTAAATAATGTAATGTATACCCATAAAACGAAAAAGTTTAACTTGTGTGTGCTAGATGTAATTGTACAAGCATCATTCACTGTCATAGCTTGTGATCTTATTTTTAGAGCCAAAAAAAAGCTTTTCGCATTTTGCTAAACATCGGTGAGCAAATGTTAAAAAATTGCAAATGTTTATAACTCCGACAATCTGTGCTACAAAAAAGCTAAAACTTGGAGCAATCATTATGTTACCTACCTACTAGTAATATTAAGTTTGGTACAAGCTTTCCTTGGTAAGGGTGGGCATTTGTGAAGAATGTCCCAGCTTTTATTGTTATTATTAATGGTTGACAATAATGCTCTAGATTCGCAAAAAGAATACACCTGTGCAGTACATTCCAACTAGAATTTTAAAAATCACCTTTTCAGTCTATATATGGTGTTCTCGTATGATATCATACATAGCATAAAGATGAAAAATATCTTGAGAGCGCAGCTGCGTCCCTCGCGTATGGAATTGCCTTAGAAGGTGGATTACTCCAATATTCTTTGAAGTACAAATCTTCGAAACAAACATTTGGTATGTATTGGAAAACATGATTACCTTACCTTAGCTTTTGGAATTTATTAGGAAAATAATCAATTTATGTCGATTGATATGGGTCTCAATGTCAGTGTGTATGATTATGAATTTAATAGGTACGTTTGTTTTTTTTTCAAGGCCCCTAATGGCCATATACTGAAACGCTACTCAGACCTATGTTATAAGGTGTCATGTGACAATTCGATTGTATTGAAAGTAGCTTCAAGCTCCCAACATTTTAAGTGCCGTTTCAGTAGGTATATTATTTTATTTTATTTTTTATTTTATTTTATTTTATTTAGGACAACAAACAGTATGACAATAATAAATATACAAACAGTAGAAGAATTTAAAAAAATAGAGTTAATGTCACACCAACTACGTTACCCACATATTACAAAAAAACGTATTATTGTTGAGGTGTAGATAGGAAAAACAAAATAAGATAAGAGATTAATCATATTACAACATAAAAATAGCTTGTGAGAAACAGCGAATTAATAGGTAATTATAATAATATTGAGAGATAACCTAGAAAGTGTTAAGTAAAAATAATAATAAAAATAAATAATTATGTTCATAAGACTTGCATTGTGTTCCATTATTAGGTTAGGTTTGATTTTACACATATCTAGTAGATATCAATTCATTTTCTTTTACTTGATTCCGAAATGTCAGTTCAAAATGTTTTATTTTAAACCCGAAACCGCCAAACGCAATAAAACTGCGCCAATTCGTAGAAGCTTTTACTCTACTGCAAATAAGCTGAAAATTTTCACCGAAATTGCTTGACGCCTTCCTCGTTGTACATTCGAGATATTACGTCACACCACTAGCATAATGCGAAATTATACGACACCTATGGGATACATGGCAAGAAAGAGCTCCTTAAACGGGCACGTTGATTAAGTAAATTAATAAAAGGGACAATTTTATGTCCCCATTGCTGAAACGATAAAGTAAACCGTTATTACAGTATTGACGTGAATTGAATTACCTTGCAATTTTGAGGTTACTAAATAATTTTTTAACTAATGTTTTTTAATGCACACTGATTGCTCTTACAAACAGCTCACGTAGGTACTTTGCACCGCATGCGGTGGTAAATTCAATTGACAGAAAGAGCACTACAAGATATAAGTAAATAAATTTATCCCATCTTCATCCAACTGCCGCATGCTGAACTATTTTTCAGTAGGTACTCTGATTAGGTTCGACGCACCCTCAAGTAGAAAATCTATCGCAAACCATCTGCTAATATGTTGCAGCAGCTCCACTTCAGAGCCAGTTCTTTTCTAAGCTATGTGTGGTTACATACATTGATGACATTATCATTTACCATGATGAGACTTTGAGTTTTTTTCTCTCCATAACCATCTTATAAGTATTTCAAAAGTGGTAGAATTAGAGTGAAAAGCCAATGACCAGCAGTAGATTTTAAAACGTTGACGCGGCAAAATTGTCTATCTTATTTAAAAAGTTGTTCGTAAATAGAAAAATTATCTCGTATTAAGTGGTCCACTATTCTTCGAGGCGTGGTTCCGTCAGCAACTAACTTTGTTCTTATCTCGCACAGTGGAAAATATGAACTTCCTTTCTTCATTACTTTCAAGAATACTTTACTTGGAGTTGTCTATTTGTCTGCAGTTTATTTCTTTGTCTTTGTTATATAGTATGTACCTACTTATGTGTAACAAAATTTATGTCAAGTTAGTTTTTTTTTTATATACCACTAGGTGGCAAACAAGCTTATGGCCCACCTGATGGTAAGTGGTTACCGTAGCCTATGGACGCTTGCAACACCAGTGGCGTCACGAGCGCGTTGCCAACCTTGCATAAACCTTCTTACTCCTTTAATTTATAGACACGTTATGTATGTCACAGTAAAGTTAGTCAGCGTAAGTACAAGTCAGGTAAGGTTTTAGTTAAAGTCTATGTACACGCTTTCATCGCCTTAAAATCGCTTTCATTTTATTTCATATCACTGTTGCAAGCACTTAGATTGAACTGGAAAAATACTCAATTTATATGAAAAGATATCTTATATTGACTTCCAGTATCTGCATTCATATATGCATAAGCAAAAACCTAGATTTAACAAGTATAGAATATATAGGTACCATTTTCGTATCCATTCACTCAAATCAACTTCCTTGAAGAAATGCCGGGATTATCACGACCTTCAACGATGAATATATGTGAGTGCGAAAATCTACATAAACTCGTGAAATATTCGCGCCGCACCGCTCCGCTCTGAATGTCTCACGCCTATACAAGAATTACGACTTTTTGACGTTCGCACATGAAAATATTTCGCCATCCTCATCCCCGAATAGCACGTTTTGCAAAACGGTATGGGCTTTTAATTAAATGAAAAGATGATAACAATGCTTTGGAAAATTATATTACCAGTATTTATGCATTCCTAGTAGATTTTTTTTCGATATAGAACGACGAGTCGTTTTTTTTATTAATCTTTAAAATATTGTACGGTGAAAATAAGTTTTGAATATAAAAAGGAAACACAAAAAAGTCAGGAAAAGTTATTTAGAAAGCACAACCTAGGGTATTACCAAGTCAGTAGTTACTTTTTAAATTCAACACCTTTAGCACACAAAACATTCCCAGCAGAGAGCGTTGATGGCAGAATACTTTACCACCGTGTACGTTCAAGTTTATAACTCATAACCTCCGCCACAATGTAATTTCTGTCCGTAAACACCTCGGTCCACCATATTTCCTTTTTATGAAGACGTAAACTGTCTTCCTTCCGGTTTATAAGACCTGAGGGTTGGGACACTTGAAAAATGCCTGAGCACTTTATCATGGGACGAGATTTAATGCTAAAAACTATCGCTGTTGATAGTAAATTGAATGTAGAAAATGAAATCTTAGAAAATTATGTTTCACCAATATACGAATGATCTGAAGACTTTTCTCAATTTAAATTTATAATTTGAAAAATACGCACACCAACTTAATTAGGTAATTTAACAAGATATATTTATGAAAAAATTAAGAAATCCAATTTCAATGGTCAAACATCAAACTAAAGTCCAAATGACCTACGAAACAAAAATGGAATCGAGATTCAAGTTATTAACACAGCCCTAAACTGAGGTGCGAAATTTTACCTATCCCTTTACTTTAAGTAGGTAGTATGAATGCAAGCTTAAACCCTAGAACATTTTTACTACTTAACGTGGTTACTCACTTTTCGATGTTATGGAGTCGTGATAAGCCTCCAAATGGAAATTTCCTCACAAGAATACGTAAAGTAAACTAGCATCAAATTAGCTTACGATTTTTTTACTGAAATCTAAATGGCTGGGTTTTAGGGCGAGATAGGTGGGCAAGTAACCTACCAAACATACCTACATAAATGACCTCATTAAAAAGATCACTATTTTCGAGATATTTCAGATGTTTATGTAATGTTTTTTGAATTTTAAATATTAAATATCTCGAAAATGGTGACACTTTTACTCAGATAATCTTTGTATAATAATAATAATAATATTTTTATTTGCAAGAATATGGTGACAGAAGGAACAAAAAAAAGTACATTCATATTCAGCCAAGAACTGGCATGCAAAAATTATAAGCGAAGCATCCGTGAATGGTTTTAGCTACATAATATTTTAAATTTACAGTATCATTAATAAAACATGTCCTACAGTTACTATTACCTATGTGCTACGAATAATACATATTTATATTTGGTAGATGACCCGCCCACCTATCTCCCTCTTAAATGTGTTGTACTACTAACCGGACACCCTGTATATCATTCGATCTAGATATAATGCAGTTGGTTTAAAAGATAATAACTGGAATCTCGAAAAATAAATCCATGGATATTCATAAAATGAGCAAGTTTTTAATGAGACATTTTTTAAACACGGCTATCTGATGGCAAACTAAGCAAAACTTGTGCTATGGAAACCAGATAACTAACCAGATTACTACATACATATTTTTTGTAAATACACACTTAAATCACTCGCAGACTTAAAACAAAATCACCTAGATGGGAATCGAACCCACGACCTGTGGCTTGATAGGTAGCCAACCGTCCTAAAAGTTGATTTAGCACAAAACCGATCATAAAAGAATGAATCATTAAATGAAGTAATTCCTATCTAGTTTTACTATGATTTGCCACAAATTGACCACTTTTCCGTAATAACATCAAAGCCTACGCTTAAAAGCCTTCTAGTGTGGCAAACGCTAAATGGTCACGTAGCAATAAGAGAGCTCTAGAGTACTGTGCAACTAGTGACGGATATATTAAGTTCAGTCTAGCTGTTATCAGGAGTGTTTTGATGGACATTACAGCAATATTCGACATTTAATATTTACAGCTATATAATTACAGGTTGAGGAAGAATAAATGTATTATTTTTTAACTTTTTGGATAAGCTTGCACTTGACCGCAATATCACCGTGGTAAGTGATGATGTGGCCAAAGGTAGTAAGCACACAAAACCTAGTTGGGAACTCAAGTTGGGTCTCAAGTGCAGCTGTCGTAACACACCGATAGGTGCTTGGCGATAGAACCAGCCAGTCGGGGACTACAAAGTACCCTAACCGCCGTGCTATGGTTTCCTTACGATGATTTCCTTCACCGAAAGCTCAAGCTCGTTATATAATTCGAACCCTTGATCTTCGCCGCGGTATACGACGTACCACTGAGCTATTATCGCCGTAAATTGCAGACAAAGGAGTATTTTCGTATAATTTATTTTCGGATTTAATTTAAAAAAATGAATCAACGTCACGTTTGGATGGAATTTATTTCGATTGGAGAGTGTGCGTATCAGAGGCTGACGGAGGACTCGCGAAGGGCTGTTACAGAATAATTATAGGTTTTGTCTCCAATAAAAATAAACGGCAAAAATCCACAGAATCTATTGTCGGAATCAGACAAGCTGATGAATTATTCAACGGGCCCTGTTATTCTCTGTAATGTTAAAATGCCACAAAGGAAATTTCGTTTTCATTTCAAATTTCGCACAAGTTGAGGTTGATTGTGGATATAATATTTTTATGTCAAATATTACCGAGAATATCTGGAGAAATGTTATTTTTCAATGGCAGTGATTCGTTATTATTACATTTTTGGCCTTGAAATCGTATAAGCTTTTCTATTTATTATATAGAATTTTTCATACGTATAAATTATGTTTATTGAATTGAAGTCGATTCTAGATTAGGTTTAATACTTTTTTTGATAGTTATAACCTATAGTATAAATGTATAATATCACAGCTTACAAGAAGTTACAATATTTAAAACATAAAAAACTACTTTGTTCATACCAAAACAAAACAAAAACTATAATTGAGTGTACTAAAAATATCTATTACAATATTTTACCTACTTTTATTTTATGTTCACGTTTTGCCACCCACACGCCACTGTAATTAATTTATCAAAATCCAAAAATACGTCATTCCAATATTGTTTTTGTTCACTATGACAAATGCTTGTCCTTTTAATCCTAAGTAGATCCACGTGAATACAGCAAATAGCAGAGCAGAGTGTCTGTCTTCCTACTTTTCTTATTATCTTGATTAATTAAGTGGAATGTTTTTGTACAGGAAGCCTGGAGTTTGATTAATTCCGCACCGAGATGAAGTATCGGTATCAAACTACGTCTTGTTTTATTTGTTGTGGGTTTCACGATAGCCACTTCATCTTAATTAAATACCTAATATATAACTTATTTTTAGATGAGATATGGATATTGGCGGTATTTTTCTTTGAGTTGGTAAATAATTTTATATTTTCTTTCTCTTTTACAACGTATTAGTCCACTGATTGAAATTCGACTATAAAGTTTTAAGTAAAAAATGTCAAATTATTTTATCAATACTATAACATCGTACCTGTCAACAAAAAAAGGTTGACAAACAGAGGACTATAATTATTATAGTATATATATAGGTAGGTATGTGTATTATTAAAGTGTGTAATGTGCTTTTATATTATTTTAATTTATTACACATTCATATTAAGATAAATATTAGAAGATATAACATGAAAAGTAAAGTTCATAGGTAGGTACATAAATAAATTACAATAAAACCATTAAAACAATTACAACTACTGCACGACAAATATGAATTCGCACTTAGTTTGTTTATAAATTCCTTTTATGTTGGACAGTAGCCAGCAATGTCCGCCAGCCACTAAGTGCGTCGTACTATTTTTACTGCGATCCTTATAAAACTAATCGCCATGAAAGGTTCCATCAAGTTTCATAAAATCTTATGTCATATACTTGGTTGAATGGGTTATAAGAGATCGTTCTGTGAGATCCGAAAATGTCCATGTACCTATTTAGTAAAACCTGGTATAAGACAATTAGAAAAATAGTGAATTGATTTACTTATTTCAATGCAAAGCTCCAGGCATATGAGATTTATTCAATATACCTACAGTTATTTAGAAACTAATGATCCGTCTTTCAGGACGTTTATTTTCCAAGCTTTTCAAAGGATGGTTACGATTATTTTTAGCCGTTTTCCTCCTTTTCAGTCACTGAAGGGTTGATTTAAAAAAATATAGCTTCTTTTATGTCCTTTCCAAGTGTTCAATGTATAACCATACCAAATTTCATCTGTTTAGCCTTGAAACTAAGCAATGAATCAGATAGAGCTATTCTATATAGATGATACTTACCAGAACCCAGATTACAATCTGTAAATTGATTACAAAAGGCCATCTTTATAATACTATCAAGTAATCTCATGGCATACATTTTTATGAAGGGTTCTATATAGTCCCATCATAGAATCTATAAAATTTACGAGTTTTGGAGTGCGATCGGTCATTGGTTGCCAAAAATGTTTCTACCATGCTTCTATTATATCGTAAAACTGTCACGTAAATATAAAAAAAACTGTTAACTGAAACTGTGTAAAAATAGCAAAAAAAAAAACATTTTTGAGTTAATAACTTCATTTCCTGTGTTATTTATTCAAATACATAATAAAATATAAGGTAGAATTTAAAAAAGGTGTTATATAAAATAACATAATCCACAAAGTACATAACCGCATCAATATTGGTCCAACCGTTGTAGTGGATCGACATCTTACTCAAAATTCGTCCCATGGTGAGTAACAAGATGATAAAAAGTCAAACTGTAAAGCGCACAAATTGAAAAATGAATGGTATAAGTATATGATATGTATTAAGATCTCCAAATATAAAATGCACAATTAAACCTTCAGACTGACGATAAATCGTTCAAAATCAAAAAGTACAAATAACAGAAGTACAAACAATCATTCACTAGCAGAATGAATAATCGAGCTCATCACTTTACGAGCCGCGGTCGTTTCACACTATCACCTAACAACAACCGAAAGCTCTCAATTTTATATGCTCGCGCTGGACTGAACAATGAAAAATCACCCGTCAAATTGTGCTTTCAGTCATCAATTTATAAAATTATAGCGCGTCAATAATATTTCTTTTTAAAGAATTGTAAAAAGGTCGACAACACATTGGCAAAAGCCCTGGTATTGCTAATGTCTATAGGCGACAGAAGACACTTTACGTTACGCCTGGTTGTCATTAGTGGTAAACAAAATATACCATTACCTCGAATGTAAAGCCTCATAGAACATTGAAAATGAAAATGAAAATAATTTATTCCAAAAAATAAATAGTACACTTAGATTTTTGGCTGCGCTTCCACATTAGGTCACCTTTGTTGTGGGAGACACGCTCTTCCTAATGGATATAAATCAGAATAAAAAAAAAGAAATTAGAGTAAAGTATAATATAAAAATAAGTAAATAAGATAATAATAAGCAGGATGACAAGCGGTGTCATGAGCGCTTATTATCCTGCCGTCTTAAATGCGCTTCAAAAAGAAATAAACCCAATCATTTTCTTCTCCCACTTTAATTAACTGCAAACAGGTTTTAATTTAACAATAAGTGTAGACAATAATCCTGCAGACAATTGTTTTTTTATCTGTCATGCCGCTTTAGCACTCGCATTTTACGATCTTAAAACACAATCTATCACCTCGTAAAACGCACGCCTCAATTATTTAAATCGATAAATATATCTATCAAAGAGCCAATTTTTATTCTCTGTCCACATTCCGTTGATTAAAAAAGTCTTGTATAAAATTACCACAGCTATATCTACATTTTATAGATGTGCTTGTTCTCTATTTTTATTTCAAACTTAATTACTGATACAGTGAAGAAAGCTTTTTTTCGCCCACACGTGATAGTTCGTGATATTTCGGATGACTGTCGACACGTAATAACTTGTCGAATCTATCATGACCTAGCCGTTGTGATCGACTTGGATTAACGGTTGAAACGTTGACACATATTGCGACTGACTGGTTCTAGGATCATCGGATGGCTGACGTTAATTAAGCGCACTTAGGGATTCAACTCAAGCTGTGTAGCGACTATACCCTGCTTGTAATCATTCTGAAATTTACACTACCGATAATGTGGGTTTAGCTGGATCACTTGGGAATAATTCCAATTTCTGGAATGACTAAATATGTTTATCTAAACTTATTTAGGATGTATGCATAGAAATCTATTAAGATTAAAATTATCATGTATTTTTACGTATTTCGCATATTGTTTATTACTCTAGGTTGCCTGGAAGAGATCGCTTTAGCCGTAAGGCCGCCTAAATTGATTTCACTGTTAATTGTTTTTTTTTTGTGTATGCACCTTACCTGTATCTTTTGTCATGTCGTGTCAACAATAAAAAATATATTTTGTATTGTATTTTATTGTAATTTTATAAAAACATATTTTTGTAATGTATTTTTGTAATGGATAAACTCCTGATACTTAACTGATTTAAAAAAAAGCACCCGTAGAAAGCTAGATTATCAGCTAATAACATGGGCAATAGGTATTGAGTTTAATTCCCTGGAAAACAAGGATCGGGGCGTCAAAATAGTGTTTTATATAATGACTCGGTAAATTATTCTATGATTAACATCAATTAAGTGGTTGCTTGTTACTACGTTATTCAGCATAATAATGGCAACCAAATTGTAATATGATTATGTTATTATTCGTTAATTAATAACTGTAATGCTGATATAATTTCATAATTGATTAATAATAATTACAATTAATTGTTGATGAAGGTTTATTAATTAAGCTCCATAAATTTAATTAAGCTGTAGCCGACTTGAAGATTCTTGACATGTAATCAGTTTATTTTCAACTAATATTATAAATGCCGGGCCAGTTGGCGTGGTTCGTTAAACATAGTCCGTCTTACTCTCGGTACTACTATCGTAATAATGAGTAATCATTTGGTGAAATTAAAAAAAACTTGCTAAAACATCTCAATTTATAATTCGTGAACAACGCATAGCGAGACTATTGCTATATTTCATGTTAACAATGTCAATCTAATTCATTTCATCCCAGAATTGTCAACTCATAGGGTAAAAACGGAAACTCTATTACTAAGACACTGCTGTCCGTCTGTCTGTCACCAGGCTATATCTCGTGAACCGTGATAGCTAGACAGTTGAAGTTTTCACCGATGATGTATTTCTGTTGCTGCTATAACAACAAATACAAAAATTTTTACGGAACCATTCGTGCGCGAGTCCGACTCGCACTTGGCCGGTTTTTTATATTCGATAGGTGACCCGCCCACCAACCCCTTAAGTTTGTCGTACTACTTACCGGAGCTGTATAAAAACACACAAACCTATTTACAATATCATCAATTAGTAATGTAATAGAAACTAACAACCTCGATGTCGACAGGAATCTAACAAGGATTAGTTGACACATTACTCGTGTGCGATCGAGTGGATATCATTGGAACTCGATTGATTGATGTAACGAGTCGCGTCGCGTACCGAGTGACTGTTCAATAATATTTACAATCACTCACTAGTGTCCTCCCAGCTTTACTATAGGACTTACCTGAAACAAAAAAAACAGTCGTATTAAGCTTATGTTTTCATACTTATTTATCACTAGTTACCCGCCCCGGCTTCACTATACCTCTTGTTTTTCTGTCGTAGTGTCGTATAAGTGTATATAACTCTATTAGTTTATGCGACGCTGATGCGGCGTACCCAGTAAAGCTCCCATTCGGCTTTATTTTTGTCAGACATCTTCAACAATCATCGTCATATTTCAGCCAATTTACACAAAACATTAATGAATCATACACTTAAACCAAATGAAAATCAGTTCAGTGGTTTTTAAGTTTATCGCTTTCAGACAGACGGAAGTGGCGGGGGGACTATTAGAGAAAATACACATTGTATCGATATTGAGAAGATAGATCATAAAAACAGTAGATCATTTAATCATTTATTGAAATAGGCTTATAGTATACCAGCTGTCCGTTCCCGAGGGATCTTATTTTAATCCGGGATAAAAAGTATCCTATGTCCTTCACTAAGATCCCATTTATCACTGTACCAAAATTAATAAATACCGGATTAGCGGTTTAGGTGTGAAAAGGTAGCAGGAGATCTGTCCTTCGTATCAGCTAAAAATAGATTTCCTTTTTTTTCAACATTCTTATCTACAGTTAAATCGTAACAAAAAGAAAGCAAACTTTCATCAAAGATATCAAATTATATATTTAACGAGACAACTACGCGTTAGGCTTAAAATAGTTTATACCTAGAAAGTATTTATTTGATGTCAAAACGATAGATAATCTATTAGAACAAAGTAAATTGAAACTAAGAATAGAATCATTATTATAATAAACACAGGCACTTTTCAGGATAACAATGTTATTGATTACAAATAATGCCTCCATGGATGTGGATCCAATTAGATATGTACGCTTACTCCTAATTACTAAAATCTTCATAATATCTATATTAATATATACTAGTGTTTCCACATTGGTCGAAATTAAACGATACAATTAAAAAAAAAAAGACTATAAAAATAGCATGATATAAAGCTTGTCAATAGCTACTCAATCCCACTAATATTATAAATGTGAAAGTTGTATGGATGGATGGATGTTTGTTACTCAATCACGCTAGAACGGCTGAACGGATCTGGATGAAATTTGGCACAGAGATAGGTTATTATCTGGAATAGCATATAAGTTACTTTTTATCCCGGGAAAAGATAAGATCCCTCGGGAACGCTGGTGAAACTGCGGGCCGAAAAACTAGTTTTATGTAATACTAGCTGTCCCCCACGGTTTCACCTGCGTTCCCGTAGGATTTTATCTTTTCCTTTGATAAAAATATAGACAACGTGGTTAAAGAATTTTCAAAATCGGTTCAGTAGATCCAGAGATTACCCCCTACAACCTCACTAAACCACAAACTTTACCTCTTTGTAATATTAGTATAGATAGAGATATTTTTAAAACTTATCGTAACACACAAACTTATCGTTCAATTAGACCTTTGCAGTCACCACCGTAAATTCAGTCAAACACACTCAAACAAACTCAAAACAAATTGAAACAACCAACACGTGCGTGAAAAATCTAATATATATTATAAGAAAAGTCACACAAAATTTTGCAAAAAATCTTTCCAGTAATCTCGAAACTGGATAACTCTGGGAAATTACAGTTTTTTACAGCCTTCATAAGGAAAGGCATTTCTACGTAGGACACGTACCTTATGTTCTATTTGAAACAATTTGCCACGATTTACAATTTCAAACGATTACAGTTGCCATCGAGCTCCGTTTGTAATTGAGGTCTTTTTAATAAGTATTCGCAAGTTTGTTCAATTTATTTCTCATAAGAACTGAATGTAATAAAGTTATGTAATAGAGCCACTAAAGTCTTGTGATATGGAGGTACGTACGAGTCCCATTAGACGTTGAAAGAGTACTCAAGAATAATGTTTGTCCAATAATACTTTGTGAATAGTTTCTTTATCCAATTTTATGCTGAATACGTTTTTTCTACACTAATATTATTATTGGAAATATTTGTTATTGCTTAGACACTAAAAATTATATTACCCTATCAAGATTTATCTTTTCTCAAGAAAGTATATTAAGGCACACTTTTATTTTATAACTTAAGCTTTCATTTATTTATAACTAAACTGCGCCTGCGGTAGTTTAAAACGATCTACATGTTCTTAGATTTAGTTATTGTACTTTAGAGGATTTATTTCTTGTGAGTCCATTGTCCCGGTAAAATTCATAAATAAAATACCATCCAAGTGCTTGTCGGATCACGCTTAGTGTAGAGTTTCATAGCATAATACAAAGTAGTTTTTTTTAGTTCTAGTTTCTAGTATACTGGTTTTTTAATTGCCCTCCATACACTTTTTACAACTTTAGGAGCATGTAAAAAAGTCTTTATGAAAGATTCCACGGATCAAACGCTATGTGCACTAGGTTTTTTTATTGTAAACTAGCTGTCCCGGCAGACCTTGTTCTGCCCTATTTCTCCAAAACGCGTCTTTGTTTTGTTTCGATTGACGTCAAATGTTTGACAGCTGGGGGTTTGTATGGGAAAAAGAAAAGGGCTGTTTTTAGGGTTTTCCCGGCAATTATTCGAATTTTTCTCGCCTTAAAAACCATCCTTGGACAACAACGAACATTTAAAAAAAAATATTGGCCAAATTGGTCCAGGCGTTGTTGAGTTATGCGCTTACCAACACATTTTGCGATTCATTTTTATATTATAGATAGGTTCTCTATTGACCACTATCTGACTTGATGATAGGTGACGATGCGGTCTACGATGGTGCATGCTTACCTAGAAGTAACCACAACAACATTCACTCGAGACTTGAAGGCTCCCAGGTTGTAACTTAACTATCGGGAAACACAGAATCTTTTGTGGTACAAAGAGATGAAGATTACGTAATAAAAAAACTCCACAGCACCCTTAAAATAAAAACGAGAATGCGCCACAATATGCTTGAACTTGATGTTCATTATCACGTAAATGGAAACAAGCCATCGAATGTAATGTTATGCTGCGATACTCATGAATAAATTAATTTTTGACGAGCTGTGTCGCCGTATTGGCACAGAATCCGTTGTTTACATGCCAAATCTTAGTTTTGCTTGCACGTTTTACATAATAGTATAATCCTGCTGTAACTTAAATAAATAATCCTACCAATATTATAAACTAACTGTCCCTTGCGGTTTCACGCGCGTTTCCGAGTGATCTTATCATTTCCCGGGATAAAAAGTAGCCTATGTGCTATTCCAGACTATAATCTATCTCTGTGCCAAATTTCATCCAGATCCGTTCAGCCGTTCAGGCGTGATTGAGTAACAAATATCCATCCATCCAAACTTTCATGTAATATTAGTGGGATGTGAAAATTTGTATGTTTGGATGTTTGGTGCTCAATCACGCAAAAACGAGTGAACGGATTTTGTAACGGAGCAAAAACCATTGTTTTTGTATGTTAGGTACATACTTACAAACATACAAACTTAAACATTTATAATATTACATACATTATCTAAGGCACTTTTGGCATTTGCTATATTTGAAAGTATCTACCTGTGGTTAGCTATCTGTGGTTTACAGTGAATAATAATTTTATTTATGCTGTTAGAGCGACATCTAAAAATAAAAGATCTTTCTTTTTCTTTCTTTCTAATAAAAGTGTTTAATCTATTACATTTGAAAAGTTATACAGGGTGTCCGGTAAGTAGTACGACAAACTTAAGGGGGAGATAGGTGGGTGGGTCCCCTACCAAATATACAAAAAATTGCGAAAATTGTGACACTTTTACTAAGGTCATTTTTGTATTTTAGGTAGGTGACCCACCCACCTTACACTTACTTATTTATTTCCATTTCAAACCTAAAGCTACATCCACACTAGCTATACAATAGAGCTTGCACCATTTTGACAGGTCATAAATAACAGTGTTGACCGCGCCTAATCCAGAGACGTAAGGACGAGCAAAAACTGGATGTACTCGCTCAGAGAACAAAGGGCAAAATAACTGCGGCTAATGAACATCGCATTGCCTGACAGCACAGACAATTTAGCCTACCTGACAGCCATGCGTACAAACAGACCTACCAAATGCGTTTTCAATATTCTATTTCTAATTTTTTTTTAAAGTATTGTTTATCCCAGAACAATACATGCTGTGGAAAATCGTTTTGACGTAGCATTTTTATGTCGGGCAATTTTTATTTTGACTGTACATACTATTCACTGCTAATAAAATAAAAAATTAAGCATGTTAATTTTTTAGATCCAAGTAACAAAAACAGCTGTGGTTGAAATTATTTTATCAACATACAAAGAATAAATCACAGAATTAAAAAACTTTTAAATACTCTTTAGCGTACCGGTAAAACCAAAGGTAGTCAAGTATACAGGTGTAATCACCGATCACTCAGGACCTCGTTGCTAATCTACCGCGTCATCATTTAGCAAACCATCTTCAGCGTAATATCTTCAGATATTATCGTATTCATTTAACTACATTGCCCCAGTATCTAATCTTGTTTGAATTTTACGTTATAATCATATTTGATGAAGCGCAATTCTTGGAACTCTACTTTTTGTTTCTATTTTAGACATTTTAATCGTGATGATTACAGTATGGTTTTTAGTGTTATAAGTATTACTTGTAGTATAGTCACTCAAAATCAATCACTAATTGGTAATGATTTGCACTTAATTTACGTATGACAAATGCTATCTACTATCACTACATGGGATCAATTAATTCAATACAATATTTAGGCTGTTCTATATTATATTCTAAATTTATTTTTGAATAATCGACTTCTATATTCGTACAAATGAATTGTCAAAATTAAAAAAATCCAATTCAAATCATCATTGAAAATAATACGGTGTTCAGAGATGTTCGGGAAATTTGTCGCGGAGCCGAAAGCCTTCTGTCCCTTCGCTGTTATTAATGGCATAGAGACGTCCCAGATCGTTTCAGATAATAAAAGAACATTGTAAATGACTCCTTTTAAGAATCGTCACTAAACATGAGCGATTTGTGTCCGTCAGCTTCAGGCTTTAGTCGAAAGGGTACTTCGGTGTTTTATTATTGAAACTAATCAGGCGAGTTGATTTGAAGAGCTTTTAAAATATTGCGAATGTTAATCATAGTAAGTATTTGTATAAATAAATCGTTCTAATGTACACTTGGGTACATTACTTTGAAATTCCTTAAAATTTTAGTAAATCGCAAATATTTTTCTACTTAACCTGTTGGCCCGTAAGTGGTACGACCGTCCCACTTAAACAATCATATAATAATTGAATCAATAATTTAACCAAGCCAACTAATTTAAAAATAGAGATTGGAGTTTCATTTACTTTGGATAAGCTTGTGTTTGCCCGCAATCTTCTAGGCTTTGTGTGCTTACATATGTGGTCATAAGTAAGCACACAAAGCCTAGAAGGAAACAAGAACTAAACTTTCAAGTGGAACACACCGATAGGTACTTGGCGACAGACTTTCAACTTAAGGGTGGGAGCCAGCCAGTCGAATACTGCAAAGTACCGTGCCAGCTTACTATCAGTTTTTGACTATAGAGCAACAACAACAACTACCTACTGTTTATAATTGGAGATTCGTGTGGCGATAATAACATGCGTCGATGTTAAAATACGTTAATAAATTGAAAGAGCACTGTTGCCGAGAATAATTAATACAAAATCCAATTATTTTTAACTAAGAGCCAGAAGGGAGGCAACAAGCTCAGTTTTTATGTCACATTTTATAAATTTATTATAGTTAGTATGCACACACTCATAAAATCTCTTTTGTAACTTTTCATGGTTAGTTAACATAAAGCCTGTCAGGCAACCACTTAGATAAGTTAACCAGCCAGCCAGTTACTACAAAATACTTTGTATTTAACATAATATGAACAAGACGATGATAGCTCAGTGGTAGTGACGTCGGATACCGCGGCGAAGGTCGTGGGTTCGAATCTTACAATGAGCTTCTTTAAACCTTTAAGGCATTGTAATAAGGTGTACAACACATTAGCAATCCCCTGGTATTGCCAATGTCTATAGGCGACGGTTGTCACTTACCATCAGGTGACCCGCCTGCCTCGTTGTCACTTGTGACATAAAAAAAAGTTTGAGCTTTCGGTGAAGGAAAACACCGTGACGAAACCATAGCAAGGTGGTAGGGTACTTTGTAGTACCCGACTGGTTAAATTTGTCGCCAAGCACCAATTGGTGTGGTCCGACAGCTGCACTTGAGAGCCAGTTCCCATCTAAGCGTTGTGTGCTTACCACCTTCGGCCACATCATCATGGTGAGATTGTGGTCAAACACAAGCTTATCAAGAATAAAAAAAATATTAACTTTATCAGGGCTTCCAACGTCACTACTATCTAGCTAGATAAATCGAAATTAAATCGGTAATAAATTATGAAACTAGTCGTGAACCTCTACCATCCACGATACTTAAACATCCTTCAAAATGTCATCCCAATTCTTCCAAACAATAAACTACAATCTCCAAACTAAATAAATTCATTCGCTTACGTAAATACACTGTCACACCCACTTTATACCCTCATCGCAGCAGTGACATGGAAACAGTTGCTTTCATTACTATCGTGTATTTACCTGGCTTTTTTCATGACCTCATTTAAAACCTCAAAGTTGCGCTCCAACTAGACCCCGTTGTAGGGTTAAAAGGAAATTTCGGCGGATGTTTAGGTCGCGTCACAAACTTTACAAAACCCGCACGCCCTACGTTGGAGTGACATGAAAAATTGTACAAATAAAAAGGTTGAGAGCAAAACAAACATTTATGTAAAGATAATATCTCAAATTTGTACTGTCTTGATCCAGATCTAGCTATTTAACGCAATGTACATATATTTAATTAAAGCTTTTCTAATAAATACCGCGAAAAAGAAGTTTATTCCTATAGTTCCATAAAGGATACATAAAAGAATCCGAATAATGTTTTCCAAACGCGTCACATGCGCCGCTAGTTGTTTGATGTTTGATGTATAAATGGGTTGCTTTTAGATGTCACTAAGCGTTTAACATTGAGCATTTATCTTTTATATTTAGGAGAACTTTAGCGAGTGTTTCTTTTTGTGTATTCTGTATGAGCAAATATTTTACTTTAACAGTAACTGTTAAAGTTGTAATGTCATAGACATGTTTCGGCGTTAGATGTATAGATGGAGAGTTTAGTGCTGGTTAACTGATAAGTTACTTGTATAAATGCATTCGTTCATCCTTTTCCTTAAATAATCGGCAATGTGTATTAAAGAATATTTTTCTGCCCCGCGGTTTCACCCGCGTTCTTTATCTTTTTCCGGGATAAAAAGTATCCTATGTTTTATTCCAGGATATTAACTACATAGGTGCCAAGTTTCATCAAAATCCGTTCGGCCGTTGTTGCGTGAAAGAGTATGCAAGTGAATAATAGATATGTCTAATCATGAAAATAATAGAGGATGCAAAATGAAGTATGTAATGACAGTAGGTAATAATGGAAGCGGTCTTCGAACCGTAAAACCGAAAATAAATTAAACAAAATATTAATAGGTACCCATATTTATTCTACAGAATGGTTAAATTAAACATAATACGGCAGCTTTTAATCGTTTATTTTTTCATCCAGTTCAAAGCAATGAAATGTTAAAATTTTGAAATTCAGTAAGCTTCATAAAATATTTGTGAGTGCATGAACAAATTGTTTTTATAATTAAATTTCGTTCCAAACTGCAGTTAATTTGAATTCTGATTTTATAGAGCTAATGTTAGAGCTTAATTTTATTATTATAATAATTGTTCCTCACAATTGTTGCTTGAAATTATAAGTTAAAATGAGTATCAATATTTGTGAAAGATATTCTGCCTTTATACTGATGAAAATCTAACTTTATGTTTTAATACTTAGAATAACTAAATTCATCTGTAACTGTACTCACTGCCTACATGAACAAATCCGAAAATCATTCATTTCAAGTACTGGGAACTTCAGTGAGGAAACATTATGAGTTTAATATATTTAATGTTCATTTCATACAGTGTATTACCGCCCCCAAAATAAAATAAAAGCGTGCGTATTGATGAAAATAATTTTAGCACATTTTGGCGAAAGAGCTGATTTTATGCACTATCTACCTCTCGATTATATCATTAAAGTATATTATTTTGTATAGTGTATCTTCTTATTATAGTTAATTTCAGAAGTTCAGTCTTTATTTAGCCAAAAGAGAATTCAGATAAAATTGCGATGCAGGAAAACGATAAAATATATTTTCCTCCTTTGAAATAGTTACACATATAATTTAGTTTTCGTACAAGAAAGTAAAAGAAAGTTGTGTTGCTCCATGTTTCATATATATTTTGTGCTTTCATATACTTTACATTGGCGGATTCGTTAACAAATCAGTGGTGATCTAATTCATTGTTGCAATTATGACCTCAAAGCCTAATTGCCAGTTATAAGCTATTATTGGTGGAAATTTAATTACCAAAACATGGCGGCTACATTTTCACAAATTCTGGTTCAAAATTAATAGAGCTTACAAATTTTAGAGGGTGGCAGAGGGGCAGGTTTACACTCAAATATTATATAGGCAGCAAAAATAACGGAAACATCACGCACAGAAGCCGTAAAATAGAATTTCATGACGGAAGATCATAAAGTTGGTGCGAAAAAGGAATTTTGTTATCGAGTCATCCATTTTGTTTCATATTTTATACACTTTATCAAATCTTGAACTATTCATAAAGCCGTATCCACACGAAAAGCTGTCAGAAAATTTAAAACTCACTAGGCAAATTCGCATGGTAATATTTTACAATATTCCGATAATAAGAAATTTTTGATCCTCGAGCAATTGTGTTTGTGATAACCTGAAATGAGACTAAACTAATTCACTATCAAAAAATATTTTATACTTTACAGAAAAGTTGTGCAGGGTGATATGGTATTTTGTAGTGTTTGCTAGGCTACCGAGAGTAATTTGATTAATTTCTGGGCGCCTAATTCGCCATTTTTGCTTCATATCTGAATTTAATTCGTAGTTTTCTGCTATTGATCGATTAATGTGATGCTATCATGTTTGAATTTAAGATTATATTGATACTATAGTTCAGTGGTATTTTTACTATTTTTATTATAGTTTCTGAAGCTTATGCCCCTCTGGTGTATTCCGATAGCTGCGCTTGAAAGCCAGTTTCCTTCTAGGCTTTGTGTACTTGGTTAGCCACATCATAACTTACTATGGTGAAATTGTGATCAATCAAAATCCTATCCAATCTAAAGTCACTAGAATTAAACGAACATAACGCAGTTCTCATTCTATCAATCACGCTCATACGTGGCAACATCAGCCTTTGTCTTGTTTCACACCATCATTATTTTCCCTTCTCGTTCCGATGAAGAATAAGTATATAGAATATATTTTCCGATCACTTCCCATAGCAGTGAAATATAGTGTTTCATCATTTTTATGTCACTGGTGGCCAATAATGTGAGTAATATAGGTACTTACTTATGGCAAATAAGGTGTAGGAATCGCGATCATATTGAACAATTTATATGGAAGAAATTAACTCATCAAAAATTATTTTTTCATCTTACAGAAAAAAAAAACGGGGTGAATTCTGAGTTACAGTGTGGCTGCTGAGAGAATGCTTTTATAATACTTGTAAGTAATGCGCTCATTACAGAAACGGCAAATCAAATTTTGGTGAGACTTTCACTTAACTATGCCTAATTCTGAACGTACTTGCGAAAGTAGCACCAAAAATAGATTACATGATTAACAAGCAGGCAGACGGTCCACCTGATGGTAAATTGTCACCGCCGCATATGGAAATTTACAATACCAGGTGTTGTGATGTGTTGCCGACCTTGAAGAGCTCTTTTTACGTCGTTTTTGAAGAACCCCTATATGTCATAACGCTAAGGGAATACCGTAATGGGGAGCTCATCCACATCCTAATGGTTCGCAGAAAAAACGTCCGAATGTATCGTTGGGTCGACAATTATGAGCTATGGTAGAAAGGTGACGATGGCACCAAGTCAAAAAGTTCGTGAGAACACTCCCCATCATACAGGTGGACGATAGAACACAGAAAGAGAGCCAATATCTCTCTGAAGGCTGAGAGGTTCTAAACCACCGGTTAGTATGGCATCGTCAACAAAAGCATAATGAAAACCAACCACAAAAGACAAATAATAACATCAAATCGATTCAAGTTATAAATTGTATTAGGATATAATGCATTCAAATCGGGAGATCAACTCGTAATTGTGCGGAAGTTTGTCAATCTTAGCTCGTCTTGAGCGAGTAGTGGAGCGAGTAGAGGAGCGAGTGATAAATTATTCATCATTAAACCTGCAACACACTGTAAACTTTACTTTAGTTACGAAACTACTATTCATTAATTATAAACTACTGGCTATAATGTTAAATTATTATTAGCTTTATCCTCGTATACCTACTCTTTGTTATTTGTTGTATTTCAACCTAGGTGGGTACTGTACTGTCAGTAACAAAAGTTACATTGTAAGTTTATCTGCAAGTATTAGTACCGTAGTAATAAATTGCACCGATTAAAATGTGTAGTGGCTAACCCCTATCCGCCAAGCATCTAACGGTATACCGTATACATAAACCGACTTTACTTGAGAGCCAGTTCCTTCTAAGTCATCATCATCTCAGCCGAAAGACGTCCACTGCTGGACATAGGCCTCCCCCAGTTTTCCACGTCGACCGATCCTGAGCTGCTTGTATACAACTTGTGTGGCCTACCCACGCTGCGTCTTCCGGTGCGTGGTCACCACTCCAGAACCTTTCCGCCCCATCGGCCATCGGTTCTTCGGGCTATGTGCTTCGCTCACTGCCAGTACAGTTTATTTATCCGTAGGGCTATATCGGTGACTTTTGTTACCTTTTTGGTACCTTTTAGGTATTGTGTAAAAACCACTTTCAAATATATCATTGCTTACAATGGTAAGATTTTTGTCAAAAAAACCTTATATTTAAGTAAAGGTTAAATGTTGATTGTTATAGAGATACCTCCCAAGTTTGTATAACACGTATATATACAGATATCTATGTTTCGCAGGGTTAAAGAGAAGCTCGTATTTCGTCTTAGAGAATTTTAATTAATGCAAGATTTTCTTTTAACGCTTTATACTTCACGAACCGCCGCGGCGCCGCGCCGGCTTGTTAACCGTAGTGAAAAGCCTGGGTCGGAGTATCCATTCATGCAAACTAACTCCATTTTATATTATTACAATTTTTGTTTCATTAAACGAGTGGTCTTGTAATTAGCCGTCTTTCTTATTATCCTACTAAATAATTTATTAAGTGCATTTTTTATAGGTATTTATAAAAAATTTACTCACTTTAATTGTGTTATTTGATGAGTGTACTGAGCGGACGTGTGACATTTTATAAAATTAAATATTTCAATTCATTTTATTCGTTACTTCGTATTTTTTACTATGATTTTGTATACTTAAAATATTTTGGTATACTTTGTATATTAATAAATTATAAGGACAGGAACTAAAGTGAAACTATTAAAACATGAACTCACGGTCTAATGCTAGATTAAACAATATAAGAATTTAGAAGTTAGTTTAGGACCCAATTGACTCGGAACGCATGCGGGTCAACCCCGTATTTACTTTAACTGTTTCGAATTACTGAAACGTCCCAAACCACCCCGCATTGTATTGCAAATATGTTTTATTTGCAATAACTATCCAGTACTAAAAACTTATTTAATGTCAGTAATCGGAAACGGAATGCAATGCTTTGTACAATTTTATGCCCGTATAACATTCTTATACCCATTCCTTTTGCTCGCGTTTCCGGGTTAAAAAGTAGACTATTTCACTCTAGTAGTAGTCTATTAACTATCTGTATAAAAAAATCACGACGATCTGTCGATGCGGAAAGATGGACATTACGGTTATAAGACTCTTGAAAGTAATGCTCTTATCACGAAATCGTGTAATCCATTTTTGATGCATTTTCACAAGGAGGTTCAGTATTATCTTAAGCATAGTTTAGGGAAAGATTTACCAAAATTGGATTACCCGTGCCTGTGATAAACGCATTTTCTCAGTGGCCGCGCTTGATGTTGCAAAGAACACTACATACTTATTTTTGCGCTCGCCAATTTTAGACCAGCAGTAATTTTTCAAATTTCCTTCCGAGTAATTCTTTGAACACTGATAGAACACGCTGCCCCTCCCCAGTCGTAAGACGCAACAGTAACAGCATTTTACCTTTGATCCTTCCTCGTAAAGACTCCAGTCGTTACAAAGACTGTCCTTCCGATTTAGCGCTCGATCCAAAAAGGTTGAAGGTAAACTAACCACTTTATTGGCTCCTCATTACCCTTTGCTAACCTGTTGACCTGTATAATGTTTACTGTTCTTCTCAGCGTTTAATGAATATCTTTTTTAACTACCCTACTATATTTTGATCTTCGAGTTTGATATGCAATCCTGCTTACCGTCCTTCTTAATGTTAATGTTTGTGTGGTCTGATGCCCCTTGTGAACGAGTGAAAACCACGAGGCGGAAAATAATCTCTAATCTAATGGTGCATGAATAATAAGGATCTATATTTATTTATTTTCACAGGCTATATATACTTAGCATGGCGCTTCGAATAACCTTTGTTTTTGTATCAACCGGCTGATGGGAAGAAAATATATAGATTTTAATAGGCATTGTAAAAAGGTCGGCAACGCATTAGCAATCCCTCTGGTATTGCTAGCGTCTATACTAAAATGCGGGAAACATTTCATTTCAAGAAATATCACAAAGAATAACTCTACCTCTCTACAAACTCAACCTAACTAAATATTATTTTCGTTAAAACAATCTTGATCTATTTTAGTCGAGACATGTAGAATGATGTGCGATGATTAAAAGTCCCGGTCTAGTGATGTCATCAGCTTGTATATCATTTGTCACCTTCGTAGACAAACATTACAAGGTTGGCGTAAACAGGGAACTTCCCATGACTTTTTGTTAAAAATAAATTCATTTGCTGCATAAAATTTGTCAACTGTCGTTTAAAGGTGAACGTACACTTATCCAAGCCGAACGCGTCAACCACGTTGAACGAAACGAAGACCTTCAGAATACTTCCAGCAATTCGTTCGATTCGGCGTGGATGAGTGTGCGAAGTTTCTTAGGATTTCATACGGGTCATTCTAAAATTCGATTCTTTTGGCTCCCTCATTTGCTTATGCATCTGATAAGCATGCCGGCACCTTTAAACATTGTTTAGTAGTTCGGACGCTTATATAATATTAATCAATGCCAAAGGCGTTTATAAGGTTTAGGCCCTAGACGGGCACTTATAAATTGACAACATTACTGATGTTACCACCAGTTCGAAAGTCAGACTAACTGCGAAAAATCGGCAAGAGACTCATAAAGTTTTATTTTTATTTATTTGGAAAATTTACAGCTAGTAGGTATATAAAAAAGAAGTAAAGGATAAATAACAGAAGGCCATTAAAAGCCTAGGTCCTGTTTCATGACCTAAATGAATTATACACACACACGCAGCGAGCGGTGAGGCCATTGTTCCTTCTGTACGTATTAACAGTTAGTATTCTTTGCCACGGTACTACAGAGATTAATATTAAAGTAAACACCGCTACCCGAGCTCGCTTCAGCAAACACAATAGAAAGAATAATGAGGTTGTAAACTTATTTACGTGCCAGTTTGCGATAACTCCTGATTTATTACTCACATCACTTGTCCCTTGGCCTGTTTATGAATGAATTAGTTTTTTTATGATTACTATAATAGCAAACGGAGGGTTTAAGGGACGCAGAGGCTGTTCTATTTTTAAAGTTGTTTTTTTTTAGACTCATGCACGTATCAAAACAATAAAATCAAAACCCATTTATTCAGTTTAGGCCCTGGTAAGGCACTTATGAACGTTTACAATTGACTCTACCACCGATTCGGAATACACTTAAACTGAAAAGAATCGGAAGACGCAGTGTGGGCAGGCCCCTCTTCTTCTTCTTCTTCTTCTTCTTCTTTTCGTGCGGGCGTTTTCCGCAATTGGGCGACGGATTGCGCCCTTTTTGCGTCGGAGGGGCAGGCCCCTCACCTGGTGAGGATCGCGGGAAACCGCTGGATGCGAGCAGCGTAGGATCGTTTGATGTGGAAAACTTTGGGGGAGGCCTATGTCTAGTAGTGGACGTCTTTCGGCTGATATGATGATGAGAAGAATCCGGCAAGAAACTCAGCAAGGCATTTTTTTTTTAATTATCTATAATAGGTGGTAGATGTAGCCCCGCTCTTGTTCTTGGGAAGAAAGTGGTCGCTATGCGCTGCCTTCACACGAGAATGAGGAAAAGTGTTTACCAACTTTTGCATTGACAATAATATACTTCGATAAAAGTGGCTTCATTACGTAATTTGTAGAATGAAAATGGTACGTATACAAATATTAATAAGTAGTTTCATTATTGATAATTTTGCACCGAAAACCATTGTGAATATTAAATCAAATTATAGTTGTTAATAAATTGCATAAATTATACAGTAGGTATGTGCTTTTTAATTAAGTTTCCACATTATTATCTATAAATAATAAAATTTTGTCACTTTATTAATTTAATATTATGCATAATATAATAGATACTATTGTAAGTATATTTCTTTTGTTTTTTTTTTCATCCACACTAAATGCAAATGTAGCACTTCATGTATGTATGTATGTCCTGCTTGGTTCATTGCTAATATTTTGACTAAATTTGGTATGGTGATACTTTGAATCATGCAAAAGTCGCAAACGAGCTAGTCGCAAAGTCACAAGTAGGCAGTCCCAAAAGTATAAAAATAATACAACTATCAATTAAAACCATAACTTACTCCAATTGACGACGTTTTTCTTCAATAAGGAATGTTTAACAGATCCCCAATTGATCGTATACCCTAGAGAGGTCAAATCAGAACTCAAAATATACTCAGTGAATTGTGTTTGAACTTACCAGAAATGAGACATACCAATTCATTTATCTGTCCAAGGAATAGACATGATGTAACTGTACAAGATTAACAGGCCATTATCCTTTTCAACATATCTCTACGAGAAATTTACAGCCCCTGTGCAATGCAATAACACGATTTAAATCGATTCTCTCTCGAAAGCGCAGCTTAAACTGTGGCAGGTGTCTCCCTGGAGTGCGTTCAGCTAATTGCACAGTTCACACTTTCACATGTAGAATGTTCTTCGTCTTTCGAGACTCAAGTTTTACAGAATCAAATAACTTATAGAGCCATTTCTAAATAAACATTTTTGTAATTAATGGTTTGATGATAAATAAAATAAATGGCCGAGAACTGGCACTCTATGTATGTATGTATATATGTATCTATGTATGTACGAGTAGTGTATTTAAATGTGCAAAATATGTATTTATTTATACCTACTGTTTTAAGCATGCTCAGCCATCTTTTATTGTCAATTAAATCCTCTCCATCCAAAGCTTGCCTGGTAGAGATCGCTTTTAGTGATAAGGCCGCCCATTGTGACACTGACTATGCTATGTTTTCTTTTTTGTTATTTTTCCTGTACTTATGGTGTACCAATAAAGAGTTATATCTATCTATCTATCTATCTAACGCACACTTAATATTGCAATATTATACGATAAATTACGATACATCATAACACACGATTATATTTTTCGTTGTCACGGGTCACTTTTACATTTAATTGCACTCGGTACGTTAAGTGCTGCCGTAGATCCGACGGAGGTCAAAGTAGGCTAACTAGCCACTTTATAGCCTCCTAATTAGTCAATTTGTACCTAACCTTGCTTGTCACTACGGTAAAGTCTGCGTAAGACTTAAGTACATAATTGAGCTTTCGGTGAAGGAAAACATCGTGAGGAAACCACAGCACGGTGGTAGGGTACTTTGTAGTACTCGACTGGCTGGCTACCACCCTCAAGTTGAAAATCTGTCGCCAAGCACCTGTTGGTGTGTTCCGGCAATTGCACTTGAGAGCCAGTTCGCCTTAATAAGGTGTACAACATATTAGCAATCCGCTGGTATTGCCAATGTCTATAGGCGACGGTTGTCACTTACCATCAGGTGACCCGCCTGCCTCGTTGTCACTTGTGACATAAAAAAAAAACATAATAGTTGAAGGCTAAATAGCTTCTTTGTCACATAAAATAAACCTGTCCATGTAAAATACCAGCTCTGCAATAGATGCATTTGTATAGATGGACAGGTACAGATTAGGAGGAACCGGGTCAGGGCTAGCAATCGTGAATTTATTACTACACGCATGTACAAAACGCACAGTTGCATGTACAAAATAGTCGTAAATCTCTATTAGTTAGATAGATCCGGATTTCTACATTGAATGCTTTTAGACATTTTATTTTAGGCCGCTTTTTATGAAAAATGTTAAACTTGTTTACAATGCAATTTTAGTATGTTTGTGTGGATTGGAGTTATCACCTTTACTAATATTATGAAGAGAAAAGATTTGTTTGTAATTGATAAAATTAAAAATACTTAAGCGATTTAAAAAAATATTTCACCTCTGGTAAGCTACCAGCGTGTAACATTGGCTTTTTTACTCTTGTATAAGCTTATATTTGACTGCAATCTCACCATGCTAAGTGATGATGTGGCCGAAGGTGGTAAGCACACAAAGCTTAGAAAGAAATTGGCTCTCAAGTGCAACTGCCAGATCACACCGATAGGTGCTTGGCGACAGACTTTCAATTTGAGAGTTGTAGCCAGCCAGTCGAGTACTACAAAGTACCCTACCACCGTGCTATGGTTTCCTCACGATGTTTTCCTTCCCCGAAAGCTTAACCTCATTGCAGGATTCGAAAATTTCATTGAAATCATGTATTTTGAGATTTATTGAATAATATTGGTCGCGTTTTATAAAGGTAAATTAAATTTTAAAAAACATGACCATTTCAACATCTATTCTATCTCTATATTTCAATTATATATTTTCGCGGAAATGTAAAGATTTCCATCTTAATTCCCGTGAAATAATGCGGGGTCTGCTTTACTGAGAAGGAAAATGCTCATCTAATTAAAATACTTGAAGGGCCCGGAAGAATGTTTACCGACTACTGGGTCGAAATAGATGCGTCGGCAAATAACGTATATGACAATGATATTATAAGCAAAAAGGTATAGTGCTCTGAAAGCGGGATACTATAAAGGTCAAAGTAGGCTTACATTGACCTTTATCGCGTCGCCGGCATCGGAAATTATTTATAAAATATTCGCAAAATAAATAATTTTGGTACTTCATTAATAGCAACGACCAGATATTTACAAAAATAAACATGCAAGCTTTTAAAACCCAAAATTCACGTAATTAAATTGACGTCAACAATAAAAATGTATGTGAAACATTTTGCGATTTTCCGAGGTACGGCGCAAATTAAGTCGTGACTTGCCCGCGTCAGTTTTCAATTTTCAACCATCGCCTTCAATTTCCGCAGTGGGCCCTTGAGGTTCGAATCCTGAACTCCAGTTAACGACAACCAGCTTTCATTTACATTTGCTTCTTTGTACCTTCCGCGCTTACTTGCTTGGCTACATTTATTACTAAAGAGGGAGTCTGTTTGAATTTTACAAATGATAAAACATTTCTAGGAAATTCAAACAATTTTTTTTTAGTGTTTCCACAAAAACTTCAATCAACAAGGCGATGATAGTAGTAGTGAGGTGTGGAAGTCGTCGGTTCGAATCCTTCAATGAGCTTGAGCTTTCGGTGAAGGAAAACAACGTGAGGAAACCCAGCACGGTGGTAGGGCGCTTTGTTGTACTCGACTGGCTGGCTCACCACCATCAAGTTGAAAATCTGCCGCCACACCTGGTGGTGAGTTCCGGCATTTGAGAGCCAGATTTGCCTATAAGGTGTACTACACATCGGCAATCCCCCTGGTATTGCTAATGTCTGTAGGCGACGGTATTCACTTATCATCACAGAAACAAAATTTGAAGACCTTTCTATTTAGGACGATAGGTTAATCTATGAACCGTATTCGTAACCGTATCGTATTATCATACCTACAAAACACCTTTATTATGTATATATAGTATGTATAAATTACATTTATTCATTAACTGAAGGTGCTTAACCAACCACGGGAATTACTCCAGCCTGCGACAATGCTACGAATACTACCGCTTTCATTTTGTTTCAGCAAAATTAGATTCCTTACCGGTACTATGCTTGGAAATTTTGATACTTTAATCCTAGGGTTCTAATTGTAAACGTAATTTTCTTAAGTATCTTTTTCTGTATATATACAAAGGCAATCGTTACTGACTGACTGTCAATACACAGCTCAAACCACTAAACGGATTGCGCTGAAATTCGGAACGCAGATATTATTATTATGACGTAGGTATCCGGTAAGAAAGCATTTTCCAAAATTCACCCCCTCAAGGGGATGAAACGGGCTCCAAAGTTTGTAGGGCGAAACGGGATCGTGGGTGAAACTGTGGCGGAAAGCTGAATCTATATAAATTACTAGCTGTCCTTCGCGGTTTTATTCGCGTTCCCGTGGGATCTTATCTTGTCCCGGGATAAAAGTATTCTGTCCAAGATATAATCTATTAGTGTGCTAAGTTTCTTCAAGATCGGTAGTTGTTTTGGAATTCATCGCGGACAAACATCCTGTCCAGGGAATTTTATGTATCTACCTTACCTTCTTAATAATGAAAGAAATGATAATGTTATGTTAGGTTATTTTTTATACATTGGCAAATATACAAACTTATAATTAATGGCCAACTACAACAACATAAAGTCATGGTCTATCACTCATAATAATGGCTATATTTGTATTAATATTTTCATACCTATGTTAACAAGCGTAGACAATACTGTTTGAACCAATGTACCTGATATGACAAATTGCTTTATGGCAGATGAATTTGGCACACAAATACATCTAAGTGCACATGATATTTAGCTAAAGCCATTTAAATAAATGTTATATGAACCAATCCAAAATATATTACCTAATTGGTCACAAAAAGTATCAAAACTCTTTTCAAGTGTCAAAGATGTCACGACCACATTTTAATTACCAAGTAGGCTAAAAACGAGACCAGCCAAAAAGGATTTTATGATTAAACAGAGACGCTCTTATTATCGCGTCTTAAATAATGTCCTCGTCCTATCCACCGTCAATTGTACCTCGGTACTTTAAAGTAAAGGGATCTTTAGCTCCTAAGCTTTCGCTCGATTAGGTTTTTCACAGAAATTCAAACTTTTTTTCACGTATAAACTTGAGTAAGATCGAAAAATGTAATTTGCTTTCAGCAGTTGATGGATTGCTTCACGCTTGTATTAGCTTACAATCACGCCATTAAAGCGCTTTGTAGATTTTTTAATCTCGAGGATGCCTTATATTCCACCCATTTTATAGGTCGTGCGTCTAGATTTTACGAGACGTAAACGTTAACTCTATGTTAACGACTTACCTTCTCTCAATATGGTGACACCAACATAGAAAAATCTTGGCATTACTTGGCATCTCAATATAAATTAATCTTAACTAATACAATTTGTATTTATTTCATTACATATCCACAAATTTATCAATTTCATCAGTTGACAAGAGGGTTGATAATTCATATTTGTGGAGATCTGGAGTCTAAACTAAGCCAGCCAACTTCAGCCAAGGCCTGTATTTTAGATTGCCAGGCCCAACATTACATCATATTTTTATGGTTGGTCAACAATGATACATGAGCATGTGTGTGAGGTTGTGTGTAGATGTGCCTAGAATTGATATGGAGTGCACTTTCGGCCACATAATCACCACGGCAAGATTATAGTCAAACACGAATCCATATCGTCTGGTGATTATATAAATATAATATGTTGTATAATATCGCTTGGTCAATAAAATATCCATTATAAAAAACAAAATGCATTCTTATAAGGAAATCGTTTCCAATTATTCTATTAAAAACCTATACAAATACCTACTATGCTGCAAAACACTATTAAGATCGGAATATACCAACTACAACATATTTATGTTGTACATGACAAGCGATGCAAGAGCTGGGGATTTGGCTGCTTGCCGGAATATCCACAGACTATATAATTCACACGTTACACAGGATAAACTTAGTACAGAGTTTGGAACAGTGGTTAACGGCCGCAACGCAAGAAAGGTCAAGGGGCATATTCTGTGAGTTTGTTTTAATCATGGAATATTTTCGTTTACCCTATTGATATTCTAATACGAATTCGGAACTGTAATGTTTCTTTGTGACGACATAAATTATATTTACGTAATCAATATAAAAGTCTACAAACTTGATATTGATAAGGGTAGATGATCGTTACTAATATTATAGAGATAAAGTTTTGAGGCGATGATAGCTCAGTGGTCGAATCCTACAATGAGCTTGAGCTTTCGGTGTAGGAAAACATCTTGAGGAAACCATAGCGGTGGTAGGGTACTTTATACTACTCGACTGGCTGACTACCGCCCTCAAGTTGAAAATCCGTCACCAAGCACCTATCGGTGTGTTCTGACAGCTGCACTTTAGAGCCAGTTCCCATCTAGGCTTTGTGTGCTTACCACCATCGGCCACATCATCACTTACCATGGTGAGATTGTGGCCACGTTATTTGTGCGTGTCATATATATTAACCCAAAAAAATTTAAGGTCCCAAAGGAACGCGGGTGAAACCGCGGGGGACAGCTAGTATTATATAAGATAAGTTTCAATATGGTGGGAAGTAGTTTTTCATAGACTCTATACGTCATCAATCTTACGCCCATCCGACGATAAGAGGTCACAGCAAAAAATGTGGGTGAGATTTTCCTGTGAAATTGAATGAACATGACCTTTGAACGTCTTTTTACAGGTTTTTTTTTTAATTTATTTGGGTCAACAAACAGTTATTTATTTATTTTCAAAAAGGTACATCAACAGCACACATATTAAAACAATCACAGATCCATAATTATTAGCAGTTACACACTTTAATAAATAAAAATATATATTAAACAAATAGATAAATGTGTAACCAGCGCCGTTAACCACAGGTTACTTAACAATATGTTGAGCTAGATTAACACAGAAAATTAATTAAAATAAAAAAGTTTCACAAGTTATATCTGATAATTGCTCGCTTTTAATTTCTTAGCCATTATTGGCGGCCACGAGCGGTCCGGATCTGGACCGCGGTCCCCCATTTAGTGATCCCTGGTCAATATGCTCAAATCATCTATTAATAACAATCTCAATAACTTGCCAATAATTATTTTTTTCTAAATATTACACCACATAACTGTAATCTTAAGTTCACCGACCTGCACCAATGTAATTTCTGTAACGCGGTCACAAATTTGGCACGAGTTCATTGAACAAAGTTATCTAATATTAACCTGGGAAAGGCGCATCGCTGTAATCTACATAGAAATGCATCGCAAATATGTACAGAAAGCAAACTGATTAATCTAGAGGTGTACAAGTACCTAATTGTTCTATTTCACGTCTGTTCAGCTATGTGTATAAGTTGTGCCGTGTATGACTCGATACGGTATTGATATCGGATATACGTTGATTGATAGTCAGAGCGTGCGATGGAGCGAGCTATGCTCGGAGTGTCTCTGAAGTATCGAATCCGTAATGAGGACATCTGGAAGAGAACTAAAGTCACCGACATAGCTCGCAGAATCAGCAAACTGAAGTGCCGGTGGGCTGGCCATGTTTACCGAAGGACGGACAGCCGATGGAGTAAACGTGTCCTTGAGTGGAGACCGCGCAACGGCAATCGAAGCGTGGGACGCCCTCCAGCCCGATGGACCAATGACCTAAATAGGGTAGCCGGTGTTGGCTGGATGCGGAAGGCTGAGAACCGGGAGAAATGGCGAACCATGGAGGAGGCTTATGTTCACCAGTACCTAGACATCTATAAGTTGAGATGATGATAGTCAGAGATACGGAGCTTACACCACACAATATTAATTGAGTATAAATTTATTGAGTACCTACTAACGTATTTAATTTACATACGCAGCGCAAGCGTCACAGGCTAAGTGCACACGTGACGTCACTCATTCATAGATAAACTTCGTGAAATAGAATATTTGTAACTGTTTCAAATTCCTCGACCAAAAAGTAGAGAGAACCCTTAAAGCGAAGCACAGTAAAAGAAGCCGATCGTGTTCCTGTGCGAAAAAATTTGGTCTGTAACGACCAAATTTTTTCGTTCATGTAGTTGAAATTTTCATTGCTTTTACGCCAGTGCTTATGATTAGTACATAAATGTAACGATACTCACTCGATCAAATTCAAACTCAAACTCAAAACTCATTTATTCAGTTTAGGCCCTGGTAAGGCACTTATGAACGTTACAATTGACTCTACCACCTGACGTACATAGGTACCTATTATTATTTTTTAACGGACCGTTTGGCCACAACCTATCATGTCCCAGGTCGTGGGTTTGATCCCATTCCGGTCAGACATAATAGAAATATTAATACAATTTTCTTCGCGATTTCAACATTGTCCCCATAGTAACCCAATTCTGACATACGGAACATGGATCAAATCTCTGTAATATCTATAAATTTGATTATTTGTTTGTTTGTTTGCATTGAACAGGCTCTGAAACTACTAAACCGATTTGAAAAATTCTTTCACCATTAGAAAGCTACATTATCCCTGATGAACATAGGCTATATTTTGTTCCGGGAAAAGATAAGATCCCACGGGAACGCGGGTGAAACCGCGGGGAACGGTTGGAAATTATATAAAAGAGAAGCAAAAGACTATTTTAAGAAAAATCTTTTTTTTTAAATAGGATACAACAAAAAATACATATCTATTTAAAGAAAGAAAATACGTATAAGAGAAATAAAAAAGTTCTACAATAAATTATATTTCGTCCGGAATATTTCAGCTTTACGACGCTAAGTTTAGTCTAACGATGTTTTTTAAGAAATTGTCCAATTCGTACCGATATTCATGCATCCCGAAGGAAACGTATTCAACATATTTTACAGTATTCCGACGTAAGGAGAAATATTAGCTATGTGAAGTCTACATATTACAGATTGATTAAAAATATAGACTTTTAACTGCATTACGGACCTAATATGTATCGTTCCATTTTTAGAGTTCCGTACCGTATACATTTGTACTTAATTAAATCATAAAAAAGTATCGTCTTTATTTGTACGGAACCCTCGGTGGGCGAGTCCGACTTGCACTTGTCCGGTATTTTTTATTTATGACTGTATTTTATTTAGATTATGGTTCTTTTGGAAAACATACAGCCCGTCTTGCGTGCCTTTTCAGGGATAATGGGAGCGAAAATTTTTCTCCGATAGCTTTCGTTTCGTAGCATGACTAAGTTGTTTTTATCAGTTTGCGAATCAATTTGAACTTTTGTTACTTATAGAATGGGAAAGATACTCTTTCAAAAAGTTTACTATTCTTTCCATTCAGAAGTATAAGTAAGATAAGCTACAATGCTATCTACAGATAAAAGTTGTAATCCATCCTTCCATCTACAGGCGTCTGACGCCAAAGAATTCGGAATAGTAAAACTGCATTTTGTTTTCGTACTTTTACATGCTATCTGAAATGTAGAGCTCCAGAATGTTAGCGTCTGAGGAAATGGTTTACAATCAACTTTAGTCTGAAATATTTCCAAATGATTCCGACGTGCTTCCGTTCGTGTAATCAAAGACAAGAAAAATACAAACAAAGTTATTTCTTCTAGCTTCGAAGCAATATACTTATATTTGCTGCCTACATGGTGCTTATTAAGCTTAGTAAATTCATTTATTCTGTAGTACCTCGTACTTTATAAAAAAAACAAACAAAACTTCTCAATTTTACCCTATCTATATTCTATACACTTACTTAGCTTTTAGTTTTGGGATAACCACATCAACAGAACCGATTACAGACTATTTAAAAATGCTCTCGAATAAAATCACCCGAAAGTGCAAAGCAAGACGATCTCCTACCAAAAGTAGACTGACGCACGACGGCTTATTACATAATGGCAGGGCCATTCTCCCAGAAGGGAGGCCAAGTTAATATTTAGGGCTAATTAAAATGATGTTTATTTGATAATTTGCCCCATTCTTTAAGTAGCGCCGGCGTAACGACGCCACCAATACCGTATACATTGCAAAGTTTACGAAGGACAGCGCTTGTTTCAGTCCGGATTTATCTAAAATATCTAGACTAATATTATAAAGAGGAAGGATCAACTTTTTTGTTTATTTGTTACGTTTATCTTGAAAGATTTTTGATGCGAACTTAGCCTTCTTTCACATTTATGTTTTTGGTGGGATGTAACTTAACAATTTGAAAAATTCTTCCATCATTAGAAAGCTACATTATCCCTGAGTAATATAAACTATATTTTTATCCCGGGAAAAGATAAGATCCCACGGGAACGCGGGTAAAACCGCGGAGGACAGGTAGTCGTTGATATTAACAGTACCTTACGTAAACACCCACCTGATAATACCCTATATGAAATTCCTATTTACAGATTGGATACATGAATAATTTCAATTTCAAACTACTCGCATTTCATTCAAAACATCCGATCCAATCTCACACCTTTCTGCATGCAAAATGATTCACTAAAATAACAGAAGCTGTTATTTCTGCTCTATCATTACACAACTACACTAACTCAACTCGCTCTAACTAAACACTCGTCACGATAAAATAACTGTCGACGGCAGTGAGAGAGATATTACCTACATTTTATATAATGTAGGTTTGTACCTATGTTACAATTTTACAAGACATCTAATTTAATTAATATAGCAAATAGAAACGTTAAATATTAAATATTGTTATCATACTCAAGGGTAAGGGTAAAATAGGTATGTATATGTTATTATTAATAAGAAGTTCAACGCAATAATTTGTGAAAATAAGAAATATAAGTGAAATCCAACCACGCATCATCCTGTAAAAAATCTTGAAGCACAGCTGTTTTCTTAGACAATCGTATCCCTTACATTCTTGCCTTAGTTTTTGCTGCAGCCGAATATATTTAATACTTTATTAAGCGTCTAACTCTTATGTTCCACATAAGAGCTTTGATCTACATAAACAAAAAATATTAAGATGCAACAAAAACTCAAAAAAAAAAAAGAAATACCGCTGCTTTACTTAGCTCTTAAAGAACTTAACAAACAGTGTCAACTACTTAATTACATATTTTATTATACATGACCACAAAATTTTTATTTTTTTACAACTGTAAGAATATTATTTATAAAAAAACGTTATATTAAATTCCTCGCTAATCACTCGTGAGATTGCGCCGACCCGATAAAAACTCGGTGAACAACATTTTAAGCACTTTCATGAACTAAGGTGTTTATCTCACACAATGTATATAATACGGATTTAACATTATTTATTATAAGGTCCGATTTACGAATCACTTGCATTTCACATAATTATAGTGTTAACATTCGCCGTCAAGTAGATTAGTCTAGTAGATACAAAAAATCTGTATGTTTTCTCAATAATCGGTACAATGGATTCTAAGATGACCCTCCGTTGTAAATTAAAGCAAATGGGTGACCATGACATTCTGAACAAGGATTTTTAAGGACATGAGTATGATCTTACTCTGTGACATTCATGTGGGTAAGTACGAGTAGGTACAATATGGGATGTGGGCGGTTATCTCAACAACATCAAGTGACCTTTAAGTAATAGATTGAAACAAAGAGATTTAAATTTGCAATGGTAAACAGTTTAACGATGCATGTAATCTATTGCAGTAGGTACAAAATCCCTTAGAAAATAAAGTATTATGGAGGAGCGAGATATTCGACTCCTCCATTGAAAAGGGAAGATCTTCCGCCAGGTCATCGTGCCTGGGGACCGCAGTCCGACTGTAGATGATGGAAGCTTGTATATATGCAGATCGCTTGGAAAACTTCGATAGCGCGATGTAGATTATTGGAGCGCCATCTATCTAGGAGTCGTGCGAACTTTATCTATTTGTAGATAGATGTCGCTACATCTTCCAACGGTCTTATCTTGAGCCGCTCGCGCATTAGGCACATCTTGTCTCTTTCCATCTTTAAAAACATCCGTTTCAGCAGCTTTTTAAAAACATATTAGTTTTAAATTCAAGATACATTTATACTCGGTGAAACACGAGATTTTTTGGGCATTAGGGTGAAACCATCGGGTGGAAGTTCTTTATTGTCGTTACAGATCATCATGTTAACCCAGTATCGTATAAAAAATATGCCTTAACACCTCGCAAAACAAACCTTAGAACATCTCATTTGTAATATCCATGCAAGCATAAACAGTGATAAAGAGTACGTACCTACACGTGAATAGCAATAAAAAAAAATACATCACATGCCATACTCAGCACGCCACATTTATGGGCATCGTTTGGCAATAAACTGGCATAAACATGGATGCTGCATTTATTTTGCTTGGCTAGCTTTTGCATGGCCGCAAACAGTTACGGATTGAGGTAATGGATACGCGGACTGCCGAGTTTCGCGGGTAGCCCAAATTTGCATATCGTTAAAAAAAATCCACACATTAAATTTATTTTATTGATACGGCATAGCGCGCAGTTTGTACATCTGTACCGGGATTATTAAAAACGTGTTATATTTTGTGTATTCTGACGAAATACATGTCAGCGTAATTTTCAACCTATAAAGTATAAATTTACACAGTTTATCATATACAGTACACTTTTTTCACGGTACCAAACAATTAGATGAAGACGTGATAATGACATTTTCTCTTGTAACTATCTTAATTTTTAGCACTGCCTTTACATAATGCTTTTAGGCTGTTTTTTCACCAGAAATATAGGTACAA
Source organism: Ochropacha duplaris (assembly GCA_951361185.1). NCBI lineage: Eukaryota > Metazoa > Arthropoda > Insecta > Lepidoptera > Drepanidae > Ochropacha > Ochropacha duplaris. Next base: position 7,862,429 of record OX592707.1, on the reverse strand, counting down.
TGCAGCTATGATGTGAAAGCTAATCTACGATCTGCTAAGCTATAGCCACCACACTATGAGACACCACTCGCGACCATCCATATAAAAAACATAGCACCCGTTTCCACCAATGCTATGATTTGTGGAACAAGTAATAATGATTGGTGGATATCAAACGCATCCAAAGCAACGTAGCATAGCACATCTCTGGTGGAAAAGCAGACTTAAGATCAGATAGTACCTATTAGTTTCACCAGTAGATTAGCTAGATTAATTCGGAATCGTTATAGATAGTGCCATTTACGAAGACGCGCCCCACTCCTTTTCCTAATCCCTTACAGTGCAAGTGTGCATCCTCTCACTAGTGTTGTAGTGCTGTCAATATCTATAAGTATATATCGATATGTACTTATATGTACATATGCAGCACTACAACACAAGCAAAAGGATGTACACTTGCACTGTCTCTTAAGCCGGGTTTACATTACGAAACTAGTGGCATGAAAGTAGTTCCGTGACATTAATTTCATCAACAGTTTCACGTACAACGTCCAGTTTTACAATGCATGCATCGATTTCACGACACTGAAATAGTTTAGCATCGCGCGCGATTTTTGGATAAAACTAGTGTCATGCAATTAATGTCATCGCATAAACGATGTGCCTGCGCTCATAGGACGTGTGTTTTTTAGTCGGGGTGTGAGCGGTGACAGTTGAAAAAATGATTTTAACTGTCAAACCAAACGTCTTTGCTTTCGAGCCAACCTTTTCTTAATTTTATACAATAACATCTGTATGACAACATTTTGCAATGCAAAACAAAGCTTTGATGTTGGCGGAGCCATGGACACATACGTAATTACTGTTGATTTCACGACACTATTATTTTTAATGAAACTTATCTTATATAAATCCGGCTTTACAATGCAAGTGTACATCCTTCCTTCTTATTAAGAAAAAGAGTGGGGCGCGTCTTCGTAGATGGCACTATCTATAACTAGCATTTCTCTCTCTTCACTCAATAATACTCGTACCTACCTATGTATTTTAGTAGTGAAATTGTAGCCATAATCAACTGTCACATTTTTTATAATAGGTAATAGCTTTCTGCTTCGCTGTGTCACCCGCGATTACCTATTTGAAATTAAAAAAATATTGTTTTTTGATGATGTCGATATAGAATTTTAATTTCATGATCATGTTCCAGCATTGATAGATCAGCTAGTCAGTCAAGCCAAGTAAGTACTTATTTTATAATTGTAGGTATTGATAGATTTATAAATATTAAACATCGATATAGGTATAGACTAGATTCTGGGTCACATACAAAATCCAAGCTAAATGCTATCCGCGTGAGTATATACTTTTACAGCAACAACAGTTTTAAGTTCAACCTAATTACAACCATAGCACCCAGTAATAAAGTCACAAATCTTCAAAATATTATCTAATACTTACGATCATTAGTCACATAAAACGAGCAAAGCAATAAACTACTCCTGTCACTTAAAAGAAATAGACATAAGTTAAAGAATATTTAGTGTGAAATCAACCTTAAAATGCAACGAATAAAGTATGTTTTCCCGTTCTCGCCTTGAGAGCTACATCGTTTTGTTTCGTTTATTTTTTCTTCTTCGAAGTTTGTGCGTGTGTTGGCGAGTTTGGCCAAACATTTGTAGCGTTGGTAGCGTGGTTTAAAATATGTAATTTTGTTCAAAATTTTATATTATTTGTTAGTTTAAAGCTTAAAATATATTTTATTCTTTATGTACTTACCGAAAGTAGGATACTCCGGCCGTTAAATTGCTTCTTCGAGCATTATTTTTGCAACTTTTGAATACACACTGCGGCATTGTGAGACGTGTTTATATTGGCTGTGTTCAAACGAAACTAAACAAAATAAGAGCTCACTTTTCAAATGCGCTCTTATTTACCGAGACGTATTTTTTGCGCTGACCCTAAATCTAGTTAGTCTATACCTATATCGATGGTATTAAATAATAATACTAACATTCACAATTTGTAGCAATATATCGGGTCTATTCGCGTGCAAATTATTATTGTTTTAGAATGGACAGATAATGGGCCAGATAATTTAGCTGTTAATTTGAAATTAGTACGGTTTTGTATGTAGGAGGAATAGTATAAAATTAGTATTACATTTAATTCATACTGTATTATTATTTGAAGCTACTTTTTTTACAGAAAACGTTATCAATAAACAATGCAGGGTATAATGTTTCAAATTGTTATTTATTAGTGAAACTTAATATTTTTTTGAGAAATCAATAATATCTTGTAAGAAACGAAATCTTATCTACTGGTCTTTATCACCCACGTCCATGTTATTATTACTGGTTGACCAAAGTTCTCTTTTTACCGTTCTATTATATAACTTGCTTACTGTTCTAAAATGTCAGTTTATTTCGGTCCAAAATATGTTCCTAATTATCTTATAGGAATCTATGCTATCAAGAGACTTTTAATTCTGGACCATAGTGACATAGGGACCATTTTAGAATAACTCAATCTATTTTTGATACGCAGACCGCACAGCCTGGTACAGCAAGCTTCGTAATTATACATTTCTAATAGGAACAAACATAAACAACGACCTTTTGACCGAGCGTGCGAAACGCCTATGTTTTAGTTTGGGCAAAAATGTTTTTGTATGTCTGTCCGGCTGTTCTCCTCTACAGGTCGCATGTCTTAACCGATTCTCGTGAAATTTTGTCAACAGGTTCGATAATTATATAGTTTTTTTTTGTCAATTTAGTTAATGGAAAATTTTCAAAATGGCGCCTATGTGGGTTGAAAACGTAAAAAATATTCAAAAATGTCACAAAACTTTCGCGATATCTACACCTGTCAGAGCCTATAAATTGGGACGATCAATGATTTAAAATTCTTACCTTAGCGGTCAAGAATTGGACAACTGTAGCCCACATAGTTTTATCAGTTATAATATGAAACACACACAGTTATAATGTGAGTACACTTGCATGTACCTCCTCTACTCGTTTACTAAGTAAATAAATATTGAATGATGTAATAAGTAGACTATTATAAATACATTGTTGTTATAATAATGCAACACTGTTAGATTATCTATTGCAATGCAATAAAACTCTAGGCCATTAAATACACGTGTATAGGTAGGTAGGTAGGGTAACGAAGAGTAGGTTAGGTAGGATTAAAACTGAAGTTTTCAATTTTCGTTTTATGATAACAGAACAGATTAAAAAAAATATTACTTCGCAGTAATTAAGATAACACAAGAAATCGAAATCAAATGACGATAGAAATAATAACCTAGTTACCATGTTTATTTTCCAATCAAAATTACATAAGAGGTATATATATGCATAAAAACGTTCATTTCCGTACCATGTTTCTTACGCGAAACACTGCCTATTTATTTTTTCCGAAACAAATTATTTATCATTCACGAATCGACTAGAAGCCCGGATAGTATCGTGCGCCATCGTAAATTACATGTACGGAGGCAATCTCCATTCATCAACATTGCGAGACCATTTGCAACCCCTGCTAGGCATGGGCCGTGGCCGGACTAGAAAAAACAATGAACGAGATTGGCTTTACCATAGGTACACCAGAACAGACACAGAAAAACTATATTTATATGCAGTACGTCAACTCGACCTTGCCCTTGTGGAATTGGAACAGATACGCATTCAGGTTATGATAATTCTATTGTAAATATTGATGCAATGCGATAATGTTTTATGTAAATGCCTGCATTCTCGGTCAGTGGCATTCATTCTTATATAATTTATGTCACCTTCTAATAATCTAAATAAAGATAATCACAGATTTTCACACTTTGTAAATACCCTCCAGCCTGTCTACCAACCTCAAGCTGAAAATCTGACTCTGACCTTCGGTGCTTCGTCTATTTTGTCCATGTGCTTCAGGAGTTATGCTTGAGAGCTAGTTTGCCTTTTAGGTATTGTAAAAGGTCGGCCATAATCTGAACATTGGCAGTTTCCCTGGTGCTGACAATGACAATAGATGACGGTAGTCACTTTCCGTCAGGTAAACCGGCATTTGCAAAAAAATACCAATTTCAATATTTAATATTTAACATTAATTTTAGTATGTTTCTATGCTGCATCAAAACAGTATAACCACTGCTATTCTTGCAACTGTACCTACTACGTTTGTTTATTACTATAAATACTACGGGAAACACTTGGCCCTCGTCCAATGCGTGACACATTACAGCGGTTATCCAACCGCGACTAGATCATTCATATCTCAAGCTATTCAGCTTTCAATGAACATAAAGTATTGTTGTTTATTGTATCAAACAAATCCTACTAATATTAAAAACGCGAAAGTTTGTATGTATGGATGTTTGTTACTCTTTCGCGCAAAAACTACTGAATGGATTTTGACGAAACTTGGCACACAGGTATATAGATATATGATCTAAAATAAATCTGGAATAAAACAAAAGATACTTTTTATTCCGGGAAAAGATAAGATCCCTCGGGAACGCGGGTGAAACCGCGGGGCGAACAACTAGTAAATCAATAAAATTAATGTAGCTTGAAAATTGTTTGTTTTTTTTTATGTTGATTGTTTTTGATGGTAAGTCAAGTCAAGTCAAAACCATTTATTCAGTTTAGGCCCTAGAAGGGCACTTATGAAGGTCGAATTACAGAAGTTACCACCAAGTGACTACCGTCGCCTATAGACATTAGCAAGACCAGGTGGACTGCCAACGTGTTGTACACCATATTACAATACCTTATGGGCAAGAGCAACTGGCTCTCAAGTGCAACTGCCGGAACACACCAACAGGTGCTTGGCGACAGATTTTCAAATTGAGGGTGGTAGCCAGCCAGTCGAGTACCACATAGTACCCTACCACCGTGCTGTGGTTTCCTCACGATGTTTTCCTTCATCGAAAGCTCAAGCCCATTGTAGGATTCGAACCCACGACCTTCGCCGCGGTGTCCGACGTCACTTACCACTGAGCTATCATCGCCTTGTTTTATTAATAATTTAAACTCACTTAGAAGATTCATCAATTCAATTTAGTGCTAAAACACCATGCGGAACCCAAAAAATCAAGTCACACATTATTATTTACACAGAGGGACCGCGGATGTCCGATAAAAAATAATTGCTATTGTAGGTTGGTGTACTATGTGAATGTTATCGACAACGATACATATTCGCACCTCGCATTTTGATGAGAATCGCACGTGCGGCTCCCGTAGTGCAATCAGCGACGAGCGGGCACGGGTCGCACTGAACGACCGCACACAAAATTATTATTTAATCTATGCCACTGTTACCTCTGAGTTACGGGATAGAGTTGCGCTGAAGCAAATGTCAAGATCGTAAAGTACACTAAATACTCTTAGTAACTTATTTGTTTGTCGTTCAGTGATGGACCTAATAAACTTTCATCAGCATGATGAAGCTCACACAGTTGCACTTGAGAGCCAATTCCCATCTAGGCTTTGTGTGCTTACCACCTTCGGCCACATCATCACTTACCATAGTGAGATTGTAGTCAAACACAAGCCTATCCAGAATAATAATAAAAAACATAGGTAATTTTCGTCAAAATTATCTAAAAGTATCCACCCATTGTATAAAAACTAACTTAATAATATCATAATATCTCGCAAAAAATGTATACCTACAAGAAAATTTAATTTTAATTAAAATAAAACAGATAATGTAGATCTGACAGTCCTACGCGACAGAGCCAACACACAAACATAAATACACACAAATAAAAATACCAAACACTTTACAACCAAACAGTTTTTAATTAAATAGCGCTAAAGTAGGTATGTTTTTATAATAATCCATATTTACAACTTACTCCACTTAAAAATTGATGATTTTATGTGGACATTAATTAATTATTCGTGAATACCATTATGAATAAATTAAACAGTCAGTCGTAGTCGATACAAATATTTAATCTTTTTTATACAAGCCTATTACGAAGTTATAAAACTCAGAACTGGATAATTTTAGGATAGCTTCTTTTTCAAAACCAACATTGGTTTGGTATTAGTCATAATGAAAACCTTTTGGTATGGAATCAATAAAAAAAAAAAAACCCACCAAAAACATTTTCACGTAAAATTTATCAGATCTCACGTAGAGCTAAGCTTCTAAATCTACACGTTCTAACTCTACAAGCCCTAACTTCACAAACTCTACACCTTAGTCAAAATGTGACTTGGCCGTTTTGTTACTACAAGAACTATTGTATAACAGAAAAATAATGAATAGTGAATAAATTTTTCACCTTACGCCTTATCATTTGATAGAACGTACAAGCCAATCCGCCAAAAATTACTTTGTAAAAGTTACACTCAATTGATTCGTATGCATATTTTTATTACACTGCATGATTTACAGTAATATAAGTAAACTTAAAATCTCTACATCCATTCAATAAAGCTGTACAAATCCTAACTAGCGCCTGAATTCACGAATCTATAATTAAAAGTTAAGCTTTACAAAAACTTGCACTGCGCAAACAAGTTTATTAAGGCCTGTTTGTATTTAAATTTTCCAATGGCCAGCACCTCTACCGGATTTGCTCAAAGTTTGAGCATAAAAAAGTAAAAAAGCCGTTTCACTTCAGTTTGCAAAAAGGAGGCAGTGAAGTTGCAATGCTCGTGAAAAATCTGACGCCTAATTGAGTGACTTGGTAAAATAAATGAAGGCTTTTACAGCAGCAATGTTGGCATTGTTATGAAATGCTTGTATTTATAATGGTCTGCAACTACAGGTGTCGTCGTTTCTTTGTGTAAACTTGGAATGCTATTTGAAAGAGCGAATATTACTTTAATTAAAGTTTATGTTTAAAAGGAGAACACCGAGTATTCCTTTCGTTTTGATATTGTAACATTGAAATGTCCACTCGTATATATGTTTGTGACTTATGACAATAAATCAGTTATTTTTTTGCATAGCTTATTGATTTTTAATTTCCCCTATAACATCGTTGATCCCAATAAGAATATCTCACTTAATAACTTGACAGCGATTGCAGGTTTATTTTTGTAGCCAGTTTTGAGACATCCGTCCCATCCGCGAGCCAAAGGGTAAACCTAAATATGATGTAACGAAGTGAAAGATTAGATTTTGTCATGATCATTTAATAACAAGTCTATAATTTTCATTTCTTTTCTCTATTCCACATTAACGGTTCGGTTACCTTTTCGTCAATTTTCTTTTCATATAATATAAACCACGGCTTATTTATTATATCTATATATATATATAAAATTCTCGTGTCACAGTTTTAGTTACCGTACTTCTCTGAAACGGCTTGACTGATATTGATGAAACTTTATATTTACATTTAGTAGGTCTGAGAATAGGTTGTTATCTATTTTTTACTAGCTGTCGCCCGCGGTTTCACGCGCGTTCCCGTGAGATCTAGCGGTATAAAAAATAGATAACAACCTACTCTCAGACCTATTAAATATACATATAAAACTTCACCAAAATCGGTCCAGCCGATTCGGAGGAGCACGGTAACAAAGGACGGATTTGGATGAAATTTTGTTGTGTAGGTATTTCAATGGGTTCCTCGATGATTTGAAAACAAAATTGGACCCGGTAGGTGGCGCTGGAATCGGGTTCTAAGTTTTGTTTTAATTTTAGAACAGGACAACGTCTGCCGTGGACCCGGCAGACGTTTGATATAAAATACTATTCATATTATTTTTTTCTCTGAGTTGCTTTATTTAGGTACCTATACAAGAATAATGCATACCAAAAATATGTAAGACATTTTAAACGTATTTATTTCAGTTCAGGCGATGATAGCTCAGTTGTAGTGACGTCGGATACCGCGGCGAAGGTCGTGGGTTCGAATCCTCCAATGAACTTGAGCTTTCGGTGAAGGAAAACATCGTGAGCAAACCATAGCACGGTGGCATGGTACTTTGTAGTACTTGACCGGCCGGCTTCCACCCTCAAGTTGAAAATCTGTCGCCAAGCACCTATTGGTGTGTTCCGGCAGCTGCACTTGAGAGCCGGTTACCATCTAGGCTTTGTGTGCTTACGACCTTCGGCCATATTGCTTACCATGGTGAGATTGAGGTCAAACACAATCTTATCCAGAAGTAAAAAAAAATACAACCTCGAACTAAGAAAATCCAGCAAAAATGTTGATGTTAATTTATATAATTTAAGTAAATTAATAATTAGACTCCAAACAGAGGGATTTTATCTTTTCCCGGGATAAAAAATATTCTATGTTTTATTCCAGGATATGAACTACCTGTGTGCCAAGTTTCATCAAAGCCGTTAAGCCGTTTTTGCGTGAAAGACTAACAAACATCCATACATACAAACTTTCGCGTTTATAATATTAGTAGGATATATTTATCCTGTGGCTCAACCTGCATGATAAATTAAATAATGATAAATAAATAAATATCCCCGGACATTTTTCACACACGGCTATCTGATCCCAAACTAAGCAGAGCTTGTAATATGGAAACCAGATGACTGATATAATACATAGACTACTTTTTTTTTTGTAAATGCATACTTAAATAGATAATTACACCCAGACTCAGGACAAACAGACATGTTCATGCACACAAATGTCTGTCCTGGATGGGAATCGAACCCACGACCTGCGGCGTGATAGGCAGTGTGCGCTATAATTTATTCGTGAAACCACGGGGCGAACGTTAATTATTTAATTACTAGCTGTTCCCCGCTGTTTCACTCCTAAAGTATTCTTTTATTGACATAAAAATATTTTTTTTAGGATATAATCTATTTGTGTGCCAAGTTGCATCAAGATCTATTTAGTAATTTCGGAGTTCCGTGGACCAACATCGTGATACGGGACTTTAGTAAATTAAGATTTGAAGTTTTAATGCAACGGTAAGAAGTCCACACAGGCGTGCAATATCATGTCGATAAAGAGTCCCATTCGCACAAAACTTATTGTGTAATATCACGTCAATATATCAGCATGCCTCTCGGATAATGTTCACCCACTTTTTCATCAAGCTGATGGACAAAACGTGCTCAACGTTATCTTACAAGTAAAAACGCTATGCTAATCGATCAACGCCAGTGCACTGTAAAAGTGGATTTATTTTGGCAAAACTGGAGTATGTTCGGTAAATGGTACGAAGTGTGCCGAAGATCAATCAATCGCGGTAAAAACCTTGATATTTGCGAGACTGTTGTCGAGAAATACCACAAAGCTTATACCTACTTAAATAAGGAAAATCCTAGCCCCCGTTTAAAAACATTTCATCTGTCCAAAGGTCGTGGATGCGTTTCCCATCCAGGACATGCATTTGTGAACATGTTCCATAATACCTACATGCTTTGCTTAGCTTAGAATCAGGTGACCTAATGTCATGAACGTCCCAAGATATTATTATTTACAAAGTACCCTACCGCCGTGCTGTGGTTTTTCACGATGTTTTCCTCTACCGAATGCTCAAGCTCATTGTATGATTCGAACCCACGACTTTCGCAAAGGTATCCGACGTCACTACCACTGAGCTACCATCACCTGGAAGATGTTACTTGAAAAAGGTTTTAGCGCAATATCATTTTATTAGTAAGGATCTAAATAAATAAGTGCATATTTCGAGAATAAAGAAGCAAGAGCAACTAAAAACACTAGCGCACACAAATGAATATAAAAACAACAATTAACGCAAATGATACCCCAAAAAAAACCGTCGGTTGCATAAAATACATTAACGGCCGCATGAGAAAGAAAAACAGCCCTTTGTACACGCCATTACATTTTCATTATTAATAATTAACCTACTGTCTTCATCGCAACCTGTCCAAATGCGCACTCACGATCTCCGCTTTATCATTATTATGTTGTACAATTGAATTTCAACCTAAAGGTTTACTATAGAAGGTAGATGCCAGGTTACGTTGATGAGCAAATGTGTGGGAAACATATTATTATGTGTTTGTTGATATCTCTCAATGTCGCGTGTTGAATATGCGGCAGATATGGTAATGACATAGCATCTGATGTAAACACCTCTGTGTCAGTTGTCTACTGCTTCTGTGTATGACTGTACCGACGGCTATGTTTACATTGTAATAGGTACAGTCAACTGATAAATAAATTGTGGTTTGGTTTCGAACTAATGTTCTACATTATTGTTCTGTACTTATACAGGCTGTAGCAAAAATGTGTCATAACATTTTTAGGGGAAAGGTTTTTTGCTGTGTGCCGGTTGGCGTGATTGGTTAACACACACTGCCACGCCATAAGTCGTGGGTTTGATTCCCATCCAGGACAGTCATTTGTGTGCATGAACATGTCATGTAATTTGAGTGTGTATTTCCAAAAAAGTAATATATGTAGTATAGTTATTTGGTTTCCGTAGCACTCTGCTTAGTTTAAGATTATTGTTGAGTGCCTATTAGTTCGTACAAAATAACTAATTCAACGGATTCAGAACTCTTGTGCTCGTTTTTGTTTCCCTATTCCACCAAGAGCTCATGTGACCCCGTACCTCAATCAGGGTAAACTGATGAATATGGAGACACGACGACAACTTCATTTTGCTAGTTTGCTCTTCGGTACCATTAAAAACCAAAACCCACCATATTTGCATGAGAAGCTAAATTTTTCACAGCGACCCTTAAGAGAAACTTCCAGACTGGCATGCCCAAGTCATCGAACTGCTGCATTTCGTGGTAGTTTTTGGTATGCCGCTACAAAATGTTGGAACAATATCCCACCACCGATTAGGAATAAAATGACAATCTTCTCATTCAAACGTACCTATAAGCAATATCTTCTTGGTCTGCAGAATGGCTGAGTTTCTCCTTCTTTTTCTAGATTTCTGTTCTTGGTTTTGTGTGGCAATATGTGTTTTTTATTTTTTTTATTTTATTATTTTATTTTTCTTATTTGAGCATTTTCTATGTAGTTTTATTTTTGTATAATATATATAGTTTGATATATATAGAACGCATTTATTATATAAATATGTGTTTATTGTTATTATAAAATAATATTTTTGTTATTTATATATGAGTATATATATATATTTTGTAACATGTTATCTATTTAGTAAATCTTTGTATAATTATTATTATGAATAAGTATTGTGTGTGCTAAAGTAGTCTTAATTATCTGGTTCCCACTGAAAAACAGCGTCGTAGCAACAGGTCTACCCTTGTGCTGCGACATTATGCTGAGTGGGATACCTTTTCATCTCCTTAGATATAATAAGTCTTATGTTGTTATTAAATCTCTTATGTAATTTCCTGTATTGAGCTGAATAAAAGTTTTTCTATTCTATTCTATTCTAAGATCAGATAAGCGTGTGTGAAAATGTTAGAGAATATTGATTTCATTTATTTCCAGATGGCATCTTTTCAAAACCTATATTAGAGCCACATAACTGATCACTTAGTTATAAAAAAATCTCTCGCGTCGTTTTGATCGTTTGATAAACTTTCCTATGATATTTTTTTTTTTAGTTTAAAGGTGGTGAATGTAATTATATATCTTTTTGTTACAGCATGTATAAGATATCTTTAGTAAGATTTCAGTTACAAACTTTTATAGTATCACAGATTCAGAATCATAGCTTAATTATAGCCTGGATGAATGTCTGTAAGTAACTAACAAACTATTAAGATTGATATCTTCACCCTTCATGGAAAAACAAAACTAACAAGTCAGTCACACTAACTCCTATCTAATAACTATGTTGTCTGAGTAAACGGCGATCCAATGGTACACAGGATTCGGTATTGTTTACTTATTTCAAAGACCATTGAACACGTTCGTACCGCAAAAGGCATCAATTATAACAAAATTTTAATAATAATAAAACAACATTCACAATATTCCTTGCATGGTTATCAAATTGAAACAATAACAACCTGTATAAAATATATATAAAATGTCTTAAGTGAAGTAAAAAAATAGAAAAAAATACTTCTGTTTGCATTTTTTTTATTAAATCGGCTGCATAATATATTGCAACGCATTTTATAAATTGTAAACAGAAGCAAAAGGTAAACAGGAAATTTAAAACGATATTCCAGTACTCATATCGTCACTATGCAAATATCCGTAGTTCAGAACAGCATCGGTACTTGAGCACCAGCAAGTTGTTTATACATAGGTACGTGACGTCATATATTTTATTTTACAACGACCTTTGGCCAGCGGTTTCGACCGCGTTCCTTAGGAAATTTAAATAAAATATAGCTCATGCGACTCTCTGATAATTGTGATAATGTAACATTCTATATGTGAAAATTATTTTCATATCCAATAACTAATCTGAATAAAAATAAAGCTGAAGAATATAATGTTTTGACTCGCAGATCTCAGGAAAACCAACGCTAGGCTTTAGGTTACTTTGTCGAGCATATCATTTGATTTATTTTTAATAATTTTCCATGTTTAACATACAATTTTTTTTTCTCGGAGGCTTATCATGAAAATAATATAAGTAGGTATGTTATACAAAGATATAAAATACTTTTTATCCCGGATTAACTACTTGGTGGTAACCGCAGGGTGAAGCTTGGCGTAATTAGCTGTCAGGTTGTGGTCACGCATTATTACGACATCGTTTGATCCTCAAATGCTCTGTGGCTAAGACGATTAGAATAATCTAAACATTTCCTCTTAACAAACAAGTACGCAAATCCCGGAATCCGTTTAGCGGTTTTGTGAACGAGAAAATATCTAAACGTCTATCTCAAAAAAGAACAACCAAAGAAGATAATCTCTAGAATAACTATATCGGCAATCCACTTGGTATTGCAAATGCCCAGAGGCTACAGTGATTAGTTACCAATACCAAGGTACAGTTATCATAGGTAGGTACTGTGCCAAATGACCATAGGAGTCTATTTCTCTCCCAACAGACCCCTCACCGAGTTCGAAAGTTTCATGGACGAGGTGGGAGCCCTGATTGGACGGAGCCATCCTCACCCTGTGCTGGTGGTCGGGGATCTCAACGCCAAGTCTGTGGCGTGGGGATCCCCCGCCACCGATGTGAGGGGTGAGTTCTTGGAGGATTGGCTCCTGGCGCATGACCTATCGGTCCTCAACCGGGGGTCAGTGGACACGTGCGTGCGGTATCAGGGCGGATCAATCGTGGATGTTTCTTTCGCGAGCACCGCCCTGGCGCGCCGAGTCCGGAGCTGGGAAGTACTGGAGGACGTGGAGACGTTGTCGGATCACCGATACATTCGGTTTGACGTCTCCACTCTGCTCCAGAGAGCACCGGATAGCCCGACTCGACCCCCGAGTGGGATGAGTCCGAGGTGGCGACTCAAGGCCCTCGACAAGGACGTGGCGAAAGAGGCGGCTATAGTGCAGTCCTGGGCACCCACGCCTGAAGGACCTGCGGTGGTGGAGGATGAAGCGGACTGGTTCCGGGAAGCGATGACGCAAGTTTGTGACGCGTCGATGCCCCGGGCCAGGCTTGGTCCTCCAAAAAATCAGGTTTACTGGTGGTCTGCGGAGATCTCGCAGATGCGTGAGTCCTGCGTCGAGGTAAGACGCCAGTACACCAGATACCGCAGGCGAAGGCGCAGGGACGAAGCCCAGATGGCTGTCTTATACGCCGCCTACAAGGACGCGAAAAAGGCGCTGCAGATCGCGATAGCCGAAGCCAAATCCCGTTCTTGGGAGGAGTCGTTGGAGGCTCTCAATCGTGATCCTTGGGGAAGGCCCTACAAGGCAGTAAGGGGCAAGCTTCGCTCGTGGACCCCCCCGATAACGCAGAGCCTCCAGCCTCGGCTCCGGGAGGAGGTTGTTTCGACCCTGTTTCCGCACAGGGAAGAACACTTGCCTCCGGCGATGGCTACGCAGTCTGCAGCGCTCCCACCGGACGTGACTGATGGGGTCCCGGAAGTTTCGCAAGGGGAGCTGGGTGCGGCCGTTCTGCGGCTTCGCGCTAAGAGTTCGGCCCCTGGCCCCGACGGCATTCCGGGACGCGTCTTGGCCCTGGCCCTGACCTCGGACGCCCTGGAGCTTCGATTGAGGGGACTCTTTGACGCCTGTCTGGCTCAAGCCATAATCCCACAGAGGTGGAAGACAGGCCGATTAGTCCTTCTCCGGAAGGAAGGGCGTCCAGTGGAATCACCCTCCGCCTACCGCCCCATAGTATTGCTCGACGACATTGCCAAGCTCTTTGAAAGAGTTGTGGCGGGGCGCATCGTTGAGCACCTAGAGAGGACGGGGCCGGACTTGGCGGAGAGCCAGTTTGGGTTCCGCAGAGGTCACTCGACCATCGACGCGGTGCTACGGGTAAAGTCCCAAGCGCAGGAAGCGGTTGCCCGGGGCGGGGTTGTCTTGGCGGTGTCACTCGACATTGCCAACGCCTTTAACTCTCTCCCCTGGAGCTGTATACGGGAGGCGCTCCGGTATCATGGTGTGCCCCCGTACCTGCGCAGAGTTATTGGGGCTTACCTGTCCCAAAGGTCGGTGGTCTTCCCATGCCGTGAGGGCTGGGGCCAAAGAGACATGTCGTGCGGTGTTCCGCAGGGGTCGGTGCTGGGTCCACTCCTGTGGAACATCGGGTACGACTGGGTGCTGCGGGCACCGTGTATCCGGGGAGTCACGGTAACGTGTTACGCCGACGACACCCTGGTCACTGCCCGTGGCACGAGTTATAGTACAGCTGCCTACCGCGCCACTGCTGGAGTGGCACAAGTAGTGGGCCGGATACGACGATTGGGTTTGGAGGTGGCGCTTAGCAAGTCTGAGGCCCTGTGTTTTCATGGGCCTCGACAGGCGCCTCCCCGCGATACCCATATCGTCGTGAGTGGAGTCCGCATAAACGTCGGGTTGACGATGACATATTTGGGTCTCGTCCTCGACGGTCGGTGGCACTTCACAGCCCACTTCGGGCGCCTAGTGCCAAGGGTGATGGGCGCGGCGGCTGCTCTTGGGCGGCTGCTGCCGAACACCGGCGAACCGGGCGCTATGTGCAGGCGGCTGTACTTGGGAATCGTGCGATCCATGGTGCTGTACGGAGCTCCCGTATGGGCGGACGCCCTGAACCGCGCAAACACCACTCTTCTACGGAGGCCGCAGAGGGTGGTAGCGATCAGGGCGATACGGGGATATCGCACGATCTCCTTTGAGGCGGCGTGTGTGCTGGCCGGGTCTCTGCCTTGGGACCTTGAGGCGAGAACCCTCGCGTCATTATATTATTGGCGCGAGGAGGCGCTAGCCCAGGGCGATCGACCAGCACCACGGGAGGTGGAAGGGAGCAGAACTCAACTGCGCGCGCTCGCCATCCAAGAGTGGAAGACCAGACTTGAGCACCCTAGTGCGGGGCTTAGGACCATTGAGGCCATCCGTCCAGTGTTGGAGGAGTGGCTTGAACGGCGGCACGGCACGTTGACCTTCCGGTTGACGCAGATCCTCTCGGGACACGGTTGTTTCGGGAGGTATCTGTGTCGAATTGCCCGGAGGGAGCCGACCGCCGTTTGCCACCACTGCGATGGATGCCTCGAGGAGGACGCCCAGCACACCTTGGAGGTGTGCTCGGCCTGGACGAGCGAGCGCAGTGAGCTCTGCGCCCAAGTGGGGAACGACCTCTCGCTGACGAGCGTGATTCGCGCTATCGTCGACAGCGAGAGGTCCTGGGACGCACTCCACTCCTTTTGCGAGCGCGTCATGCTCGCAAAGGAGGCGGCGGAACGCCACAGGGAGGACACTACCACCCTGTCGATCCGCCGCAGGAGAACAGGGCGTCGGAGGGCGGCTTTCGCGAGCCACGCCCTCTCCCCACTGGAGCCCATGGGTGGCAGACTCGGGGGAGTCAGCCGCCCTGTCACAACGGGCTCGGGTAGTCTAGTGCGTGTTTCCACTCACTACTCAAGGCGAGACGGTGAGGATACGAGCTCCGATCCTCCCGTCATAGCAGTAGAGGCCTGCCACCGGGCCGTCGCTGCTGGGTACGCGGAAGAATGCCTCGGGCGCCCCCGTATACCCAGCACCAGCAGCGACAGGTAGAAACACCGTGGGGTTTTAGTCAGTAGGAGTCTGACATAACCCGGCCAGCTGCCCCCCCTCGAGCGACCGGGTATCCATGAGGATTTCCCCACGAAAAAAAAAAAAAAAAAAAAAAAAAAAGGTAGGTACTGTGCCAATACCGTCCACCATGGTAGACAGTCTGTCAGTAGGTTATCAAACCTATTTATAATAAATAAATAAACTATAAGAATTCTTGTTTGCCTATGGACCCCTAAAAACGGATTTCTATTTAGTTTCCAATGGTGAACAATGATAAATATTATAAGTAAAAACGTTTAGATAGGTTACCTTAATAACTTAATCTTGCAATATGACGACGGCATTGTTTGATGTTTTGGGTCACTTTTACTTATATTGCACGCGACACAGGTCATGGTTGGCTAATTTGCCACATTTTAAGGTACTGATCCCGGAGTACTTACCTATAACCCATCCATTGGTAATTCATAAGTTACTCATGTAACATAAGTTTTAATTGAAAACGAAACTCGCCACTAATGCTTTAGTAAAAAGAGCATATACTAAGAGACACGTACTCACAGTAAATAATAAGGTAGGTATTTTCTCAGGTTTAGACGATCGTATACGAGTACTTAATAAATCATTGAAATTTTTTGCTTCCAGCCCACCATAACTAATCTAACGATAGACCCTTACACGCAAAATTGAAAATCAAACCAACAATGAGCACGAAATGCGTCCATCCGTCATTAGGCAAGTCACGCACGACTTACTTCGATTTGGTGAAGGTATCTATTTTTATTAAAAGTTTTTATTTAACTTGCAATGTATGTATGTTTGTCCGGGCGGAATCTTGCTACTCAATTTTGAAGCAGATGTCTTTAACCGATTATGTTGAAATTTTGTATACACGTTTAAATTGGATGACAATGCATGGTTAGTTGTGTGACGTCATTCTAAATCCAACATAGTGGAACACCTAAGATAGCGGACTATTATTTTTTTAATGCAATCATCTCTATATACATAAAAACATAACAATAAACAAAACGACAAACATTCGATTTATTGTTATAGTTCTCCCTTATAAGCAAATTGGAGAAAGATTTACAAAAATGGTGAATTAAATGTTTTTTAAATGGATTAAATAATTGAAAAACATTACGAACGGGGCAATCGATTCACTGAAATCAATCATCCATTGAATCATTCGCAAAACTAGTTTTTGTATGTCTTCTTAGCAAAAAATCTACTTAGCGGTCAGAAATGGAACGGGCAAAAAAGTTGCATAAAATGTTCATACTTTAACCAAATTGTTAAAACTATAACTTTAGACTACGAATTAGGTATCCACTCAGTTTTATGCAAAATTAACTTAGTATTTATTTGAATGTAGGTAAAACCTATGTTTGTACATAATATAATATTAATTTCATCCATCAAGGTTATGAGAGTAGCTCTATCAACATTCCAATAAAACGTTTTTCAAGGAGAGCGGAGATACAAACCTTGGCTTCATTGGGCCCATGTACCTCTCCAACAAAACTACTCTGTACACAATATGAATTAAAGGCTCTATCGTACACAACGTTCTGCGATTATGAGCATAATATAGCTAAGTGCGCAGCAAACTACAGTATAGCGATTCCTTGCAATGGATAAATAAATAAATAGCCTGCAGCCAAAATAAAGAATATGGCGTATCTGTAGAATTTAGGTTGTCATACATGTAAGAGTTGCCCTGACTTGCGGATCGACTTAGGTATAGCTTAAACCGCTGCGATTAGAAATATTAAATTTTGATCACATAGCGTGTGCATCCACAATAAAAAGGTGAAACAGAAAGCTAATTTAAATATAAAAAATGTGGTATCAAAGTGCGAAATCTATGAAGTCAAAGTCAAAACCATTTATTCAGTTTAGGCCCTAGAAGGGCACTTATGAAAGTCGAATTACAGAAGTTACCACTGGTTCGGAAGTCAGCCTTCAACTGAGAAGAACCGGCAAGAAACTCAGCAAGGTTACATTTTTAAAATATTTTTAGACCACCTGACTAAATTGGCTTTTTTTAAAAATGTTTAACAATTTTATCAAATTAAGCGTTCTCGATCAGTTTTGTGATTTCACATACCTATATTCAGTAATCTTAGCGGTCTAAAGGTTTTCCATACTGGAGACCATTGCTAAAAATACTTAAGCGTATTTTCTAAACGGCAAAAAAAGAAGAACTCCATATGAAGAAGCTATGTTATTCATCTATGGTAGAGGCTGTATACGAGTATAATCATTTTGTATTCCCGAACCGCTAACAGATGGCGCCATATTATTGGCAAGGTAAACTCTGAATTGATTTACTGTTGTAATTAATAGTTCTGGCATTGGATATGGTCTACTATTATTGATTCATGATTATTATCCCTATAATATATTTTATTATACGTATGCATAAAAACAAACCAACATGATGATACTTCAGTCAGTTGGTTACATTAGAAAAATATGATTTAAAATCAATCAAAACTCGAGGGATACTAAACATTTGTCAATAACAACCTCTTCTAAATGTAAGGGTGCAATGAAAGGCTTTTTGATTAGTAGAGCAAGTCCCTTGGAAAAGTTTTCTCATTGCTTCATAGCGCTCCTTTCGGTGCGGACGTCTCGTCGCCGCATTTGCGTTGCTGCGGTCTGACGAAGCCCTAATGCCTAAAGTAACCACAGACATCTCGCTCTTGGCCAAAGTTCAATTGGAATGCTACGAAAACTGTCGCCGAGATGCTTTACGTTGCGTACGGATTAATGTTTATACATTTTCCAATGAACACCTAATTTTACGTTTTTAATATAGGTACTTTCATGAATAGTCGAAATTGTTTTTTAACAAATGTCCATCATTGACAATGAAATTATTCAAATGTTAGCACGATTTAATCCAAATCCACGCAAACGTCACAGAACCTTCAACATGCTTTCTCATACATAATAAATTACAAATAGGTACCTACAGAACAGCGCAGCATACGTTGCTTACACAGGTCTATAGCTGTGAATTGTTTACTATCTCTATAAACAGGGGCAATGTGTCAAATTAATGACACAAGTTATCATATTAACACACAATAACCGACTAACGATCTTAACCATTAGTTTCAACTAACGAAACGACAGGTTATTTGTATCATAATAATAATTATGTAATAAGATTTACAATTATTTTTAATTATCGTGATAAGCAGGAGCGGACTAAGGCGTGGGCGTCGTGGGCAATCAGCTGCGAATACGAAAGTTCTGTCAAAGGTTTAAGCTATTAAATAATGTTATTTTCAAAACCAAATACAATCATCATTATTAACTGTAGTTAACTGCTCAACATCTATCTGCTGACTAAGCTCAGGTTTATTTGAACATACTATTAGTCTATTTTCTAAAACAGGTTTTTTTTTACCTAAAAGCAATAAAGAGTAAACTCTCTAAAATATTGTGAGGAAACCATAGCACGGTGGTAGGAAACGTTGTAATACTCGACTGGCTGGCCACCACCCTCAAAAAGTAAAGTCTGTTGGCGACAGGCACCTATACCTTTTCTCGGGAATTGTGTTCGTTTTTACAATAGGATCCCACGTGAGGTAGCTGGAATGTCTTACTTTAAATTCAAAATTTTTATTAAACTTAGGTTAATGAACAAAGCCTACTATAAGGTGGCTCATTACATGGAAGACAGAAATATATGGTTGTAGTAGCTTCTCTCTGCACCTGCATCCCCCTGGCTTAGTGTAAAATATTTGAAAATGTATCTAAATGTACTTATAAAAATGTAAGAAAGATCCACTGTTAAAAAAAAATTGCCTTGCTGAGTTTCTTGCCGGAGTCTTCTCAGTTTAAGTGTATTCCGAACCGGTGGTAGAGTCAATTGTAACGTTCATGAGTGCCTTACCAGGGCCTAAACTGAATAAATGAGTTTTGAGTTTATATAAAAAGTAATATTACTTTTTCATTACTGATTCCCTAATTTTGTAAAACCGTTAAAGTTCTTATTCAAATTCTAAACGCCGTTCTAATTGTGAATCCCGCATTTTATCACATTACACCTGGCTTCGCACTAGTGGCTACCGTAACGCCTAACAAGGTCGATTAGGATTATTGCACGCCTCATGCGTCCATACCGGGGAAGTTTAATTAGTGGATAGCTCGTGATTAGGGTTCATTCAAAAAACCGGTAGTAATTTATCGGTTCAAAGAGCAAACACAGTGTAGTACGTGCTTGTACGCTTTTGTACCGAATACGATTTATAGGTAATTGATAAAGTTAATAAACTGTACTAAAACATTTTCGAGAAAGGTTCGAGTAAAAGTTCCTGAAAGTCCTTACAGAAAGAGTATGCTTATTTATCTACAAATAATTCAGCCATTATTCACTATTCAAGATAACACAAGGTCTAGATTACTTATAACATATTATACTACTTTTTATACTGGAATAATCATAGCATCCTTTGGGAGGCTGAAAAAATTGTGTTTTTGCAAAAAAAAAAGAGAAAATTGAGCGAAGAAAAAATAGTTTCCACCGACAGTTATTTTTTACATTTTTATAACATGTCTAGCAATATGTAATGTATTGTATTTTTATTTTCCTTTGTATTAATAATAATGTTTTATATTCCACAAATATTTTAAAATTTATTAGAGTAGAGTAAAATTTTGGTGCCTAAATTAACCATATTGTGTTGAAAAAATGTTAATCCAAAAAAAGTACTTTAAGGTATGTTAATGAAATGCAGATCGATTCGAAGGAAACATTCACATAAAAAACAGGTTATGAGTATGAACGATCTAGATCCAGTTTGCCGGTATGGTATAACAAGGTTAGCACCAACACTGTGCTCATTATTGAAGTTTTTTTATTGATACAATATACTCACGCTTGTAAGCTAGCTTATTCACAATGATGAAACCAAATTTGTGTACTTGTTTTCGTACAAAGACAATCATACAGTTTTCTTCAGAATGTATTAGTATAAGCACGGATTGTTAGACTTTGGCATGTCTAAAACTAAAATTAGAAAGATAAAAGATAAGATTTTTTTGTATGTGTATTTGTAATGTATGAACTCAAAAAATACGAAACTGATTATAAAATATATTTTACCTATAGAAAACTACAAGTAGGTACATTATCATTGAGAAACATGGGCTATATTTTATTTTAATTCCCTGTGTGCGATGAAACTGCGGGACGTAAAGCTAGCTCAAAGTCATAAGTTAGTTAATATCTCCGAATTCTCTATCCATAGATATTACGTTATAAACGTGTCGTAATATCTATAAATAGAAGATTCTATTACACCTTACACCTGTAGTTATAATTAACTGGCAATTATAAAAAAAAAATTGCCCATAACTGGTAACTGCTCAAAATCATTTTATTATTACTACTACTATTACTATTGTAATCGGAATGAATGAATAAGAAATGTCTACTCACTGACTTTAATTAACAAAAGGCCGCTTCAGTTTCCATTTTATTTTAACATCTTTTTTGCTTTGTTATTATGAAACGTAAAGCCTCTTTATTAAGTATATGCCATTACAATGCCCACATATTCATTTGCCCATTTGATTTATACCTAATTACGTAATCGAGGTTTATTAAATTGAAATTATCTTGAGACTATTAAATTACATGAAATAGGCGTGAATAATTAAAAATATTATTTTACTAAAGGTACTTACACCTCGTAAACACTTATAAATTGATGCACCACGCCCACAATCAGGCACTTCATTTTATCTTGAGAGCATGTTCTGTAATTCCTTAAACAGATAAGCCTGGTGTTTATATGGGTATACAGAATTATTCATATTAGTTAGAATATTTAATTTCTTACTAAATCCGCACGCGATCCTTTTCGTAAAAATACCAGGAGTACCTATTTTTTAATACAATACATTCTTCACCGCTCCATTTACTTCGTTGTAAATCAACCAACTTTTGTATTACCTAAGAGTGAAATAAATATTTCAAACGTACAATGTTAGCCGGCTCGGTGCAGGTTCCCATACCAATGAAAATCTTTTCTATGTATAATAAATTTACCGACGAGTACCTACTCCACAATTCGCTGTTCGAATTTTAAATCAAAATGCAAAGCACGTGCCGGTAGTTAATTTAAGAATAGTGAATAGGCAGTACTTTATGAATGAATATGGGCCTCCCCTGTTTCGGTCCTGGATTTTTGGAACCAGTTCATTTCAAGTTATTGAACATATTATGTTCGTTTTTATTGTAAAGGTCGTACTCACAAAGTTTTTTTTTACAATCACCTTTTTATGAACATGTACCTAAATAAAACCTCACAATGTACGTATTATGAACAAACACACTTTTATCCACTCATTCTGTGTGTTCTGGTTATCGACGCAAAACATTATTATAATAGGTCTATCTCGTTGAATAATAAAAAGGTTTTGTCTCGTTCTGTTTACAAAAACACACTTGGATATAATCGAAAAATTATGCGTAATGCCACCACGTGAACCTTTTACACTGATTTGCAACAATTTTACTATTATAACTGCTCATTACATTTAGTAAATTGTACGTATATTGAAACAAGTATTCGAGCGTTTGAAGATTATTAAAAAAACATATTCAAGTAAAAATACGCATGAAAGTGCTCATTGTTTTACATGAAAGGCGTTGCAATTTTGACTGACTACTAGCAGACATCTAATTCAGTCTTAAAAATTACAATTTTAGTACCGTGTCGCATTACGTAAATTCACAGTTTTCATACAAACTTCCAAGAATATGTCAATAGATTATTATGGAAAGGTACAATCAACTTAATCTCTTCCTAAAAATCATAAGATTGGTAAACAATGTCATTTATTAAGTACACAGCTTTCATATAATAACAGGATATAGAAGAGTTAGTGGGTGAGAGTAATGTATAAATATTACAATAAGGTAAGCTTGAAAATCTTGATAAAAATTATCCATACAATAGTTCACTCCTATACCTCACCCCACCCTCTACTTTGAAATGAAATCCCATTGACGTTTCAGATGAACTAGACGGCAATCGCGCTCGGCTTTTGCGGTTTACCGTCACATTTGCGTGACCATTGCCCGCTGGAGTACCACAAAGCCCATTGGATTTTATAGCAGACGCGCTATCTGATGTCATAATGCGTATTCCTGCATGAATTTCGTTTACCCGTACCATTTGTAAACGCAACACGTGCTCGGTGATATCGTCGTGATGGTGAACTGTTTGGTAGAGCTATCGGTTTTCAGCTAATATGAGAATGATCTCGCTGCAGTTGAGTCTGCTCTTTGAATTTCTATTTTCAGTTACACTATTATAAAGAAGTAAAGTGAAAGTGTAGGTCTCTGATCGCACCTTCTCCAGTATTCGAAAGAAGAACATTATAGATCGTATCTACTTTAGAATTAGGTTAAGCAAAAATTTCTGTCACCTATTAATCATTTCGATAACAAGTTAGGAAATGGAAAAAGATCAATTCCAAAAATAATAATTTACGTGAATTGAATCTAATTTTAGATTCTAATATTACCTATTGCAAAATTATAAGTTAGTCTACTAACTCTTACGTAAAATTAGAGGCTAACATTCAAAATTGAGTAGCAGACGCAATATAATCTTGGAACAATTACCCACGTGCCTGTAATTACCTCAACACGCGTAAGACAAAGTAATTAATGGTACTTATGTAAAGTGGATGACAAATTAAATGGAAACATCAGCCGTGAAGTCTTCTTATCTATGAGAGTTTGCTGAAATGTCATGTATGTAAGGTACATACTTTCAGATGGCATATTTTCAAAATCGTAGTTCATTCTGAACAACTTTTACTATTACACCAACTCTGATATCGCGAAACATTTGATCAAACTGGGTGTAAGCGAGTTATTTTTTAAATTGCATTTAGAAAATCTTTGCTGAACTAAAATGAAATGAGCGTCATATCATATTCAATACATAATTTTGAAAAGATGCTATCTCACAGTTTTTCCATATACATCATTATGAATATTCAGTTGCTGATTAGGTATCTACTAAAATAATAAAGGCTCTTGTAAGTTGTACTGTAAATGCACTATTATATGATAAAAATGTTTTTTTTATCTTATTGTATACTAGTTTTTCGCCACGCGGTTTCACCCGCGTTCCCGAGGGATCTTATCTTTTCCCGGGATAAAAAGTTTTCTATGTTTTATTTCAGGATATGAATATGTAGGTAGCTGTGTGCCAAGTTTCATCAAAATCCGTTCAGTTTGCTTTCGATTCGATCGATTTGCGTGATTGAGGAACACACATCCAAACATAGAAACTCACAAACAAACAAACTTTCACGATTATAATAAGTATTAGGATTTCAACCATGCCAGGTCCCAAGTATTAGGATTTCAACCATGCTTAGCACGGTGGTAGGGTACTTTGTAGTACTCGACTGGCTGGCTACCACCCTCATGTTGAAAATCTGTCGCCAAGCACCTGTTGGTGTGTTCCGGCAATTGCACTTGAGAGCCAGTTCGCCTTAATAAGGTGTACAACACATTAGCAATCCCCTGGTATTGCCAATGTCTATAGGCGACGGTTGTCACTTACCATCAGGTGACCCGCCTGCCTCGTTGTCACTTGTGACATAAAAAAAAAAAAAAAAAAAAAAACCACAACCCTAAGTACGTTGAATCGAATTACGCAGCGATCGATTACGCAAATAATGTTTTATTTTTATTTTAACGTACATGTTACCAATAATAAAAAAAACACCTAATGGTACCTATATCTAAGTATTTTTTTGGTTCGTTTTTTTTAAATAAATAAAAAAATATGTCAGTTGTGCAGATGCAGTCTAAACATGGCAGATACCTGTCATAATGTTCATTTCAGTTCAAAGTTATTCACCAAGCTTTCAGGCCAAAGAACAATCATAACGAACATGAGAAACGGACTCTGATAGAAGAGAAACACAGTTCACTTATAAGTTAACCCTTGGTAAAAGCATAGTGTTGGAACCGGTTTTCCTACGACTTGGCTCACATAATCCTAATTAAATACTAAAAGCCATTTTGGCGTACAGGAGTCGGGTAACATTAGGGGATTTCAGATATTGTGCCGAGGATATTTGTAAAATTAATTAAGAATTGCGCAGTACGCCATAATGCGGTGTGTGCGACCCACCAGCCTACCATAAAGATTTCCAAAAAGTCTTGTTGTTGATGTTTAAAATAATAATGTTTATAATGTAAAAAGTACCTTTCCCATGTTTCCAGGATGTCATATTAAGTAATAGTTGGTTATCATTAGAATATAAAGATCATCAGTAGTACGTAATTTCGCTTCGCTGGCTTTTCTTGGCGGGGGGGCACTCCCGTGCCCCCAGATACGAGTAGGTTCAGTCATACTACTATTATGTGCTACTAATTAGTATTTATTGGAATTGGTTGTAACACGTATTGGAAATATTAATTCATTTATATTTAAGGGATTCGTACCTCATCTACATTCCGAAGAAATTAAATGGAACCATTGTTTAGATAATCACTTTGTTATCCATATATCTGCCCGAGTCTTAAGTAGTTACCTAGATTTTTCTTAAAAACAGATCAAACAGAGATAATATTATAACAAATAGTAGGTATCACGGATATAACTACTTCAATCCAGGAACAGATAAGCTTAATACTTTATAAAAAGACGGACTTTTAAAGCATATTTTCAATCTGAAAATCTCACTCACTGACCTAGGTAATAAAAAAAAACAAATAGACGGTCGAATTGAGAAACACCTCCTTTTTTGAAGTCGTTTAATTATAAAGAGGTAAGGTTTGTTTTTTTGTTTGTGTGTTTTGTTTTACCCTCGGGAAACTGCAGGGTAATTAATATTATCATGATAATATTAGTGATTAATATTATTATATACCTTATGTTAAGGTAAATATAGTCAAAAGTTAATGTAATTTAAGTGTTCCCTTCAAATATTGTTAGCAAATCACTTACGAGCTTATACACTAATATTGATATTAAATTGACTATTAAAACGTCTAAGAGAAATCTCGTAATTTTGCACGCGAAGCGAGTGTCTACAGATAATTGAATTTTAATACTTGAATTTCATCTAGTCTCCTGAAACGTAGGTATTATTTATTTGTTAGCTAGACTTAATATAAATGAAATGTTACCTACCGTGTAATATGAATTTATTACTTCTAAATATGTATAATAATTTAATAAGTCTTAACATGATATCAAATTATGAATATAAAAAATAAACAAAGATCGAGATAAAATCAGAGCCTATTATATTCCATCAAAGTTTAAAAAATAAATAAAGGTTCCTAGATACGATCACATAAATAAGGTCTTATAATGAATAAAAATAGAAAGATTGTCAGTTTAGAATGTAAAAATAGAAAGATTCAAGCAGCGACTAACAAATCTCAACCTAACTCAACGATTTATTTCAACCAATCTTATACTCTTTGCAAGGAAATAAACACAAATTTCCTTTTCGTATAAAATAAACTATCCAATCCAAGTCAATAACCCTAAACTGAGAGGCAAAAAAGCGAAATGTCATTGGCCACAGAATAAAAACCTCAATTTATTTAGATATACCATAAACTACCTACATCCTCGGCTATTTCTCCTTACAATTGGAAACTCACGTAAATTCGGTTGGGATTTCAAATGGCGGAAACTAAACTAGGAACGCTGTAGTTCGCGTATTGGCTCGCCTGTATCGTTCAGTATTCTATATCGACTCTTTATTACGTTCCAATGACTAAGCAGTGCTCGCTCGTTGAATATTAGAACTTGGAACGAACGGTATGGAGAATGACATCTTTTAGTTTGTTTCACGAGAATTTATTTGAAAGTCATTGACAATGAATCAATTTTATTAGAGTCACTGTGTTTAAGGCATTTTAATAAGGTGTACAATACATTGGCAATCTCCCTGGTATTGGTAACGTCTATAGGCGACAGTAGTCACGTACCATCAGATGACACGCCTGCCTCGTTGTCATTAATAGTATAAAAAAAAAGTTAAAAACTTCTTGTTTTTTTGGGACTACAAATAAAATACTGCTCCGACTGTACGTTTGTTTTATCAGTTTTCACCATAATTGTATCTGCTGCGTCGATAGTCAATTTAGGCACCTACATTGTTATTACTTCAATAATTCAAATCAATATAAAAAGATCAAAACCATTGCTTTGTCGCGAAAGATCTCAGAGACTTGTTCAAGTTTCGATTCCCAACGCCTTCCAGAGATAAGGAAGCCTATGACAAACAATAATCTTATCTCGAGCACGAAGAAAGAATACTAATCCTCTCCGTCTTGTTGAGAAAGCGGATCGCAACAGTCAGCAAATCCTTACAAAATGGTGATAAGACTGAACTTCGCTTCACTGACTTTGGGACAGGTAACATCCTGATCCAGTTTGTTAATAAACAACAATTTAGCGCCAAACCTTTAGGAATTCATGTTACTAGGTTAGGTAGGTATGCTAGCCCAAACATTCATTATGAAACGTACAAAGTTTTGATGTAGGAGGCAATCTTTGGAATTACTTATTTTATTCTGAAAATCCTTCCATTAATAGAAAACTGTGCTACAGGCTACATTTCATCCCGAAAACGTCAGTGAAAATGCTGGAAATAGCCAATTTTAGCAAATACCAAAATGAATGAGGATTTAACATCTTACTTTTTATTATTATATATTACGATCCTCAAAATTATCCTCTGGGCAAAAATCATTGGCAATGGTATAATATACCATTACCAATGATTATACCTACCTAACCTACCATTACCATTATAGTAATAAAAGGTATCGTCGAAAATGCCGTAGCCATGGTCACCATGTGACATTATTGTAAGATATTACCATAACTATAGCACTTTTTATGAAGTTTTAGCTACACTATACCTACTGCTTTTTGTTGAGGCAATTACAAAACTTATGATAACGTAATAGCTAACCAATCATCTGTCTAATAAAAAAAAACTCTAACCAAACTGAACCACGCACCTTGTAATTTATTTCATTGTTAGTTGTAGGCAAAGAAATTTAAATATAGATAAGTATAAGTTTAAAGTCTTTGGTTGTAGGTATTCATTGTCCATGTACGTAGGATTTTAAGCCATCAATTGCTGTCATAATCATCTTTGTCGTAGCTGACTACCAGAAATATATCAATGGCTATTGCCAAATGTACTAACTTTGGCAGTAGGTACCTATGTACCTAAAGGCCAATCGCCTGCAATTACAATTAGTATGTAAAAAATACAAGAAATATCGTGATCTGTTATTTAGATGCTTTATTAGAACACAAAGCTAAATCATGCGTTTGAAATAAAACCAAAGCGATCAAGATATACTTAACCCACAGTTTTTTTTTACGTTACTATACTGTTTATTCTAAAACAAAACAAGTTTCTTTAAATTTCAGGTAGGTTAAATTTATGTACCTATTTAATATAGGTATATAAAAAAGCGATGATTTCAAAAATTTTTACTTATAGCACAGTAAACTCAAGAACTAGAACTAATATTCTCTTCAAAAGAAAATCTTACAATAAATCTTACTTTAAATACTTTCTACAATGTAATCCAAAATCTAATGCCCATCCGACCAAAATGGCAAACTTTGAGACTAGTCCGGGTACACAAATCACCTAATCTAACTAAAGGAACCAACGAGACATTATTGGTAAATGAACAAACTTCTTGTTACCTCGATATCGCCCGAATTTGCCTCATTAGCCGGACCGAATCGTGGAACAAATAACTACACATATTGAAGAAACACACAACTTGTTCAGACAAAGTTTCTACAAATATCCAACGGCAGAAGAGATTAAAAGAATGCCAAAAGAAAATGAGACAATAAACTGGGAGCTGGTAATACTGTCTATCTGATAACATTGTTTTATTTAAGAAGTAGGTATGCCAGATAATCGATGAGGCCTTTACAGTATGTCTCTAAATAGGGCCAAGAACTACTGACTCTTGTCATGTGTGCTTAATTGGGTGTTTTCGTTCATTGATAATTTCATGGAACATTTTCTTTATTCACAATCCATATAGATTTTCCTCACTGAAACGAAGGCTGATTGAATTTGTTTGTGAACGAAATTTATGTCATTGATTTCTCTGTAGCAAACGATGGATGACTATAATTTCAGTATTTTTATAAGTTACTAGCTGTTCCCGGCAACGCCACGTAAAGAAAAAAAACTTTTTGGCGCAAGAACCTTCGCAATACGATCAATGGTTTAGCAGCGCATAGATAACAAATATATAAACATTCATTTTTATTTATATAAAATACGTGCTTTGGAAACCAGATACCTGATATACGCATAATTATTTATTTTCAACAAAGAATAACAAGAATATATTCCATACCTACTTTTTTTTTTTTTACTGGCAATCATCCTTTTAGGATATTTCTGCCAATGTCAAAGTATTTGAAATGGTCTTTTGTCACTCCATTAATATTTTTTTAAATAATTTTTAGTCAATACAAAGTCTTTCAATAGCATAAATTTTCTTGAGTTTTAATTTCTTCTTTTATGTTATAGTCACATTCTCAAATTCACTGTAATGTCTAGTCCTCGTCTGTATATGTCCAGTCAGGCTTTAGTGAAATTGGCGGTTGTTCCACTAAAATATTCACGGACTTTTTGGGACAACCTGGAAAGTCACGATAGACGCTTTCATTTCATTTCACTTTACTTGTGCACTTAGATTGATCATTATTGGACAAAACACCGCCGATATTATTCAATAAAACTCAAAATACACGAATTTAATGAAAATAAAATGATAACGCAACGCAACTCTGCAAGTTCCCGCCAAAAAGTCCTACATACCTACTTAAAACTATAACAAATTCACTGTGGCACTCGGGGACGTCGGCTGCCGTCGTCGGCAGTCGGCGGGAGCCGTCGACGCGCCCACGGCTGCCGCCGACTGCCGTCGGGATCGTCGGCAAAAATGACTAGGTGCCTAAGGACATGACTGTTGTCATGGTTACGGTGTCAGGTTATTTCGTTACGAAAGACAAAAATGTCTAGGTGCCTAAGGACATGACTGTTGTCATGGTTACGGTGTCAGGTTATTTCGTAACGAAATTTTTTGATTCGGTCGCCATCAAGGCCCGTGATAAAAGCTATACAATAGCTTAAAAGGAAAATAATACTGATATACTACATATATATAACTTTTTTAAATATGCTTAAATGGAAAATTATACCCAGACTCATGATAAAAATACGTGTACTGAAAAAGGACAGAAATTTGTGTTCATGTACAGTACGTACATGAACACAAATTTCTGTCCTAGATGGGAATCGAACTCACGGCCTGTGTCGTTATAGGCCGTGTTCATACCAACCAACCACGTCAATCGGCCAGTCAAACTCAATGGATTTTAGTTTTCCAACGCTTTCCCACTAATTATATTTCCTTACAAATGATTTCTTTCTCGAACTGCTCTGCTCATTATCTAAAGTATTATTAAATACATGACTATCTATTAATTTTAAAAGTGAATTATTTTATTGGTCAGCAGCTTAGTATTTGCTCCTTCTCACACGTAGCTTTTTAAACGAAACTGAAACTGATTACAAACAGACATCACGAAATAGTTATTTCAATTTGTAACCAAAGTTCACACGTGTAGCTACTCTAATCACTGTAAAAACGGCAGTGCGACTCGCCTGCCAGCTGCTCAGACTTCATATGAAATGAAATAAAAAGAAATATAGCAAAGAATCACAAATATCAAAACTCTATCACAATGTATAAGTTAACTCACTCAGGTTTATGATACGAGCACGTACACAAATTCACTTACCATGAGGAAACCTTTAACATCATTTGTGTTTCTGAATCAGATAGACGAAAGTGGAACATGTTGTACGTTTATAGGTAAATCTTGTTATGTTCTGTCTTGAATGGAGCGATTACGGTGGATGTGAAATAAACTACTTATGGTGGCTTATTTCTA
This sequence comes from Ochropacha duplaris, assembly GCA_951361185.1. Taxonomy (NCBI): domain Eukaryota; kingdom Metazoa; phylum Arthropoda; class Insecta; order Lepidoptera; family Drepanidae; genus Ochropacha; species Ochropacha duplaris. The sequence continues at coordinate 7,831,400 of OX592707.1, read as the reverse complement.
GAGATTACATTCTGCAATATGTTTACTGACTTCACTCTCAGAAAGTCTACTAAGTTAGACATATTTGTATACAACTCAGTTTTATATTATTAAATATATTATTATGTATGACTGTCTGTTGCCAAAATAAATATAAATAAAAAATAAAATAAAATAAGCTATAACAATTTGGCGAGGTTTGTTTAGACTGTGAGGAAATTTATAGATAAGGAACACCTTTATCGGTACTTTAGAAATATTTTAGAAAGTAAAGAATTAAATAGCAAAACAAGTGCTTTATGTACCAATTTTGGAAAATAATACAAGAATGTCATACATAGATATAACACGACTATATAAATGAATGCAATTAACATCTTACTTCTACCGCTAAGGATACAAAAACTAATAATCAGACATCAAAAATGATAATTTTCTCAAATATATTCCCTAAAATTTCACAAATAGCGTTGTAAACCCAGAATGCGCATAATGTTACTAAACATTTTCTAACTAATTAAGAAAATAGGATCAAGTGAGGATAAGACCGTTCCAAACACATCTGCACCGAAAGTTCTTGAACAACGTAATTAAAAGAGGCGCGAACTGTTTTTAAGGAAGGTTCGTTGCGTCTCAGAGAGAATTTCCTTGGCGCCAACTTTCTAGAACCCTACATAAAGGTCCGCATTACCCACAATCCTGACGTCTACAGCAAGCTCCACAGTAATTTCCTAAAGGTGAGGAAATAGCTCGCCTCAGATACATAAAGTTGTAATTAGCTATGTACAAAGTCACGTGTAACTAAAGACTTTTAGAAAAGTAGTACTTTAGGGCATAGAAGAGATATCACTGCGTTACGGTGAGTACAAGGCGTTATAATAAAAGTAGATTCAGAGTAATAAAGGTCAATTACAGCACTGCGGGTGTTATGATGATGCAATACAATCGTAAACGGCGAGTACATGGTACAATAATACTACTTATGTATATTGGCTGAAGCAATTACATATTATTACCAATGACGTCGAATGCATTGGTGCTTAATCTCTCAGTAGATTTTAAATTCCCAACCGCAGCCCAGTTGTTTGTGTGAAAGCAATATCTTCGGACTTTATGATCCCTTTAAAGTGTTTCGAGTGATTTTAAGGGTACTTGATACTTAAACCGTAACCTTTCCCTTACGTAAGGTATTTTCTGGAAAGGTGTCATAAAATTTGGTAAAGTTTGATCAAATTGTTAAGTTGACCCTTACAAGATCACTCTCACGGGATAAACGGCTTCTACCTCTTAAATAGTTTCTTGACATCGGTTGAAACTCGATATTTGATAGAGAATTTCTTGAGTTTATAATATAGACGTTTAGCCCAAAAACTAAAAAGCATTCTCATTACTAGGATGAATCATTTGTACCTACTAAAGTATTTAAAATAAAGTAGATTGGTAATCAATATTTGTTGATTGCTAGTAACTCCAGTAAAATTCTGGTTTAAATTTTCGACGTTAATTATTAGGTAGGTACAAAAAATTATGTAAAAGTTTTGTATAGTAACGTGAATATCATCGCTGTTTACTTTCCTTTTTAAACTGCTTTTGCTTTTTTCTCTTTTTACATAAAAGGCCTCCAAAGCACTGTACAAACGGAATCGGCAATATTCCGTAAAATATCTCCTCAAACGACTCGTTTTCACAGTTATTTGTCGGACTCTTTTAAATTTTTAAAATCTGTGGCCACTAATTTTATAATATGCATCATTCGTTCCGGTTGTTTATTTAATCTTGTGATTTCAAAATATAGATGGAATGAGAGCACTTTTAAATCAATTAAAACTTTTAAATTAGTCAACTAAAAAATACGATACTTCGGAAAGAATTGTTGCTGAGTTTATTGCTGGCTCTTCTCAACAAAAGCCCTGCGAACCGTGCGTTAGAGTACCTAATAATATAGATATTTTCATTTTATATATAGTATAAAGATTAGAATGTAATCTTTTGATATTATTAATTTATTGAACGCTTCAAATAAGTGATGAGATACCATGATGATGACCATACTTGACAGGTTTTTTATTAGGTTTTAGATTGACAGCTCGGCTAATTACTATCTCGTTAAATGTCTATTCAATATTTTTTACGGTTTAAATCGGCATAAAGCATGTTTTACTCGACACATGTATTTACTACTTAAAAAGTATATGAACAATTATAGATTTTAGCCAAGTTTTTCAGGTTTTATTTCTCCGAAAACCATTTTTAACATTTCCCGTCTTAGCCTACGTCAAATGTCTTTAACATGGTAGACTTATGTAAGTCAAGGACGAACTACAATTTCGGCAGACATCTTGAATAGAATGGACCAAAGTTATGTAACCAATGTTCACACTATTATTTTCCAAGGACGGAAACAGGATCGACTCTTATTAAGGTGTAATAATATGATAAGATTATAAATTGCTCTTGCTATTGAAATCTTATAGTTGCTTGTAAATCTAACCCATTTTTTTTATACCACTAATGATGAGTCAGGCGGGTCACCTGATGGTAAGTGACTACTATCGCCTATAAACATTAGCAATACCATGGGGATTGCCTATGTGTTTTACACTTTATTACAATGTCTTAAAGGCAACTCAAGTGCAGTTTCCAGAACACACCAACAGCTGCTTGGCAACAGATTTTCAACTTGAGGGTTGTAGCCAGCCAGTCTACTACAAAGTACCCTACCGCCACCCGTGCTGTTTCCTCACGATTTTTTCCGTCACCGAAAGCTCAAAATGTATGATTCGAACCCATGTCCTTCGCCGCGGTATCCGACGTCACTACCACTGAGTTATCATCGCCTTAAACATTCACATTTGCCATCTGGCTCATATCAATTTTGTCTTGCTTCTACAACTTATTCATGATATTGGCCTTAGAAATACACTGCAGTAAAATCTATCTTATTCTTCTTCTTGTGGTGCCACTCCAATCACTGAAGGTTGGCCATCAGCTCCGAGTATTTGGTGTTATCTCTTGCGAGGCGGAACAGCTCAGCAGCGCTTGTAGTAAAATCTATACGACATTTGAAACCTAAGCAAGTCCTGATCAAGACGCTCAGTAATTCTTGAGTGAACCTAAAACAGAAGTACGATAGTGCACGTACATCATACCCTAAGAATAATATGGACTCTAAGAATATAAACGAATATATCTCTTTAGCATATTTGGCATAGGACTGACAGACAATCTATTGTGAAGGAACAACGTAGCGGATATGCGATAATCAATCAATAGAATATAATATTATTATTTACGTAGATTATTTATCACGGTAGTATATTACTCGTACATTGATTCAGTCAGAGATAAAACGAAGAAGGTTAACTTGTCTGGAGCTAGACAGGCAGTCTAGGGTCTTATCGAGAAAATATACTATAATTATGACTCAATATGTTTATAATAGTGATTTATTATATTGTACTAAGCAGTCTAATCGGCTGGTTATACTTATTATCATTTGTAATGCTTAAAGTCAGCGACGAACCTATTATTTTTTACTTAGCACTTAGGTATTAGTGTTGCCCAAATGCAAGAACAAGACGAGACTTAGCCAGTCTTGGTCTTGGTCTCGCGCCAATACACCTGGTCTTGGTCTTGGTCTTGGTCTTGCGCTCCCAGTCTTGGTCTTGGTCTTGGTCTTGGTCTTGGTCTTGCAGCAAGAGTCTTGCAAGTCTTGCAATTACCTATTAGTCTATTACTATTTATTAAAGTTTACTTTAAATCTTAGAAAAACGTATTAGAATTGGAACATTGTGAGCTTGAATTAACATAGCCATAGTAAAGATCAAGCAGATTAATAAATAACTGAAGATTTGATAAGAAATTCGAAAAATCAACTGACCTATATGTCGTTTTCCATGGAAGTAACTGTTTCTTAATAAACATTTATGATTTATAAGCTTACATTTGCTAAAACATGTAAAAAAACAAATTAATTGCAATAACTTGACTGTATTTTAAAGAACAATACTTATCTGTCTAGAAAGAGATTGAACCCTCAACTTTTTTGCTATTTTTTCTTGTAAAAACTTAAGAAATATAATGACTAAATGTACAATAATAGTACCTAAGTAATTAGTTTAAAACCATATAAGTAATCAATATTATAATATATACTTACTAGAATGAATTAATATGACATCTACTACCTATCCTTACCATTTTATCCTAATCATAATACTACTTGCGTGATCAGTATAATGTATTCATTTTCATTCTAAGCACTCTGAAACTTATTTATTCTTTGGAACACCTGTAGGTACTCTTAAAAAAATTCGAAATTATTTTGCATGAGTATACCTACGCCCTATGGCGGCAATCAAATAGTGTCACAAATGTTATGATTTCGGCGTGGCGGCAACGATTGTTTTAGATTTCAAAAGAAGCCGCCGGCGCGTGTATCATAACCATGTACCTACTTCCGAAAAGCGGCAAATTTCTTTGAGAAGTAAGTACAAAACCTTTGATGCCGCATTATCAAAGTGCCGATGGTTAAAACAAAACTATGCATGCACTCAGTTTGATTTTAATAGATATTTTTTTATTCGCTATGTTTATGGTATTAGTCGTAATGCGCATAGGTCCAGTTTTTCATATTCTTTGATACAGTTTTTTGCGTCTCATAGAATTCCTAAGCGTACCTACCTATACACCGAACTGTTACACCTAACTACTCAGTGAAATAGCGCTAAGTCCTAGCTGCAAGACGCAAGAGTCTTGCAGGCTATGTCTTGTTCTTGCTCAAGTCTTGCACGGTCAGTCTTGGTCTTGGTCTTGCTAAAAATACGCGGTCTTGTTCTTGGTCTTGGTCTTGCAAAAACGCAAGAACAAGACCAAGACTGCAAGACCAAGACTGAATTTGGGCAACACTATTAGGTATGTCTGAATTATTTTAGCTAATGAAATTCCTTTAGCAACTTTTTGTTTGAATTGGACTTCAAAAATATAAAAATGACTTTCCTGTGCCAAAGCACTACCAAAGTCTGTCCGAATTTGTTTGCCAAATGTCCGTCTGTATAGTCCGCAGTAACCTGATTTTGAGGGTTTTGGGGGTCAGAATTTATGGTTGTACGGGCGCCCGGGTGACTTCTTCGTCTATTTTTCAATCAACTTACCTACTTCCACAAAATATTCAATAGAATTGGATAGAGTACCACGACAATGAATACATAACTACCAACTAACAGATTTTAACAAAGAATCAAATAAATAGTCTAACATATAGGACAGTTTATTCTAATATTACGTGAATTTGCAAGCATCAGACATACCTGAGGGAAATGTATTAAGTTTTTTTTAGGATAATATCATATCACACCATGCTAAGTTTTAAATAAGTTGTGTAAGCATCTCTACTATCTTCCCGTCCAGTTTCAAAGTGGCGTGAATCCAACTCAGATTTAGATGTTGCATTTACTACTTCAGAGCATATAGGGCTACTCCGCTCCGCCACACCGTATTAGCTTTTGTAAAAAAGACATCGTTTCACAGCTTAGATACGCTCCCTGGCACATCACCGGTGGATAGCCACCCTTATAGTTGTAGTAATTTCACGCTTTTTTATCAAGTAAATTGTCATCTTATGGAGACCTTCGTAATACGTTAGAAGTTATTTCATAGACCTAAGAATATTTCGCGCCATTTTGAGCAAATGACAACCACGTTAATCTCACAATTATATTAATAGAGCTCTCTAAAGACTGAATTTAAGATGTGATACATTTTCCTTCGAGCCTTAGGGGATGAAATATACTTCATGACGTCAAGGTCGAAGCAGAAGTTAAACACATTCTGGACACATTCTGCTGTACGTAACTACTATGCTGTTGCGAGCTGAAGGCTTGACGTAATTTCCGAACGCATCTCTGCTGTCTATAGACAATTAACACAATAAAAAAAGTAAAAATACTATGCGTTTCAGTTCCGACGCGCGACAGGAGTGTAGCTGTAGTGTTCCAGCCTTTAAGTGCGATTCAACGTGCTGCCATCTATTGTCAGGTACGTATATTACTATAAAAAACATTCCTAAGGCCGCACTTACACTTGTACGTTTTACTCACGTAAGTAAGTTACGTAATTAACTTACGATAAATTTTCAAATGTAAACTCGCTTTGTAAGTCGCTTACCGTAATTTCTTAATACTTTTAAATGCAGCCGTAAGTCACTTACGAAAGCAACTTACAAGTGTAAGTTCGGCCTAACGCTCGATTTTACTACCCATAAATTTTTCATACCGGGGACATTAAATAAATACGATTCTTTACTCCAAGTAATGCTGATTTGGTTAAAATTAACATAATAAAATATTCATGTAGATTTATCGTGAAATCATCAATATGGTGTTCTGGGCGTGCCCTTTTCAGGAGTTGTCTGAGGCCTAAGTGCTGGCTTAGATCGCTCTTTGTTGACTATGTTTTTTTTTAATTCTGAATAAGCTTGTTTTTGACCACTATCGATGTTTTCCTTCACCGAAAGCTCAAGCTCATTGTAGGATTCGAACCCACGACCTTCGCCGCGGTATCCGACGTCACTACAACTGAGCTATCATTGCCTTAAAAGTATGTAGCCATCTTTTGACTAGTAATAAAATTATGTTCTAGTGAATATTCTACTGAGTACTACTTGATTGTTTATCAAAAAGATATCTCAAGCTGATCAATCTTACTTTTACAATCAGCAAAACACTATGAGGTTTATATGTATAAATGAATAGAGAGATTAGTATAAAAGCATATATAAATTAGCATTTATTATATGCGACAGCGTATCTATTTATAATAATGTAGTGACATAATATAAAGACCGAACGCTAATTACATAAATTTTAGAGACTTAAATTACAAAACATTTACTACTAGGATTTACTAAATAATTCTAAAACTAATTTCTGAAGTACTTTGAATACCATATTAATACTTTTGTATTAATACGACGTCTAAATTCTAAAGTGACTGTAATTACTTGTTGAACTTGCTCTATCAAGAACATTCATTCAAGTTCATATCTTCATTCTACTATTATAGAACGAGGAACGTGTACAACTATATTTGTTATTAATTGTTACACTTAGGCTCGGCACACACGAGCCGCCGGCCACAGTCACAGTCACTTTTTATACATTTTGTAGGAGCTCGCCGCACACGTGTAACTGTCGACCACTGATACAATAGTAAAAGGTTGATCGTATGTACATGTAAAAAAATGTGTGAAAGGTGGTTCGTGTGTACCGAGCCTTAACTCAGCATTATGCTCTGTACGTCGATTACTTAACTTTGTTGATTCAGTTTCAATTTAAATGCCACCTTCCGAACCGTACGTTAAAGTCAAAATATTTATGTGCCTGCAAATATTCAAATAAACCTTTTATTACGATTTTTTAATGTTTTGAATTTAAAATAGCCTGAATTTGCAATGAAGCACTTTATATTTGTTTCTACGAATTTTAAAAGTAATCATTTATTAACTATATTGAACTAGATTCAAACTGAATCTGATTGCAACAATCCCAACCAATTGATAGACTTCACTTGTTGATTGACAAATTCTTGTTCCATATTCAATATGATTTTTCATAATATTTTTTTTTTTTTTGTTTTTTATATATCTATTCTCAAAACTCTTTATTTACAACAAATGTACAAAATATACAAGCAAATGTACAATTATAATATATAAAAAACTTCTTCGATGCTGCCGCTGCCGCCGATCGGCAAGGTTCCCAGAAGGCTGGCAGCGTTTCCTCTTTGGATGGCCAAGCTGATGCGTTGGCGGAAAAAGCTCCCCGCCCGCCGGTCACCCAAGGCCTTTAATTATGTTTGACCGTAGTAAATGGTGTAGGATCTAACGTGGTAAGCTCAGAAACTAAGCATGGAAGGGAAAGACTTTTAAATTTAAGAAGACGGTGAGCATCTCGTCATGTGAATAGTTTTATTGTAAGATATATGTAAGTAGGTATCGCGTTTGACCACTATCTCACTTGATGATAGGTGACGATGCGGTCTACGATGGTGTGCACGCTTACCTAGAAGTAACCACAACAACATTCACTCGAGACTTGAAGACTCCCAGGTTGTAACTATCGGGAAACACAGACTCAGCCAAGGAGTTCGACTCCTATAATTTGTGTTTGCTCGTGAGTTGACTTCTGGGCATTGTAAAACGGCAACATGATGCCAATCACCTAGTATTGCTAATGTAGGTACATAGACAAAGGTAGTCACTTACAATTAGGTGACCCGTCTGCCTCCTTGACAGACATCCCACTAATATTATAAATGTGAAAGTTTGGATGGATGGATGCAAAGAGTATAGTAACTATACCAATTGGATGGATGGATCGATGGATGTTTGTTACTCAATCACGCCAGAACGGCTGAACGGATCGGGGTGAAATTGACCATTGAGATAGATTATAGTCTGGAATAAAACATGGGAATTTTTTATCTCGGGAAAAGATTAGATCTCTCGGGAATGCGGGTGAAACCGCGGCGGACAGGTAATTCGTACATAATTTTGTTATTTTATGACAGGATATGCACTACCTGTGTGCCAAGTTTCAACAAAATCCGTTCACCCATTTTTGCGTGAAAAAGTAACTAACATTCATACATATACAAATATTCGCGTTTATAATATTAGAAGGATTAGCAGAGCTGGCAGCCCTAGTGATAGAGACGTTTTTATTATGACCATTCCGCTGCACAAATAAAAACATGTGCCAATGAAGTACGAAGCAATGAATAACGGAGTGACCATGGCCTTCACTCGGTCGTATACATGTGATCATTGATCATAGCAACGTCTATATTTCACTAAGTCGATCACCACACCAGATGTGACTGCATCTTGCCTTTATTAATTTTAATAATGCTGTTTTTATGTGACTGACGACAATTCTAACATCATGATCGAGCTTGGAAATAGCCACAGCTGAACATAGGTCTCCTTTCCACAGATCTCAGCGACGTAGGTAGCCGTTGACAGTCAACTTATTGGTAGTATTTCAGATGCCATAAAATAATAACGGCATGGCGAGAAAATAGTAGATGAAATCCTGAAGCAATGTAGATTTAAAAACCTTGAAAAAAAGCCTTTATCCTTGTAGATATCTTCACTACGGCATCAGGGGCAGTAAGTATAATAAATCAAACTCAAACTCAAAACTCATTTATTCAGTTTAGACCCTGGTAAGGCACTTATGAACGTTACACCACCGGTTCGGAATACACTTAAACTGAGAAGACTCCGAAATGATTATAGGACTGTGACAATGTGTAGAACTACAAAGACTTCGCGTAACATACAAACATTACAGTATCGGAAATAGGTAAGTACTTACATAGTGGCAATACCTACCTATATTATAATATGAATAACTTTTAATAACAGATATCAGCTTCCATGAAGTCGTCAATTACTCAGAATTCCTATTTATGTTTATTATTATTCGCTTTTCTTACTTTTATTGCGACGTTAAATTGGGTTTTCAAATTAACATTAAGGCTCGGTGCTCCTATTTGGGTGCCTTAAGAGCTTTGTTGCGTTCATACATAATTTTCAAAACTCGTATTATTTTACGAGCCCCGCGTTTATGAACCTTAAGAAAAATAAGTACCTACTTATCTTTGCAGTTGACTAACTTTTTAAGGTCATTCTTCAGCTAAATCTCTTTTGTAAATATTTTCACAAGAATCATTTTGCATCTGCCTAACACTTGAATTCACAGTTGAACTAATTAAAAGTTTGTTTCATAGATTCTTTTAAACAATATGGGTTTTAGTATTCTCCCAAAATTAAAGAAGAAATGAACTTTTGTAATTAAATGGTGCCGAAATCAGCCTGCCAACTGTTCTATTTTCCGAGTTCTCTAAAGAAAATTACTTATATTAAATCGCATAGTTAATACCTATGTACATACCTCTTATTAATTGAAATAAATCTACTTTATGGTATTTTTCTTTATTGGTAACTTAAATAACTGGAATAAAGATTCCTGTATTTTTTTTTGTGTGGGTAGTTTTAAGACGACCGTCCCAACTGCGAGCCAAGGGCCGAGCCGAGCAAGCGATAGTTACATGGAGAACTAAACAGACAACACACCTTTTTTAGTCTACGATTATCAAGATAGATCTAAAAACACCAAATTTCCACTTAGTTATGCACGGATAGCTGTACCAGATATACAAAGCTACCTAAATTCAGTTTTTGCACGAGAAACTAGCAAATATATTTCACACAGGGCCAAACAAAAAAATCTAGCTAGAACACATTGCCAAAAGCAAATGGAACATACATTTTTTTCTCATTACTGCGACGACAGGTCAGATGACGATATAATGGCTGTATTTTATGACAAAATGAAAAATCATATTTTTTTTAAAGCTTATCACCATAAGACGTAAACGTCTGGTAGCCACTTATCAACTTATAATCAACGTCTGTTAGTATTTTCAGTATAGTAATGATGATTTTTAAGTGTTTTTAGGTACCGTAGCCAAATAAAATTAGGCAATTTATATATACAAAATACCTTGCGGAATTTTTGGCAAGAACTTGCGAAGTGCCGATGCCTTTTCCTTTTATTTTCATTAAATCCTGTATTTTGAGTTTTATTGAATAGTACCTATCGGTGGCGTTTTGTCAAATAAATTTCAATCTAAGTGCACCAGTAAAGCGAAATTAAATGAAAGCGTGTATCGTGACTTTTCAGGTTGCCCAAAAAGTCCGTGAATAGCTTTAGTGGAACGGCCACCAATTTCATTAAAATCTGATCGGTCCTGTACGGACGATGACTAAGTTTACTGTGAATGTGATATAACGTGACTATAACATAAAAAAGAATGTTAACAACTTGAAATTGGCAGCAAATAAAAACAATCTTATAAATTCGTCATCTCTAAATACATATTTCCGTCCGTCCATATGTCACATATTCTTACTTTTAGCTATTGATGCTCCGTGATAGCTTGTCAGGAAAATATCTTTAATGAACTTAATATGTTAATTAAGAGATGAACGCTTAGTTAATATCTATTATTTTCGAATACATTATGGTGACGAGTCAACAACACAACTAAATTTTAACATGTAGAAAGAACCACACACAAAAAAGCTCAGCAAAAAGCTTAGAAGTAGTGAAACCAAATCACCCATTCAGTAGAACAGCGGCATCAAACTTAAGCACCAATAACACTTGGATAGTTTCACAGTATCCGGTGATACTTAACAGTTGGTAACAAGAACCTTGTATGTAATCTTTACACACTACTCATTCCCACATAGCAACGAGCAATCCACTCCGCTATGGAGCATTATACCTACGTTTCAGTGGTGGACAAACTTTTTCTGAAATGTCTGGTTTTGATTTTAGTCAAATTTCTTCTCATCATAAACACCGGGGGTCTGCAATGCAAGCCACTCTCAGGACCGGAAGTCTTTCTAACAATCCCCGATCCTTAGCACCACAAATCTTGAGAGCGGCTTGCTCATAGAAGCTTGCCTAACCGAAATCTGTACCATGATAATTATCAAGCGATAGCAGTTTTGCGACAAGTTTGTATGGCGAGCGACGGGTTTAGGTGAACATGGTAAAGGACAGTCAATGACCTTTCTTGCCAATCCATATGGAACGGACTATATTCCTATTCACATCTCTGTGGTATTTGTTCAACGTTTTCGTTGACGTCCATTAAAAAACATGGCGGATATCTGTCACTATTTTGTCCGTGGGGTTCTGGCGCTCGCCAGCCCTTCAAAGAGCTGGCTAATAGGTTAAGATTTAGTACTGGGGACCGAAGAGCTGGCAGTTTCCTCGCACAACGTATCAGCATTGCGATACAGCGAGGAAACGCTGCCAGCATCTTCGGAACCATGCCGAAGGGGCCTAACTTTTTTAATTATTAGTTTTAAAATGTATTTATTTAATTATTATTAGTATTTTATCTTTATCTGAAAATTTAATAATAAGATTATTAAATTAGTTTAAATAAATACATATTTACTACAAAAAAATTGAATATAATATGTCATTTAACCGCCATGTTTTTCTGCTAATATCGAATGCCAAATCGATGGTCGGAGAATCGGTCAGCAGTGGACATCCGTAGATTGCATAATATCCGTACACGATTATGACGTCAAAGTACGCTTTATCCTAAAGATCCTACAATCAGATAGCGACATCCTGCTAGAATTATTAATGTGATGTAGGACATATCTACATTGTTACTCGTTGAACAGATTGAACGAAACTTGCCGCGTCATACATAGATAGATATAGTATAGGCGTAATTTTGTTATTTTGAAGCATTACGGAGGCGACATTTTCTAATTGAAAAAACCTCCAAAAAATAAAGATAAAAAAAAAGAACTTAGGATAGGTTTTATATTCCGAAAAAATATTAACAATATGGGAACGCAGATAAAACCAGGAGGCGGACTATTATTCTATAATTTCAAAGCGATGATAACGTAAAGTCGGAAACCGAGGCGAAGGTCGTGAGTTCGAGCTTTCGGTGAAGGAAAACATCGTGAGGAAACCATAGCACGCATACCAAATAATTATTGCAAGTAAACTACTATTATTTTTGTTGCTAATTATAAGATTTGAGCTGTTGGTCTACCGAATAATCAAAAATAAAATAAATAAAGCACAATCCAAGATTATTGCATCAACGGACGTCGACGATGTATACGGATGCAATGTTCGGTTCATTCCATCAGATATAATTCATCAATGCACGTATGGTTGTCGAACGACAATTTAACATCGTCCCACCTGATTGACCGTCGTGTTGGGGTTGATAATATCGTCGTGGAGACAAAGCAAGCATTGTATGCGTGCCAACTACTAGTCTATTGTTGACTACGATTCAGTATCCACGGGGCACTCGAGTGTATAAATTATTTCAAGGTTGCATTGCGAGTTTTTCCATTCGATTGTTTTGTAAATTGTTATAGTTATAAAAAGGTTTATAAATGTGCTTACTATCTGATCGTTAGTGTTTTTATTATCTTAAAATATAAAATTCTTGTGTCACGATGTTGGTCCGCGATGACCTCCGAAACTACTAAACCAATCATCATGAAACTTGACACACAAATAGGCTATATCCTGGAATAAGAGATAGGATACTTTTGATGCCTGGAAAATATAAGATTCCACGGGGACGCGGGTGAAACCGCGAGGGACAGCTAGTATTCTTTTAGTATCTACAATTTTTTGAAATATTTTAAAGAGTACTTTTATATAATCTTAACTCATCTGTATCTAGTAGTAAAAATATTGAAAATAAAATAGGTTTGTTTAACAACGTGCAGTAATTAAAAAAATAAACATCCTATTCTTAAAAATATCATTGACGTTTAGGGTGAATTGATATAATAATTAAATAAAACGTATGTGGTACCTAGGTAAACAGACGCATGTAGGACATTACAGAACGAAACGAAAATGTTGAAAACTAATTTTTTAACATACTTTTTAGATATACACTACGTTACCTCAATAAAACTATATTACAAAGATAATATTATAATTTGAAATGTATGTTTGTTACTCAGCTCAGTACCGGACGATTTCACATGTAATTTGGTATTATAGCTAATTTAGGTCCCAGAATAGAATATAGGGCACATATCATACTGGGCACGCGAGTAACACCGCAGGGGACAGCTTGTTATTAATATAACATCGCTTTTTATTAGGATATCTATCGACTTAAAGGCAGTCATCAATCTTAAACCTTTTACTATGTGATTTGTAACATTTTTTATAACCCAGTCATTAAAACTGAATAAATATGTCATAAATCTCTACTTTGATAATCATCGTCATTAATTATTATATTCAAATTAATTAAATTAAGATTTCTATAATATTTTTAGTATATAATTGGCATTTGTTTATTGAATTATCCAAAATATTTTTTTCCGTTTTGTATCTTGTTGGATTTATATGGGTTTGTGTAAGCTTTTAATATGACTAACTAGGTTAACTACAATTTCCATAGCTTTAGATAACTTTAGCATATTATTATGATCAATATGAACGTATGTAAGAGAACCTCTGGCTTTATCATAAACTTTTTTTTTAACCTTTTCTATGATACCGTACTTACATTTTATTACTGCAAAGCTGCAAAACCGGCATAAACTGTGGACACTAAACCACAACACCCACTATTCACACTTCAAATTAAATACGGCACTCGACATCGTAATTTCATTCACACGTGACAGCGAGACTGACCGACACAGATCACACGCCCAAACACAACGGCTGATGCCGGGGCACTGAAGGAAATTCCATCCATGAAGGGCTAGAGGCAGGCTGGCTGGCTGCATTACATGGGGCGAGTTTTCCCACCCCGTCCGTACGCAGCGTGCCAGCACTTCGCACTTGACTAACTCACACTATTACTAAATGTGGAAATTGTTATCTCATTTTTTAACGATCTCTTTAGTGGTCTTACATAAGGATCGTTTATAGTGATGCGATAGTCAGATAAAGCCTTTGAAACTGCTTTTTAAAAAAGAATTGGAGAGAACGAATAAATGTGTATCACTGCTAAAAGGCATTCTGCTTCACAATGCTCGGAATACAATATTACTTGATGGAGCGGCTAGACCGATCATTAAATGTTCATTCAGTTGAATGCCTATAGGGTACCTAATCAATCGTACCGAGTTATTTAATGCCCACAAAAAGAGTGACGTTTCGCCGTTTAGTTAAAATATGGTTCTAACTCTAACTTAAACCTCATTTATTCAGTTTAGGCCCTGGTAAGGCACTTATGAACGTTAGAATTGACTCTACTACTGGTTCGGAATACACTTAAACTGAGAAAACTCCAGCAAGGCAATGGATCATTCTGCAGTGGATCATTCTTTTAAAATTTACATTTTCAAAAATACATTTAGATGCATATTCAAATATTTTACACTTCGCCAGAGTTATCGTCAGTCCATGGTTTGACCTGTAGAGATATTAATAAAATAACTGGGTAACCGTTTGCTTTGCTTCTACCCGAAGTTATACATATAAACTACAAATCCACTAAAAAATACCAATAAATAAACTACCTAATATTGATGCTACTCAGACAGGCTTGATTCATCATTTTCTTAAAAAATTGTATCCAACAAATTAGTATATAACTATAACGAGTTGGTATGTGAGTCCGACATCAAAAACACAACTGGGAAAATCATTTCTAATTACTAAATAAACACAGTCACCAAAATTTACGTGACTTACGTGACCAACAAACAGCGTCCGTTATTCTGAAGATAATTCCACAAAAATCTCTACACAATATCTCCTTATTTTCACTAGCGGTTTTACTGAGGCTTTACCCAAATTCCTATTAAAAAAGGCTAAATCTCCAGTCTCTATGTAAATAATTTCTTCGATCCAATGCTAGATGAAAGAAGGACAAACAACAAACATACGCAATTATAATAATAAGTATGATTTTCCGAAAAACATTTAATCCACTCTTCCTGTTCTTTTCCAAAAGCCTATGCCCGCCGAAGCTTATCTACCGGCTTTTGGAATCCATTAATCTGATCCAGGATAATTGATGATTTGGACATCGATCACCACTTCTTAATGTCACTTAATCTCTTGAGCCCTAACGATAGCCCTTTGGACTTAATGCCGTTTTGAAATAACAATAGCTACGACAGTTTTTCTTTATAAAGTTTATTTATTTTATAAGATCTCGTAACTTCAATTCTACTTTTTATAAAATCGGAGTGCAGAATAGTAGGTCGGCTTTATTATTGTGCTTATATATAAGTTTATCACTTTGCCTAGCATTACAGAAACTACTTACTGCTTTCCTAATTCCAATTATATCGTTGACACCTGAGTGTAACTAGAAATTCTCCAAATGAGTATTTCGTTTTGGCCAAATTGGATAGGACTCTCACAAGAGGTGTATTTGTGTTTCATCAGCTTCACAACAGAAACTGCAAGTCTTTGGTAAACGCTGATTAATACCTGTCCACGATGTTTGTTCGATCCACGGTGACCTGTTAAAGAGACCTCACGTATACGCATTCTATCGAAATATATCTAACTGGGTGGTTCCTTGAGGAAGAGTAAACTAAACTAGTGGCACGCTATGACGACCGTTTTGACAAGACCCTCTTGTCATCTTTTTGCTTTTTTTATATACTAAACACAAGTGACAACCAGGCAGTCGGGTCACCTGATGGTAAGTGAATACCGTCGCTTATAGACATTAGCAACACTAGGGGATTGCCAATATGTTGTACACTTTTTCACAATGACTTAAAGGCAACTAGCTCTCAAGTGCAACTGCCGAACCACAACAATAGGTGCTTGGCGACAGATCTTCAACTTGAAGGTGGTAGCCAGCCAGTTGAGTACTACAAAGTATGCTCGCAATTTTATCCTTCACCGAAAGCTCAAGCTCATTGTAGGATTCAAACCGACGACCTTGGCCGCGGTATTTGACGTCACTACCACTGAGCTATAGCATGCCACTAGTTTAGTCGATGAATAAAACAATAGTTAAATGCAACGTCACGCTGCGGTCGGCACAAACTATATATAGCAACGCTGTGGTATGTATGTTTTGTTCTATAATTTTCGACGAATCGTGCCAAATATGTATTTTTAGTTGTCAACAAACAACACGTGTCGCTGTATGCAGAATAGATGTGTACGAGCAACGAAATTATAATTGTCAGTGATCGACCGACCATGCCTCGGAAAATTACAGCTGAGTTTTCCTTCAAGAAAACTAGGTTAAAATAATACATATACCTATTTGTTTTTGCTCGTTATTCTTGATGCATGAAATGTTCCTATGTTACGGAATAAAAGAATGCTACTTTTATATCAAGGTATATTCTATCTATCTATTTTGCACATTCCATCCTAATCCGTACAGCGTGATTGAGTAACAAATATCTACGCAAACTTCTGCATCTAAATATTAGGGACTATAGCGTTTGCCCACTGGTAGAAATGCGACCAGTGGGTTTCCAATTAGTATTTAATTCGTCCCGATTAGTAAGATTTCCTCTTCGGATAAAACTTTTAGAAAGACAAAGCGAAACATGAGAAATTTATATCAATAAGAGACAAACCCTTGATTTTAAATTTTGCATAGGGGACTCGAAGGCTATGTCGTCAGAAGTCTAGTCAGCCTTCAACTGAGAATAACCGCCAAGAATCTCAGCTAGGTTACATTTAACGTTCTTGGATAATCATACTACACTGTCATAACCCGTAATATAACTCACCGCAATATTGATGCAATTCTTCGGTAACTATAACAAAACAACAAAAGAGAAAATTTTACGTTAGTTTATTTGTAGACTGTAGTTAACTAACTGGATCTAGAATTCTTACTCTGTAGAAAAGTTTATTTCCTTATTAACTCTCTGGTCTGCCTGTGAACAAAGAGACTTCGATAAAATCCTTATTTATTTTATACATTACTTAGTCTAGTTTCAACTGAAATTAATGAATATTATGGTTTCGTTTGCAATATTTGTTACATGAATGAACAATCTCATTACAAATTACAAAAAATCTGTACCAACCAATGATGTACAAGTAAGTAGGTGTAGATAAGTTAGTATTGCAGCGTTTAAAATTTGATCAGTAATAGATAAACAAAACCTTATATAATTGATATAAATAAAAAGGTATAGATAGGTTACCTACACAATATTCGTTCTTAAAAAATGCCCAACAAATGGCACTCAAACGCACACATAACTTAACTTATGTACCTAGCAACTACCACACACATTAAGATAATTCATAACACATGATGGCATTTCTGGTTGTTGGCTCACTTTTACTTTTCATTGCAGTCGGTACGTGAAGTGATGACGTGCCACAGGTCAAGGTATGTTAATTTGCCACTTTTTAGCCTCCCGCTTTTGGAGCGCTTATCACCTATCTACATCTATTTACTTATACTATCATTGCCTTTATCTGTAAATAATTGTACCTACTCGTGCATCTACTCCCTACTCTTATGCTAGATCGAATAAACGACTACTTCAACTTGAAGCCTCATTTTCTACGTGCTAAAGCTACATCTACTACCTATTTATATACTTGATATCTATGTATATTGCAAACAGGTAATACAACTTATTTAATTTGAAGAGCACGGTAAGCTGTCAATACCGATTTTCATCTTTAAAGAGCGGTTATTAAACATGTTAGATAGCCTAAATATTTACTTCCCGTGGCCAACCGGGTTGTAATGTATTCACGGAATAAAAAATATCCTATGTTTACATTAGTAATGTAACTGTTTTGAAAATCCGCGGAATTGATTATTACTTAAATTTCTTAACTGCACTCCCACTGCCTTCCTTCTTTTTTTTGATTTTCCCAATTCCATTAGGAATTCTCGGTTTCTGCTGTACCAAACGTTTCGAACAACCCATCCTTACTAAAAAAAACACCGTTTTACTATTAATATGAGTCTGACTATTTGTATCGATTTCACAGTAGGTAGATAATATCACTATCGATTAGTTTTTGATGATTATTTTTCCGACCCAAATATCGACCAATAGAATTGCACCATTCGACGTCACGTGGTACAACCTACATGGTATTATACTGATAATTTTTTGAAAATTTTCTCTGGTCGTTGCTATGTATAAAAAACAATCCAGTCAAATTAACCTTTTCGTATTTGTTAACTGTACATTTCGTCTCATGGTGCAATTCTATTGGCCGACATTTGGGACGGAAAAATAATCCCCCGAATACCACACGAGCTTCAAAATTATCTGGCATTTCCCTCAAGGTTCCCTGCAAACAAATAAAGTCGTCAAGTTTTTCAGGAAACCTTTAACCTGAAAAACTTGACTCCTTCATTTGTTTGCAACGAACCTATCGGGAAATAAATACCCGATAATTTTGAAGCTCTTGTGGTATTATATGTGAAAATTTGTCAGAATGGTATTTTACTAGCGGTTAGTAGATTATAAAATTGAATATTAAGATGGATTATTTTATCTAACCCCGCCAAATGTTCAAAGGGAATTAAATCACAAACCACAAAGCAAAAGTTTGGGAAATTGTGCGGGTGGCTCTACATACTAACAAGAAATAACGTTTAGCGAATATTTCTCCCCTATTTAATCACAGTGGCCATACTGGGATGTTACGATAAACTTTTTTGATGGTTGCCCTTTTGAGATACTAGTTTATGCTACGGATTTTTACACGCATTTCTGATGACCTACTTGTATAATTCTAATAATACGGCGAAGATACTGTAAAACCTCGAGAGACCCTCGACTGCTGTATCAAGGGTCAGATGCAGAAACCTGTAATCCTGAACACGCCTAGGATTTTTAGGATGTTCTACAGCCCTGTGTGCAGCCCTAACCGGACCAGTCCTCTTCCTCTCCCTCTCCCGGCGGTTTGATAGAATTAGGTTTTATTATTTAACGTAATTGTTTTAGAGTAGTATTGTAGTACTTTCGGTTTATATGGTTTAACTAGTTTTCCGGCCCGCTGTTTCACCCGCGTTCCCGAGGTATCTTATCTTTTCCCGGGATAAAGTATCCTTGTTTTATTCAGCAACAAACATCCAAACATACAACCTTTCACATTTATAATATTAGTAGGTTGTATGTTGTTAGCGTACTTAATAAAAATTAGGGAGGGGTTGAAAGCGTTGCCATTTTACACCAAACGATTATATTATCCGTCGAAAGCGTTTTCAGGTATTGACACGGAGTCAAGCCAAGGTGGGAATATTTACGTTTTCGGATCACGAGCGCCTCGGGGGACGACGACGTGAACCAATGTCCAACATTATTACCAAGTCGCTTGAAAATCCTCTTTAATAGATGCCAGGTACAAGTTTACACGCATCTCACATACACGCTTGTCCAACTAGAGGGTAACAGGTCGCCAGAAACAAAAGGCATTTGTGAAATTAGAGGACGTTCTCACCTACGCTAATCGGCGTACATTAGTGTCATGCGAGATATTTTTCTCCTACCAATTGATTTTCTACATTACTTAGTGGGTACCTCATTAATTGCAGCATTTACCATATTATTAGTTTTGTTCAAGGTCGGCAACGCCCTCGTGACGCATCTCTTGCATGCGTCCATAGTCTACGGTAACCGCTTACCGTAAGGTGGGTCGTAAGCTTGTTTACAACCTAGTGGTATAAAAAAGGAGTCTTCCCTTAGAATAATTTCTCAAATCTCTCTAAATTTATGTTCGTCAGTGAAGATTTGACCGTAGGTGGGGTAAGCACACAAAGCCTAGAAGGCAACTGGCTCTCAAGTGCAGCTGTCGGACGGAACACACTGATAGTTGCATGGCGAAAGACTTTCGACTTTTTTAGTAGCTAAAAATTGATAAAGTTTAGTAGCTAAAAAATGGATAAGATTACAAACATTTTATGGTGACAGGTGAACACTACTTTTATAACAACATACCTACATCTTGTAGATTTGAGTAAGTCAAAAACTGATATAATCTTGGTAGAGAAAACAAAAAGCTGGTTCAACTGCTTTTCTTGATTGCATCGCGCGCGTCTGTTTATTGTATAAGTTAAGGAATAGCTGAGAGCGTAGCTAGACAGTCGCAGACACATTGCAGCACTATCAAATATGTTGCAGAAAGGACGTGTATGATTTATTTTGAATTTTAGTTCAACACGAATTTGTCTCAATTCTCTTGGTTATAAATGCAAGTGCACTTAACGCCTAAAGTCTTCCTTGGGCATACAAAAATAAAATATAAGTAATTCTCTTTTTCTCTGCAGACATTTCAGAATTATGTATAGCGTAAGAGGAGGCAGAGCTTTTTGCGCGTATGCTTCCTTGCTAGACTTTAGACTAGTGTACAATCTAATTAAAATATTTACTTGGCACTTATTACACCATCCATCTTGCTCGCTTAAAGAAACTATGTACTCTCTGTGATGCCAGAGGAGCATTTGGAAAGAATCTTGGTAAAGCAATCCTTTTATATTTCGAGAAAATCTAGTTCTTTGAGAAACTCAATTGTGTGTGTGTGTGTGTGTCATTTTAGTTAGATAATAAATCCGTCTTCGGCTGTGATCGAAGTCGTCTTTAACAAATATTATTTACCTACAAATACAGGAAAACTCACCGAGAATAATTCAAAACATCGAAACAAAAACACTACTTGTAAGCAACCCCTAAAAAGACAAGATAAATAACAAATTCCTAGCTGTTATTTTCTTACAAATAAAATGAGAGGGCAAAAGTTGAGAATCATCATTTCTTAAACGAGACTAATTATTTCAAAGGTTTTTTTTCTGCTGAATATAAATCACGTCAAAATCATCTCCATATGATGTAAAAAATAGACAATAATTTTTCACCCCATTTTTCACGCTCTCGTTAAGCAAAAACTAATTAATCAATTCACATTGTCTGCTTGTAAAAAAATACTCAATAGGTAATAACTTTTGCAATATTACCATCTGTTTTCTTGAACAAATGAGTTTCTGAGGGTTAAGTAGTAAGGGGGTTTAGTAATTTTGTCTGTTTTGTGCACAGACCTCAGCGTATTGTATTAGCGAACAGATATTAGCGGTAGGTATAGTGAGAGTGGACTGGGCATAATATACTTTTTTCTATACTTAATCTATACTAATATTATAAAGAGGTAAAGTTTGTGAGGTTGTAGGGTGTTATCTCTGGGTCTACTCACCCGTTTTTGAAAATTCTTTTACCAATAGAAAGCCACGTTATTTGTGAGAGTCATAGACTATATTATTATCCTGGGAAAAGATAAGATCCAACGGGAACGCGGGTGAAACCGCGGATGAACAGCTAGTATATTATATGAATTTGAAAAAAGAACTGTTAGCTTTTTTTATTGTAACACTAAATAAAATTAAGATCCCCCGCGAGTGCGGGTGAAACCGCGGGAGATAGCTTGTTTTTACCCCACCATATAATATTGTACATGTATCACTAGGTATATATATACTTGTACAATAATAACTTCAATATATTCATTGAATACAAGTATTTAGACCGCAGCGGCGCGCGGCGGCACGCCAAGTTATTTCTTTAATCGAATCGAACAATCTCCGTATTCCATGATTTATACATGTTACTTCCCTATTCCAAGAGAACAAATTGAATTTGCATTTCTTCCGGATAGCAGTAGATATTAAGGTTTTATTTGAGCACTTGTAAACGCTTCGTATATAACGTATTTCATGTTCAATTATTGACAGTAGCATCTATGAATGTGTAAAATCCAGAAGATGGCTTCCCATTCTTGACAAAATACAAAGCTTGAGGCGATTTAGGATAACAAGTGTTCGCCTACTGCTTGAAATTCATTCATGATCATGTATTTAATTTTTAAGATGATCTATCTACATACCTAAATAAAAATGGATCTTCGAAATGTATGTAGGTAGGTTCATAACTATCGAATGACTGCACTAAATTGGATGATTCTTTGTTTTTAAACGACTTCATATGCATTCGTTATTATTGTTAGGATAAGGTTTGTATAAAATAAAAAAATCCACGGGGACGCGGGAGAAACCGCGGGGGTTAGTTATGTTTATAATATAATATTTTATTAGGGTAAAAGTGCCGCTTAATTCGATTCATGTAGAATGTAGGTAATACCTACTACGGGAAGAAATCCTAAAAAGAGGGCGTAGATTTTACCAATGGAACTCGGTACGTTTATGTAAGTAGTACCTATATCGAATTGTGTAACAAAACCCTTCGACTCGAAGTTTGCGTGGGTGACCTCAAACCCACGCGAAGTTGAAGACAATTATGTTTGGGATCTGTCTGATACGGCTTATGCGTCGGCGTCTTATGTTCGGAGTTTTATTAAAATGTTTAGGTTTCTTTAGCCTGAAGCATGCCTGTAGGTTTTGATCATATTATAAAACACGACTTGTCATTCGAAGATTCGATTTTAAAAACTTTTTCTTAAAGTAAAGTTTGCGTAAATATAAAATTACTTATTAAAAATTAGTGAGAAAGGATTTTTTATGATAAAATGTTTCGAAATTGGTTATGCTCCTTACTACCGACGTTCAAAACCTACATAGGAACCTTTCTGTACCCAACATATCTACCACACTCTATATTTAATTGGTCAAAGACAATTCTTCCAACAACTTTAAAACCGAGATTTAGTATTCTGTGTGTATATTCAGAGACTAGGTCGCTCCATATACCTTAGGATATGTTTCCCTAAAAACTAGGGCTTCTTGTGTCGTGTCCTCGCTATCAATAGACCTCACTTGACCTAGTAAACCAGGGACATTCACATCATTTCTCGTTTAAACCCGAGGCCCGCCTCAAAGGTTTGCGCTATAAACATTTCATGAAACGACTGGAGGTGGGTGCACGTCTTTTTAAAATCACCGCAATGTTGACACTCTCTACGCCGCAATACCGATAAGATACAAAAATTGGTATTCATTAAAGGATATTCGACTTTAACACGTTTATTTATGAAGTCGAGAATCTAAAAGTAGAGATGGAGTCAGTTGTTTGGACAATTATGATGTATCACCAGTATGAAAAGCGGGCGGCGCATTCGGAGCTCTTTTGAGAGAGTTACGGATTCGTGACGCAATCATTTCCAGCGCGATAATTGCGGATGAACACTAGCGCTCGTATAATTTTGTAACGTATTTAAATAATTTCAACGGATACTTCACGTAAAACAAGTACCGATTTTTTTTTTGTCACAGATCCACCGTCATTTTCTTCGTAACATACCTACATACCCACAAAAAAAATTACATCCCTATAGAAGGTATAGGCATAGTCCTATACTTGGGAAAAGAGGGCGCAATACAATTTGTATTTAATTAAATGAACACTATCTTTTAACAAAAAAAAGTCCGGTAAGTAGTACAACCAACTTACAAAAATGACCGTATAGAGATAAAAACAACCTAATCTTCGAAACTCAATTACCGTGACGAACGAACTATTTACACACCTACACTTTTATACGGAACCCTCGGTGCGCGAGTCCGACTCTCACTTAGCCGGTTTTTTTATACGAAATCGATGTAGCAAATAAACTATAACGAACGAATATTACAAATGCCACATCATTATCAGTAAAATATATTTACTAAACCGTCAATCAAACACGTGAAGTGTCATTGAGCGGGTCATTATAGAGTCTACGATAAAATTGTATGTTTGCTGAGATCTCTAACTCTTGCAAGCTTCTATAGGCTATGCTAACTGCTTACCATCAGGCGTGCCGAATACTTGTTTGCCATTTTAGTTGTATAAAAAAGTTTTATTAAATGCAGATAGTTATGTTGAGGCCCTATAGGTACCTACTAATTTGCACGTGATCTCACTCAAAAGAAGTTGCACTTCAGAGCGTTTAAAGCATTTCAAAAGATTGACAAAAAATTGGGAATCCCCCCTATATTGCCAATTTCCATTGGCGACGGTATTCACTTATCATAAGGTGACCCATCAGGCATACCCTGGTTATCACTTGTAGTATAAAAATATAGTTAGAACAGCTGTGAACAGCAACAAAAAGAAGTACAGAACAAAATTACATCTCCATCATATCTAATATGTATAGTACCTACTTTGTGGCAGTGAAAAAATACTATTTTTTTTTTTTTAAATTCTGGATAAGCTTGTTTGACCACAATCTCACCATGGTAAGTGATGATGTGGCCGAAGGTGGTAAGCACACAAAGCTTAGATGGGAACTGGCTCAAGTGCAGCTGTCGGAACACACCGATAGGTGCTTGGCGACAGATTTTCAACTTGAGGGTGGTAGCCAGCCAGTCGGGTACTACAAAGTACCCTACCACCGTTCAATGTAAGTACCTACTTAGTAATTTTTTTATTGATTTTACATTTTTTTTAGTCTTTAGTTACGTATTTTATGATAGAAATCTAACTATACTATAACTTCGCGTTCTATTTTGAAATGAGTACCTGGCTAGGTACCTAACTAGTTTTTGTCATAACTTTTTCTGATTTTCGCGAGAGCCCAGCGGGCGGCGAGCCACGACAGTGTATAGCGCTGCTCAAAATGAAATCGTTTTTTGTCTCCAGCGTCCGTCAATATTAAAGAACGTCAATCAAAACATAAATCGAGATTAAAACAGTGGAATATGAATCCTGCACCAGTGATATGAGGATTATTTTTGATTGACATACCTAATGCTGACTTACTCGTATTGAATGTATTAATTTCGTTGATTAATATAACAGCCTTGTATTGTAACTGTAAGCATTGCAAACTGATAGGTAAATAGTTTAGATAGTCGACTAAATCTTTGAATAGACCAATTAGATATTTACTTTTTATTTAGAAACAAACAATTAATGTTTATTATTGTTATCAAACTTTTACATTCTGGAATAACTGCCTTCGCGACTGCAAAAACAAATTAAAAGGTATATTATTACTTATTTTTCGTTTTATTGATGGACTAAGTAGGTATATCCATACTAATATTATAATTCGAAAGTAACTCTATCTACATGTCAGTTGCCTTTTCACACCTAAACCACTGATCCATTTTTTATGAATTTTGGTATAGAGAGAGGTAGGTGGGGCTTTGGGGAAGGACATAGGATACTTTTTATCTCGGAAAAAGATAAGATCCTCCGGGAAAGCGGATGAAATCACGAAGGGCAGTAACAAATAAATGGGAGAGCGAGCAGTGAGGTTCCGCGTAATAATATGGCTGTCTTGACGGTAGTTAACTGTGGAAAATTACTCAACTGATTTTAAAATTCAAATTCAAATCATCTCCAAAAAAATCATGCAAGAATTTTTACCGTCACTCATGTATCCTTTTTTAAGTCTCTTATAATACCCAGATAACAAATTATGATCATAATAAAATAGCATTTGAAGGAAAAATCATTCAAATGACATTTCATTTTATTACGGACAAAAACGTCCTCTATACTAAACTTTGACGTAACCTTTCTTGTACAACTTATATATATTTTATTAGCTTTTTTCATTTATAATAGTTCTTGAATTTCTTTTGGCACTTTGCTGGATACATTTTTACTAGTTTATGCTCATTATGTTCGCTAGTTAGAGGAGAGTAATGTATGATTTTCCTTGGCATTGTAACTTTTTATGGTTTAGCACAGTAGAATCAGTAGCCAAGCACTCCAATTAGATAAATGTACCTACCGTAGATAGTTATCTAGATACATACATACTTAAAATCGAGTCATTGAAGTGAAACTAAGGAATAATATCAAAAGGTTTTATTGCTGTCAAACGTAGTTTTTTTTTTTTTTTTTTTTTATGTCAATAGGTTGACAAACAGGTAGTCTTCTGTATCCAACAATTTCTTGACATATTTGCCACAGGTCAATATATAGCTACCAATCGTAAATTCAGTTCCTAATTTTGTATGGAATAAGGAATATAATATTACATTACAGTAAAAATATGACTTCAAAACAGTTGTCAGTTCTGTCCTGAAAAATCCAATATCCGAAGAGCGCTAATAAAAGTTGTTTTCGTTACATTCATTACGTACAACATGTCTGAGCAGACTAATAACAATGAATAATAATACTAAGTTGTTAAATTATTAGGTACATCTACTTGAAGAAAACTGATTGATTAAGTACAATAAGTAACAGGAAGTAGGTGCGATAATTTGGGTCACGGAGTCGTGACATACCTACTTTGGAATGATATATTTATATGGGAAAAATATTTTTTAAATGCAAGTAAAAAAAACCGGATTAAATCAAATTTAAAGTATACCTACGTCGTTTAATGTATAAAGAGTAATGTCGTGTAAAAAGGCTCCAAGTGTCCCTAAACTGAGTAAAAACAAGTGTTTCTTAGTCAAGGAAACCAGCATCCGTTTATCGGTACATAAGCAAATCATACACCTCAACAGTTCACAAAAGAAAACCTCTATCCTTATCTCACCAAAAAGGATCATTAGATTGTATAAAAAACGATCCTGTCATGGCTATGAATAAATTACTGTTACAACGAAACAAGCACAACAACAGATTGCACACCCTAAGTACTTTTATTTGAATTTTCAATTTAAAAATATTTCACTGCTCAGGAAGAACATAAAGGAGGTGCAAACGTGACTAAGTAAGTTTTTACCCACAATATCTTGCGTATCATCTTCGCAACCAAATTGTTCGGATGAATAACCTTGCACAAACATAAAAACATCCGAATTAGTGCTACGAATGGAAGTAATGCAGATGAGACTTTACATTATAGCTATAGGTAGGCTAACCTAACCTACTATTTATATTTGAGCTTCACATCAAACGATCGAAACATAACGTGCGGTCTATTTAACTTGTCAAAATATAAAATAAAAAATTGCCAGCCTATTTTCACTAGACCTTTTCATACATTTTTCCAACATAGAGAAGTGGTAGGTATACATCCGAGTTGAAACTTAAAATCGTTACAATTTACAAAGAAGACACGATCAAGATAATTAAATGTGGCTAATTCGATGAAAACGGAGTTCTCAGCCCTTTTCGATGTTAAAAGCGTTTGTTAATTATATTACAGCCTCGTTCGACATTTACTAGCCTAATATTACATTAAATAGTACAGAAATAAGGAGTCAAAGACTAAATAAATTCCCGTTGCAAAAAATATCACTCATTAGATATTTGTGAGATCGGGGAGCCACCATCAATATTTTGCCCCGTTTCGAAAAATCCGTAGATCCGGGGCTGCCTTAAAGGCATTGTAAATGGTTGACAACACATTGGCAATCCACCTGGTATTGATTTAGCCGACGATAGTCGCTTACCATAAGGTGTCTGGCATCAAATAATAATATATCAGATTTAATAAAGACTCGTAAAATTACCATGACTACAAAAAGTTGTTGAAAGAAATGAAAGAAATGTAAAATTATTTATTCTCCTTAATATAAACAAGCTCCCAGAAGACGTTGTAACAGCACAAAATGTTAACCAGTTTAAAAACCGACTCGACAAGCATCTCAAAGAGAAGAACAACAGGATATAGGCACTTATCAGTTGAATCAACTGCCTGCCTGATCAATAAATAATAATAATAATATTATCTTGCGTTCATGCAAGTAAAATCACAAGCTTCATGAAATATTCAATAAATAAATTTAGCAAAGGTCTAATATAATATATGCAAATATGATCATAATGTTATCATATTCAGTAAAAAGGATCTCCAGAATCTTCAGGTTCTGGAGACGTGAGCCTTGTGGTAGTGGGTGATGTCTTCGGTGAGATAGTTGTAGATGTCGTAGTCGTAGTAGTGGTAAGCTTTGTAGTTGTAGGTATTGTATTAGTAGTTGTAGGTATTGTAGTAGTAGTTGTAGGTATTGTAGTAGTAGTTGTGGGTATTGTAGTAGTTGTTGTAGGTATTGTAGTTGTAGTTGTTGGTTTTGTAGTCGTAGTAGTTGTAGGTATTGCAGTTGTAGTTGTAGGTATTGTGGTAGTATTTGTAGGTATTGTAGTACTAGTTGTAGGTATTGCAGTTGTGGTTGTTGGTATTGTAGTGGAAGTTATTATAGTCGTAGTACTTATAGGTGTTGTAGTTCTAGTTGTTGTTACTGTAGACGTAATAGTAGTAGAACTTGTTAATGTAGTTGTGGGTATAGAAGATGTAGTAGCTTCTACTGGTCTTGGAATAGTTACAGTTGTAAGATTTTTATGTGATGTGACTGCAGCTGTAGAGGCTATATCTAAATTTGTTGCCGAGTAATCTGGGGAGAAGTTATCATCGTGTGCAAGATTAGACTCATTATGTTTTTGATTGACATTGTCGTTAGTTTCATCTGGGGAAACATAATCGTAATTTTCATAGCTTTTAGTATCATTAAGTGCTTTGGCAACATCTCCATCATATTCTTCATTATTTGATGCTTCAGGGTTACCATCATCTCCATTATTTGTATCAGGTGCAGTATTTTTAGGCACTGTCAGAGTAGTTGAAATCAATTTATTCGCTGTCACCTCACTCACAAGTTTTAACTGTTCTTTATTAAATTGATTCGTAACTTTTTTATTCGTGTACTGTTTCCATGTATAATCAATCATGTTTTTATTCGGTTTAAAGTTATGGATATACCCCTGCGGGGGCTTTGTTGGTACTCTCAGCTCGATTACTCGTTTTATAACACTTAGCGGTATCCAATGACTGGGCAAATCTGCTTCTATTGGATTACTGACATAAATTACTTTATCATTTAAAGGATCGGGCCACTTGCCACACCTGAGCAGTTTACATAATGCCATGACACTAGTTATTATGAGAAAAATTCGCACTGTAAAGAAAAGAAACTTAGTTAGTCCCGGATATTATTTTTAAGAAATCGATTAGAATTGGCATATTATTATGTAGATATTACCAATTTATTTAAACTTACTTTCTCACATATTAATTTTCAAGTATTTAACAACAACATAGTTCATATTAAAAAATTGCAACGTCACATTTTCTAGGAAAATCATGTACCGCCTCAAACCAAACTTACATTACAAAATATGGCGAAAACAAAACGATTTTGTGATGTAAATATGCACGAATAACATTTGCAGTATTTCATGCGTGAAAATCGATTAGGGTAGACTGAACTAACTTGGCCATAGTTGGTAAATTTTATGGTTATTTTAGAATATATATTCGAAAGATTATTAATTAAAAATTATTATTAAAAAATATTTTAGAAAATATATATATATATATATATATATATATATATATATATATATATATATAATAGCTATAAATCGAAATACATATGTTGTAACAAGGTTGTAACATAATAAAATCCAACGTTTCTTATAAAAGCCGATCTTTTTATTTGATCTAGCTGTCCGCCCCGCGGTTTCACCCGCGTACCCCTTTTTTATCCCTTTAAGGGTTGAATTTCGAAGAATCCTTCCTTATTCCTTGTCATCGTCTTAAAAAGAACACTTTATTTCTCTCCCCTCCCGTACCCCAGTGACGCCTACATCGCATATTATGGTGCTGCCTAGCTCGCCGAGCGGGGTGAGCGGCGACCACGCGACTTTTTTCTAATAGTTTTTTATCCCTTAGGGGTTGAATTTCGAAGAATCCTTTCTTATTCCTCGTCTTCGTCTTAAAAACAACACTTTATTTCTCTCCCCTCCCGTACCCCAGTGACGCCTACATCGCATATTATGGTGCTGCCTAGCTCGCCGAGCGGGGTGAGCGGCGACCACGCGACTTTTTTCTAATAGTTTTTATCCCTTAGGGGTTGAATTTCGAAGAATCCTTTCTTATTCCTCGTCTTCGTCTTAAAAACAACACTTTATTTCTCTCCCCTCCCGTACCCCAGTGACGCCTACATCGCATATTATGGTGCTGCCTAGCTCGCCGAGCGGGGTGAGCGGCGACCACGCGACTTTTCTCTAATAGTTTTTTATCCCTTAGGGGTTGAATTTCGAAGAATCCTTTCTTATTCCTCGTCTTCGTCTTAAAAACAACACTTTATTTCTCTCCCCTCCCGTACCCCAGTGACGCCTACATCGCATATTATGGTGCTGCCTAGCTCGCCGAGCGGGGTGAGCGGCGACCACGCGACTTTTTTCTAATAGTTACATTTTTGTCCGATTTGAATAATTCAAAAAGTTATATAAAGGTATTGAATCTTGAATATGGAGTAATTTATTTTGATAAGGATAATACCAAGGGACAAATAAAGAGCCTTTTCTAGCGCCGGCATTTCAATTATTTTTTTAAAATAAATTAACTATTGTGACATAACTATAATAGACATTTACTGTTGCGACATTTTTTGTAGATGTGTTCTGCAAAGTCATAGTACATTATTTTAGTTTTCGCAGCGCACGCGATGTAAGGAATTTTTAGGTCAATTTTTTACACCTCGGGTTACATTATTGTAGTTTTAGTAAAGATCCCTATTTTTTTTAATCGGCGAAAGAATTTTTGAAAACGGTCCAGTAGTTTCGGAGCCTATTCAATGCAAACAAACAAACAAACAAATCTTTCCTCTTTATAATATTAGTATAGACTAGGGACCCACCCCGGCTTCCTACTTATCCTTAGGAGGTTACTGTAGATATGTTATCCTTAGGAGATACAATCACGTACTTTTTTGTAGACCTATTAAAGAGAAACAATCCCACCACACATTGTTTTGTTATATCTCGAACGGCTTAGGCAGCGTTTTCGATTTAAGCTCCCAGACGGCTTGATTTGTTCCGACATCTTCAACAATCATCGATATATTTCAACCAATTTACACATTGGTCTATGACACAAAACCATAATGAATTATACACCCATACTTCACTCCGTTCATTGGTGAAAAGTATTGGTCAGTAGCTTTTGATTTTATCGCAAACATACAGACTGACAGACGCGGTGGGGGACTTTGTCTTATAATATTGTATTTTATTCTGTCCAACCTTTTCTAAGATTACTTTATTCGTTAGTGTTTACAACTTTCATAATGTAAAGAAAAAAACTCATCTACTACGAATTTTCTGTGTTATGAAATTTACATCAATTTTCGTATTAACTATTTAATTTAAATTGTCTAATTACAAACAATTAAAATTAGGCTTCCACCCCGAAGTTTCACCCGCGTTTTTCCATTTTATTTTATCTAGTTCATGCTTACTTATATTATTATTGTGTGCTTACCACCTTCGGCCACATCATCACTTACTATGGTGAGATTGCGGTCAAACACAAGCTTATCTTAGCTTATTTAAAAAAAAACTGATAATGACATAATAAAGAGAAACCCCAATCTGTACAAATAATGTGTGAGACCACCATTGAATTTTTAAAAAACTGCAAATACATGTTCGGAAATGTGTCCCATTTTTTTAAAGTAAAGACCGGAAATATATAGGTACTTGCTGTCCCCCGCGGTTTCACCCGCGTTCCCGAGGGATCTTATATTTTCCCGGGATAAAAAAGTAGCCTATGTGCTATTCCATACTATAATCTATCTCTATGCCAAATTTCATCCAGATCCATTCAGCCGTTCTGGCGTAAATGAGTAACAAACATACATACATCCATCCATCCATCCAAACTTTCACATTTATAATATTAGTAGGATTTCCCATAAAAACAAAACAAACATTGTCGATTGAGGATTTGTGCGTTTGAGGTAAACTATTATAGCGTAACTGTAGAGTTGGCATAGATAGGAGATAGAAATCATAACTCAGTTAGTCAGTAGTGACTTCGCATGCTACGACGAAGGTCGTCAGTTCCTACAATGAGCTTGAGCTTTCGGTGATGTAAAATCGCGAGGAAACTGTAACCCAGTGGAATGGGATAGTAGTACCTACTGGCCTAGCTGGCTACCAGCCTCATGTTGAAAATCTGTCGCCAAGCACCTGTTAGTGTGATCCAGCACTTGCATTTTAGTGCCAGTTAACTTTAAGGCATTGTAATTAATAAGGTTTATCCCGGTGGTATTGCTAATGTCTATAGGCGACGGTATTCGCAAGTGACCCACCTGGCTGGACGTCAATTGTAGTATACAAAAAGGTGCACTTGAAGCTAGGTCAGTTCTAGACATTGTGTTCCGACATCGGCCACATTATTACTAACCATGTTGCACTTGTAGTCATATGATAGAAAAACACAAGCCTATCGAAAAACCATTGCAACATAGTAAATTTTTTATTGCACTGTCTAACGCTCATCCATAGCTCCATCTAACGCTCATCCATAGCTCCATCTAACGCTCATCCATAGAGTTTTGCTGGAGTGATAGAAGAAAACTATTTGATAGAGTTAACATTGGCAAGTATTTTGGGTTTTGTAAGGGAATGCGAGTAAAATCTGACCTTATAATAACTTATGCTAGTATAACTACCAATAAATTAACCTAGAACCTATAAAACGAATGTTTAGAATGAAACCCAAATAAAATGATAAAAACTTTTAATACACTAATAAATAACAAACCTATAACATTAGTTGTCCCATTTCTTGGATATATCAATGTATTCTCCATCGGGTGATTCATAGTTCTTGATGGGGGGCGTACTGACAGGCCCCTTAATTGAGTATGGGATTATTTGCAGATCAGGCTGTGAATGACGAAAAATATAATTAAGCATGGGTTGCCTTTTTTTTTTTTTTTTTTTAATTCTGGATAAGCTTGTGTTTGACCACAATCTCACCATGGTAAGTGATGATGTGGCCGAAGGTGGTAAGCACACAAAGCCTAGATGGGTGCCTGTGAGAAAATGATTAGCAATAGACTATTTTTCAACTCTGTGTGATATTCAAAACAAAAATATTGCATTGGGAAAGGCAAGCATCACAATGTCTTACTACTTTACTTTGAATCTTTTCTTATTACCCTAAACTTTATGGTAAACTTCTTTTTAATGAATAAAAAAGCTTACCATAATAGCTTCATTATATAAATCCTCAGATTCTTCGTACAGCTTGTCAAGTGCCCGCCTCTGTGCAGACATGATCCTGTCAATCTGGGCAACATTTGCCATATACTCTTCACGTTTGTACCGAGACCATTCTTTCTCTAGTAATGCCCGAGCTTCAATTGTCTCAGGTGATAGTTTTGTCTGAGGTCTCTTTCTGGCTCTGTAATAACATTATGACAAGCATTACTATGTTAAACATGATATAACTAAGAAGAAAAGGGACTCCCTTTTTAGTTAACTATTACAGGTATAAATCTTTCACAACTAGAATTATTTAACAAACAATAACAATAATACTTATTTTTTTAAGAAACTTGATCAATATCTGAGATTTGGTAAGTGTGAATTGCAACAAAATTGAGTTATTTCATTAAAAAAAAGTTACTCGAAAAGATTTATTGTGGAAGACAGAAGAAGTAATCACACCATAAAACAACATAATACCTAAATATTGAGCATGAATCAACAATATTTTTTGATAAAAAAGAAAATGTCTAGTTACCCAAGCTGATCCAAAAGGTGCAGTGGTACTTCCAACTCATCAATTGGTTTAAGTTGTCGTGCATTTTTCTCCAACCTTCTGATTTGCTTCTCAATCTTCTTACGACGGCGTTCCTCACGAGCTTTGATGATGGCTGGATCTACTTTCTTCTTTTTCTTCATTGGTTCTGCACTGAAATTAGATGATACTGTAAATTATAATGTGTAGAATTTTACTGTAGTATGCACAACTTTAAAATTTTCTCACTGACATCTTACACTCTAATTAGGTACAGATAAAAAAAGTTTTCCACTTATCATTTGAATGAAGGCATCATTATGTATAGGTACTAGTCATAGGTAATTATTTATTATCAACTTACCATAGTTGATCTGTAATTTTAAACTGATTGGCAGTAGTGGTGGCTATACTCCGAGCACTTATTGGTAATTTTGCTGCTGGACAAACTGTAAGCCTGCAATATTATACAGAGTCAATAATTAAGAATTTTATTCACATAAAAGACCAGTCAAATTTACTTATCATGTACTATATATTGAAAGAATTTAAAATCAACAGTTCAGAACACTAATTAAAAGCTGAATATGTACAGGTAAAGTTTAAGGGTTTTAAGGTTATGTTACAATTTATGTAAGTAAATCAATTACCTTGAAAATTGTCTAAGTATAGATAAATATAACATATTGAACACGATCGATATATTTATTTCTAAGCTATAAATGTTTGAAATTATCAAAATAGATTTATTGACAGCAGAAAACAAGATTCACGTTTCATTTTATCTTCACAAATTGGGACAGCTGTCAATAAAACGTCAAAAGACATTTTTAATGTCAAAAGAGTACAATTTTCTTTTGGTTGCTGCTTGTAATGGAGTGTGTGTAGTTAGGGGGTTCCGAGACGATCAAGCGGTATTTTTTATTATAAGAACTATTTAAGTAATTGCCGATTCGTATATTGGTGTACCTACCATCTGTTGGAAAATCTAATATAATAATAAAATAAAAAATAAAATAAATATAGAAATTATCAAAGTTTTTTTATGAAAATTTTGTCGATACTTATACCATTGAAGAAGTTTGTGTTCGATACCGTAGGCTGGACTTACACTTGACAGTGCTTTCGTAAGTTTTACGTAAGTAACTTACATAAATCTTACGAAAGCAATTTAAAGTATTAAGAAATTACGGTAAGCTACTTACAAAGCGTGTTTACATTTGCAAATTTATCGTAAGTTAATTACGAAAGCCTACTTACGTACTTAACTTACGATAATTTACGTACTTACAGAGTAAAACTTACAAGTGTAAGTGCGGGGTTATAAATAAAGGATGGTAATCTTTGATTATTATACCAGCCATGGTAATCGATGAACTCTGCGCCTCATCGGATTTGAAATTTCGCGCCATTATTTCAGAAATAGTTTTTGGACTAAATATCTAATATTTGACGTACCATAGAGATAGATAAACCCTGTGATGATTTCGATGTGCGTCAGTTTTTTATTTTTGTATCTGATTTTAATGTATTGAAAAAATAAAAAAACAATTATACATACTCTTTGATTCATCCCACTAATCTTACTATCTTACATACGAGCACTGAAAATTTCGGGAATCAAGGAAGTGACACAACATTACTATTTAAAAATGTATTTATTGCTTTTCGAAGTATTCTCCGCGAAATTTGACACATTTTTCCATACGATGGAACCAATCATTGAAGCAACCCTTCCATTCGGAAGTTGGGGTCTCCAAAATGGCCGTTTTGTAGGCGTCCACAGCTTCAGGTGATGAAAATCTCTGACCACGCAATTTATTTTATATTTTAGGGAAAGTATAGAAATCATTAGGGCTTAGGTCGGGGCTGTACGGCGGATGGTCTAATAATTCTATGTTTTCTTGCTCTAAAAACTCTTTTGTTCTGTGCGCGGTGTGAGAACTCGCATTGTCGTGATGGAGGATGATGCGGCGGTTGCAGTTCTCTTTACGGAGTTCAGAAACGACCTGCGGCAAACAAATGCTAGCATACCATTCTGCATTAACCGTTCTTTGTCCCTCAAGAGAAATAGTCGCAACATGGCCGGTTTTGGAGACAAACGTGGCCACCATTTTTTTTGCAACACTCCGTGAACGAACAATTTTTGTTGGCTTTAACTCATTTTCGAACACCCAAACTCGTAACTGGTTTTTTGGTTCGTACGCGTATATCCAGGATTCGTCACCTGATACGATGTTGTATACAGCATTTGAGGATCCAGCGTGGAATCTTTCGAGAGTTCTGACGCACCAAGTAACGCGAGCCGCTTTTTGCTCTTCACAGAGCGAATGCGGTATCCATCGGGAAAACAACTTTTTTACACCTAATTGTTCATGCAAGATTATTTGTATTTGACTCATGCCAATGTCTAAAGTTGCCTGAATTTCGCGGTATGTCACATGTCGATCTTCCTCAATCAGCTTACGCGCAGCATCAACGTTTTCTTGGGTGACTGCAGTTTTTGGACGACCTTGACGGGGATCATCACTGAGCTTGACACGTCCCCATTGAAATTCAGCAAACCAGCGATAAATTATGGTTTTGGATGGGGCTTCATCACCAAATGCAGAAATCATCCGGTCAACACACTGTTTTTGTGTTAAACCACTTCGAAAGTCATAATAAATCATCACTCTTGAATTTTCTCGAGTCAATTCCATTTTCTCAACGACTAAACAAGTTTGACAAAACCTTGTGACAAGACCGAGAATCTTTTTTTAAATAAATAAATGGTATTCGATTTTTAAAACCAAGGAGTTTTCAATTAAAAAGATTTTAATATGACAGGAACAGTGGAAATATTCCATTCCCGATACTTTTAGTGCAGCCCTCGTACTGCTTACTAATATTATAAATGTGAAAGTTTGGATGGATGGATGTTTGTTACTCATTTACGCCAGAACGGCTGAATGGATCTGGATGAAAGGAATGGAGATAGAATAGATTCTGGAGTCTGGAATAGCACACGCTACTTTTTATCCCGGGAAAAGATAACATCCCTCGGGAACGCGGGTGAAACCGCGCGGAACTAGTATTATAAATGTGAAAGTTTGGATGGATGGATTTTTGTTATGAAAGAGTAACAAACATGAAAAAAACGGCTGAACGGAATGATGATGAAACTTGGCACACTGGTAGATAATATCCTGGAATAACACATAGGTTACTTTTTATCCCGGGAAGGGATAAGATCCCTCGGGAACGCGGGTGAAACCGCGGGGCGGAAAGCTAGTGTCCTATAAATACACAAACAACAAATCTCACCAATAAGTAAATATT
Source organism: Ochropacha duplaris (assembly GCA_951361185.1). Classification (NCBI taxonomy): domain Eukaryota; kingdom Metazoa; phylum Arthropoda; class Insecta; order Lepidoptera; family Drepanidae; genus Ochropacha; species Ochropacha duplaris. The sequence goes on along the minus strand of OX592707.1, from coordinate 7,794,102 downwards.
ATACAGTTACGAAATGTAGGTAACCATGTAACTTTGAATATTTTGTTGTGAACGCCTACTTATCTGTAATAGCACAAGGTAGTTATGAAAAATGAATGAATATTATGGAACCTGTGGCACAGCACAGCCCATGATCTGGTTTAAATAGTATAAGTAAGACGACCAAAGATAGTTGGGTTGAATAGTAAATAATTGACGGGCCAATCGGTTGGCGTGGTTGTTTATCACAAGTCGTGGGTTCGATTCCCAACAAGGACAGTCACATTTGTGTGCATGAACATGTCTATTTGTCCTGAGTCTTCCAAAAAAATAGTTTGGGATCAGATAGCCGTGTGTGAAAAATGACCGAGGTTATTTATTTATTCCTAAATAACTAGCTATCCGCCGCGGTTTCACCCGCGTTCCCGTGGGATCTTTACCCGGGCAAAAAATATAGCCTATGTTACTCAGGGATGATGTCTCATGATGTAGCATTCTAATGGTGAATGAATTTTTGAAATCATCATCATCATCTCAGCCGAAAGACGTCGACAGCTGGACATAAGCCTCCCCAAAAGTTTTCTACATCGAACGATCGTGAGCTGCTCGCATCCAGCGGTTTCCCGCGACTCTCACTAGATCGTCGGTCCACCTTGTGGGGGGACTGCCCACGCTGCTTCTTCCGGTACATAGTCGCCACTCCAGAACCTTTCCACCCCATCAGCCATCGGTTCTTCGGGCTATGTGCCCCGCCCAAATTAATTCGTTACAAATATAACAAAATACAAATCTTTGCTCTTTATAATATTAGTTATAAGTAGATAATAATGTATCGAGGGATTAGCCATCAGCAGATTCCTACTGTGATAACGGAAGAAAGGTAAGAAGAAGTCTTGTTAGTCTCATAAAGCATAAAGATGGTTAAGATTCATGCTACGTGTTATACTTATTTAGAATAAATAAAAAGAATTCTTTATTTTTCTGTTTACGAATAAATTTAAAAAGTTAATGTTATACCTAATTATGGTCTTGAAAAATACGGTATGCAAACATTCTGAAAATCTCCTCCATATGGCATATTTACATATTATGAAAATTACCCACGAGTGCTCTTTATCTGACGCCTTTACACAAATGTACCTACTTACTATTACTTACACGAATAAGAATTATGCTAATCAGATTTCTAATGTAGTCAAATATCAGTTTCCTTTGTGGCATATTGACATCCTCATGAATAGAAAACTTTGATGCTGGAAACAATTTGTATTCAAACAATAACCCAACTCTTTGTCGAGATCTTAATTGGCAATAACAACCGACATGCATAGACCGAAGTACATAACGAAGGTAATAAGAGGGTTTATGATCTACGGATTCCGCACAAAATATTAAGAATGTACAAAGATACAAAAAGTATTCGATATAGGTACCATCTAAAGTTTGTATACAGCAACGTAACATGATGATTTCAATTGAGTAAATCATGACAAAGCTCGAGTGAATCTATTTACCAAAGGAACCATAAATATGTAAATGGACTCATTACAATAAACAAAACTCAAGCAGTCATCTCTTATCCTCAAGATGCCGTAATGTTCGGTAGCTCATTCCAAACTAAAGTTCCACAGTATTGACATGTGCCACCAGTGTATTATGTGAAACCACTAATATGTATTCTATTACAAAGTGGATTTAGTAGTAAATCTCACAATCAAGCATTTTAATATGGCTCTGAATATGACAGACTTTAAAGAGAACGTAACTCTGGATGAAGTGATTAATTTTTTTAATTTGAACATTTCCAACGTGACTAATACAAGTGAAGTGACACAGATACATTTGTTTGACTTATATGAAGCTTATAGGACTAAAGAAAAGGAGCAATTAATGGTGTACAAGTTTGTTGCTTATGTAATTGGAACGCTGATTATTTTAAGCAATTTGACTGTTGTCGTATCCAGCGGTCTCATCCTCAGAAAAGGTATTTCATATGTTCTCCTTAAATTGTAGGTCGTATTACGGACGTTTCAGGGTATATTATCAATTTGGATTACCATCGGTCTACTTTGTTTCATCTATTCGAGTCTATTGACACTATTCATTTGAATGGAGATATGTTTCCCAACTTTCTTAAGTACCTAAACAATTTTCTTCTCGGCTCATCACGTTCTTAAATCGATAGTGGATGCTAGAGAACACTAATTAGTATGTACGACTACCTTCTGCATCCCTTCTATCTATTTCTGTCCTTACTTAATACCGTGTTGTGAAGGTAGCCTTTAGATAAACCAGAACCAACTCACAACACTTGTCTGAATAATTTGGCGTCTTCTATTTCTTCTATAATACTTGTACACAAACGGTTTTTGCTTAAATAAACTATTTTTAGGCACAAAATCTTTGTTATAATATAAAAATGAACTAGTAATAACATCACGATGTACTCAATAAGGTATGTTTAATTATACATCTACCTTTAATAAAGTTTCTTGACTGAGACCTCACAATCAAACACCCAGTGTTAATGAAACGGTCAAATAAACCTCGACATTTCAATATGGCTCAACGTTAAGGAATTTGCGTTTTTTCCATGTCCTCTAATAGTAAAAACAAAATCCGTTACTAACGTGATATTAATAAGAATCATAATTTTAATATAATTCCAATCATAACGTATCTGAAATCCGTCATGTGATCGCCTGTAGGTAAGCTACAAAAGGCTAATAATATAGGACCATGATACATTTATTAGAGTAGATATTTTACGTATCTTGTAATAATATAGGTACAGAATTAATTTATTTGAAGAAGTATTTAGTGAAGCCCAATATCACATTTTTCGTCGAGACGTTATAATTGAAAGTAATTTGATACTCACGAAAATCAATTATATTGACGACAAATGGGAGGCCCGCTTATTATATTTCACTCAAAGAAATTATTTAGGTATATGAAGCGAGGAAATTTTGTCGATAGATTTTGTACGGCAAGAACCTAAGTTCTTATTTATTGTTAGTATTTAATAATAATTGAATTAAATATTGTTTTCAAAGGTCAGCAACCAAAGAGCACTTATCTTCTACTCGGGAATGTCTCCCTTGCCGATACAATCATCGGAATTTCCATAATTTTCGGCGCCACCGTAGACAACTCCATGAGCTCTAATTCACTATGTATCTTCCAAATAGGTAAGTTTACCTACTATACATAAAAGGTATCGCTACACAGCTATTTGGAAAGCCAAAAATCTCCGATAACTGTTTAATCATGATTCCTTTTATCTATCAGTAATTTGTATGTATCTAAATAAATTTATTTATACACTAAATCTCCCCCGTGGGTCCTTACGGAACCCTTTGAGATTCAATTTTCAAAAATCATATCTTAGCGGATTCCAAATAAAACTACTAGCTAAATGTCAAGTTTGTAATATTTATACTTTCTACGATTTTATAATGAATCAGTACCTATAACAAGAGTCATAATTCATTAACAGGTATGCTGGTGTGTCCGGCAATGGTGTCGATCTTTAGCGTCGGCCTCATAGCCGTTGATCGCTATATCTACATCTTACATGGTCTTTATTACCAGAGGTGGTTTAACTCAACCAGAGTCAGAATTGGAATTCTAATAATTTGGATGATTGGTAAGAAAGTACACAATATCACTAACAGTAGTAATTTTTTTATAGTGTAGTTAGTTGTCTGTAGACATTGTCTTAACCTTGTAGTAAACTAGTTCGTTGTTTGTGTGTAACCCGTGTCATATTACAGGTGTAATCCTGGGATTCATGCCAGCAACAGGATGGGTGAACTCAGAACTCATCCTCACGCGATGTTACTACGTCGCCCTTTTTCCTGGTGCACTAATACTGCTTAACGCACTTCTTAGTATAATACCTATCATAGTTGTTGCTGTTTTGTACTCTATTATTCTTGTAAGAGCTCTTAAAACTGTCCGCAGTCTTAATGCCACTGAAAACCCAGTTAAAATAAACTTACAATCGAATAGCAAGCCTAAGTTAAGAATGTATCGAGGCACTGTGGTCGACAAGAAACATAACAGTACTTTTTCAGTTAGGTTTCCGGAAACAAATAACGTGGCTCGTATCAAAAGAAGTGCTTCTTTTAATTTAGACTACAGTAACAAAGACAAGGCAAAAAGAGCTAGTATAATATCTGTAAAATCAAAAAGTATAGAAGATATTTTTAACGTAAATTCTAGCATGCGACACGTTAACCGTGACAAGAATATCAATATTCAATCGAACAAAATTGAATTCGAATCTGAGTATAGTATTTGTAGTGTCGAGTCAATAAATTCTGATCAAAAGATTTCTATTGCTGATATAACGAAGAGTTCAAGTAAATTAGCTGATCATGTAAGTAAACGAACCAATGTAAGCCGTAAAATAAGAGAGCCAAACAAATGGAGGGCTATAACTGTAGTTTTGCTTACAACCGGAAGCTTCATAATAACGTGGTTGCCTTTCTTCATAACTGTCACTCTCTACGTTTTTTGTGAAGAGAAATTGACAAATCCAAAATGTATGTACCTTAGACATTTGCTCGGTGGGCCTATGGCTACTTTAGCATTTTTTAATAGCATTCTGAACCCTTTGATATACGCTTGGTGGCATAAAGGATTTCAAAGATATGTTAGGTCATTCTTTAAAAAATATTTCTGCAAGTGACTTAGCAACTGATCAAGCAAATATAGCTAAGGTCAAGCACGTTTAAGCAAATACTCCATGTTTTATTAAGACCATGACAATTAATATTAATTTCTTATTGAATAATACTGACAAGTTTTGTATTTTAGTGCCTATTAGTAAGGTGAGTGTATTTTGAGTACTAACATTTTATACTCGTATAGTATTTAAAAAATGTGTAGATTTAATGTGTAGATAGTTGGCTTAAGCTGGCAGTAGATGATATTGTAGACAAAGCACAGCCTACATTTATTATGCTTCCACCCACGTAGATAGATATTTTTGTTCGTCATTTTCTTATATAAAATGGTTCGATTGACAAATCGATTAGGTGTACCATAACAATGGAATCATCAAACCCAAATTTCCAGTTTTATCTTGTGAACCGGATGTTTGATGGGACATTTATCAATGTTTACCTATCATGACCACATGTTATAAAAATATAAATTACTCGCAGAGTCAACAAGCGCAGTTGATTTAGTCCTATTTTCAGCTAAACATTATTAGATAAATTCATTAGAATCAGCTTTAACTAGATATACTTCAAGGATTTGCTCTCTATTGTAATTACATTTAAAATCAAGAATATTTATCCATATACATATATTTTTCATCATCATCATGAGATCATGTATTGTACAGCTAGGCTGACCCAAAAGTCGTTGGCCTATCCATTTTTTTATAATAAAAAAAAACAATTGAACGATTATTTGTCTTATTTATGTTTCACAGGAATATTTATCGCCAGCCTACCTGCCATGGGTTGGACTGGACAAACGTTTACAGACTTCAGGTGCTGGTACATAGCAGTATTCCCACCTTCGTTGCTGCTCATTGTATCTATCGTCGTCCTTTCTGTAATCATTTTAGTTTGCGTTCTTTACATCCTAATATTAAGGAGTGCAGTGCAAGCTGTCGACAAAATACGAGAATTCAAAGAAAACAACATATCCTATGTGAACAAAGCTTACGACGATCAAATATCTGTAAACATATCTACTGAATCGGTATCTACTAACGATAGACGTGAAGTAGAAAAGAAGAACACAAAACCTAACTCTCCGAGCAAGCTCAAAGCAGTAAAAACTGTTCTTCTAGTTACATTATGTTTTGTAGGCACATGGGCGCCTTATTACATCGCAATAATAATGTACGTTAAATGCGATATCGTAAACAATGGTTATGATTGTATACCGTTAGAAATATTAACTTTAGGACCATTGTACTTGCTTGGAGTGACCAACAGCCTTTGTGATCCTTTAATTTATGCTTGGAGACATTCCGGTTTCAAACGAACTCTTTGGAAAATCTATTGGAGATATATTAAAAAAATGGATTTTAATAGATGAAACGACGAAAGTATTTTGTATGCAATGACTTTATTTAATAAACTTGTTACCATCTGAAATGTATGCGTTTTATTGAATTAGCTAACAGTCTCACCAACAAAAATAAATGTAATAACTACTAACTACAACAAATAGTTAACAAATCCTATAAACAGAGATAAAATAATAATTAAAATAAAATACTTTAGGTCTTTATTACCGTTACTCTGTTCAGCTTATGGTAAAAAAAACTATCGTAACCATTGAATAACTAAAAGTATGATAACTACAACTAAAAGCATAGCCACATAACTAAAATTCAATTTAGTGCAAGTGGCAATCTTTATTGCATCTTGATGTTATAAACAGGTATTTGGTAAGTAGTGCCTTTTATTTTTTACATGACGATTACTTTTATCACGGCACGAAGGGGCTTTAGGTACTGCAAATAAATACCTGTACTAAATAAACAATTATGAATTATCGTTTGAACTTTAGATTAAATGACAACACTATCTAAAGGATTACTGTAATCTAACGATAACACTTATGTCTTAAAACGACTTACGATGCCGTCAGTGGATCAGTGGACAAAATGTTGCATCGCGTGGTTTTCGTGCTGGTAATCGCCACAGCAGTGGTACATGGTCGCCACGAAAAATATGAAGGGTAAGTTACCTTATACAACCAACCTAGTGTAAATCCTACCTCAATTAATACGTTCAAGTCTCGATGAAAAGAAAGGTTCATAAAATGTTCTAAATCCATGCATCGTATGTACCTAACCTACGCTTCATGAGGTAAAACCTTAGTTTAAAGTTTTATGGGAAAATTGATTCAGACGTCTAAAGTATGTAAAATGTTCAAATGAAATCTTGCAGTCAATATTTTATTATGATTATGATTGTTACGTCGCTTTCACAGCCATCAGTTATTTAAAGTTGCCGGTCCATCAGAAGAAATAGCGATACTTGAAGCTCATTTGGACTTGCTATCAGCTACTCCTGCTGGTCGTTCATCTTCAGGTCAACTAGAAGCTCTGCTAAGGTTGTCTCCTGAAGAAAAACAGCAATGGCTTCCATACTTCGATTTGAAGAACATGCCTTATACCCTAGTCGCTGATAATCTTGCGGAGTGAGTAATGTTAGTTAGTATAATTTGTTTTAGGGTTCCAACCATACTTATCCTAGCTCCTCCACTCGAGAAACCTCTCACTGATAACTTAATTAACATAAAAAAACGTCAAACTTTAAATTATTTGTCAATTTTCAGTATCCTTCGCAAAGAGGAGGCACAAGTCGAAAGCGCTCGATCCAAACGCAGCGGTCAATCTATAAGCTGGGACACTTACTACAGACATAACGAGGTACTTCACTAAACAAATAAACACTCAAGTAACTTATGTACATTTCTTAAGGAGAACAAATGTTATCTTCCAGATCAATGACTACTTAGATGACCTGGCAGTGCGTTACCCCAACCTCGTTACGGTCATAAACGCAGCTCTCAGCTATGAAGGTCGCCAGATCAAATACGTGAGGATATCCACGACCCGTTTTGAAAACCTTAGAAAACCAGTCATTATTATCGACGCTGCAGCTCATGCCAGGGAATGGATCACTACACCAGTAGCCATATTCATCATCGAACAATTAGTGGTTAATATCGCCGATGAACCCCTGACTGACGGTATTGACTGGATCATCATTCCAGTTGTAAACCCCGATGGCTACGAATACACCTTCGAAGAGGTAAATAATGATGGCCTTAGGCAAATTGCTTTTTTACGTGACAGATAACATGCATGCATCGGATGGCTGAAATTTCTGTTTATGGTACACGTAATTGGTATATTTTAGGAAAAACAAACGAAATATAATTTGGTATTCATGACGAACCCAAACTGACCCGAAACAAATTGAAGGGCATTCAAGCAATTTTCCTAAGTGCCTCATCCATAAATAATAGAATGATATGCGCTTACTTGTCGAAATACTTGCCTTGTAATGGAATTATTTTAAACAACAGTATTTGGTAACAATTTCGCTTTCAGGATCGCTTGTGGCGAAAAACTCGATCGCTATCCCATGAAGGAGCTGATGTATGTCCTGGAGTAGACGTCAACCGTAACTTTGACCATTACTGGGGAACGGTCGCGGCCAACGCAGACCCTTGCAGCATCATTTTCGAAGGCCCTTCGGCATTCTCAGAGCCAGAAACTCGTGTAGTCAGAGACGCCGTGAGGCAACATATTGAGAGAGCTTATCTTTACATTTCCCTGCACAGTTACGGGAATATGTTCTTGTATGCTTGGGGCAACAATGGTAATCTTTTTCTAATTTTCATAAGAATGTCTTAGGATGTTGTTATTATTATTCATTTTGTGAAAACTTTTCTACTAGGTACTCTTCCAGCGAATGGACTGATTCTTCACCTCGCCGGTGTCAGAATGGCAACGGCAATAGATGAGTTAGCATTGGAAAAAGCCACTCCTTATATTGTTGGTAACGCTGCCAATGTTCTCTACTACAGCACAGGAACATCCCGTGACTGGACACGTGCCGTCGGCATCCCATTGACCTACACCCTGGAGCTTCCTGGCTATGAATACGATTTCATAGTCCCTCCGGAATATATCAAACAAGTTGTTGTAGAAACATGGGCTGGCATTCGTGAAGGAGGCCGTTATGTTCTGTCATCTGTGTAAATTCAGGTTGAAAATTAAACAAATAAATAGTTAATTTATTTTTAGATTGTTTCAACTACTTGATTGGGTCAAAGTCAAAGTCAAAACCATTTATTCAGTTTAGGCCCTAGAAGGGCACTTATGAAGGTCGAATTACAGAAGTTACCACCGGTTCGGAAGTTAGCCTTCAATTGAGAAGAACCGGCAAGAAACTCAGCAAGGTTACATTTTTTAAATATTTTTGGACCATCTGACTATATTGGCTTTTTTTATTATTTTAGGTTATTTTAGTACCATATTGTTTTTTTAGGGTTCCGTACCCACAGGGTAAAAACGGGACCCTATTACTAAGTCTTCGCTGTCCGTCTGTCTGTCACCAGGCTGTATCTCAAGAACCGCGATAGCTAGACAGTTGAAATTTTCACAAATTATGTATTTCTGTTGCCGCTATAACAACAAATACTAAAAACAAAATAAAATAAATATTTATTTATAAGTAACTATCTAATCGAAAACTTTGACATTGTGTAACAATTTGAAATCCACGATACATATTCTTCTTGATTAGTAAATCAAGAAACCATTATAAGTTGGCTCGCTGAGTTTTTGATTCAATTGTTATCGTGGGACGATCGTACCACTTCAGAACCAACAGGTTAATCAACTAATCTCAGAAAGCAGGCAAACTTGAATATTGGCAGGTACGAGTAGATGCCTAATAAGGAGAAGGTATTCGCTAAAAATATTTTTGGAACGTCAATCGCTAAAGGGTTCCCTCGGGAATACGGGTGAAAGCGCGGGGGACAACTAGTTATCACACATAAATGATCTCGCTGTGGCAGTTCTGGAGTCCTCGAACTCTACCTACAGACTTAAAAGAAAACGAATAGCGTCAATATAATCATTCGACGATTCATAACGAGATGACATATTTATTGCAGGATGTATAATCTCAAATTGCCTAGAAAAATAATCTATCCGCTAAAAGCTCACGAGCTGATTGCAAAATGAATCTCCTAGAAGTTGAGTAATATTATATCCTTCTTACTTTACTTACTCATCACCAATGAAGATATCGACATTAAATAAGCTTAAACATACTCTATGTTCAAGCTTACCTACCTAATGTATAGTGTCGGCCTGATTTACTTGGAATTTCCACACAATAGTCATAGAAATAGACAACATAATACGTAAGTAGGTACATTAAGGAACTGATGAAAACATTTATAACAACTTCTTAGTATTCTCTACTCTACACAGTTCCCATTATCACTAGGTACAGTAAAATGGACGTGCCTATCCGTATGTGGAAAAATTAGCTTTTTAACTCTCGTCAATTTATTTCAGGGTTCCTCTCAATTATATCAAATATAGAAATCTGTTTCGGTACCTTCTGGATTTGACTAAAATGTATTTTATTGTTCATAAAGTTTTTAATTCATAAATATATTTAGGCAATAGATACACACATAATAAAGTAATGGTTTGCGGAAAATGTTCTCTGTCCGCTGGTCTCCAATGGTGAGAAGGAGACCCTAGGAGCAGTGAAAAAATTAAACTTCTAAGTCAACGCAATCAAAAGAGACGTCCATTGGGGCCGCTTATTATGACTCTAGCTCTCGTGTACTTCCCGTTGACATGTATCCATGAAATTTGGCAATAAGCAATTTCATGTAAGTACCTAGTAGAAGTAAAGGGAAAAATCCGAAAACTATAAATTTGTGGCCACATGAGAAAAAACAACATAATCGGAATAAAAGAGAAAAAAAATTCAAGACTCGACTCTCGTGATGAACTAAATATTTACATAGGTACCTACAAGTTTGTACAGTACCCTCAGTGCGCGAGTCTGACTCGCACTTGACCGTTTTTTTTAATTATTTTATACACTCTCCGAAAATAAACTTAGTATTCAATTATTTGTATAATAGGTTAGTAATAATAGTTACACGAAGAGTTGTAATAAAATAATTATTGCAAATCTGGAAACTTATTTTTAGTAGGTACGAGATTTAAACTAACATATTTGTTTAATAAACATTCTACCTATGCGAACGAACAACTTATGTGCAAGAATGGATGTATAAGAAGAAAGGAATCTAGTAGGTAAGTATGTTGCGAAGTATAAGAGGCTACGAAAACAGAGACCAGTCCTTTCAATTTGCCACACGCGCTATGGACATACAAAACTTGTCTTTATTTTTTATTCTCTTCTTTTTTCGTGAAACAATCGGAATAAAATTTTCACGAAAAATTCATGGAACTGGATTTCCTTTTTATAAGATCTTCATGTCCTTGGGAACCTGCAAAGGTAGGTACCTAAATAATCTTTATTCGTTTTTGTATCAAACCAGATAGATAAATTTTGTTTAATAGGTAAGTTATTCTAATTCTTTTTATTTTCAGAGAAAATGGTTTATTATGATCAAAGTGTTTGGGGAACCATTAAATTAAATCGGATATTAGATATTTATTATAAAAGCAGCAATCGTAAGTTTTAGTTATAGATATCTATCATGTACTCGTACGAGTATTATTACCGTTTATATTAAAATGTTTATGTCTCCCTGAGTAAATAGGTGGTGTACATATATAAAGCGAGCTCATTTAATTGGCTATTTCACAAGTAGCCAAACATTGCCATATTACCAAATAGAAGCCACTCTAGTAAGTAGGTAGGTATCAATTATCAGAATCAATAATTTATTTTTACTTTCAGATTCATAACATCGCCATAATTATAACCTTTCAATATTTTTCAGCCAAATACCTTGTATCAAGAGTCGAAATAAATGTGGTGCTCAACAACACAGATTGCTTCGCATTTTCCAAAACTGGCATAGGAAAATCAGAATTCATAGGCACCCTTTACCTACCGACCAATATGGGCATCTTAATCTACAGTCTAAGTATATTTACGTGCTCTCACGTTGACTCTGGAGATGATTACGACAACAAGACGTATACTGAAGATCTGGATGCATTACCATTTGGACAACACATCAAGATGTTACCTTTTTACCATAATTTTGATAGTAATGTAAAAGAAACCTATGCAGATAAATAAGTATACACACTGTCTTAATTAATTAAACTTTTCTAGAAGGTATAATAGTTATTTTACTATTTTAGTTTTCTATTGTGCGCGTTTGGAAGGACTATTGTGCGAGGCCTTTCGTTTGTCTATCAATTCAGCAAAAAACAGCTTCAAAGTTTAAACCATTTGGGGGTTGCTGGGTCGATGGGGGCTGATGGGTCGGGCCCTGGTTTAGGATAGGACCCTTTGACCTTTCGCTTCTTGTGCCTTCTCTACGAGAACCTCAAACCCCCCTTATAGTGCAAATAGTGACCACCGTGAGGTTTTAGCCGGTACGATACCGGGATAACCCGGCCGCTCCTCTGAGGCGTTCGGGTATTCTATAAGAGACTGCTGTGTAATTAATCGTTAGTTTGGTTTATTAGTTTACCTACAGTAGTTCTTGGAAGAAATAACACCAATAATAAGGCTAATATGCAGATAGGTAGGTACTTAATCAACGAAAAAAAACACGCATTAAAAATTATAAAATAACTAGCTGACCTGGCAGACGCTGTCCTGCCATGAAAATAAAAACTATAACTGGATTGCAGCGCCATCTACTGGGTCCAATTGTGAATCTAAACCGGCAGCAGAGTACTTAGTTTTAAAGATCTAAGCGAACAGACAGCGGAAGCGACTTCATTTTATACTTACCTACTAAGTAAAGATAATTAATTCAAAAAGTGTGCAGCGCTTTGTTTAAATTATTTAAAAGTTAGGTGGGAAGTTAATCATTAGGTAGGTAGGTATGATAGACAGGTACAAGCTTAGCTACCTACTACTTGACTGTTTTTTAAGGTTTTTTTGGAACAAAGTTCCTTATGGGGCGTTCCATTGGGGTACCCTAGCCGGCAAAAAACGTCCGTAACGTTAGATTTTTTTGAAGTGAAAACTTCTTTAGTGAAAACTTTCTTTTTCACGACATCGAAGAAGAATCAAAAGGGGTCGTGGGTTCGATTCGTATGAAGTCGTCCGGCTAGGGTACCCCTCCGCAACGCCCCATTTAGGAACATCGTTCCAAAAAAAAGCATTTAATTTTTTTTCTATGCTGATAACCCTTCAGGGCATTTCTGCCAATGTCAAATTAGTATTATTCTTCCTTTATGCGTCCTCGTTTCATCATTTATATTTATAATATTTTAGTAAAAATATTATAGTATGGATTATTTTGCGAGAATGTAGTGATTATATCCTCTTTGATATTACGGTTTGCACAAGAACTCATATCTTCATTGCGTGAACCCATAATATACCATTATACTCTTTGCGTGAAACGGAACGCTATGTTTATTTACGTTCTACTATAGCTAAAGTCAATCGCACGTAAATCACAAATTCACAATAGTCATTACGCACAAAAGCGAAAATTCTCAGTGTAATGGTCTTTAATAAGTATTGAAAATGTTGTGGTACCTGCCGTTGGCTGAGGGCATCAAAAAAAGGGCCTGCAGATATCTTCTACAGCGGTATCTTGGAAATTTTCTTGAGGAAAAACTAACTTTAGATCAGCTGAGTGTGGATTTGTACAACGGCACAGGCACGGTTTGCGATGTTAGCCTTGATTGCGAGGTAAATAAGTTTTATTATTTATTCTATATTTTATTCTTATAATAATTTGTATACAATGCATGCGCTCCGTTTTTTATTTTCGTGGTGTATTTGAAGTACTCTCATGCCAATACAAAGTGCGCATCTAATAAAAATCAGCACGTGTTATGAGATCTAAACAAAGAAAACTTAGGTATCCAATACATCGTTCTGTGATGTAGATGACATGTGTCTGGCTGCAAAATTTGCAAATTTTGAAATCAAAACTTGATTACACTATCAGATCAGCTACTTAGTTTCAAGTTCAAGTATAAATAATCTATTTAATCAAATTTGTTTACAACTAGCATTTTTTTATAATTGCCATAATTTGCAACTGCCTCCCAAGTGGCACCTGGGTGCCATTTAAACAATGAAATAACAATTGAATCTAGTATATAAGCAAGTCAAGTAGGAATTAGATTAAAATCTTGAATTTAGATTTCTGGAATTCCATCTTCCAGCCTAACAATAATCAAGCCATCTTCTAACAAGGGGTTAATCTTTCTATATCTGCAATCTTACTCTTAATATGGCTTTTTCTTACTACTGACGAAACTTAGGTCTACTTAAAAAAATTGTAACTTTTTTTTTAAATAGTACTCTGGTATATTAATGAATATTTCTAAATGGCTTCAATTCAAGACCTAATTTAGATAAATAAACTGACATAGATATTTACATTATTATAACTACAATTAAAACTAATCAAATCTAAAAACTACCTAAAATAAACTATAAAAGTGCGTCGAAGAATTCCTCCGAACCGCCGTCGACTGGTAACGTTCCCAAAAGACTGGCAGCATTGCCACGTTGAATGGCAATGCTTAATCTTTGGCCAAAGTAAAAGCCAGCCTTTTGGTCACGGGAAGCGTCAACCAATCTTTTGGAAATATCCTTAAATAGGAAATGAGCACTCAAGCCCCACGACCCGAAGGTTTCAATTTTTACTTAATTTTTCTTTAGAAAATACACAATTGTTAGAAGATTGTAATAACAATACATAGTTTGTGTTCAGATAGCTATTATGTAAAGAATGTCCTTTATATAAAGTTTATTTATATTTGTGTCCAGGCCCTCAATGCACTTGGTGATGCACAGAACTGGCCTCTACAGATAGTAGATGGTCATATGCGAGAGATCACTGTCACCATTCCATGGTCTACATTGCTCAAAGATGACTCCATTGTTGAGGTCAATGGCCTGTCACTTACTGTGCAGCCTAAAGTGCGGGCAGAACCAGGTATTTAATATTTTATACCCTTATATTGCAAATTGTGTTAGGCTCATGGTATCCAGTGTGACCTTTCTGCTAGCCTAATAGACACATTATTAACATATACTTATTTTGTTCATAGATGAATTATGCATAAATGGTAATTATTTTAATATATTTATGTTACTACTATGTACTCATACTTGATTTTCAATATGATGATGCTAGCCAGACAGGCGAGTACATCTAAATAGTAGAGTATGCTATGGTTTCCTCAAAATGTTTTCTTCCCCTAAACTTGATTGTCAGTTTCCTTAGGTTTTATGTGTTTGCCACCTACGGGCAGATCATCACTTACAAAGTAAAAAAAAAACAAAATAATTAAGGTCCAAAGTGGCCACCTTTTGCATGATATTTTAAGGTAAGCTAGCTAGTAGCACGGTGTTAGGGTACTTTGAAGTACCCAACTAGCTGGCTACCACCTTCAAGTTGAAAATCTGTCGCCAAGCACCTATCAGTGTGTTCCGATAGATGTACTTGAGTACCACTTCCCATCTAGGCTTTGTATGCTTACCACCTTTGGCCTCATCGTTACTTACCATGGTGAGATTGTGGTCAAATACAAGCTTATCCAGAACAGAAAAGAATGATTTATTATGAATGTATATTATATAATAAGTCAATGAGTAAAGCTTTGATGTACTGATAGACATTACCAAACTAAACCCTATTAGAATCATTATCTGATGTCATAAAAATCTAATGAAATGCATTTTTAACACTTTATCAGTATCCTCAATGCTGGAGTCAATGTGGTCATCCATGTCTTCTTCCATGCAACTGGCAGCTGAGTGTCTCCGGGAAGAAGATAGTCCCCAGGAATCACATCCAGTTGAAGGAATTGAGATGTTCGCACATGCCATAGATTCTAGTTAGTAATTTGGTATTCCATAATTTGATTGTGAATTATTATAATGTTGTCTCTTTTAAATTTATTAATATGTTTAGTAATATTCAAATCCTTTCCCTATTTTACTATTATCAACTGCGGGCGGGTCACCTACCAAATATACAAAATTAAGCTCAATAAAAAATCACCATTTTCGAGATATTTCTGATTTTTCAATTTTAGATAATTCGAAAATGGTGACACTTTTACTTAAGTCATTTTTTGTATATTTGGTAGGTGACCCACCCACCTATCTCCCTCTTAAGTTTGTCGTACTACTTACGGACATAAACAACACCTATACTGGCTAGAAAGTTCCCTTCTAAACTTATTTCATTGTTAGTAGTAAATAGTTCTAAAAATAATAAAATATTTTAACATTTCAGTTTTAAGCAGAGTAAAAGTTAAATTTGTCAATACAAAAATAAGAATAGAACATGTGCCGAAAAATGGCGACAGAGGCATTGCGCTTGAGATACACATAAAGAGGTGAGTAACAATCATTCAAATCATACTTCCTCGTTTATCATTCGACCTCCATTGAATAAACTGATTAGAATATTCGTAACGCATGGACAGGCAACCTTGATTATATCTACATTTGTTTTATTTATTGGTTTTTGTCTGTTGAATAAGAATACAAAACTTTTGGTCAAAAACTGATTTAATTATTTTTATATGTATTAATTTTTCAACTTACCTGGAGGAAAAATAAATTTTATTTTCTTAATTGATATTATTTAAATTTTTCTCAGATTACGTTCCCATCAACTACATGCCATCTACTTTATTTTTTAATTCTATTACAGCATTGACTATTTTGACGAAGCAGGCGTAGAACCAACACCAGATGTAACTGACCCAGATAAATCAAAAACATATGTGGTAGCAACATACACAGGCAAGAAGATCAAATTCGAAGGTGTCACGTTATACACAGATGAGTTTCCATCGAAACTCCGCACTATGGCCAGAAGCCTTATAATGGAGAAGTCAACATCATCCCAAGCAGACAGGACAGAATGTAGCCAAATTGAAACGTCAGAAATCAACTTCCAAAGCACTATATCAGATGTGTTCTATGAAACTAGAAGTGTTATATCCACAATAGAACCAGATCCAATAAAGGAAATAATTGCTGAAGCAAAATGTCACATGGGATCTAGGGAAATGACACCAGATGATAAACCACATCAGCCAGATCCTATACTCTTCGCCAAGTTGACTGGACAGCAGGAATTAGCGCTTAAAATAAAGCATACAGAAGAAGTAGATGGGCCTAAAGTTGAGATAAAGATGTTATTTGGTTGTTGTATAGTGTTCATTTCACCGAGGCAGCTACATACACTGATTGAGCTTGTTGATGCATTAAATCAGCCTCATTTAGAAGATACAAGGTAAAAACTGGATGTAGATACACAATAAACGTAGTTTTAGATTATTTTACAAATCCGAATTAGGAATCAAGAAATACAGGATATTTCTTGATTCCTAATTCGGATTAGGTGGGTGGGTCACCTACCAAATATACAAAAATTACCTTAATTTTGTAGATGACTCTCCCACCTCTCTCCCCCTTAAGTTTGTCGTACTACTTACCGGACATCCTGTATAATTCTGAGCTCTTAGAAACTTCTTCCAACTACTAATTTACATTTGTTACAGCAACATACCACTCCGACCGAGCGGTATGAACATGCAATGTAAACCAATGAAGCGGGATGACTACCAGCTCGTTGAAGCGCAATTATTGGATGGTCAGGGCACAAAACCAACCTCTGGCATGTATGGCTGGTCGGGACCTAGCTTTGGTAAGCATTCTAATGTAACTTCTAATAGAGTCGCTATAAAGTTCATTTTAACAACAAATCAATTACCTCAAGCCTCAAAAGTACTCAGAACTATGTGCAAGCAAAAGTAGCTTAGCTGAGGACATAACTGTTGAATACAATAAAATAGTGAGGCGAGGTAAACCTATTTCAAGGCGATGATAGTTCGTCGGCTACTGCGGCGAAGGTCGTGAGTTCCAATCTTAGAATCAGCTTGAGCTTTCGATGAAGGATAACATCGTAAGGAAAACACATCACTATTCTATTCTTCTATGCTATCACGATGGTAGGGTACTTTGTAGTACTCGACTGGCTGACTACCTGAGGGATGTTGAAAATCGACGCTTTGTGTGCTTACTATCTACGGCCACATCATCACATACCATGGTGAGGCTGTTCAAATAATGTAATTTATAAGATCGTAATGTACCCATAATCGCAAGGAATAAATGAATTTGAATTGCGGTCAAACACAAACTTATCATATTCTATTTCCTTTATAAGAAATAAAAGAATAGTAAGTGTTAGCTCGGTGGTAGTGACGTCGGATACCGCGACGAAGGTCGTGGGTTCGAATCCTACAATGAGCTTGAGCTTTCGGTGAAGGAAAACATCGTGAGGAAACACTAGCTCGGTGGTAGGGTACTTTGTAGTACCCGACTGGCTGGCTACCACCCTCAAGTTGAAAATCTGTCGCCAAGCACGTATCGGTGTGTTCCGACAGCTGCACTTGAGAGCCAGTTCCCATCTAGGCTTTGTGTGCTTACCACCTTCGGCCACATCATCACTTACCATGGTGAGATTGTGGTCAAAAACAAGCTTATTGTGTATAAAAAAAAGTACCTACAAATGCTGGGTGGTTATGTTTAGAGGAAAGCGATGCAGATAGCGAGAGATTCCTCCCGATGACGTCACAAGGCAACCAGATGACTGAAAGCTTCTCATCATCCGTCAGC
Organism: Ochropacha duplaris; assembly: GCA_951361185.1. NCBI lineage: Eukaryota > Metazoa > Arthropoda > Insecta > Lepidoptera > Drepanidae > Ochropacha > Ochropacha duplaris. Next base: position 7,775,773 of record OX592707.1, on the reverse strand, counting down.
TCTATGAGCGCCAGCATGACGTCCAGTGTCAACATACCGACGGCAACACCACGGATCAAACGTAATAAGAAAGGTAACTTAATAATTATATATTAGTAGGTACGTGAAAACTTATTACAACTTTTTACGTAAATTACGCGGACGGAGGAGTATGAAATTTGGCACAGTTAAAGTTTATATAGAGAAGGAGTGCAGAAAACGAATAGTTTTAGATACAGGATGTCCGGTAAGTAGTACGACAAACTTAAGGGGGAAATAGGTGGGCGGTTCTCCTAACAAATACACAAAAATGGGGTCAATAAAAAGTTCACCATTTTCGAGAATCTTTATTAGAGCAAATGCAATCTTACAAAGGTACAGCTTATGATGTGGGTATTAGGCACATTTAAGGGAACCTCTGCCACCCACTTTAGTAGTGATCCTGTATTATGGGGTGTAATAAAAAGAAGCTGATTTGATTCGTCATTCAACATCCCTATTTTGGTTACAGTACCTCACATCGATGGTGACCCTACAGCTGAAGTGTCCCACATCAGCTTCAGGGTCGCCTCGCTGTCATGCGTACTTCTACACAAGGTAAATTTTTTTTTAAAATGTGAGTGTTTATTTTTTATATCTTTTTTACATAACAATATTAAGAAAGATCGCGTAACATAAAGTCACCACCTTGTACAAGCCTCGTGGACTATGGCCTCTTTGTTCTAAATGCCTCATGACCAAGCAATGTGGAATGAATCTCTATAATCTTCCCTGCAGGATATTCTAGTTCCAATACCGATCGGCTCAGACTGCATATCATCGTCGAGCGCACTCAAAATGCAAGAGGCATCCAATGAATTCTTTGGAAGACTCTCTCTGTATCTGACGAATGAGGATAATGAATTTACTTCAACCAATCAAGCTATTGATATTGCTACTGGGAGAAGCCATATAAGGTAAATAAAACACTTTCAATTTACATGTATAATATATCCTACTCTATATAATATTATATTATAATTATAATCCTACTAATATTATAAATGTGAAAGTTTGGATGGATGGATGTATGTTTGTTACTCATTTACGCCAGAACGTCTAAATGGATCTGGATGAAATTTGGCATAGACATAGATTATAGTCTGGAATAGCACATAGGCTACTTTTTATCCCGGAAAAAGATAAGATCTCTCGGGAACGCGGGTGAAACCGCGTGGCGGAAAGCTAGTAATATTATAAATGTGAAAGTTTGGATGGATTTATGTTTGTTACTCATTTACGCCAGAACGGCTGAATGGATCTGGATGACATTTGGCATAGAGATATATTATAGTCTGGAATAGCACATAGGCTACTTTTTACCCCGGGAAAAGATAAGATCCCACGGGAACGCGGGTGAATCCGCGAATCCGCGGCAAACAGCTAGTATTATTATAATTCTAATTATTAGTATTTAGGCACACGGTAGAGGGTCCGCCAAGATCGGTAAACTAAAGAGCGACGCAGCAATGTATACTTAGTAGCCAAGCTACTTCCGATCGCTCATTATTCAAAAACGAATACCTACACACTTGCATTACTGTTAAATAATTGACGGGCCGGTTGGCGTGGTAGGTTAACACACCACCTATCACACCGCAGGTCGTGGGTTCGATTCCCATCCAGGACAGACATTTGTGTGCATGAACATGTCTGTTTGTCCTGAGTCTGGGTGTAATTATCTATTTAAGTATGTATTTACAACAAGAAAAAGTAGTACCTATATGAAGTATATCAGTCATCTGGTTTCCATAGCACAAGTTCTGCTTAGTTTGGGATCAGATAGCTGAGTGTGAAAAATGTCCCAGGATATTTATTTGATTAAATAAGGCTCTCTTGAATAGTTAGAGTTCCAAATTTCATGATTAAACCTATTATTTTTCACAAGTTATATTATTATGTCTGAGAGTGGCATTTTTATATTTACTTATAACATTTTTGTTGTACATCAATTGAAGATTTATCAAATGAAGGGTATCTTCTCACCCTTAATTAGATAACTGTAGCGGTTTTTAATATTTTGATTGATAATATCAAATTCACGTGTCACAGTGTTATTAACCGAACCGAAGGGATGATGCCTATATTCAAGAAAAAATACGTAACACTAACTAGTGTATAAAACATCTAAAAATACGTAACACTAATAGTGTATAAAACATCTAAAAATACGTAACACTAACTAGTGTATAAAACATCTAAAAATACGTAACACTAACTAGTGTATAAAACATCTAAAAATACGTAACACTAACTAGTGTATAAAACATCTAAAAATACGTAACACTAACTAGTGTATAAAACATCTAAAAATACTCCAAAATAGCGGACACGTTGTAAAATTCCGCCTTTTTATGATTTTTAATTATAGGTCGCGTCATGTAAAAGGAACGCTAGAAAATGTGGAGGGTGTATGTTTGGGCATAGGTACACTCGCGCACGAAAGTACTAGGCCTATAGTTTTATTTTTGATCTAGCCTTTCACTCGCGGGCTCGTATATTGATTATTATTACATAGAAAAATATATTACTTAGAGTATCATTAAATAGAATTAAAACATGTTTTTTTTTTTTTTTTTTTTATTGTTCAACAGGTTTGCGTTTGACCAAATCTCACTTGATCTTAGGTGATGATGTGGTCTACGATGGTGCACGCTTACCCAGAAGTAACCTGTTCACTCGAGCCTTGAAGACTACCAGGTTGTAATTATCGGGAAACACAGACTCAGGCAAGGAGTTCCACTCCTTTGCAGTACGCATGATGAAAGATGAAGCAAATCGCTTCGTGCGCAGAGATGGAATGTCCACCATGTAACGGTGGCGCATCGCCGTACGTCTGGTTGTCCGATGGTGGAACGGGCTTGGTGGAATCAAGTTATGCAATTCCGTCGCACACTCGCCAAAATGTATCCGATAAAATACCGATAAGCTAGCAACTCTGCGTCGATGCTCAAGGCTCTGAAGCCTTGCCTCGACCAGCGCCTCGTTGTCAATAAGCCTTTTGGCTCGTCTCTCAATTGACTCCAGTGCCTCTAGCTGATATTTGGCCGAACCGTCCCAAAGATGAGAGCAGTACTCCACACACGACCGAACTTGCGCTTGATACAAATTGAGCAGCTGTTCCGGTGTGAAGTACCGTCTGACCTTCGAGAGGACGCCCAGCTTTTTGGCAGCAAGTTGAGCCTTCGACTCAATGTAGGAGCCAAAATTGAGACTAGCCGTTAATTTGACACCGAGAAGCTCAAGGTTGTCGTTTATCGGCACGGATACACCACGGAAAGTAGGAGTCAGCTGGAATTGACTCCGTTTAGCAGAGAAGAGACACGCTTGGGTTTTGGTGGCGTTGAACTTGACCAAATTAGCGTCACCCCAGTCGGAGACAGCTTTCAAGGACAAGTTCAAGCGCTCAACCATGGCCTCTCTGAGAGACTGGACCTGTGACACGCTGGACCGTGCACTAGATATGTAACTCTCTACAACTGTGCTATCATCTGCGTACCCAAAGGTACCGGGTTTTAGCAGGTCATTGATGTGGAGCAGAAATAACGTCGCAGAGAGAACCGACCCCTGAGGGACCCCGGCATTAATAGCCAATTGATCGGACGTTTTTAATAATAATAATAATAAATACTCTTTATTGTGTACACAATTAAACAAAAATACAATAAGCATGCAGCGCGTGACTCGCCTGCCAAGCGCCGCATCTCATACCACCAAATAGACCAATAAATCGCATATTGCGCACCTGGAACCACAGCGTTCTTTTTACATGACGCGACCTATACCAATTTAACGACAAAGAGTAGGTCTTTTGATGGTGTATATTTATGACATCACAAGTATGTATTTCATACAAAACTCCGTATAAATATTATTTTTGACATTTAATAAAAAGAAGCTGATTTGATATGCCAGTCACCATCCCTATTCACGTTAGGCTGTTGTTTCAATCAACAGGCTACTGACGTCAGAGATAACAGTAGATGGCAGTGAGAAAGTGACGTCACGCGGTAGTCAAACTATGTGCGAAGCGGCCATAAGGCACCTGCTGGTCAGGGAATGCCTTTATTACACTGAAGATAGCAAACCAGAAGGATTTGATTTGATACGGTTTGAATGCAAAGGTACTCCATTGCTCTTTTGATTTCATTTAGTTGGCGCTTACGGAATGGAAGAAAGTAGTGTAACAAGATCCCTTTTAAGGCGATGATAGCTAGGTGGTAGTGTCGTCGGATACCGTGGCGATGGTCGTAGGTTCGAATCCTACAATGAGCTTGAGCTTTCTCTGAGATAAAACATCTCAGCATGGTGGTAGGGTACTTTGTTTGTAGTACTCGAGTGGCTTGCTACCTTGAGGGTCATGTTAAAAATTTGTCGCATCTGCACTTGAGAGCCAGTTGCCTTTAAGGCATTATAATAAGGTGTACAGAACATTGGCAATCCCTCTGGTACTTCTAATGTCTAATGGTAAGTACCATCAGGTGACCCGCCTGCCTCATTAACATGGTATAAAAAAGTAGTGTGACAAATGAAAATAATAATTACAAATTATTTGATGCTCCCGCGTGATTGACATATTCCTTTTTGACTTTCTTCTAGATGATGATAATTCAAGTAAACGAGGCTCCACGGCCCCCTCAAGAGCAAACGTGAGGATCAACTTCAAACAAACATCCAAATATATGCGAATATCTGGCGAAAAGAAACTGGTATATCCTACTACGGATATTGTGTAAGTAAACATAGTTTGTTTGTTTGAACGCGCTAAGCTCAGGCACTACTTGTTCGAATTGAAAAATTATTTTGGTGTTGAATAGCCTATTTATCGTGGAAGGCTATATGCTATATAACATCACGCTATTTTGCGAAAATCCCACGGAAACGCGGTTGAAACCGCGGGGGACAGCTAGTCTCAAATATTTAAAGAAAATGACTAATATTGACTCAATTTTCAGTGTTAAATGTACTCCTTTGTTTGTGGACGTGGAGTTGACTCTTATAGAGCGCATGTCCGCAACGTTCTTCGGCGGAACGAGTAGTGCCGTGACAACAACGCCTGCGTCTGTACCCTCACAGAACCAGCTCAACTTCTCACTGCAGTGCCCTAATCTGAACGCGATACTAAGGTATATGTTATTTATACCTAATATAACTTCTAATGTTTCTAGTCTCGTCTACAACATCACTTCCTACGGTGAATAGTAACCTATTAAAAGCTTAACAAGAGCACCTATCGATGTTTTCCGACAGCTGCACTTGAGCGCTAGTTTCCTTTTAGGTTTTATGTGCTTACCAACTACGACCACATCATCACTTACCATGAGTCAAACACAAGCTTATCCAAAGTAAAAAAAAGTTATTGGTCTTTGACACGCATTTTTTAAATGGACTATTTACTTCAGAAGTTTAAAAAAAAAACTCGGATATGACTTTTTTAAATGCTGAATTTTTTGCGCGAATTTTGTTTCTGACCAGCTTACCTTATATTTGTTCGTTAGATTCCCAATAGCCGATCTTCGTCCAGTCGTGAACCGCGATATTCGACGGGTGCGTTCGGACTACCTCGTCTTTAAGTTCCAGAACGCAACGGTTGGCTCGCAACAGACACCGAGCGTTCGTCCCCTCCCCACATCTGTTACACTGAAGACCACTACGTTGGACCTTTATTATTATGTAAGTAAATTAATTAACGCATCATTTATTTTATTTACAGGGCTCGCGAATGTACCATAATATTCTGTGCGCGAATAGACCCCCTGTAGACGGGGTTTTAATTTTCCAAGGACACGTTCACTTGAAAAAATCATCCTGTATGGCCAAATCCTTAACGGAATAGCGAAAAATGCTGAAATCTCGAAGCCGATTTTGATTAAAATTAAAACGGCATCATAAGATTTTTGATGAAATAATTTCCCAAGCCAGGAAAGCCACATTGATTTTGAGAAAAAAATACACAGTCTGTATTATGACACCATCCAATAATGTTATTAATAAAGACCAAATTCTCAGGAGTAATGATTTACATGATCCAGAAAAATCCAGTTGGCACTAGACTTTTCTCATGTTTTGCAGGAGAATGATATTTCACCAGGCACGCACATAGCTCGGACTACAATGGATGATTCTAATGATAACATTTTGAGTGGCCACACCACCACGACGCCTTTACCGACGTAAGTTTTTTTTATAATACCTTTTCTCAAACCCAGTGCTGCAGAATAAGGATAACCGATCACCTTATAGTCAAATTTTCTCGTGCAAATTTGGGATCGTTTAAGCTTCATATTTGATCCAATCTGAATCGAGTTACTAGCTCCCTAATCTACATCGTATGTCAACTACATAAACGCTATGATGAATAACAAGCAGCTATATATTTTATTGCATTTTTATTCTGGATAAGCTTGTGTTTGACCACAATCTCAGCATTGTAAATGATGATGTGGCCGAAGATGGTAAGCACACAAAGCCTAGATGAGAACTGGCTCCCAAGTGCAGCTGTCGGAACACACCAATAGGTGTTTGGCGATAGGGTTTTGGCCACAACCTCACCTTTGTAATGTTGTGGCCACAGGTGAAAGCACACAAATCCTAGAAGGTAACTGGCTTTCAAGTAGAATACCTAACACCTTCGGCACGGCTTTCGGCGTCACTATTACTAAGCTATCATCGCCTAACCCATTGTTTATCCAAATGGACTGCGATAAAGAAAAATCCCCAGTAATTTACCTGATAAAAATGTGTGTGGTACATTGAGCACGGTTATATTCTACAGGATATCAATAACATTCAAGCCGCGCAATAACAACAAAGGCCCATTTGACTCGCTCACTGACGAGCGCAGCTTCGAACCCGCTACAATGAACCCGATGACCACCTCTATGTACATAATGAACAATCTGCATAGTACACTGCCCAGCCCATTTAGCGGGAAAAAAATGGCGCACCAAAGTGTTACTAAACATGAGAGCAGTCCACAAGGTAATTTTTTTTTATATAGTATGACTGTAGTGAATCTGATATTAGAGATTATTATCTTGTTAGAGAAAAAATCCTGAACAACAAAAGCGTTCAATTCTACTGTCCCATTTATGTCCAACTTAAACACAACTATTTTTCATGTCTCATTTTAATCGCCGAGCGTTTGTGATAAAAAATTTAATATCCTTTTTCTATTCAAAGTATATGAAAAACAAATATCCTTTTAAAACTTTCGCGAACTAAATTCATATTTGTAGTTAAATATACCGGGTCTATTCGCGCAGGATATTATTGTGACTAAACTGCTTTGATCGTGGTCACGAGTGGTGCAACTTGATCGAAACGTCGAGTTTATTCAAAATAATATTTTGATATTATCATGTGCGCGAATAGACCCGGTTTATTTAACTACAAATTATATCCTCTTTGAAAAGACTCCATATTTACGGGTCTTTTGGCGTGGTTGATAAGAAACACGAAAAAACATTTTGTGTGCATGAATTTCTATGTTATTACTATGATTTTGGTATCAACCAAGTATTTTCTTAGATTCAGGACATGAGGAGGAGTTAATAGTCCCAGGAACAGAAGAAGAGATGGCAGAATTCACAAGTAGCTCCATTGAATTGTCGGCAATTCATCTCGAGTTCAATCTTCCTGTACTCAGTTTGCAATTGGAGTAAGTTAAGTTAGTTTTAATTGTTTGTTTGCTTAATTAATCAAACTTATCTGGTCAATTAAGACTCTATTAGGGGATTGCTTTATCACTTCCGTAAAAGTACTTGTCCAGGAATGTCTTAATAGGGATGATGCCTATATTCAATAAAAACCTAACACTAACCATTGTATAACACCTAAAAATACTCGTAAATAGCGAACACTTTAAAAATTTCAACCATTTTATGATTTTTAATAACAAAGAGTAGATCTTTTGATGGCGTATATTTATGACGTCACAAGCAAGTATTTAATAATAATAATAATCATTTATTTGTACTCACAAACATACATTAAATACATATAAGTTACAAAGATTCATACAAACCTCCATATATACTATCAATATAAAACATAAAATAAGTATAATAATAACTTGAAATTGTCAGAAATGCCATCGTCATCATCAATAGCCATCAAAGATAAAAAAGTCACGTGATGCCTTATTCCAATATGATTGTCTCAGATCAAAGCAACTTTACGAGATAATCTACAACCGCATTAATTCGGATCTACTACTGTGGGAGCCCCAGATTGCGGACCCCTTTGAAATAAGCCCGCTTGCCTGTGGACCCATTAACCCTACCTTTGGCGTGTGCAAAGGTGGCTATGGTATGTTATTATCAATCTTATTACGAGTTAATAAAGGTTATTTTTGTTTTGCCCACCTTTCCGGTATCTTATTTTTTGCCGGAATTAACAAATCCTATGTGTAAATCCAGGGCACGATCGATTTATGTGCCAAATATCTTCACAATGAGATATCGTTCAAGAGGTACAAAACTAACAAACTCACATTTGTATTGATACTTACAGACAATAATTTAGTATTGCATGAGTGTTTTAAATAAATAAAGTACACAAGCATTAAGGGATTTATTAGAATCCCCAAACTAGGCATAATTTAAATTTTGTTATAGACAGAAATGGAATTTAAAAAAAACTCCTTTGATTTGAGAGATATTATGTGAAATATGAAACATCTCGTTTTAATAGATTCAGATTCCGACACATCTTCGTCTGAAGAGGAAAACCTCTACTATTCAACTTACGATAACAAACTGAAGAAGGGACTTGGCAATAACAAGACTATTGTCGAAACAAAAGATACACACAACTTTTGTCTTTCTTTCAAAGTCAGTAAAGGATTGCTCACGATTTACGCTCCAGTCAGGGTAAGTGTGTATCCGTTACTTCTTAATCAGCTTAGCCATTTTCTGTTTAATTATTTAGACATTTTTAGACGAGCTTTCGGTGAAGGAAAACATCGTGAGGAAACCATAGCACGGTGGTAAGGTACTTTGTTGTACTCGACTGGCTGGCTAACACCCTCAAGTTGAAAATCTGTCGCCATCACCTGTTGGTGTATTGTGGCAGTCGAATTTGAGAGCCAGTTGCCTTTAAGGCATTGTAATCGCAATCTCCCTGGTATTGCTAATGTCTATAGGCGACGGTAATCACTTACCATCAGATTAATCTCAATAAGAGTTGGTGGTAATCCCACAGGACAGCAACAAAAGAGTAGTGCCAGGACAAATGGGTGAGTTGGTTCTGGAAGCGCACAAACTAGCTCTGTGTCAAGTTAGCGGACTCAACGGGAAACCTAAGACGGCGCAGCTTTGTTTACGAGCTGCGAGTACCACGCTGTATCATGAATGTGAGTCGCCATCCTGATTATAACATATATGCTTGCTTATTTATTAGTCTAGCTAGATTATCCTACAAATTTCTGAGTCTATTGTCGGCTCTTCTCGGCAAAAGCAACCTTCCAAATCGTCCATTAGAGTCTGACAATTCATAAGTGCCTGTGAAGGCCTATTTGGATGAATAAACATTTCATATCAAAAAATAATATTAATTTAAAGTTTATTGGCCTTATTCATAATAAAATCGACGGTATTTAGTAAGTGCTTAGCAGATTCTAAATTCAAATTATCTATAGAAAATTACGTAAACATATGTGTTTAAAAAAAAATGTTTAGATGTTTCTTACTCAATCACGCGAAAACTGCTGAACGGATTTTGATGAAACTTGGCACACAAGTAGATCATATCCTGGAATAAAACAAAGGGTACTTTTAATCCCGAGCCTTTGGGAACGCAGGTGAAATCGCGGGGAGCAGCTATGGAGATGTTAAGTAAATCTTTTATTTGCCTCATTCTGTGGTCACATGGTGTAATATTGCCGGCGAAGCACTGTCTGCACCTGAGTAATAGAGTGTTAAAAATAAATAGATAACATGAGTCCGAAAATTATGCATTGTCTTGCTTACACGTATAAGTATACAGCAGTTTTTTGTTTGCACCTGTCAATTATTTCTCAAAAATTCTTGAACAGATTATTATAGATTGTCAATATTTACAGCACTCCTAACAATACCTGCAGAGAAGCCGAATCTCAGGCTACATGGAAATATGTTACCTTCTTATTTGAAGAGTACTATCTACCCTTCAGCCAAGGGGGTTATTATAAAAGAACGCTTACAAAAGAAAGATATGTTCTCTATGGCGCTTAAAGTTGATCCCGATTCTGAAACACCCAATTTGAAGGTACGTCTTTTATTCATTCAAATTGATGTTCTGTGCAATTGAGAAGAAAGTTCACATCAAAACAAAAATCCTAATTGAACTTTGTATTCTTAACTTATTTGATTTGACTTTTTTGATATATTAGCGCTTCTGTGCATAAACATATTAAAAGTAAATTAGTAGCAGCATCCGTCTCCTTTTTCTGTACACCGAATTGCCTATGTCAAAAAGAGACAGGATTATAATAGCTTCATAAGTTTATGAATTTAGGGTTGGACAGCTATTATGCGGTCCTTAGGAACCGAGATAAGTAATTCAACTTCAACTTTAGTTTTTAAAAGTGGATTAATATTGATTTCTGATTCAAATCTAATATTGACATTTGTAACGATAGTCAAATAAAACGGAGTAAGTAAGGCTTACAATTGTGTACCATGTATTTTCCCACAGACAATCTGTATAGCTTTAGGCATAGAGCAAGCAACTCTACGCCACAGAGGCGACAAAGGCATCGCGTGGCTATCGCAACTGATGGACGTAATAGACGTTCTCGACTACCCAGTACCGGGATACACGCCTTCGACCGTTCTGTCCGAACTGCATGTTCATGTAGTTGACTGCGCTGTGGACTATAGGTATGTATAGTTAGGCTTCATAAACATATTACACATACAGGACTATCAATATGCCTTCGAGCCGGTGTCAACTAACGTTTTCCATTCTATATCCTTCTAATATTAAAAATACGAATGTTTTTATTAAAAATCAACTCGATTGTCTATTTTTACAGACCGCTTTACCTACCAATCCGTACAGTGGTAACGTTAGGTAACTTTAGCGTATCAAGTAACCTAATAGCCGCTACAAATACCTCCTGCCTTCGCTTCCTAGCCCAGGAGTGCACATTATTCTTATACCACTTACACGGTATAAAGCCTAATAGTCACGTGCCACAGGACGACGATAAAGCGCCTGATGTCAATAAGGATTATATCTGCGTGGTCGATGTCGGGCTCTTTGAGTTGTCGCTGCGGATGGAAGATAAAGCTACCAATGTAAGTTGGCCATATATGATTTTCAAGTTTTTTTTTATCTTTTTGTATCACTTTTTTTCCATGATGTGGCTGAAATGGTAAGCACACAAAGCCTAGATGGGTACTGGCTTTCAAGTGCGGCTGTCGGACTCGGAACACACCAATATAGATTTTTGCTTGTGTACAACAAAGTACCTTACCACCGTGCTATGGTTTCCACACGATGTTTTCCTGCACCGAAGCTCAAGCTCATTGTAGGATTCAAACTCATGACCTTTGCTACGGTATCCAACGTCATTACCACTGAGCTATCATCACCTTAAAAGAACTGTTTCTAGAAATCTCGTGTTTTATAGTTACTAGCATCGTCTTGAAAGAGTCTACGGATTATACTAACTATTAATTCACTTTGCATATTAAAATAACCAGACCTCTTTCAGACTAACGACCAGCCACAAGTAGACCTCAGCGCATCAAACAACATGGTCAACTTATATACCTGCTGGGACTCTGCGTCGGCTCTTTGTAGATTGGTCACGTACGTAGCTTCAGATGGCGACTCACAAACACCATTTGATCCCTCTTCGAGGCACACCAGCATCTGTTCTGATCGACCTTTCGAGCCTTTAGTTGGTAAGAACCAATGATATCAAAAGTAAAAAGGTGTAGATAGGTTATAATCGCTCCGAAAGTGGGAGGCCAAAAAGTGGCTAATTAGCCTACTTTGACCTGTGTCGTGTCGCCGGCTTCAACAAATGCACTACACGTACCGGGTACAATTACCTACAAGTAAAAGTGACCCAAAACCTACGAATAAGCAATAAGTCAGGAAATGTAACTCCGTCAAAAAAATTACCTAACAAAAGTCGTGTATATGGGCGGGGCTTAAAAGTCGTGTTTATTGCGTCATCACTCCGACATTTACTTTGACAGCGAGCACAAATCAAATCTTCGGGTAAATTTTCATTGTAAATCATAATTGTGAAGTGGTGCAGGAGCAATACAAGATTAAAATGTTCAGGGATCACTTTTCACTAGTAAGTAGTAGCAAAATTATAAATATATTCAAAGATAACAGGTTATCAAACCGAGATGGTCAATACTATGCAAAATGAAGTCAGACAATTTTTTACCAAATTTAGAATATTTTTTTTGAATGAAAAAGAAATGTACCTACTCACATCGATAAAATTTAAGTACAGTAATGTATTTTGCTTATTTTGTTTTCTTTTAGTTTCCCTGGCATTAAATCTTATTAAATTAATCATTTGCCTTAAACGGAGTCTTCTCAGTTTAAGTATATTCCGAACCGGTAGTAGAGTCAATTGTAACGTTTATAAGTGCCTTACCAGGGCCTAAACTGAACAAATGAGTTTTGATTCTTGATTTTGATTACCCTTTGGGTACGGAACCCTAATATTTCAAGTTTCTACCTGTTGTCATTTTTTTTCTGCTCAGGGGCTTTCAGGGGGGCTCATGAGAGCCCATATTATATTATATCAATATTTATTTTATTTTAATTGAATTATTCATTTTTAAAGTGAATATACAACTAAATATTCTGTGAATATTTAAAGCTTCTACCTGTTGTCGTTATTAAGATCGAGCAAATATCGGTAATAAAATCACGTTTGTTATTTATATTATTCTATTTTTAGTATTTGTTGTTATAGCATCAATAGAAATACATCATCTGTGAAAATTTCAACTGTCTAGCTATCATGGCTCATGAGATACAGCCTGGTGACAGACAGACAGACAAACAGACGGATGGACAGCAGAGTCTTAGTAATAGAGTTTCCGAAGAGGAAAGATTTGTATGTATGTATGTTTGTAACGAATTGGCTCAAAAAGTACTGGACCGATTTTAAAAATTCTTTCACCATTTGATTGCTACATTATTCCAGATTAACATAGGCTATATTTTATCCCGGGATAAGATAAAATCCCACGGGAACGTTGGTGAAACCGCGCGGAACAGCTAGTTATATAATAAAAAACGTTATACAATAATATTATTTATTATTGACTTGGTCCGGTTCATTTATTGCATGACATCATCCACGCCAGGCGCGGTTCGCGCGTGCGTGCTGCAATACGCGCAGCAATAAAAGCAATCCCTGCTTTCTTTCTGTATTTAAGCCAATCACCAAGCATGTCTATTTTAAAAATCTGAAGTGATTGGTATTTTGAATCATATGTCGTTTTGATTTGAAAAGGGCTACTTTTTGAGTGGAATTTATTCTTGTTCTGAATTAGACTTCCTGACTTATTATTTATTCGTAGCCTAAAACAACCAAAAATGACGTCGTGTGTTATGAAATATCGTGTAGTGTGGATATTGCAATATTAAGTTGTTTATGTGTGCGTTGCGTGTACATACATGAGAAATTAACATGGTTAAACTGTTAACCTTTCAGGTTTAGAAGAAAGACCTGTAGAAGAAATAAGAGAACTATCCCCCAGTGAAATTCAACAGGTCAATGATCTAATGGCTGAAGCTATGAAGGAGAGCCCAAATACCACACGTGAGTACATATTATCAATTTCAGTGATTAATATAAATGATCATCATCGATAAATCTGCCTGCCCTGTTCCCAATTATTTAGGAACTCAAATAATTGGGATTGGAAAAAAATCATAGCACGGGGTTAGGGTACTTTGTGGTACACAACTGGCCAGCTACCAACTTCCTATTGAAAATCTGTCCTGAATTACCAATGTGTTAAGGTGGACTTCTAGACTTTGTGGCTTCATCGATTTCTACAATCAAAATCTTAGAGTAGCGTTAGCCTTAGTAAATACGTCCATATTAATTTCAGTAGACGAAGACGAATTAAATAGCTCCACGGAAAAAGAAGGTGTAGAAATATTCTTCTTCCCCGATGAATCTAATATGAAACAGAGGCTGTCTGGTCCAGATCTTGACGAGTTGGAACCAAAGTCCATGGAATACGAAGACTATCAGATGGATAGCTTAGAACTAGCTCAAGAGGCGAAACCTACCAACCCACAAGTTGCTAAGGACTTAGGTGACCCTTCATCGACTCCTAAAGTGACTCCGCGTAAACCTAAACGGAAGAAGGTGACATCAAAATTTTCAATTATTTTAAACTTGGCCCCCCCTATCGCTCTATGGACCATAAACTTTCCTTATGCAAAAAAATACAATACTTTTCTACAAAGTATGTTATGTTGATTGTTTATGTGGAATTTTGTATGAAATACTAATGTGTGACGACATAAATATACTATCAAAAAATCTTGGTTGAAATAATAATAAAATATAAAAAGGATACATTTTTCAGTTACATACCATGTTTTTTAGTATTTTTAGATGTATACACTGGTTAAAGCAACGGCGAATATAGAGGGGGGCGATGGGGGTTACAGTCTAATATTTTTCCTCAAATACAGACGATATAACAACACAAGTTATTTATTTCTACTCAGGCAAAATCAGGCGGTGACGGTAGCAATACTGACGACGAATACTACTTCGTAGAGACTCAACAATACAGCCAGGACAACGACTTGGACGAGCCAGTTGTGAACTGGATCGGTCCTGGCCCGGTCTATATGTACGATAACCACTTCACCGTGCCAGCGGCAAGGACCGACGTGCTCAAGGCGCCTAAGAGCTTCCCGCTGCCTATGCTTAGGTATTTATATCATTTTACATTCTTGGTGGTATCTGATGACGAACTTAGGGTGCTGTACCTCGAACCTCTTCTGTAAAGAAATAATAACCCATACTTTACCACTACGGGTTTAAAGCCTATTCTGCCTTTTTCCTTAATTCTATTTGTTGCAATAGAGACATGAGACATCTGTATACTGTATGATATACAATACAAACTACTACAAAATGATGAATATGACTCTACTAATCTTCTGATATCCTGGTACACGACATAATGCTTTTTTTCTTACGTGACGATTTCTGCCAGATCACTCTACTGTAAGACGCGTAATAGAACTTTGTTCCAAAAATAAATCTTTAGTTATGATTTTAATTGACGCACCTAGTAACGACTAGGATTACCAGAAAACGTTAAAAAACTTAAGTAATATTCTCAACTATGTTATTTATTCCCATAACAGGTATACACTATGCGAGATGAGTATAACCTGGCACATGTATGGTGGGAATGATTTCCGACCGCCCGGAGAACAGCCGCCACCTAAGAAGACGGTTACTATTGATGACTCAAGAAAGCCAGGGTCACCTACTACAGCCAAGTAATATATACCTTTTGTACATTTCTTGGTATAAAAGCTTCGATATTAATGTCAATTCAATTGTGAATTAAACTAAACTTAATTTGACAGGATAAAAAAAATGTGGTCGATTATCTTCTTACAGTGAAATAGGGACAGACATATTTTAGTTCTGTGCATAACAGAATCGAAACGATAAAGTTATGTATTACTTAACACAATCGTTGGGTCCTAGAAAATTCGGTGCAAGTTTTTTTACGAAAGGTGTAATGTGTATTGAGTATACGTTAAATTCAACACCGACTTTTACAGAATAAAATAATTTGCAGATTAAGTGCCAGACTACATCTGGCACTAAATCTGCATATTATTTTAGACTTTGCGATCCCTGCCTTGCAAGTTTTAATGGAACGGTCAACAATTTCACTAAAACCTAATTTGACTTGTACGGGCGATAACTGACTTTGGTGTGAAAGTGATATAACGAGACATAAAAGAGAAACAATATAATTGGACATTGGCAGAAATGTCCTAACGGAAGTTTGTCAATAAATAAAACTAGTAAAGAGAGCTCGTTACCATCTTGACCGACTTTACAATATCCGTGCTGGTGCGTGCCACAGACGCAACAAAGAGTACGAGCCGTACGAGAGCGGTGCGGGTGCGACGTGCGCGTACCGTGCGGGCGTGCGCTGGGCGGCGGGCTCGGAGCGCGTGCGGCCCGCGCGGCCCTCGCACACGCACGCACGCGACCTGCGCACGCGCGGCGGCACGCACAGGGAACACCACACCAGGGTCAAACTGTGTCTCACTAAGGTATCAATTTTTTGTATTTTAATGGGTAAACTCAAATAATACTTAACCAATTTTATACTATGTCATAGAATTGTTTCTTCGATCATTTCTTAAAGCATATTCCACTGCTAACAAATATGTATTAGAAAACAGATTCGATTTTTTGGCTAATTATTTTTTTATGAAACTGTGCTTAAGTTATTAATTTATTTATTTTATATTAAATTGATTGTACAATATGTATAAATCCGGCACAGGTCAAGTTCCAATATGAAATATACCCACCCGGAGGAACTCACGCGTCGAGACAAACCTTGGCTATAAGTAAAATCGAGGTTTTAGACCAGCTGGTAGGCAGTAACATCAATAAGCTTCTCAGCCAATATAAATTAAAGGACGAACCGGAAAGAAAAAACGCGCATATGGTAAGTGTTCTTCTTATTCTGGTGTATTAGGTCTGCTTGATACAGTGTAGGGGTCAATTTCATTCGTGCTTATAATCGATATCGTACTAATCTTAGTATCTTTATCACTAATTGACAGCATTTCATTTGTTTAAAATGCTTAAATTATATTTTCCCAGGCCGGTTGGCGTGGTTCGATAACACACTACCTATCACGCCGCAGGTCGTGGGTTAGATTCCCATCTAGGACAGACATTTGTGTGCATGAACATGTCTGTTGCCCTAAGTATGGGTGTAATTATCAATTTAAGTTATGTATTTACAAAAAAAAAGTGTTATATTATGTAGTATGTATATCAGTAATCTTGTTTCCATATTACAAGATCTGCTTAGTTTGGGATCAGACGGTCAGGTGTGAAAAATGTCCTGTGATATGATATTTACTTTTTATTTTTGCATGAGACTAGGTAAAAAAATATTTTTGATATTTTTTCTGATTAAGCTTGTTAAATTTTACATTTTCTATTGTTCCATTTTTTTATCCATGAGGTGGTGGCCGGTACTAACCTTTCCTATAGCCATATTTGGCTACTTGACACACAAAATGAAGCTTGCTAATTGTTCCAGTTGATAGTAAAAGCGGTCCACCTCCGTCCAGAGCCGGCGCTCTCCGCTCAAGAGTGCTGCCTGAAGGTGTCTCTGCTGCCGCTGTGGTTCAACCTGGACCAGGACACGCTCGCCTTCCTCGTCGGATACTTCTCTAAGCTAGGCACTGACGAATCTGCAGGTATTTTTTCTCTTGGATAAGCTTTCGTTTGTCCTTTTACGTGATGATGTGGCCGTAGTAGTAGTCAAGTGCAGCTGTTGGAAAACCGATAGGTGCTTGGCGACAGTCTTTCAACTTGAGGGCGGTAGCCAGCCTGTCGACTACTACAAAGTAACCTACCACCATGCTACGGTTACCTCACGATGTTTCCTTCACCGAAATGAGCCTGAGTGTGAAAGTCACCATTTTCGGTATATTTAATATCTAAGATTCAAAAATCAATACACAAAAATAAGAAATATCAAAATATCTCTAAGATGGGGACCTTTTTACGGAGCTAATTTTTGCATATTTTGTAGGTGACCCGCCACTGACACTTAAGTTTGTGATACTACTTACCGGACATCCTGTATAGAGATAGGGAACAAACACTTTCATACACACAAACGTTTGTCCTGGGCGGGAATCGAACCCACGACCTGTGGCGTGCTACGTAGTGTGTTAAACCAACGACCCATCATTATTTTCATTTTGATCACAAAATAAGTACCGTTGTCATGGCAACGATATTGATAGAAAACATCTTCATACCCTCAGCAGAAGATGACTCAAAAAGCGTGGGAGGACTATCGACAGACTCGAGCGGGTCTAGACAGACTACTCCGACGCACCGGCCGCCTGTCATGAGCATCGCCAGCCATTTGAAGGATCCACCGCCGACGCCCACTTCGTTAGGGGACGCTGATTCCTTGTCCCTCAATGATGCAGGTGATTTTCAACTTTTTGTACTACAGGTTAAGGTTTAAATTCCAATAAAAGCTGTAAACACATACCACTGATGCCTTCTAACTCTTTATCAGTTACTAACTTTCCCCCCGCGCTGCCGTTTCTCCATACAAGCTTTTGAGCCCCGTTTCCCCTTAGGGTGTGAATTTTGGAAAATACTGTCTTAGTGGATACCTACGTCATAATAACTATCTGTGTCCCGAATTTCAGCGCAATCCTTTCAGTGGTTTAAGCTGTGTGCTGATAGATCAGTCAGTCAGTAACGATTGCCTTTTATATGGATTGATGCAGATGAGTTTCAACCTTATCCTGTAGATATTTAGATCTAATATTCCAGGATGACATTGAACTCGGAAACCGCCTAGAAGTTTAAAGCTAACTACGAAGGAATATTATTTTTAGTTATACGTGATGACGAGCCTTTGATGGAGACGTATGAGGCTGAACGGCTGGTTTCCGAAAACCTAATACAACTGGAAGAGGACTTCCAGAAACTCGGGATCAATCAAGAGAAACCTATCGCGAAGTTACCGGTTGACACGGAGCTTATTGATGACTCGCCCATTTACTTTAGGTAAGTTATTTCTTAAAATAATTCCCTTTCTTGTCGATTCGTAGTCGGTGGTCGGTGGCACCGATTTTCTCAGTATAATCGGTACAAAACCGAGACTTGTATGTTTTGATATGTTGCATTTATGCTCGCGTCAAAAGAAGTTTCCCGCCAAATCGTTATAACAAAATGGCGGCACAGATAGATATTCATATGAGTATAATTGGTTTGCAAACTAAACTAATTTCAATTTCACTATATCTCTTATAAATATTATTGAAAAAATCAAATTAGCCTATGCCGCTATCTGGAATTCCAGTAACGATAGGATTCTTTTTATTCTGGGTAAAGATAAGATCCCTCAGGAACGCGAGTGAAACCGCGGAGGACAGCTAGTTATAATGTAATACATTTACAGACGCGTGGTGTTCTCTCCCGAAGTTCCGATAAGGTTGGACTACGTGGGCAAGCGAGTGGACCTATCTGCTGGGCCCGTAGCCGGCTTACTTATGGGCCTCGGACAGCTTAACTGCTCAGAACTCACTCTTAAGAGGCTGGATTACAAGTAATTATAAACCATTTGTCGTAACTTTTCTGTACATTAAATAACTGTTATATTGTTTTTGGGTCTCTAAATAGTTAGTGTCTACTGTAAGTAATTCCAAAGGGTTTGCGAATATATTGCCGACCTTTTACAACGCCTAGAATGTTATCCTACTATATAAAATCACAAATAAAAAAATCAGAAATTTCAAAAAATCTTGAATAAAAAAAATATATCGTGACCTTTTTACTGAGGTGATTTTTGTATATTTGATAGGTGACCCACTCACCTATCTCTCCCTTAAGTTTGTCGTACTACTTACCGAACACCTGTATATATCTATTATCTTCTATATATATTACTATCTCTTCCTCTATTTTTAGGCTAGGTTTACTGGGTCTAGAAAAACTGGTGCAATGGGCATTACATGAATGGCTATCAGACATCAAGCGGCACCAACTTCCTGGACTGCTCAGTGGAATTGGACCTATGCATTCACTATTGCAACTCAGTGAGTTGACCTCCTTTATTTCTGTAACTTTCATGCATTCCTTCACACTCAATATCTATTATTTAAATCTAATTCAACTCGTGCTCACTAACTATGACTGTGGCACCGACTCTAAAATGAGTTGATGAATTTGTACTCGCACAATTAGATAGAACTTTTTTTATATTAGATAGTTCCTTACCTATGAAATTGCCGATGTTTTTTACTAAGTTCTGTGAATAATGTTAATACCTAACTTGTAATTCCAAATTCATATAATTATAGTATGATTAAATTTTGATATTTAAATGGGTACCTCGATGGTTTGAAAACACAATTGGTTTTTTTTTTTATTCTGGATAAGCTTGTGTTTGACCATAATCTCACCATGGTAAGTGATGATGTGGCCGAAGGTGGTAAACACACAAAGCCTAGATGGGAATTGGATCTCAAGTGTAGCTGCCGGAACACACCGATAGGTGCTTTGCGACAGATTTTCAACTTGAGGGTGGTAGCCAGCCAGTCGGGTACTACAATGTACCCTACCACCGTGCTATGGTTTCCTCACGATGTTTTCCTTCACCGAAAGCTCAAGCTCATTGTATGATTCGAACCCGCGACCTTCACCGCGGTATCCGACGTCACTACCACTAAACTATCATCGGTTTTAAGTTTTGTATAGATTATATACCTATTTAGTACATTTATTTTAAATAAATTGTAACTTCCAGTAACTGGTATAAGAGATCTGGTGTGGCTGCCGGTGGAGCAGTGGCGGCGCGACGGTAGAGTGGTGCACGGGCTGCGGCGCGGAGCCGCCTCCTTCACCGCGAGGACTGCGGTCGCCGCCCTAGACATCACCACTAGACTGCTGCACCTTATACAGGTAAGGACAACCTCTTTTTGCACCCAATATTTTTTTTAATAGATATTTTTAGAAATCGAATCAATATCATCTTTTTCTCCATTTCGTCAGGCTATTGATTTGCCAAATATCCACAAGAAAAATAACGAAATTAAAAACAGTAATAACATTGACTGTGTCACAATGGCCGACCTTATCACTAATAGTAGAAAATAGTGACGAATAAAAATACTTGTAATGAGTTCATAATGGAATGTCATTGTAAAGCTATAACGTTAATAATTTAATTCAGGCGACAGCTGAAACAGCGTTCGACATGCTAACACCCGGGCCCACGCTGCAGCTACAAGACGCATACAACAGGCGCGAGAGACGACGCCGCCGACGACGCGATCCCTCTAGACATCCCACAGACATTAGAGAGGGGGTTGCCAGTGCTTACCAGACTGTTAAAGAGGTTAGTTTAATTCCTTCTACTAAAAATTCCTTGTTGCACCACAGAAGAATCTTATGTTTTTTTTTTAGTTTAAATTTTTTATGAAGATATTTTTTAAGTAATTTTTATGATTAAAGTATTTGTTGTTATTGCAAGAATGATGCATCCTTAATAGTTTGTTTATTTTTTATAGCCATAATATCAACAACTAAAATTATATAAAACAGTTTAGATTTACTATGTTTTTTTGGCAAATAAATGATATTATTATTATTATACTAGTTGTTAAATGTATTAAAATGGCGATAAAAAGTATCCTATATTTTATTCCAGGATATGTACTAACTATGTGCCAAGTTTCATCAAAATCCGCTCTGCCGTTTTTGCTTGATAAACTATATAATTATAGTATGATTTCACATTTATAATTTTAGTAGGATAATTTTAATCATAACGAATACTTGTCTTCTTCTTCTTCTCTTTCTTATCCCACGCTAGGTGTGGTCGGCACAACATGTTTTCCTCTTCCACTCTGCTCTATCACTAGTCGTCTCTGTACTCACACCTTTCATATGCATATCATTCTTCACGCAGTCCATCCATACCTTCTTCGGCCTTCCTCTACCTCTATATCCATCCACACTCATGCTCAATACTCTTTTTGTTAAATGACTTTCATCCCTCCTCATGACATGCCCATACCAAGCCAATCTATTTCCTTTCATCTTTTCAGTCACTGGTGCTACTTTCAAGTACTACATCATAACGAATACTTGTATCACCCAAATGTGTCAGGGGTTCGCGGAGCAAGCGGCGACGATGGCGCTGGCCGCGCGGTGCTCCAGCGGCGTGGGCGTGCTGCGTCACTTACCGGGCGCGGCGGTGGCGCCCCTCGCGCTCGCCGCCGCCGGCGCCGCGGACGTGCTGGGCGGCGTGCGAGCACACCTCGCGCCCACCACCACGCGCGACCACAACGATAAGTGGAGACAACATAAACACGCGAACACCGGTCTGTACCATACCTACCACCAATAGTAAAGTCGTCATAATCTAGTAGGCCCCGTTTTGACAAGATGGTGTCTCTTCGTCTCTTCTTGTCGCACTATGTTCGTCTCTTTTTGGCACATGGTTGTTTATGTGCTGTCAAAATGGGCCTTTTATTTTTTGACAACTTTAGTACAGCAATGACCCAACTAATTTTTTTTATTGAATACAGTAATATTCAACATTAACTTACACTATTTATGTATGTATATTTGTAATGGATTAACTCAAAAAATACTTAACCAATTAAATAAATTAGTTCACCTGTAAAAAGCTACATTATCAGCAAGTAACTTGAGCTATATTCTACTTTAATTCTGTCAGGGACATGAGACCACAGGGCGGAAAGCTAGTTAAATCCATACATACTAATATTATAAATGCGAAAGTGTGTCTGCCTGTCTATTTGTCTGTTACCTCTTCACGCTTAAACCGCTGAACCGATTTAGATGAAATTTGGTATAGCGATAGATGGAACCTTGGAGAAGGACATAGGAAAGACACTTTTCCCGGGAAAAGATAAGATCCCTAGGGAAGGCGGGTGAAACCGCGGGGCGGAAAACTAGTAAGTACATAATTTATTAATCCACACTAGAAAATCTGTTACATTAACTATAAAATATTTTTCGTTTCAGATTCTGCATAAGATGTAAAAAAAAAAATTCTTTTAGATTACTTTCTTTGAAAATTCACGTAAAATCAAAAAGCTAAAAAATAAACTTAACTTTTGTATAACTACAAGGTAATTTGTATTTTCTCAGTGTGGAGCTATTTTTTGTGTAATCTATTTTGCTCAATGTAGTTAATGCATGAGAATATTTCACGTATCATGTAATCATCATTGGTGAAGAAAAGTAAAAAAGGTTGTCTGAGAATCAAATTCATTACATAATTAGGTATTTAAGGTCTGTGGTAGAAGATTTCCAATGTAGTTTCTATACGGTATTGTCCCTACTTATTCTTAAATATATTTATTCCTGTTACATCTTCTGTAAAATATTTTGTTGGGTTCTATTATTCATTTTCTCTGTCATTAGTTTTCTGTTCAAATAATATATGAACCTCCGTAAATATGGCGGGAATGCAAAATCGAACTATGAAATAATCTCATAATTTGTCATAATAAACGTACGTATATCTAAATGTAATAAAAATTTGAACAATAATTTTGCCATCTGAAATGGTGTACCTACTTATACATTTATAATTATTAATTTTGCATGTGATATGTAGTTTTATTAAATGAAAAATTATAATGAAAATTGTGATGTACTTTTCTAATAAAATACTATTTTATTATAAATAAATAGATGATAAATCTCCAAATCATAAAACAACCAATAAACCTGATAAATCTTACAATAAGATTATTGGAATTTTTAATTTGAATCAATTTTATACTTTTAGTTGCACCAGCATCATTTGTGTTGTTTTGTTAATATTATACCTACCATATATTATAATGTTATAACTTATCTACATATTTTTACTTGAATAAATCTAATGTTATTGACTTAGTCCAGGGGTCTGCAAACAGCGGCTCGCGAGCCGCGTGCGGCTCTTTGAAGGGTCAGTTGCGGCTCTTCAAGTTCCCCTCAAAATCTTTTTTTTTGGGTGTATATTATGTATGAGACCAAATATTAAGTAAATACCGCGAGCCAAATAATTGTCTTTATTTCGAAACCAAACACAGTTTACAAAATTTTACTACAGTCCTATTAAAATTTGGAATACAGTGAAAAACCTTAAACAGAAAAATGTGGCTCTTTGAGCCTCCAAGAAGTCGATATTTTTTTGGAATCTGGCTCTTTGTCTAAAAAGTTTGCCGACCCCTTAGTCCATATATTAATCCTGTACAAGCTAAACAGAAATATCATTTGTTTTCAAAATAAGTCCATCAAGTGGCACAATTAAGTTTTCATTGCCTAAAAAATATCAACATAGTATGCGTTGCGATAAGGTACAAATCCTTATTGACTGTAATCAATCTCTTGAAGCTACTGGGCTTCTATATTTAGTAAGTACCTACCATACTTCACCAGATGTCACCTGTAGTCTAACTCAAAAACATAACAAGATGATATTATTATATTCTTTCCCACACTGCAATTGCTTTAAGCATGATATTGTTAATACAAATGCTTTTCATGTCTACAAAAGACTGTGGTGCTTGTTTCTATTATCAGTCTAGCATTTTAGAGCATTTAGTGGCTTTATATTTAGTTATTTAATAATGATGTAAATATTTTTTTATGTAATCATTGGAATGAACATTTGGTGCCATGACATGAAAGTTATTATAGAAAAAAGCAATATTCTTTTTTAATATCAAACATATCTATTTTGTTTTACTATGAAAAAACAGGAACTTATGTATTATTTACTTGTTAATATTATGTTATTTATAACTATTATTTGTTTGATTCCATGATATTTAGTAGACTAGTAAGATGCTATTCCAGTTTTAATAATTGTTTGTATTCAAATGTGAGAACATTTAAATTGTAAACATCAATCATTATGAAGAAATAAATATGTTCATAAATAAATCCATCTTATTATTGTTTCTTTTCTATTAGCTAAGATGTTTGTATAAAACAAAAAATATCAGATAAATTAGAATATTTATTGATAATCTATACTTACTAAACATTTAAAAATCTATGCCTCCTCCTTAACTTTTTCTTCAGGATATTTATCATTTAAGAAGGATTTAACTTCACCATATTCTACTTTTAGATTTAGACGGATTTTCTCATGATTCCGGAACTTTTCATACTTCTTTAAATATATCTTATAATGTGGCATGGTCTCATAGAAACGAGGGAACTTTTTTTTCTTTAAAATCACTTTATCATTCATGACATACTGGATAAAATCCAAAGACTCGTCTTTCGGTATGTTGTCTTTGGTTCTGACTTCAGTGGGGCTAGCCACAACTTTAGGGAAGTATTCATTTTCAGCTCTATATTCAACAAGGTGAAGTTTTTTCTCCTCAGCTAGTTGCTGGTGTGTTCTCTGCAAAGGGAACCAACTATGTACACTCAAATGAAATCAACGGTTGGATATATCTAGCACAAAAATAATGAAAACAAGCTAAAGAATAATAGTAGAACATTTTCTAACCTGTTGTAACAATCCAATAAAGAAGGCCTTTACTATGTGCTGCAGATTATTGGATCCCTCCACTTTTGCCCTCAAATCTTTAATACCTATAGCTTGGCAGATTTCCTTGATAGCCCTGTGGCACATAAGACCATATCCTTCATTTTTTTTCTGAACAAATATCTTTGTTTTTCCAAATGCTGTGTAGAAATCATGGAAAACTAGAAGAAAACAAGTAGGTTGAAGATTTATTACATAAGGAATAATAAGATAAATGTTTTTTTTTTTATTTTACAGATCTGGAAACCAATGAAACTTACTGGTATGGCCATTATAAATCTCAAAATGCATCAACTTCTGTCCAGCCCTATTTTTAGCTTTTCTCAGGGCTGCTGGTGCCTCTTTTGCTTTTCCTAAACCAAACCCGGCAAGACCTTGTCCATTTCCAGTGACAACCATTGCTTGATAATTCCTTGTACGCCCAAGACTTCCCTTCATGATGAGAAGTGACCTAAGTTGTAAGACTTTTGTATCAAAACCAGTAAATTCATCTGTAACAGATATTTCTAGAATTAAGTATAATAATATAGAGGAATATTATGGATATTACACATATGTTAAGTTATTATTATTTGTAGATAGAATTGAAATATAGTTATAATTGAATAACCTTCTCCAATAGCATCAGGTGGTCCAATACTGCGTCCTGGCATGCGCATCCCAGACCATCCTCTCTCAATTGGACTGAGTTTCATTCGGCGGAATTTCGTCATTGAGTCTCTAATTTGAGTTAACTTTTCCATTCTGAAAATATATATAAATAAAGTTAAATAGCTTATTATTCTGCTGGATTATACTTATAATCTCTCTAACTGTATTACTAACCTTTCTGGGTCATCAGGTAATCGTTGTTGTTTCAGTAATTCTCTGCCTCTAATGACAGGTGCAGAAAGACCTGGCCACAGCATATTCACCCTTCCAACACCAATGACTTGGCCGCGATTTAAATCTCGTATTCTAATACGCCCTGCGCCTTTGCCACGGCCTTTTTTGGCACCAGCATTACTTACAGATGTAACTGACTTCCATAGTTTTTCTGCAGGTACTGTTATAAAGTATCATGATTAGATTAATTATGATGGTTTGATAAAAACATGGTAAAAAATATAAGCTAAATAGACTGTTGTGGTAATGGTACCTAAAGCATTTATTTCAAAACTTACACTTATTGAAGAAATTTACACAAGCAATAGATGTAGTACTAAAATTAGTTTTGAGGTTATATGTAACGTTTTGCTTGATTAAGCCAGTCAATGGCCTGTTGATAAAATTTTTAAGAAACAAAAGTTTGGTGCTCATGTTTCCTTTTTTTAGAAACAGAGCAAAACTCTGTGTCTAGATTATAGAATATTTCCAAATGTTACCTAGGAACAATAACTAACATGGAAGCCGGGCTAAAATAAAAACCGAGTACTATACAGTTTATTCATTTATGTCAATTAGCATATCGTAATGTGGGAATGAAACAAAACATGGCTGTTTGTTTTTATTATTTTTGAACGTGTCACAAGCAAAATGTCAAATGGTCCTCTTTGGCCCTCTTATAATGCTAACAAATACAAAAGTTCTATCCAAGACGTCAAAATACTTACGTTGGCTATCAACTTAATTTTCTAGTTTTATATTTTGTTGATACGAGTCGGGAGTTTGACGAATTTACTAAGTGAAAAAAGCGAGTTAATTATTAATTTCTGTCTGAGAACGTGGCCAGAAAGTATATACGAGAGGTGTACAGTGCCCTGGACAAGATGTCTTGTGTTGTTGAAGGGTGTAAAGCCCATAGTTCGAGAAAAGAAAATGAGAACGAAACGTTAACATTTCATCGGTGAGTTTAGAGATATATTTTTCAATATTGGAAATAAAAAAAGTGATAGACGATAAATAAAAATAGTACTTTATGCCTATCTACTCAAAAGAATTCACGTATTTGCTTTATTTTATGATTTTTCTGAAAAATTAAATTATCGCAAGTATAGGTTACTAGTGATGTAAAAATGGTTATCGAAAATCATTTCAATACTGTTGCAGATTTCCTAATGATGGTGAAATGAAAATGAAATGGAGTCAGTGCATCAATAGGTTTTTCTCATACAAACTTCCACCCCCTTAAAGGGTGATTTCTAGGATAAAAATTATCCTATGTTTTTTCCCGGGACTCCAACAATCCCTATCCGAATTTCATCTAAATCGGTTCGGCGGTTTAAGCGTGAAGAGGTAACAGACAGACAGACAGACACACTTTCGCATTTATAATATTTTATAATTATAATATTAATTAGTAAATTAGTATTAGTATGGATTTTAATGATTAATAAAGACATTAAATTAATAATTGTAGTTTCATTTATACTTGTGTCAAATTCTTATCGTCTCTTTCCTACCACACTTGACTGATTGATATTCCGACGCCGAAGTTCCGTCGTGGTAAATCCGTTAGTAAACCACAGCCACACTTGGCAGATTATCCGTCGACAGCCAGCGCCTATACTGATAATAAATTATAATAACATGGGAATGTTAAGAAAAGGATAAACTATATTAATTAAAAAATATATAATAGAAAACTATTCTATCTATAGGTAGACATAATAAAAATGTTACGGACCGCTATCTGTACATGGAAGATATATGAGAAAAAATATTATTGGGTCCTTTATCAACGCAATAGCACCCAAAACAATGATTGTTAGAATTTTGTCTGTTTGTGCAAGCTAATCTCAGAAACGGCGTATTCGGATGTGGTTTTCACTAATATATTGTGGTAAGCTTCACTTAACATTTAGTGTTTGTTTCATGTCAATCGGTTCTTAAATAAAAAAGTTATGTCAATTTAAAGAATCACGTCGAACATTTGTTAAACCAAAAGATAAGCCCAAAGTCACTATTCCACGCGGACGAAGTCGCGGGCACAGCTAGTACTAACTATATTTACTTGTTTGCTTTGATGACTTGTATCGACACGACAATGTCGATGATAAGCCCATCACTAGCCAAAAAATAGCTTGTGACAACCTGCATAATAACGAAACAGAATGGTATTATATGTCTCTTTCCCACGCATTATTAACGTCTAAAGTAAAAAAAGGTAAAGTATATGCATTTCATTTCTTATTTTAGCCCGGCTTCCATGTTAGTTATTGTTCCGAGGTTTTTACTTTCCTTCCATTGACAGATCAGATTTTTTAATTATTTATTTATATTAAAGGCTTTAGTTACAAGACTATGCAGCCAAAACCATATCTTTATTTTCAATATTCTTCTTTTATGTTAAAGTCATGTTATATCACATTCACAGTAAAGTCTAGTCCTCGCCCGGATAAGTCCATTAGGTTTTTAGTGTAATTGGTGGTCGTTCCACCAAAACTTTACGAACTTTTTGAAACAACCTAAAATTCACGATTTCACTTCACTTGTGCACTTATATTGATCTTTATTCTACGAATGAATAATAAATTTCTTTATTGGACAAAACACCATCGATATTATTAAATAAAACTCTAGATTGATATATCAAGAGAACTCAATATCTAGATTCACCGTTACATTTTGGATCCGGCGACATGGAGACGAAGGAGAGATCATTGATCATAGAAGCAATTCAGGCCGTAGATCAATATTGAGCATCGCACAAGTTACTGACATGACTCGAAGTTACGAAGAAAATGGCTTTACAACTACTAGACACCTGCTGCTTTGTATGATGTGAATCCTCGTACGATTCGACGAGCTTTGCACGGTGTTGGCCTGCACTTCAGGCACCATGCCATCAAAGTAGCACTTAAGCCCCACCACAAAGTAGCTAGACTCAATTTTGCGCGGCTATATCTTGATTTCGATTGGTCTACCTACAGTAATACATACCGATGAGAAGACTTGTAAACCCGCGGGAGCGGCTATGAATGTTGCGGAAAATACAAAATTTAAAAAATACGCCTGTATTGGTCCAAATTATCAATGTATGCCTTTTGCGGTTGAGACCATGGGTCTGTGGGGGTCTGAAGCTCGTCGTTTCACAAGTATTTCATGTAAAAAATAAATCGAGGCCTCGGGTGTAATTTATTAATATTAAAAAATATAATAATCCGTTATATTCATTTCGTTCATTCACTATTAGATCATTCACTAGTCGATAAATATTATCAACTCTGTCAAGCACTAGTGTTGACAATTAGACAGTGGCAGCTCTATAAGAGAAAGAAGAATAGCAATAACCCACTCTCCCCTCGCCCCACAAAAGTTAGTCGAACCTGATTTCATACATTTCTGCGGGCGTTGCGTTTCCAATGGTTAATCGGTCTATGCTCATCCCTCATCCCATTCCATTGCAACGTAGTGATTTTATCCTCTTTGCATTGCACTCTATGAACTGGCAACACTGTTTTTGTTTGACAGTTGATTTACGTGGCCGCTTGTCCAGCCTGTCTTCCTTGTTTGTTTCTCGATCCTGAATTAAGTTCTGTATTTTAAACTGCAGTAAATGGAAAGTGAATAGTAACAGAACGTTTTATGTAATATTTTCTGCCAAAGCAGCACCAATAGCACAATGGGCTTGTGCAAATGTCCAAAACGCAGAGTTACAAATCAATTTTGTTTCGAGCACAGAGTTAATGTTTGTGAATACTGTATGGTAACAAACCACCCTAAGGTACGATTTTTGTTAATGCGTGATTTAAGTAGATTATGAACTAGACAATTTTATTTGTTTTGATTGTATTTCAGTGCATCATACAATCATACTTGCAGTGGTTACAAGATAGTGATTATAATCCCATATGTGAGATTTGCACAAAAACCTTGAATGAAGGGGAGTGTATTCGGCTCACTTGTTATCGTAAGTATGCCAAAAATGTTCACATTCTAGTTGCTGTAAGTTGTCAATCTTTGAACATAAAATATGACAATAACCCAATTTTATAACTGTACAGACATTGGCCCCTTTAAAATTTTCAGTGCTAACATACACATCAAGTAGCCATATAACCCCAAGTTCTACTTGATGTGTAGGTATGTAAGTGTGTGCCATGTGCCTGGAATAGCGTATAACAATGCATTATATACTTTATTGCTTACGCTCAGAGTAGCATAAACTGAGTAGAACTGATTATTTGGATTGATGCTTATACTTGTATTTAGCACTGAACTTGTTAATCTGTTGACTCGCGTCATTAACCTGTCAAACAACTCGTCAATACGCGCACAGTTTCCAAAATTTCAAAATTCGCACAAATTTGAAGTAAATGTCATTATCCCGATTGTCCCATTTGAGAACCAAGTAGTGCGGACTCTGAAACCCCAATTGTCCCAAGAAAGAACTGACAGGTTAAACACCATTTTTTTACCCTAAAACTGTAATTGGATTTTTCATGAAATTTGGGATTTTAAGTGTTTATGTGAGCTTAATTAGATATGCAAAATTGCATGTGTGTAGGTCTTATAATTTTTGAGTTATGGGGGTCAAAAGTAACTCAAATATGTTTGTGTAAATAAACACACTACTGGTGTGTCAACTTCTTTTTCCAATCCTTGCAGATACACTCCTGTGTGTACTTACTGCACATTGAATAAAGTTTTACTATAATAATATTCAATCACAATAAATGATTGCCAAGTGTGGTAACATAACATTCCACACAAGTTATCTGTTTCATATTATCAGTACAATCCATTAATTGACCAGAGGTTATTCAAATAATTAAATTGTTAATACAATATTTAAACATTTTAAATATATGTTTACTAAAAACAAAATTTTGTCTTGTCTTCCAATATTTTGTCATATTAATTTATTTTGTTTTTGCAATAATTTTTGTATCTCATTTTCATCTTATATACTAGCTGCTCCCTGCGTTCCCGTGGGATGTTATTTTTTCCCGTGACAAAATATAGCCTAAGATCATCAGGGATAATGTAGCTTTCGAAAGAATTTTTCAAAACGGTCCAGTAGTTTCAGAGCCTATTTCAATGCAAACAAACAATGAAATCTTTCCTATTTATAATTTTCTATAGATAAACATACATACATACATACGTACATCAAGAAAAACAAGTTGATTTAGAAAATTATCGATTCAATTTCCATATCTCCCCATTATCACTTGAAAATAAATTGCTAGTTTACAAATGCATAATTAAGCCAGTTTGGTCATATGGCATTGAACTGTGGGGCTCTGCTCTAACTTAGAAATATTACAACAATTTCAAAACAAAGCCCTCAGAGCTATTTCCAATGCACTGTGGTACACTCGTAACTCTGAAATACATGTAGATATTGATAGAAGACTTTGACGGTCTCTATAGGTATATATATATTTGACAAAATTATCCATATTACTTTAAATGGCCTCAAAAATCTAAGAACTAGTCAGATAGTATAGTTTGTATCACATGCATAAATATTAGATAATATTATCAATTTGACTTAGTTACAAGATTTGATTATTATCTTAATTTTTGATAAATTTTAATTACCTACAATATACTTGCCAGTATATTAAGGTTGTAGTGATTTTAGTACTGTTCCATATTGTGTCCACCTAGGAGCACCAGGTGCCCAATAGTCCAGAGATTGATTTGATTGGGGTGTTGGGTCCTTGAAGGAGCCCCAAACTAGTCTGTCTCTTTAACTGAATAATAATTTCGAATTAACTATAAGAAGTAAATTAAAAATTGCATGTTGCTGCGAGGGATCTTACCTTTTCTCTTAATATACATAACATTTTATCTTTATATTCCCAATATTTTGTGTCTCTTTAACTGAATAATAATTTCTAATTATCAATTTTTAGTTAAGACATAAATTAAAAATTTCATGTTGCTGCGAGGGATCTAACCTTTTCTCATAATATTATGATACATAACATTTTACCTATACATTCCCAATATTTTGTTCCTATTTTATCAATACCTTCGTCCACAATACTTACCATACCATAAAACTTTAAAAATAATGGACATTAAACCTCGAAAAATGAGACATTATTTTGGCAAATAATGCTATAAACTATAATAACACTGAATGGTGACTTCTAGATGTATTCCATTGGTCATGCGCCGAAGCACGATACCGTGCTCTACCCCGGACCACGGCACCGGCAGGATACCAGTGTCCATCGTGTGCTACACCTGTATTCCCTCCACCTAATTTGGTCTCACCTGTAGCTGATGTACTTCGAGAGAAACTGGCTGGAGTCAACTGGGCTAGAGCTGGCTTGGGTCTGCCTTTAGTAAGTTTATGATAATATTATTGAGTATGTATGCTATCTGATCCCTGCAAGATTTCAATAGGATTACTGGGATCAAAAGTAGCTTATATCCCTAAAAGATAAGCTTCTTATTAGTTTCGGAGATTATCGCCTTCATGCAAACTTTAACTCTTTATAATATAACTAGCTACCCGCCCGGCTATGCTTCGGTAGCAGAGCATATATGCCTACATTTTTTATCTTCGTAGTGTCGTATTAGGATATATAACTCTACTGGTTTACTCCCAGTCGTCATGATTCATTTGATTGATGCACCAAAACCTTCCTCATGAATTACTTGAAAATCCGTTGTTGTTTTTGAGTTTACGCGAACATACAGACAGACAGAAGCGGCGGGGGACTTTGTTTTATAACAATTTCACCAAGTAACATATTGCGTAGAAGATCTATGAAGTCAACATTGCACTGACTTATGGCAATGTGGACTTATCCCACCAAGTTCATGACTGAAGATTATTCGAATAACTAAGTAATGAGTTATCAGTTGAAATAACCATAATTTATTACAGCTTTCAGAAGACCAAGACATGAAAGGAGCGGCGTCTAGACGCAGCCAGTCCCCCATAGACCAGTACTACACAAACAGCACAGTAGACATTCAACGAGGCACTCCCGTCGGAGCAAGTGACGACGAGTCCACCAGCCGTGCAGCCAACGGCACACCACATTCCATCGTTCAAATACCTGACGAGTCTGTCTATGACAACACTTCCTTGAAAAGAACTGATAATTTACAAGGTAAGTTCTATCCATTCGTTGCCCGTGGTCCTACTGGTAGGACCACAGGCAATTATTTTTGCCTGTAGTTCTATTAGTAGGACTGCAACAAAAACATCATTATTTTGTATGGGCAATGGTCCTACTTACAGTGAAGACGAAAAAAAATGTAAATCAAAAACTAGCTTTAATCTAAGACATTTACACAAAAAAAGTTTTTTCGCCCAAAAAAAAAAACCTATAACCTATATTTATCTTCAACAATAATAGAATAGAGCACTGTTACTTGTCCGTAGTCTTACCAGTAGGACTACGCAGTAGGACCACGGGAAATAGACTGTTCTATCAGACCTAATAACAACTGAAGATTATTATGACTTAAAAAATGCATATACTCAACTCGCAAACATGTATTTGCTCCATGATATCAATCACTATATTGTTATGTCATCAATATATTAGCATACTAGTGTTACCGTGTGATCTTATCTTTTCCTGGGATAAAAATATATATTTCTATTGGTAAGAGAATTTTCAAAATTGGTTAAGTAGATCCAGAGATTACCCCCTACATCCTCACAACTTTACCTCTTTATAATATTAGTATAGATTTCTAATCGTTCATTTAAAATTGCAGGCAGCCAGGTACCAAGGAAAAGCATTAAATCGATTGATCATCCCAAAGTTTCTACAAACTTCGACCATGATGACAACAAGTACAAACAGAAGTCAACATTTGCTTGGATCAGCAGATGGTGGAAGTAAGTTGAATATTTATATCACGACCCTCTCGGCTTTATATAGTTGAGATAAGAGCCAGCTCGTTAGCTCACGAGCCCCAGTGTCCTAACATCAATATTTGTTGCATTGCAGGGTTGACACTTTTTTCTCACAGATTTAATGTTAGTTACAAAACCAATACCAATTTTATACTAACGACCTATAATATTTTGTAAAGCCAAATAGTTCTACCAAAAGATGATAATATTTATTGAACATCTTTTTTGGTACAGGAACACTCTCCCTACTTCTCGGGTACGAAGAGCTGGAGGAATATACAGGCGTTACTGGGTCTTATTATTCATACTCATAGCTGTTGTCATTGTGCTATTGCTGCTCAGCAACAGGGATGTTATTGAAGATAGCCCATTCGGAGTCATCCAAGATGATGACCGAAGGATACTTCAGAAAAACTAACATAAAATCACACATGTATTTATGAAATCAAGCAATGTTTTAAGTGATATGTAAACAACTAGATGTATTTTAAATATGATGAATATAATTAATTTAAATTATTTGAGCCTTTTATCCATTGATATGTCACCTTTCTCTATTAAAAGGTGTCCTTAATCGTGGACAATGTTAAAAGCCAAAGCCAATACAAAACAATACGATTGTTAATAAAATACTGTATAAATAATTTAACTTAATACTACAATATCTTTGTGCACGAGTCAATATCCTTATCTAAGAACATTACAGAGAAAATGTCATTGTAAAAATCAGGATAGTATTCACAGGCTCTGCGACAATCTGGCATCCAATTTATTTCTAACAACTTTGGTTGCATCTTTGATTTTGTATTATGCCAGCTTAACATTATATCTGCTGCATATAATGCTCTTGATTGTGGACTTCTAGCTAATCCACATGGTGGTTCTTTAGAGGTTGCCGCAATAAATAATTCAGAAAACATTTCACATATCTGTTTTTCAATTTTGGTCCAGTCATAATCCCCATATTGTTTAGACCAAGCCTCTTTAAACTCATGGCTTAATAACTTATAGAGTGGAGCACCCTCTGTATAATTCATTACTGTAAAATGCTTCTCATACTCTTCAAAGTCACTCAGAGAAAATGGGATATTAGCAAATCGAAGGAAGAAGTTATTATAAATATATACTTCAGTAGGATTAACTGACTTCAAAATAATTACATAACGCAAATCAAATTTTACTGGACCAATGTTTGGTCTTTCAAATAATACAGGATCCTCAATGTATTTCTGAGCTATCTTTGGTCCACTCATGGGAAGGCGACATAAAAAGTTTAAATTATCAGTTATGTATGTGTCCAAACCCCTTGCAAGGTTATAAGGTTTACAAATCCAGTGATTGTTTAAACCAGATTTTTTTCTTTGCATGTAATATGCAACTAAAAGTGAAAGTTCAGTCTTCATATTAAATGTTGTTGGTAGCCAATGAGGCAAACTTTCAAGCTCATTTGTAGTGTAATTATTCTTTTGCCCCCTTCTTGCAACAATTGCTAAAATATCTTTTATAGTTATTACATACTCGTAAGGAAATTGATTCACAAACTTGTTTGGGAAGTTGGTACTGAATTCTCTGAAATTCTTGAAATGTTCAATGTACCACAATATGTCAGCATCATCCTCATTTTCAACAATTTCAAATTCAGGAGCTGTAAGATAATGTTTTATGTATTCATATTCAGAGAATACTTTGAGTTTACTGGCAGATTTTTGTCTTTCCTTCAATAATTCTAAATCAGGCAGTGATTCTACAATATGACCGTCAAGGAAATACTTTGAGTCTGGCTCCTGTTGGGTGAAGTCTTCATAGAAATGATCAAAATGTTTCCAAGGTATGAGCAGAGCTTCTCTCTGAAGGGGGTCAGGGTAATGTCCCTCAGCAAAATTTCTTGTGACTGTTTCACCTTGTTCCACATTTTCAATAGGGAAAAGTAAGGTAAATGTGAGTTGATCCGGTACATGTATGAAAGGAACGGCTCTAAAATTTGGGTCATCACAGTGATTGACAGCGGAACCTAATTCATCTAGAACATACCAAATGGGCACTCTCTGTTCCACTGAAAACTCTCGTCCTCCTATGGCATATGTGTGAGCATATCTCCATAATTTTTTTGATACTTCCTCTATTTGTTCCTCGGTTGTGTCGCAAGTAATTTGCATTAGATTACACATCCTTTCTAATAAACTAGGTAAGTTCCTTAGATTATTCTTAATACTGCTGGCATTGAAGGTCCACGCATGATCAATCAAATATATATTGTTTGGATCCATCCGGTCGATGTCTTTGATGGTGATGACGCTCCATAAAGGATCGTAAGGCATTTTAACGACATCTTCATAGTCAATTTGCACCAATTGAAATGACAAACCTGAGTCAAAAATTTGATCCTTCAACTTTATGCATAATATTGGCCAAAAATGTTCTGGAACACCGGACAAGATCAGTTGAGGTTTGTGCAATGCTATGAAATTATTGTATGATGATATTCCGTCCATTTCCTTCGTTTAATCACAAATAATACACCTTGTTTTAAACTTTTAGGTTAACGCAAATACAATCTTGATGGGTCGGTGGAATCACAGATTACTGATATGTAGCTAGCTGGTGGAATCACAGATTACTGATATGTAGCTAGCTAGGTGGAATCGGTGGATGTCTGTCAAAAAAATGACATGTAGTGAATGAAATGTAGTCAAGTCCACAGAGTACCTTTTATATACTGAGGTCAAGTCATGTCAGTCAAAACTATATAGGTACCTATATACAAAAATAAATGAAAATTTGTGGATTTACATGCATAGGTCTGTGATGAAACACTATTTTTTATTTAAAGTCTGTCTCACTAAAATAATGTTGTCACTGAATCAGAATTTCTGTCGGTTACCGAATCAGGTTACGGTTCGGTACGGCCATCTGAAGGGTTAGGGATCATATTTTTTCCCGTGATAAAATGAAATTTATTGCAGGATATGGTCTACTTAATCAAAATCGTTCAGTAATTAGTTTTTGCGTCCTTACAAACTTTCACATTAATTATTGTAGTTACTTACGAGGCGTCCATTAATTACGTAACAAACACATCAGATTAGTTTTATTTATTTATTTATGAAAGGACAACTCTGTGCCACCCAATATCCTCCCAAAAAGAGGACTTAAAGCTTGTTAGTAGAATTTGATGAAATACCTTTGAATCCTTGTTTTTTATTATTACTGTGAAGTCTTATTTGGCCCTCGCCATGGTGGAAAGAACCATCTAGGTACGTATTTTAAGAACGCAAGCATAGCAAACTAGCTCTAAAGTGCAGCTTTCATAGATAATACACTAATATACCTCGTTGTCGGACCAAAACAGGATTTTCGCCATAGTATTTGACGTCACTGGCAATAAGCCGTCATAAACTTAAGCTAAAAATAATACGAGCTGTTATATATTTCAAATTCAATGTATTGGTTATATGCTAACAACCTTTTCAGGGAACATTGATACTTCTTATAAGCTAATTAAGTTATTTGATAATAATGGATCACATTATATAATCTTCATAATAGTAATATGTAATAATAAACTTTACATAAAGCCAAAATTATTTATCATCAAACAACTAGTCGCATCACTATGGTTCATGTTCAATAATATTCAGTAAAATTATTACTTACGACGGTTTATGGCATAACTAAAATATTGTAGGATGAAATCGTTCGGGCGCTTTATAGACTCCGATGGAACACCCAAAAAGTAATGTTACTTAACAGCTACAATAACAATAATAGTAGAAGACGCAGTCATTGGATAGTCCTTTACAGTAGATCAACTACTTACAACATATTTATATTTAAATATCTATCTATTTTCAGTTCAATTTGAATCAGACTCCATATGATTCCTGTAGTTGCGACGTGCCTTTTTCACTCGTTGTCGGAATTTGAGGGCTTGATAGTCAGGATCGTCGGATACGTCATCAGCGTGAGGTTGAGTGTTGCGTGTGCTGCTGCCTACAACTGTACCGACGCCACTGTCGGGGGTTCCCATCGTGTCCGGGGCTGGCCACAGACTGCCCTCTGTGCTACAACTGCTTTCCAACTCACTCTCATTTGTTTCATTCATTAGCCTCGCCACTGATGTATTGTAATGATTAATTTTCGGTGACAGACGTTCGGCGATTGATGTCGACGCGCGTTCGCTTTGATCTTTAGGTGGTGGAGATTCACTCGAGTCTGAACGGTGCAGACTCATCCGGCCGTTTCGTCGGACCCGACGCACATTCATTCGTCGGTTTTCGGGCGGCGGCGGCGAGGAATTATTACTTTCAGACTCTGGTAGTTCTACTCGAAGGGAATCCCCGAGTGAGTCCCGAGATCCATTTATAGGAGTCGGTATGATACCGACGAGGTTGTTAGGAATGTTTTGATTGGTGTTTTGGTTCCTCGGTGAGATTGGCCGACTGCCCACTGATTGGTCGTCATCTGAATCCACTTCGGCTATCCGGAATAATGCTGAGGTATTTTGGCCCCTGTAGCCTGCATCACAAAACGTTAGTTATGAAGAATTAAGGTTTTAAGGCGATGATAGCTCAGTGGTAGTGACGTCGGATACCGCGGCGAATGTCGTGGGTACAATGAGCATGAGCTTTCGGTGAAGGAAAACATCGTGAGGAAACCATAGCATGGTGGTAGGGTACTACTGGCTGCCTCGAGTTGAAAATCTATCGCCAAGCACCTATGCAGCACTTGGGAGCTAGTTCCCTTCTAGGCTTTGTGTGCTTACCACCTTCGGCCAGATCATCACTTACCATGGCGAGATTCAAACACAAGCTTACCCAGAATAAAAAAAATTAGGAAGCTTTAATAATAGATCGTAGTTTTACCTGTGCTAGTGCTTGGCTGAGCCAAATTATCGTCGAAGTTTTCAAAGCTATTGAAATTGTTATCGCTGCTGTCTTGTGCCATGCCCGTCGCACCTTCATATACAATAAACCAATTAATAAATCAATATAAAAGAAATGTGATATGTAGTTGTATTGTAATTGGTCGGTTACTCACCATTACTTCTTAAATTCATTACTTTCCTATAACTATTGACTTTTGTTTTCCTTTTTGCTGTCCTTGTGAGATTTATGCGTCGGCGTAGAGGTCGAATAATCTGTTAAAGATAAAATATTATGACATGTAGTGGAATCTAGTCTAACATCACATATAATTGCCCCAAAAGCCTATCCTTAAAATACTGAACAGACTACAGACTAAAATGTAGTTCCAATGGATTGATTGTCTAATGAGAATTCATAGGTATAATATTCATATATCCTTAACTGAAAAGTCCTTAATCAAAACCAAAAGGTTTGAAACTAACTTTATATAATAATCAGCATTATCCTTTCTTCGAGCATGCCCATGTAGTTTAACGTTGTAACACATAAATTTTTACATTGAAATACGTAACACCATTACGGTCGATCTTGGAGCACCAGGTATTTTATATTCTGTGACCAATTTGGGACAAGGAAACAAAGAAGACCACTCACCCTCCCGGAATTCCTATACAAACAATGCGCTGGCTCATCAGAATCAGTGCGTTCACTAGATGGCGCTGATATCCTCGAGTGCGTATTGATGTGCGTGTGTGTGTTCGTATGTGTGAGCCCATGCATGTGTGTGTGTGCCTGTCTGGTTGGACGCCTCGGGCCGCGCGACCGCCGCGCCGGTGTGCGCTTGCCCTTAGCACTATTACCAGACACACATTTTCCACTTGATTTGCTTAGTGTTGTACGACTTTGTTTACTGCGTCTGTAATAATTTTTTTTTTTTTATCAAGTATGCATAAACTTAGAAAACAAATTCTATAACAGCGGGTCAATTACGTAACTTGTTGCAATCAGTTTCAATCGTGAAAACAACCTCTATATGAATATAAATATTACAATGGCAAAAATTGTTCTATTCGCAATTAACTACTGCAGTTATATGAACGTAAAATATAATCAATAAAATGTTTTTATAATAATATAATAA
This sequence comes from Ochropacha duplaris, assembly GCA_951361185.1. Taxonomy (NCBI): domain Eukaryota; kingdom Metazoa; phylum Arthropoda; class Insecta; order Lepidoptera; family Drepanidae; genus Ochropacha; species Ochropacha duplaris. The sequence continues at coordinate 7,735,663 of OX592707.1, read as the reverse complement.
TAATTCATTTATTTCAGATACTATAAGATCCATATTTGTATATATTTTATATAAGTGTGAATAGTAATAAGATTTACCTGGTCGATCCCCTTTTTTGTGATCGCAAATTTTTTGTATAACGTGAAGCCACCAAACGCGCCAACCTGTTGGGACATCTCTGACTGCGATTTCCATTAGGATTAGCTGTAATTGTAAACAAATGTACCACCAAATTACAACCTGTACCTACTGCTTTTTTTTTCAAAATGGCAAAGATGTGTTGAAAGTTTTATTAATCAGGATCCATGACAGCTCCATCTCTTTTTGTCATATGGTTTTACTGGGCTTGCTTTAAACTATCACACCTAATAAGGCCTTTAATTTGTCACTCATCATTCACATTTTCACAGAAATACATCATCTGTGGAAATTTTAACTGTCCAGCTGTCACGGTTCATGAGATACAGCCTGGTGACAGAGAGACGGACAGCAGAATCTCAGTAATAGGGTTTCCGTTTTTACCCTTAGGTATGAAACCCTAAAAAATCCCAAATGTTTTTTTTTACATAGCCTATTCGATATTGACTTTTATTTATAAGAATGTGGCATTTCAACGACTATGGATGACTCATTTATCTTCAAAATTATAATTATTACTTGCTTCTAAAACAAACGTAAAAAAAAAACAAAATATATGTAAATAGGTACTCACAGAATTAGCAAACAAAGGAACAAAACAAAGAAAGCAGAAATAATATTATAGAGCTGTGGGAGGCCAAAAATGGTTCCTGCAAAATGATAATATGCTGTAAGTACCTAGAACTGTTCGGATAGGTCCAAAATGTTCAGTAGAGGGCAGCAGTTACCTCGTTTAGGGGGTAAAGGTAGGAAGTCCACTACAATCTGGTCGGTGTCCTCGGAATCAGTATCATTTCCATGATTAGAGCCCGAGCTAGACCCGTCTAAGGAATCCGTTTCCTCGGCAAGGCATTCCAGTTCGCGTTGGACCAGGGAATCGAAGAACGCCATCATTCTCGGGTCCTCGCTCGTAGATTGCTCCGCGTAGTTGTGCGATATGTACTGCAGATTGTGTAATCATTTAGCAGCAATTTCCCATATGAAATGGAATGTTTATTCATCTAAATAGGCCTTCACAGGCGCTTATGAATTGTCGGATTCTAATGACTCTAATGCACGGTTCGGAAGATTGCTTTTGCTGAGAAGAGCCGGTAATAAACTCAGCAATTACTCTTTTCAAAACAAACTTAAGTGGATTACATAAATGTATGTCCTGCAAGAGCGAGCGCTACACCCAAGCATTGTCGTCATTTAAATATTCGTTAATATGGTAGTACGCCTTCTGAACTAAAACATTCTTAACACATTCCTTAAATTTATGTATAGGCAAATTCAACAGTGTAGGTGGTATCTTATTATAAAAGCGTGCACCCAGTCCTAAAAATGTGTCTTTATGGAGTCTATAAGCCGAGTCTAGTATTGATAGAGTGCATGTCACATTTTTTTAGAAAATTACTAATATTGTACAAATAATACGTTTGCATAAATATAATCCATAAGTTTATAGAGTATCTCAATTAGGCTGTTTATGTGCTATTGTATGGAGATACTATAGGTACTGCTCTGATTAAACACTAGTATATGGCGATTCTTGGCAATATAATCATGAGGAAAAATAATGTTGAAAGATATATTTTACAACACCATTTTTTAAACCGATCTCGACATGCGAGTCTAGTTTTCACTGTACTGGTGATAGTTTGAGTATATTGATACGTCAATATACATAAAAAGAGAAGGCCTGACTGATAAACGCCCAGCCTTTAAAGCCCTTAAAACCCTGACCTATAAAGCTGAATTTTCTCACAGGTGTTGTTTTTAAGACGTAGACGACGAATAAGAAAGGATTTTTCGAAATTAAAAACCGTGTACCCCTTACACGGGTGAAACCGCGGGGCGGACAGCTAGTAATTAATAAACTTAACATCTTACTACTTTTATGTGTAAATTTGTTTGAATGTAAGACATTTGTTACTCTTTCATTCAAAAACTACTATTCGTCGGATTTTGATGAAACTTGGCACACAGATAGATCATATCCTGGAATAAGACATAGGATACTTTTTATCCTGGGAATAGATAGATCTCTCGGGAACTAGAGACAGCTAGTATTTCATATCTTCAGAAACTTATTTACTGCCTACGAAAATGGAATTTTAACCGTGTAAAAGGATCATTATTCCCTTACCTGTCCACTATGATGCACAAGTGACACGTAGTCCTCGTGGCTGTATATCTCGCGAGGATTGTCGGAGCCCTGGGCCTCCTCTAGCAGGGAGCCGCGCATCTGCGGGTACTCCAACGCCGACCACACCTGTAGTAAGAAACTATGCTACACCCCCGCATACAAATAAATCTATAATTAAAATTAAAAACTGAAGAGTTTGTTTGTTTGATTGAACGCGCTAATCTCAGGTACTACTTACTGCAATGCTATTCTGTAATACTCGAAAGCTGAATCTCAGATGAGATATCAATTTCGCATTCTGTCTTCGAATGACACTTCACTTCGCAAGTGCGTACCAAATGTTTATAGGATACCAAATCAAGGTCGTGTCAGTTCGCTTTCGATGTGAGATCGCTCGACTGAGTGAGACTCGACATCGAATTTGTATTTAAGAGAATAGCATTGCTGGTTCGAATTTACACATTCTTTTAGTGTTGGATAGCCCATTTAACGGGGAAGGATATAGTCTATTTCACATCACGATATGACCAATAGGAGCAGAGCATCAATGAAAAATGTTGCAAAAACGGGACCAATAGGGTCCGAATTGAAAAAATATTTTAGTGTTGGATAGCCCATTTATAGAGGAAGGCTATATAACATCACGCTATGTTGCAAAAATCCCACGGGAACGCGGGTGACACCGCGGGGGACAGCAAGGTAGAAAATAACATTCCGGTGTTACCTTGATAATTTTCTCAACGCCCGAAGACGCTATGAGGCAGTATTGCGGGTTGTATCGCACTTGGTTCACGATAGACCTGTGACCGTACAACACTATGTGCGGCGGCTCTACCACCATGTCTGCAAATATTATCAGTCGAAGAATTATCCTTACCTAATTAAAAGTATTTTTTTAAACTATGTCCAACAATATAAAATACAATGTTTTTGAATAAGTATAGATAGTGCGATACACGAAGACGCGCCCTACTCTTTTTCCTAATTCCTTATAAGTAGTACAAGTGTACGTACATCCTTTCGCTAGTGTTGTAGTGTTGTCGATACGTACATACAACACACAACTACAACACTAGCAAAAGGATGCACTCTTGCACTGAATACAGTACTTCAAATATTTTTGATTTATAAAAGTGTGACATTAATAAAAATTATAATATACATATACTAATATTATAAAGAGGTAAAGTTTGTGAGGTTGTAGGGGGTAATCTCTGGATCTACTGAAACGATTTTCCAATAGAAAGCCGCATTATGCAAGTGTCATAGGCTATATTTGTATACCGGGAAAAGATAAGATCAAACAAAACGGATGTTTCACAAATCAATCAAAGAATTAAAATATTCAAAAGGTCAACATACCATAACCTTCAGCATCAGGTATCTTCCACATATACAGATTAAAGTCATCAGAACCTGACAACACATACTGATCGCGTTGCCCGGCAAAGGAACAGCTCTTCATAGTACAGCTATTATAATAGTCCTGATGGTAAAACTCTGCCACCGGTTCAGGATTGTGGACGGAGTAAAGAACGGGCGGCAGGCGACGCCGCAGGGCAAGGATATGCGTGCCAGCTGCGTTGAAGCGCACGCTCATGCTATTCTGGCAGGAGCCGTTGTTACCAGAGTAACGGACAACTGGACTGTTGATCAATGAATGAATAGTCTTTATTAACAAGGGCTTCGTCCATAGCCTTCCACCTCATACACTTTTTTTTTCTTCTGTAGGATAAGCTTATGTTTTACCGCAATCTTACCATGGTAGGTAAGTGATGATGTAGCCGAATGTGGTAAGCTCACAGAGCATAGCTGGGAATGGACTCTCCAGTGCAACTACCAAAACAGTTGGGTACTACAAAGTACCCTACCACTGTGCTATGGTTTCCTCATGATGTTTTCCTTTACCGAAAGCTCAAGCTCATTGTAGGATTCGAACCCAGGACCTTCGCCGCAGTATCCGACGTCACTACCACTGAGCTATCATTGTCTCAAAAGGTCATATCGGTAATATAGGTCACTCACTGTTTAGGTGACCGGAGATCCCATAGAGCGACGCCATCGCGTGCATTAGCAGATACCAACATGCCCACCTGCTGAGGGTGGTACATCACTCCATGAAATGCCTTTCTGCTGCGTGATATGACCAAAGACTCTGTTGGGCAAAAAATTATGAGTGGTATTCATTTCTTTAATTTATCACATCCTCAAAACTTATATAAATTAAAAGAATAATGCACTATGTTAGCTACACATGATTTGGAGTAACAAGATTGTTAAATAATTTAGTTTGGAATCAGTTAGTTATATTTGAAAAATGTCTGATGATATTTATTAATTTTTAGGAGTCAATTAAATCACTCACCATGAACTGATTGTCTAGTGTCAAACATCAACAACCGACCATCATTGCCAGCAGTTGCTACCAAGCGTTCATTGAGTGGATCGATGCTCAGCCCGCACACTGCACGCTGATGCTGCAGCACTTCCAGTGGGCACTTGCTTTCAGAGTCGTGCACTATTACCTGAATTTAGTTTATGGCCACATTCATAAATTGTACCTGTAGCGGGGTCCTATTGGTTGGATATCTGACCTGACTTCTACTCTAAAATAAAAAGTGTTTATTTTTTTCATAATTAGAAAAACAGCTAACAAATAATTTATAAAACTGAAAATATATTAATAATTTTATTTGTTATTTTATAACTAATCTACTCAGCTATTAGCTCATATTTTAGTCCTCATCCGTACATCCATCCATCAACAGTGACTGCATTTGAGAGGTAGATAGAATCATAGAAAATCTTACAACATCATCATTTCCTCCAGAGTATATCCTCTGGTTGTCACTGGTGATGCCGAGACAAAAGATGTTTGAATGATGAACAGCCTTCATGCACACCGGCTTGCCATGGTCCATAATGGCCTGACCAAACTGCCACAGCATGACCCTTCTGTCATCTCCACCTGGTCAAATATAATTTTATTACTACTAAACTTAATTCTAATAATAATCTAAATCATAGTATGGTCCTACGCTCCTGCGAAGGCCTGTCTGCCTACCTAATAGTTGTGACCGATAGTCGAACTATTTTCCACTAACAACATATTATCATAAGATCGCAAAAAAAACTTATACCGAATGTCCGGCTTTTATTAATTCTTGCACTTTTTAGTTTTTTCCAGATACTTAGATTGATTTAACTATTTTATTGTGAACTTATAAGTATTTTCTAAAATGAAAATAAGGACAATTACCAGATACGAGCAATTCGCCATTGCTGGAAAACTCTATAGCATTTACACATCCAAAGTGGCACACTAGATCTTTCCTGTACAGGTTCTTCGCTGCATCAAGTCGTTTGCTAAACAATTGTGACTTTAGATTAGGAAGAAGCCCGTATTCCCTTTTATTCAAATAAAGTAAAGGGCTAGCAATATTCGCCATATTTAGATCGAAACCACCATTTTCTGACAAATCGAACGAATGAAACAAAACTTCTCTTTCCCCTGTCGTCGATCAGCTGTATTATTTTTATTTTTAATAACAGATATTTTTTTTTTTTCAAGGTTTTTGGCTTGGTATCTAGACTTTTAAGCCATTTCTTAATTTAAATATTTCATTTTTTATGTTATAGTCACGTTTTATTGTCACTTTCACTGTAAAGTCTAGTCCTCATCCGTACAAGTCCAGTCTATTTTTAGTGAAATTGGCGGCTATTCCACTAAAACTTTTCACGGACTTCTTGGGACAACCTGGAAAGTCACGATACACGCTTTCATTTCATTTCACTTCACTTGTGCACTTAGATTGATCTTTATTGGACAAAACACCACCAAAATTATTCAATAAAACTCAAAATACGCGAATTTAATGAAAATAAAACGAAAACACAACGTCACTTCGCAAGTTCCCGCCAAAAAGTCCCAATAACAGATAAGCGTTCCGTTCTTCACTAGGGATGTTGACTGACATACTATCCAAAGAGAATATAAATAATACTATCAAAGCTACTTTTTTGGACTTTTTTGGCGGGAACTTGCAGAGTGACGTTGCGTTTTCGTTTTATTTTCATAAAATTCGTGTATTTTGCGTTTTATTGAATAATATCGGCGGTGTTTTGTCCAATAATGATCAATCTAAGTGCACAAGTGAAGTGAAATGAAATGAAAGCGTGTTTCCAGGTTGTCCCAAAAAGTCCGTGAATGTTTTAGTGGAACGACCGCAAATTTCACTAAAGCCTGACTGGACATGTACGGACGAGGACTAGACATTACAGTGAATTTGAGAATGTGACTATAACATAAAAGAAGAAGAAGAAATTAAAACTGAAGAAAATTCATGCGATTGAAAGGCTTTGTATTGACTAAAAATTATTTTTTAAAAAGTATTAAAGGTAGTGACAAATAGACTAATTCCAATTCCAATTTGTGTTTTATGGCTCCATCGTATCATCGATGACTCTGCCAATGTCAAGGTTAGAAAAAACAATAGTTATAATAGAGTAGAGTAGTGAAGATAGAGTTAAAAGTAAAGGAATTTATGCAATATAAGAAAAAAAATCAGAGAGGCTGATGAGCATATTAAAATAAGACAAATTATGCAGTTAACAGAGATTAGTAAGTGAGTGACTACACAAATAACAATTTTATTTACAGCTGGATATTATTACGTAAAAGGAATTTAGTTAGAACTTTGATTAATGGGGAATGCACAGTTGTTAGTAAAACATTGACATTGACAGGGCGAGGAAATTCAGATGGAAGGATATCGTATAGTGGGGTGGATATTTTTGGTCAATTAAAAAATATATGTTCCAAAGTTCCCTCTTCTAGTCCACATTCACACAGAGAGTGATCTCTTACTCTTATTTTAGCAAGGAATACAGGCGAGCATATATGACCTAAGCGAAGGCGGATAATTGTGGAAGTAATGAGCTTAGAATATCTACGAGATTTGAAAAACCAAGGTTTGGTAGATATTGATGGCTGAAGATTCCCATAATGTTTACCCTTGATCAATCTTGAAGACTGCCATTGGTTGTTCCAGGCTTTCAGGAGAATGGTTTTTGTGGAAATTTTTAGATCTCGTGCAAAGCATTTATTATTTGAAGCTACACCCAAGCGAACCGCCTGTTTAGCACAACAGTCTGCACTTTCATTACCATTGATGCCACAGTGACCCGGAATCCAGGCCACTACTACATCAATGCTTAAGGAGAAGCATTTGCATAGGGTATTTTTAATTTTCAGAGTTAAATAATATCTATCTCTCGAGTGGAAGGGTAATTTAATAAGATCTTGAAGCAAACTAAGTGAGTCGGAAAATATTATAGATTGATTAAGCTTATGGGATTCTATGTATGCTAATGCTTCTAAGAGAGCAATGGCTTCACCTGTAAACACGGATGTTTGGGGAGGACATTTAAAATTTAAAATAATTTTGTACTTAGGGATCCAGACAGCTGCGCCAACATTATTATCCTCTGATAGTTTGGATGCATCAGTATAAAGGTCAAGCCAGCCAGACCAATCTTTCTGGAAAATTCTATTAAAATTCTGGTTAGCACCAGGATCATTTTTATCGACGCCAAAATTTAAAATTACCCTTGGTTGAAAAATAAGGCTTTCGAACTCAAAGATGAATAAAGGGTCTTTACTGGTACAAAAAATAGAAGGGAATGAGTTTGCAAATTTATTGAAGCTTTTAATAAGGGGGGGAGGTTCTTTAAAAGTCCAGTATCTTGAATCAGTTATTTGGCGCGATAAGGAGAAAAGTCTATCATATAAAATGTGAGAGGGATTTTGGGCAATGTTACAAAAGAAGCGATCACACAAATATTGTCTTCGAAGTAGGAGAGGTGGTTCTAGGCATTCTACTTGAAGAGCGTTGATAGGGGATGACTTCATAGCTCCTGTAATGATGCGTAAACATTTTGCTTGGATTTTATCAATTTTAGCTAGGGCCAATCTATTGCAGGGTTCAATTAGGAAACATCCATAGTCAAAGTGACTGCGAATGATTGCATTGTATAACAACTTTTGGTTATAAGGATGTGAGCCCCACCGAACTCCAGATAGGGCCCAGATGACATTCACTCCATTCTCACATTTGTCGCTTATGTATTTCAAGTGATGAATACCAGTCATTTTTGTGTCCAATATGACACCTAGAAACTTTACTCTATCGAATGTTGGGATAGGTTCATTATTGACTGATAATTCAATCGTTGGCAGGACACGTTTTCGCGTAAATGCAACTGCACTACATTTTGGAACCGAAAGGGACAGGCCGTGATTACTGAGCCAGTCGTGCAGATACCCAAGCGCAGAGTTTAATCGGTCAGTAGTGTTTGAGACAGAGGCAGAAGACGCGTACAGAACTATGTCATCAGCATATTGTAGAATGTGACAGAAAGAATTGACAGACCTATCAAGATCAGAGGTGTAGATGTTATAAAGAAGGGGGCTAAGGACTGATCCTTGGGGGAGGCCCTTCCAGACAAGTCTTGGTGGTAAAAGTTCACCATTAACTCGAACCGATATTGAGCGGGCCATATAGAGGTTGCAAATGACAGAAATTATCCTCGAGGGAATGTTCAGATAATGCAATTTTTGCCTGAGCAACGGAGTCTGGAATAATACCCGTAAGAAAGATAACGTTATAAATGTTAAGAAGGAATAATTTTGAAGCATTAGAAGAATTACGAATAAAAGAGTAAGGGATTCCATCAATACCTGGGGATGAGTCCTTTAGATGATCCAATGCACAATGTAGTTCTTCAATTGTGAATGGGTCATTCATACGGTCCTGTGAGTCAGGAAGGGAAGTAGGGGAAGGGGAAGGTAAGCAGTCTATGTTGGGCACATATGAGGGGGCCAACTTACTAAGAAAGTCTGATACCCAGGCGTTAGATTCATTGGATAAGGAAGTATTTGTGTAGACTTGGGATCTGCGAAAATTTTTAATTTTTTTCCAAACAAGAGAAGGAGGAGTGCGGGGGGATAGCGACTCACAAAAGGAACGCCAGCCTTGAGTTTTCTTTTTAGATAACAACCTTTTTGTTTGTGCAGATATTTTTTTAAAAGAGATATAATTTTCCATTGTAATATTATCAGCATAATTTTTTTCTGACTCTTTACGCAGACGAACAGCAGAGGTGCATTCTGAATCCCACCATGGAGGTGACGAAATTTTGTGGCGAGCGGAATTCTTAAGGGGGATAGAAGCATCCGCGGCAGAGGTTAGGGCGTCGTAAAACTTAGAATACATTTCTAAAAGATTATTATTGTCAACAGGGGGAAGGGAAGAAATTTGGGTGTCAACTAAAAGAGAAAATTTATCCCAGTCTGCATGAGTAAGTCTGTATTTAAGGAGTGGAGATGAATCAGGGATAGGGTTAAATGTATGACGCCAGAGGATAAGAAGAGGAAAATGATCACTTCCATAAGAATATGGAAGAACAGACCAAGATAAATATGAAATGAGGTTGGGAGAGGCTAAGGTGAGATCAATAGCACTAATATTTTGAGATGGAGAAGCTCGTCTAGTAGCTGACCCATCATTAAGAATACAGACATTTAAATCATCAAAAAGATCTAGTAGGAATGTTGAAATAGTATCACAGCAATGAGAACCCCATAGAACATGGCGTGTATTAAAATCACCTAAAATAATGTAGGGACCTGGAATGGAACTCAGAACTAAAGAAATTTCATTGATAATATTGACATTAGGATGGGGAATATAAACGGACACAAATGTAACCTCAAGGGCTTTAGCAGCAACAATGTGTAGGTCTGGGCTATGAGTTGGAAGGGAAATTTGAGAGAAAGATACAGATCTATGGATTAGGAGTGCGCAACCAGCCCACCCATCATCTCTATCGTCCCTTAGGCATGAATAACCTGGAATCCTAAATGGGGTTCCTGGTTTAAGCCAAGTTTCTGCAATAGCAATAACAAGGGGGCTGTGGGTATTTATTAAATAGATAATTTCGTTTTTTTTGTGCCGAATATTTCTACAGTTCCATTGAAGAATACTTTGATCCATGGTTGTAGGTTACAAATAGTTGCTTTAAGAGCAGGAAGACATCGTGGGGAATTGCATCACTGAATTTGGAAAGGATATTTAAGAGGACAGATAAAAGTAATTCTATGAGGTTCTCATTTGGGGATGGGGAGTTACTTTGCTGGGGCCTGCAGCCTGGAGATGGAGGAGGACTGGAGTGACCAGGAGGTTTGGGGGGATAGCCACACCCATTTAACAGTGAGGGGCTTGGGGACTGAGTAATTAGATTGTGTGCATGTACGTCATATCCTTGTGCTATATTTGGTCTAGGACGACGTTCAGTATAAACTGTCTTTTTATAGGATTGAGACTGTGATGTTGATGGTTGAGGGGAGGATACATTATAGTCATGAATAGGGAAATTAGTTTGTGAATCCTCCTGGGAATTAGGTATGGATTCTTTAGGGGACTTCATAGCATCAGCAAAAGACTTTCTCACGGGACGGAACCGTTGAGCGGTTTCTGTGAAGGAGATATTTTCTTCTGTCATGACAATTTTTATACTTTTTTGCCGAGAATGTTCAGGGCAGTTCTGAAAGGTTGCCATGTGCTGGCCAGAGCAGAATAAGCAAGAGGATTTTTCCTCTGGGACATTGCAAGTGTTACCCTGATGGGGCTGTGCACATCTGTAACAACGAGGGTTAGATCGGCATTGTTATAGCACATGACCAAAGCGACAACATTTACGACACTGAATTGTAGGCAACTGGTATACTGAAACTGGAAGGGAGCTATTGTAACAGAATACTCTTTCTGGTAATTGGCAACCTAGAAATGTTAAAACTACAGCAGTGGAAGCGTCCCATTCTGTTTTTCCATCCCTGGTACATTTTCTACTTAGTCGTCTTGCCTTTAGAACTTGACCACAATTATTGGGATATGATAAGCCTGACATAAGTTCTTCCAATGACCAGTCTGTTGGTACATCCCTAATTATACCCATACGGGTAATTTGATATCGTGGTATATTGGCAGACAATTTGTTTGCTTCTAAAATAGGGCTATTAATAAAACAATTTGCATCGTTTGCTGTTTTAAATTCCACACTTATCCTTCCTCGACCAGCAGCCTTAACTCCACTCTGTTTAATTCCTACAATATTATTCCGAAATAAAACCTGAGCTAGTTTCAATGTTTGCATTGATTGAGAGGTTGTTGAAGACACTTGGACTAGGTATGGACCATTGTCATTATTACTATAATACTCTCAAAGTCTGGACAGACGTAGATGTTCTGAACCGAAATAGAAGGGGATTTTGTTTTTATAGCAATATTCTCATCAGTTTTATCAGCCGGGCGCTTAAAGCATGATTTAAGAGAAGATTCTTTGATCTGTCCAGAGATATCCATATAATCCGGCGCGTCGCCTCCCCCATCGGGGGGCTCGTCCGAATCCATTATACGGTACTAACCAATACACTACAGGTCAACACAGCACAAAAAAAACACAAAACACAAATTTAATAGCTCAAAAGAAGAACTTGAAGTTAAAACAAAAAACAACTATCGCGAACACGTGTTTTATCTAACCACTGTTCGGCGAAAGTCCAAAAATAGACTAAGACAATTTCAAATACTTTGACATTGGCAGAAATATCCTAAAAGGATGATTGCCAGCAACGAAGAAAAAAAAAAAAAAAAAAGCTACTTTTTGACATCTAAATAATATGGAGATAGAAATAGTAGCCCGAGACTCTCGGAACAATATGTTAGTTATTGTTCCGAGCCGAGACTTCAAATAATATGTTCTCACCTTCGAAAGATCTACTTTTTGTCGTTAATTTGAAATAAAAAATAATAAAACTATTCAATTGTATTTAATAGGATTGCCCCAACCAAATAAAGTAAAACATACTATTACTATTTCTACTAATTTTGTATGTTTGGATCAGTGCTACCAGATAAAAAAAAAAAATAATACCGTCTTGATGCATTAAAATTACGGTGTTTCCGATGTAGACACAATTGAAAAATACCGTGTAAAAAACCAAAAGAAAAATCAATTGCCAACTTTCTTAATCATCTAAAACAAGAACTTCTTGATCATATATAGCTGCAGTAATTTATGATAACATATTTTTAGTAGATACAAAATCAACACAGCTTTTTCCATGTCGGTGAATAAACTGTTGAAAGGAAATGTTTATTCATCCAAATATGGCTTCACTCTAATGCACGGTTCGGAAGGATGATTTTGGTGAGAAGAGCCGGCAATAAACTCAGCGATTACTCTTTCCAAAACAATTTACACTTTGGGGATTCTCCCGCACGTCTCATTAAGTAGTATTGCCAAGCGACAAAAATTAATCATGCGTTTCGGTCAACGTATATTTCTCGAACTGCAATACACGGTTACACGGTAGTGAATCGTAAATTATTATATTGGTAACAAATACCGTGCTTCTACGGTAATTTTTACCGTGTACCTGGTAACACTGGTTTGGATGGTTGTTGCTCAATCACGCAAAATAGTCTTGCGCATTTTAGTTCGCGACCGGGAGCGATCAATTTAGTTCGCCGGTCTTTGGCGAACTAGGTCGTTCTTTTAGTTCGTCCGCTCCTTTCACAAATTCCGGTTAAATAGATCAGTCGTTCGGCGTTCGCTTCGTCGCGCTGTTTTGTTTATTATTATAATGTTCATCAATCAGCTTGCAGTAGTAAATTACTTACTATTTCAGTATATTAATAAAATATAGTGGATGAATATTGCAAATGGATTCGTTTATTAGTTGATTGCAGAAAAGAAAATTATATTAGCTGTATTAATATTACGAACCATTTAACATTACAAATACAAGGTAGTTACCTGTTATCAGTTATTGTTGTATTTACCATAACAAAACATTCGCCACGCGCGCACCGCTGACTGACTGAGCTAAAGAGCGAAAATGAACGAACGATGAGGAATGCATGCGCGGCAAACGGTGAGTCAGTCAGTGCCCGCTCTCGCTCACAACAAATCCGCGCTCCGCGCGCCGCGTCGGAACTAGTGAACTAAGGAGCAGTCTCTCTGCGACCTAGTTCGCGTAGTTCGTACGAAAGAGCGGTCTTCCGAACTAGGTCGTTCGCGAACTACACAAGACTAACGCAAAATCAGGGGAACGGATATTGTTGAAACTTGGCACACAAGTAGATCATAAAATCCTGAAGTAAAACATAGGTTCGCACGGTGGTAGGGTACTTTAGTACGTACGTAGTACCCAACTGGCTGGCTACCACCCTCAAGTTGAAAATCTGTCACCAAGCACCTATCGGCGTGTTCCGACAGCTGCACTTGAGGGTCAGTTCCCTTCTAGGCTTTGTGTGCTTACCACCTCCAGCCACATCATCACTTAGCATAGTGAGATTGTAGTCAAACACAAGCTTATCCAGAATAAAAAAAAAATAGGACTTTTATCCCAGAAAAAGATAAGATTCTTCGGGAACGCGGGTGATACCGCGGGGCGGATAACTAGTATTTATAGTGAAATGAAATGGAAATGTGTATCGTGACTTTTAAGGTTGTCCCAAAAATCCGTGAAGTTTTAGTGGAGCGGCCACCAATTTAACTTAAACCTGCAAACCTGACTGGACTTATACGGACGAGGAGTGGACATTACTGTGGATGTGATATAACGTGACCTTTGATTATTAAACACTCAAAGCCTTCTCAAAGAACGTGACTAATGGTTTAGGCTTGATAGTCTTGTACACGGAACACTATTACTCCTAGCGGCTTGTAACTAAAGCCTTTATATAAAAACAAGAAAAAAAAAATCCTAACCTATTTATTTTATTGTGTTGTGTGTATTTATTTGAATCTCGCTAGAGTATAGTGTTCTATGATTTGAATTTACTTACATCCAGGAAAACACGTGTATAATCATAAAGCTACCAACATTTTATAACTGTCTTTAAATAAAGTTAATTATGGTAGTGGCAGAAGAAATGTGCAAGCCAGTTTTAAAAGTGTCAGGTAAGGTATTTAAATGATAAATCTATAGTTTTGTTTTCTTTCACCTAGTTGTGTTCATTAAAGTTTATCATCCGCAGTATCGAATTCAGATTCTTCTAGCATAGAGGAATCTGAAGATTCTGAAAATGAAATTCTATCTACTACTGAAGAGATAGAGGCTGATGTTGACAGTGCAGCGTCAGGCGACGAAAGCGGTGGTAGTGTTCTAATGACTAATGAAGGATGGGCGGACTCAGTGTCTAAAATCCTCGGCTCCAATAAACCTAAGAATAAGAAAACACTAGTATTATCTAGGGCTAAGAAACATTCAGAAATAGTCAAGGTTGAAAAAGCTGAAAAGCCAGCTTTTGAAGTTATTGGTGAGAAAAAAGAAGTAAAACCTGTGGTACCTAAAGTAAAACCAGAGTCAACAGAACCGCCAGTCAAAAAAGTGGTGAATATTATATTTAACTTATAATTATATCTATTTGTAGTAATTACTAAATATAGGCATTTGAAAATATTAAATAATATGTATCTAGGCACCTTTGCCATCTTGCTTGCCTAGCAAGAATCTAGGAAACAACACCTCACATCATCGAGAGCATCATTTGATTCCCCCACTTTGCTATTTATTTTGCTACTTATTTAAATAGCAGGCACAACCTCAGTTAAGGCAGTCTTGGCTCTGGCATGGCATGGTGCACTTGTTGTATAACTGGCTTATCCTTGACATATTGGATAGTCCTACATGTATTATTTCTGTAAGACCTGTGTATAATAACAGATTTTGGTGAATAATAGAGTTATCTGTCTATCTACTAAAAATATCTCTATAGGCTACTTTATTTAATAAAAAATATGCAGTTGTTGCTTGACAATATATTTTGTTTAGATTAAAGTAAAACATTTGGACTTTCCATAATTTGGTAGTACCTAAGTCAACAAGTTGTGGTATTTTAAAGATAGTTAATTTTCTCTTCTATTCATAGAAACATGAAAAACCATCAATAAGAGCAAAACCTAACATACTAGAAAAAGACAGAGAAAGATTATTAGCAAAAATAGCAACAAAAGGTGTAGTACAACTATTCAATGCTGTTAGAAACCAACAGAAGACTTTAGAAAATGATATGGATCGAAATGACTTGTCAGAAGGGAAAAAAGATAAGATTTTGAAGAAATTTGATAAGAGGACGTTCTTAGATACACTGATGGGTCAGAGTAAGTCTATAGTTGTTGATGAACAGACAAAGTCATTGAAGGATGAAATAAAACCAGAGGATGATAAGCCAAGATGGAGTGCACTAAGGTATTTATCATTATTATGATTAAAATTTAGTGCCATTAATAGACTTTTGTAAGTTATATGACTGTATTGATGGCTAGTCATAGTCATGTACATAACTAATAGCAGCTGGTATATCATCAATTAGGTATCATCTAATTTTCAAAAGTTTAAGTGCTTTGACTAGAGATGTGTACCATTGGTTTTTTATCAATGATTTTATTGTTTACCGGTATTGGGCGGAAGTAGTAACTTTATGCCCAAAAATCTTAGGTTATTCTCATGTGAAAAATACTGGTTTTTGATAAAAAAAACTCTCAGTACTTATCTCTAGGACATACAGACAGATGGAAAAAAATAATTATACAGTATTATTCAAACTAAAACTCATTTCAGTTTAGGTCGCTAGTAAGGCACTTATGAATCAAAGGAGTATTTAGATTTGAGGAAAAACAAATTATTCTATTAATAATAATATTTTTCAGAGATGACTTCATGATGGGAGCTAAAATGAAGGACTGGGATAAAGAATCTGTTGACGAATGAAATTAAAGTTTTTTTGTTAAGTATTTTCTTTAATAAACCAGTGTAAATGCTATTTATAGTAATCTTATTTACATTTTATACTTATAATATTTACAAGAGCTGTAACATAACAACCCTAATTTCATTAGAGCAAGTAATTTACACAGAATTTATACAATGTTCATACAGATGAAAATGGAATGTTTGTAATCTTAAGCTATAATTTATTTTATTTTATATACAGAGTATAGGCGTCATTGCCCACTGAATGCTGAGTGATTTGTTTTGGCAATGTAGAATATATTTTAACAGGTAGATTCCAGACCATTGTTTCTATAGGTACATTTAATGGTGCATTCCATTCTTTATCTTCTATGCTTGGTAGAAGTTTCTCGTTTGTAGTCACAAATTCAAAGTGAAGGCGCCATTGCAGTGATACTGTAACACCAAAAACATGATAGCAGTGCTTGGAATTTCTAATGCGATCCACTATTATGTTGATCATGAATATTAAGCCAGTATGATTTCACTTCTTACATTTTATGCAAAATTTCTTTTCAATAAAATTTTATCTGTTCATCTATACCTACGAATAAATAATAAGTCAGGAAGTCTAATTCAGAACAAATTCCACTCAAAAAGTAGCCCTTTTCAAATCAAAACGACTATGATTCAAAATACCAATCACTTCAGAGTTTTAAAATAGACATGCTTGGTGATTGGCTTAAATACAGAACGAAAGCAGGGATTGGTTTTATTGCTGCGCGTATTGCAGCACGCACGCGCGAACCGCGCCTGGCGTGGATGATTTCATGCAATAAATGAACCGAACCAAGTCAATAATAAAATAATATTATTGTATAACGTTTTTTTATTACATAACTAGCTGTTCCGAGCGGTTTCACCAACGTTCCCGTGGGATTTTATCTTATCCCGGGATAAAATAAAATATGTTAATCTGGAATAATGTCTGCTGTCCGTCCGTCTGTTTGTCTGTCTGTCACCAGGCTGTATCTCATGATCACTAGCCGTGATAGCTAGAAAGTTGAAATTTTCACAGATGATGTATTTCTATTGTTGCTATAACAACAAATACTAAAAATAGAATAATATAAATATTTAAGGGAACCCCATTAAAATTTTTATATTATTCTGTTTTTAGTACAACAAACGTGATTTTAATTCCGTTATTTGCTCGATCTTAATAACGACAACAGGTGACGCTTGAAATATTCACAGAATATTTTGTTGTATATTCACATGAAAAATAAATAATTCAATTAAAATAAAATAAATATTGATATAATATAATATGGGCTCTCATGAGGCCCTGAAAGCCCCTGAGCAGAAAAAAAACGACAACAGGTAGAATCTTGAAATATTAGGGTTCCATACCCAAAGGGTAATCAGAACTCATTTATTCAGTTTAGGCCCTGGTAAGGCACTTATAAACGTTACAATTGACTCTACTACCGGTTCAGAATACACTTAAACTGAGAAGACTCCGTTTAAGGCAAATTATTAATTAAATAAGATTTAATGGCAGGGAAACTAAAAGAAAACAAAATAAGTAAAATACATTACCTACTGTACTTAAATTGTATCGATGTGAGTACAGGTACATTTCTTTTTTCAACAAGAAAAAAAATTTCTAAATTTGGTAAAAAATTGTCTGACTTCATTTTGCATAGTATTGACCATCTCGGTTTGATAACTTTTGCTACTACAAATTACTAGTGAAATGTGATCCCTGAACATTTTAATCTTGTATTGCTCCTGCACCACTTCACAATGATGATTTACAATGAAAATTTACGCGAAGATTTGATTTGTGCTCGCTGTCAAAGTAAATGTCGGAGTGATGACGCAATAAACATGACTTTTAAGCCCCGCCCATATACACGACTTTTGTTGGGTAATTTTTTTGACGGTGTTTCATTTCCTGACTTATTTACTTATTCGTAGATCTATACTATCTATACTTAATATTATAAATCTGAAGAGTTTTGTTTGTTTGAACTAGCTAATCCCAGGAAATACTGGACCCATTTACCGAGGAAGGCTATAGGCTATATAACATCATGCTATGTTGCCAAAACCCATGGGAAATCTGGTGAAACTGCAGGGGACAGCTATAAAATATATAATATGAAAAGAAAGAAAAATAAATTTATTTATATAACTTACCTCCATCAATTTCAAAGGCAGGAGTAATATGTAATGGTATTGGCAGGATTAGCTGTGAATGAGTGAGCCCTAGTGTAACTTCATGATATCGCGCCACTGTCATAGATCTGCTACTTGTCTCTTTGTTCATATTTTTGGCAGGAGATTTAGATTTAATTACTTCCTCAGGTTGTAATGACACTGAAACCTGAAATTATTATAATCCAAGTTGTATGATCTAAGTATATGTTATTCACTATCATTATAATTATTATGGTAGATTTTTATTTAATTCAAGTTAGAGGTTTTGGTATCTAGCCATGTGACCATGCTAATTTCATTATTACAAGTGGAATTTAATGGAACATGATTTTTTGAATGAAATGATTCTCAAATATTGAAACTAAATTACCTGCATACATGTGACTGTTCCCACAGAAAAGTCAAATGTTCCAACTATATCTTCTCCCAGTTTGTAAGCTGATTTGAAAAGACAAAAACGTCCCACTTTTCCTCTTGTGTTTGTTATCATATAAGAGTTTGGACTTCGTCTGGCAGTGAGATTCTGTGAAATTTATCACTTTTAGGAACAGATTGAATGGACTGCTGTTTCCTTCAACTTTATATTCATACTCCAATCCAAATACTTGTTTTTATTTCAATGAGAAGAGCAAGAAAAACACTAAGCTTTCAAGTTTCAGTTCACAAGTCCATGGAACCATAGAGTATGAGTTTCAAGGGATGATAAATGAAATATTAATTAATGTTGCAAGTCAAAATAGATATGTGTAGTTATAATATTTTAGGTAATAAAAATAAGTATCAATAAAATGGTACCTGTAAAACTTGTAAAGCCATAGTCAAAGGTGTCTCAACTTTTCTTTCCTCTGAAAACGGATTGGTTGGTTGTAACTCTTCAGTAGTCTCATTGCCACACAAAGCAGACAAATCCTGGAGGTTCATAATAGGACTGATTGGCAGCACTCTAAAAGGTATGCGGACCATCTTGATGTGCGAGCCTACTTTCTGAGTAGCTATTGTAATTTTGTATGAATATTTTACTGTTGTGCCTCTGTATGATGGTGGGGCTTCTATTGGCAGTGATTCCCTGTACCAAACTGAAATAAAAATAATATGAAAGAAAATGTAAATCTCTACTCCAATAAAATTTATACTTATAAATAAAACTAATAAAGCTTTTTCTAAATAATGTCATGATTCCTTCATGATATTATTCTTGTTTGGGATTATTGGAATCTGTGAGGGATGTAGTAATTATAAAAAAATCAAACATATTTGGGTCTATATTATTAGGTCCTCTTGAATGACCAGATGGATCACAATCTACATACATAAAAAAATTGCGATTCAACATATTAAACTTTACTTACAAGTTTTAGTTTCCCCGAGAGGTATAGTCAAATCACAAAACAGAATCTTAGGTTTTGTATGAAATATTACATCTCCAATGTCACATGTTGATACCTCTAAAGATGTTGTCTTCCCAATCGTAGGAGTCTTATCACCAGGGCTCCCTGACGTTGAGTAGAAGCAGTGAATCTGTGCTGAGGCCCATGCTAGGTTCTCTAGAGTGTCACTGGAAAATGAAATATCATAAGATAGTCCTTGAAGCTTTGGAACTTCAAATACCTACTCAATGAATATAATCAACTTAGCGGGCCAGTTGGGATGTTTAGTAAGAACAGTATTTCTCGCCACAGGACATGGGTTCGACATTTCTGGGGATGAACATAAAACCGTTAGTGCGAGTATCAGTTGGCCGTGTGTAAATAATTTCCTAGGATATAAAACCAGTAGAAAATAATTACCAGTGGCTCTGTGAATTTCTATGCTCAGGTTGTGTGGTGTAACAAAATGATATACAGCATTCTAATGCTTCTCCCGCTAAGTAAACTGTACCAGTAGTTAGTTTTGCTGACAGTTCGATCATGTTTGAATTTTCATTAGGGGGCACTTTTATTTTGATTAATTTTTATTTCATCAAAACCAGCAGATTGTATCACAGATTACTGATATGTAGCTTTTTTTTTTTTTTTTCTTTCCTTCTGGCTTTGCGAATATTGCATTAGCCAAAGACAAAGTTAGGGAAACAGCTTAAGATAACAGGTATTTAAAAATTAGTATGCGAGGAATTTGGAACGGGAAAAGGATTGATTTCTATATTATAAATACAATACTACACATATATAGGAACGATAAAATTATAGTTTGATATCATTCTTGCTAATCAATTTGGCTAATATTTTATACACATCTGGATCATTATAATGTAATAAACATATAATAGAGGTAGGGAACGGAATACGGATCGACAGAAGTTGAAGAATAAAAGCAGACCTATCAATCAAAGTACAGGAAAAAAATATATGGTTCAGGTCCCCGTACTCCCCACAAGAGCACAAAGGATGGGCAACAAGTTTTAATTTAAACAAGTGTGCTGGGGTACAAACATGACCCAAACGGAGTCTGCATAAAACGGAAGTGCTTCTTTTACTAAACATAATATTACAAAACCACGGCTTACGTGGAATGGACTCCTGAATTATACGATAATACTTCCCTTTGGAAGTATCATCAAACCAGAGTCCACTCCACGCATCATCTAAATACAGTTTAGGCAGCGCAACCAGGTCATGACAATAATTGTTATACGGGCATACATCTCCAACATGAATCGCCTCGTTGGCCACACGATCAGCCTTCTCATTGCCAGAGATGCCCACATGGCTAGGAATCCATGTAAAAATGACTTTAAAACCCCTTGCAGAGCACAAGTATAGAAGTGTTTTAATTTCAAAGACAATAGGAGGCTGTTTATGTGACTTGAAGGGAAATCTTTCTAAAGACTGTAAGGAACTCAACGAATCACAAAAAATTATTGCTTTTGGTAGTTTCATTAGAAGGACATACTCAATGGCCTTAAAAAGACCATAACATTCACCGGTATATACACTGGATTCGGGGGGTAGCTTTATTTTTAGTACAATTTTATATTGTGAATGGTAAACCCCAACGCCTACACAAGACGCATTGGAATGTTTAGAAGCATCAGTATAGATTTGATGCCAACCAGTCCAGTCATTGTCAATAATACGCCTAAATTCGACATTTTGATTAGTACCTCTCTTTGGTATTCCTAAATTGTATTCGATTCGTGGTGGAGTAATAAGGGCATTGAAATTATGGCAATACAAGGGTAATTGATTATCTTGATAAGTTGGAGCTTCAAAATTTTTATATTTACGTAGACTTTTAACAAGACAGGGCACATCCTTATGTGTCCAATAATTTGATGAATCTACCTCTTCAGCTAGTCGTTTTATTTTAGAATGTAATGGATGGCATTTTAGTTGTAAGTTACGGAAATAGTAACGATCACTTAGGTATTGTCTTCTTAACGATAAAGGAGGTTCACAGCACTCCACTTGAAGACAATTTATTGGGCTAGATTTCATCGCCCCTGTAATGATCCTCAGAGCCTTGGACTGAATGCCATCCAGTTTTTTAAAAGCACCTACATTTCCCGGATGTAACAAAAATGTTCCGTAATCCAACACACTTCTTATCAGGGCTTTATATAAAAGCTTCATGGTAGAAGGATGTGCTCCCCACCAAACACCAGAAAGACATCGCAAGATGTTTAAATTACGCTCACACCTTTTCGAAATATATTCACAATGAGGAACCCCAGTTAATTTTGAATCTAAAATTACGCCCAAAAATTTTGCCTGTTCTTTAACCGGTAAAGACAAATTCTCATACACTACTTGAACCTCTGGAAATTTTCGTTTTCTAGTAAATAACACAACTGAACTTTTTGTTGGTGATAGGGCAAGACCGTTGTAATCTAGCCATACTTTTAACTCAGCCAAAGCTGAGGTTAGAGCCTCACAAATATCATCTGTGTTGGACCCAGAAACATATAGAAGCAAGTCATCCGCATATTGAAGAACCTTAGCATATCTAATAAGAGAGCACTCTAAATCATATGTGTATATATTATACAATAAGGGACTAAGCACGGAACCCTGAGGCAATCCCTTCCAGATTGTTCGACATATGCATGTACTGTCACTTAAATCTACTGAATATTTGATATATCTTTCATATAAAATATTTATAATAAAATTAACTAAAAGAATTGGAATATTTAATAACATTAACTTTTGCTGGAGAATTGAAATATTTACGTTATCATATGCCGCGCTTATGTCTAGAAATGCTGCCACTAAAGAGTTATTTCTAGAGAGCGCTAAACGTATATCTGTTGTAAAAATGGCTAAGCTGTCAAACGTGCATTTACCTTTCCTAAAACCGAATTGAGTATGTGATAATAAGTTATTGTGCTCTATAAACCATTCCAAGCGGTTTTTAACTAAATGCTCTGCAATTTTAGCCAGTACAGAAGACAAAGCTATTGGCCGATACGAAGAAGGCTCTGATCTATTTTTATTTGGCTTCAATAACAAGATCAAAGTTTGAGTTCGCCAAGATTTGGGAATATCACCGGAGAACATAACAGTGTTTATTAGAGAAAGATAATAAGTAAGACCATTATTATCAAGCTTTGACAAAAACGAATACGGTATACCATCTTCGCCTGGCGCAGAGTCCTTAACATACGAAAGAATACCTTTCAGCTCATACAGAGTGAAAGGAGAATTAAGGTCTCTTTCTTTGTTATTACTATTAGTGGAAGGTGCTGGTACTGAAGATGGAATCAACACATAATTTTCTGGAACAGAAGGTGGAGCCAAACGGTCCATGATTTGCTCTGCAAGAGAGAGAGTAATATTATTTTGTTGTGTGTCATTGAAAGCAGACCTATACCTTCTAATGTTCTGCCACACAATAGACGATTTAACATTGGGACATAGTGATGCACAGAAATGCTGCCAACCTTCAAATTTCTTTCTCCTAAGTAGTTCCTTGGTATTATTTGCTATGTGGATATAGTTAATAAAGTTATCATCTGACATAAGATCACAATATTGCCTTTCTGCCTCTTTCCTGTATTTAACTGCATTAGTACACTCTTCGTCCCACCATGGTGGAGAAGGTATTCTACTAGGTCTACAACTCTTCAAGGGGAAAGTTTGATTAGCTGCCTCAATCAATATTTTAGCTAACATCTCAGAGCAAATGGATGCATTTTCACTGGATACTTTAGGCATTTCTAACACCCTTTGTTCAACCTTACTTCTAAACACACCCCAGTCACCATCTTCCAATTTATATTTCATACGTGGTGTCCTTAACTGTCTTGGAGGTTTCTTAAAAGGAAAGGTGATTAATAATGGGAAGTGATCACTACCATGTCTGGATGCCATAGGGCTCCAAGAAAGGCAGGATGCAAGGTCAGGTGTACAAATGGATAAATCTGGGGCGCTGGGTTCTTCCCTAGGGCCACCAAGGCGTGTTGGCAAACCAGTATTCAAAATACATAGGTTATGTGAATCAAGAAGATCCAAGAGCTGTTCTCCATAAAAAGAGGAAGAAGAGTAACCCCAACTTTGGTGACTAGCATTAAAATCCCCCATACATATAAAAGGTTTTGGTAAAAAATTAAATAAATTGTTAATTTCATTAAAAATATCTATACTAGGTCTAGGATAGTAAAGAGACACATAACATATATTATTTACAACACCAGCAACAATTGACAAATTATTGCTGTGGGTGGGAATGTCTAAAGGAGTGAATGAAAGACAGTTATTGATGAGCATAGCTGTTCCACCATAACCATCATATCTATCATCCCTAATGCAAGAAAAACCAGTGACTCTAAACACTGAATCAGGTTTAAACCATGTCTCCTGAAGACAGATAACAGATGGTTCGTATTTGTTAATTAAATAGATTAGTTCAGTTTTCTTATTATTCATACTTTGACAATTCCACTGAATTGCTGTGGCTTTGGCTAGACCCATTGTGAATGTTGGAAATTTGATATAAAGCATCAATAACTGTTGCAACGTTGGACGGTGATATTAGACATGACTGTGATAATAATTGAATTAGTACTTTGATAATGTCAGATATTTTCATATTATCATTACTATTGTTTACTATGGGTTTTGATTTAGGTAATAAAGGGTCTTTAATTATTTCAGAATGGGTGTCACGGTCATACCCTTTGGAAAACTTATGGGGTGCCCTAGGCTTCAGAAAAACAGTTTTTTTGTAAGATTGTGAAATAGTGTTTGAGTTGGATTGAGGAATTGATTGATTCTGAGAAGAATGAATATTATTGGTGGATGCAGATGGAGTTGCATATATTAAGGCATCAGAATATGACACCTTAGATACAGGTGGGTGGAGTTTAACAGCTTCCATATACGAGATACAACTCTTGCTCATTGTCTCTTTAATACCTTTTTGTCTATTAAATTCTAAACACTTTGTACTTGTAGCTTGGTGAACGCCTTTACATAAACAGCAAAAATAATCTTCTTCTTCAATATTACAGGTATCCCCAGAGTGACCTTGACCACATTTGAAACATCTGGGTGTGGACCTACATTGATTTCTAACATGACCAAACCTGCAACAGTTATAACACTGCACAGTTGGATAAATATATAAGTCAACTGGCAAGGCTGTGTAACACATGTATACACGCGTTGGTAGTACCTGTCCGTCAAATGTTACAACAATAGTACCAGTATTTTCAAATTGCTTGTTACCATTGATCATTATCTTTTTTTTTAACCTTCTTACTTTAATTATTGATCCACACCCAATTGGTACATTAATGTTTGCTATAACGTCATCATCTGACCAATCTGTGGGAACACCCCTTATAACTCCCATACGTGTTATATTAAAAGTTGGTATGAAAGCTTTATATTTTCCTAATGCAAGGTTATGATTAGTAAGGAAACCATTACCATCTTGGAAGTTTGAAAATGCCAAACTTATGCGATTACGACCTATTCGCTTGAGGCTACCATTCACAATACCCTTAATTTCATTGTTTTTCAGGAAGCGCCCGAAGGTGACAGGATGCAGGGTTGTAGCATCGTTAGAAGTGGACATTTCTTTTTGAACATGAACAACATAAGGTGCAACATCTGTGGCTTGATAAATGGTGCGACCAACTGGCAAACGAGACAACTCATTTTTATCCTGGTTAGTATTGTCATGACTAGTGCTATGACTATTTGATACAGCTATTGACTGCGACTCTAAAACCGGGGGACTTGAACCACCCAACACATGATCATCAAGCTCTTTATCTTTTAATAAACATTGACAATCAGTTTGCTTTTTATTTCCGTGTCTCCTCTTTCTTTTATGGCATGACCCACAAATAGCTTTATTATTAGACCTTTTCCGTTTTAGTTTGTTGGAGTCAGAAATCGAGCAATCTGTGTCCATGGAGGACTCCAGCACACCAATCAACATTTCCATGGGTGATTGTGAAGGAAGTGTCCCTCCGGGGTCATCGGGCGGATCGCCCATCTTATCAAGTTAAAATAAAATACATAAACTTACCAATATAACAGCTACAACTACACACAAATAAACAGAATATACAATTATAATAATTACAAAGTAATACTAAAACTTAAATATCAATCCTTTACACCTATTTAAGTTTAATTTTAAACTCCAAAAGAAAAACCGCGTCTCAACTTTACGAAGTTTCCCGCCCTTTTTTTCTGATATGTAGCTAGCTATTGTATAGGTGTAAACCACAGATTACTGATATGTAGCTAGCTACCAAAGAGTATGTAATTTTTTTTTTTTTTTAGAACATTTTTGGCCTGGTATCGATACCTTTAAGCCATGGGTATGTAATATACTCGGAACAATAACGCCAAAAAGTCGACACCAGCTCATAATATAATAATAGTGATGTGAATGTGATCTATGATTGGCACTGACACTTTCGACCACAGATATTTATTATCCCGTTACTGTGGACAAAGAGAATATAAATAATACTGCGTAAAACTGGCCGTAGCGAGGGCTATAGCATAATTATCTGACTTTTTGGCGGAAACTTGCGAAGTGACGTTGTGTTTTCGTTTTATTTTCATTAAATTCGTGTATTTTGAGTTTTATTGAATAATTTCGGTGGTGTTTTGATCAATCTAAGTGCACAAGTGAAGTGAAATGAAATGAAAGCGTGTATCGTGACTTTCCAGG
The DNA here is from genome assembly GCA_951361185.1 of Ochropacha duplaris. Taxonomy (NCBI): domain Eukaryota; kingdom Metazoa; phylum Arthropoda; class Insecta; order Lepidoptera; family Drepanidae; genus Ochropacha; species Ochropacha duplaris. The sequence continues at coordinate 7,709,258 of OX592707.1, read as the reverse complement.
TTGTCCCAAGAAGTCGGTGAAAAGTTTTAGTGGAATGTCCGCCAATTTCACTAAAACTAGACTGAAAGTGACAATAAAACATGACTATAACATAAAAATGAATATTTTAAATTAAGAAATGGCTTAAAGGTCTACCAAGCCAAAAACGTTGGAAATAAAATAGCATATCATATCTGTGACGTAAACGTTCTGTTTCATGTGAAATGTGATTCCATAATATTACATCACAGAATAATTGTGAATTGAACGTAATATCTAGATGGAAATAATGACTAATAAAATATATATTTTTAATTTTTGTGCTAAAAATTGAATTGAATTTATTCTTTTACTAAAATTCAATCTTTTTATTTTTAATTTATTATTATGACTTTGACATGTATTATACTCGAACGTGAAATGGAATGAATATTTAACGTTTGATTCAATTTGAAACGTTGCGAATCACGTACACTTATCTTTATCTTGTAAATGATAAAATAAACAAAATGTTAATATCAGACGGCATAAATCATGGCAAATTGCAATCAATAATAGTCGGAGAACTGAAGAAAGCGGGCTTGAAACACCGTTTGAAGAAAATTATACTGAAAAGTGTGAAAGTCAGTAAACATTCACTTCCTGTCATAAATTAAAATAGTATTTTTTTATTCTGATATTTTTTTGTATTGTAGGATCACAAGACGGTATTTGGAGCACCTTTGGTGAAGGTTCCATCTTGCAGCGTTATCTGTTGTGGAAGCACATTATGTGTTCCTATGGTGGTGACTGAAATGTCCTCAGTACTCAGAGGCAATGCTCACATCGAAGGTTTATTTCGTAAAGCTGGTTCACAAAACCGACAAAAGGATATAAAGGTAATTCTATCATAGATCTTTCAATCCCAGTTTAAACTCCCTCTTGCAGAGAAGGTAATGAGTGAATTAGATTATATTCAAATTTAGATCAAAATCTGTATTGTTTGCACGCACTGTTTCAGTAAATTTGGGGAAGTTTGCATTAAACAAAATAATATTGAGTAAATCTGGTGTTTATAAAGTTCTTCTAATTTTTGTCTGATAGGACAAAGTATATAGTAAATTTCTCTACTTCAGGTTTAATAAAATTGTACTGATCCCAAGTATGTAAGTATAAAAATATTGTTAATGTCAGTCCTCCCTTATAATAGTTTATCATCATTCAGCGATTACTAGATGCTGGTGGATGCGTTTCTGAAGGTCATCACCCAATAGATGTAGCAAGTGTACTTAAGCTTTATCTACGATGTTTACCGGAGCCGTTGATCAGTGCAGAGGTTCAAGAATTGTTACTCCGATGCAGGCTGACTGCCGGAGATGAGGCATTGAAGGCTATTCTGCACACACTATTATTATTACCAGTATTACATGTTCATCTGTTACATTATATAATGGAGGTAATTTTTCTTTTCATATTCTAGTTTTATTATTAGAAATTTCATTTCATTATTAGAAATAGTCAATTTAAAATTATATTTCCTCTAATACAGTGTTGCCTTTTAACAGAGAAAGCTAAGGCCATAGTTCACCACAAGGAGACAGTAGACTTTCATTGTTAAATTCTTCTTCTGGGGCATAAAACACATATTTTTGTGCGAGAAATTATTTGCTGGGCCTAAAACCTTGTGAAACAAGTGAATAATAGTTAAATAAATAAGATAAAGGCTCAGATGTTTTTTTTTTTCAGTTGCTCAAGTTCATAGCATCTAAACACAAAGACAATTTAATGGATTCTTCTAACTTGGCCATTGTGATGGCGCCCAGCATCATGCCTCTCCCGGCAGCAGCTTCAGCTCAGAGGCTGGAACACCATGTTGCACTTGTTAAGGTACTAAACCTAGAAATAAACTGGACTTCTTGTAGTTACCATAGCATACTATGTTTTTGGTGACTAATTTTCAAAAACATGGGTGCCACCATGCATTAGTTGCTTCACCGAAGCTTAAGCTCAATGTAGGAAACCCATGACCTTTGCAACAGCATTTTCTGTTAACCACTTGGGTGTTGTCATCTTATAAAAGTGATTTCAAATTGGATTAGAGCTCTTTATTCCTCATACTTATTATCTTGTCTTCAGGTAGGGTTTTAATGTTTACAGAAATATAACACTTGATGATTGTAATCTGTATGAATATAAATTAAGGTGATCATAGCTCAGTGATAGTGACATCGCATACCGTGGCGAAGTTCGTGGGTTCAAATCCTACTGAGCTTTAGGTGAAAGAAAACATCGTAAAGAAACCACAGCAGCAAGGTGGTAGAGTACTGTGTAGTTCTCAACTGACTGGAAATCACCCTCAAGTTGAAAATCTGTCTTTGCACAAAAAAATTGCACTTGAGAGCCAGTTTGCCTTGCCTTTTAAGGCATTGTAATAAGGTGTACAATACATTGGCAATCCTCCTGGTATTGTTAAAGTCTATAGACGTCGGTAGTCACTTACCTTCAGGTGACTCGCCTGCCTCGTTCTTACTTGTGGTATATAAAAAAAAAAGCTGTACTTTTGAGTAAAGCATGATTCACAAAAACAACTGAATTATTTCCAGATATTCATCGAAAACTCACAACATATAGGATTACTAACAGAAGATCTCATGACGCAATTAGACGATGATTCCGAAGTACATCAAGCAAGGCGGAAGAAAAGAAGAAGTGGCTCACTTAATCGTAAGTAGAATCTAATGATATTCGCCCTGCAGTGTCTTCCATATTCCAGACCTTCTAAGTAGAAGGTTAAATGTAATTTAACAGGCTTTGAATTTGTGAAATAAGAAGTTACGAACCACATGCGCAACTTTTATATTACAGGACATCATCTTTTAGTATAGGCAATTTAATTATAACTTGCAGGTGTTTTGAGCGGCTTACGCAAGATGGTGTCTGGAAACTCTGGCAGTGTAAACACACCTGCAACTGTCAGAGAAAACGGAAAAACTCCAGTCCTGAGCAAATCTGCAGCTAAACGCAAATTCGATACTTACGAGGGTCTTTCTGCTAAAACTAAGTATGTGGTTTTCGGAATATATAATAAATAGGTTTAAGAATTATTCAAAAGATTCTAATTGATGTTTATTTTTGCTTCATAGGAAAGACATAAAGAAAGGGCTGCCACAAAAAGAGTTATCGTTTACTCCAATGAAAATGTAAGTATAGTTTAGAAAATAGTAATAAAACGATTGACAGAATAAGTTTGCAATAATACCTAATCGATGTTAATATTTTTAGGGGTATCGAGCGAAAAAGATTGCGCTTAAGCCTAATGGATGCAAGAAGCACTCCAATTATCAATTCAGATTTTAGTTCGCATAAAAACTCTGAAACTAGCATTAGCAGTGAAGATTTGCTCACTTCATCTGAACATTTGTTTAGTGCCCACGATACTATCGATCTCTCCCCTGAAATGAAACAGTCAGATAAAGATTACGTGAGAATATCTAAACAGGAATATGAAGAAATCAAAAGCAGAGTATCGGCTATCGAAAACAGACTGTCTAGAGAATTCACAGATGTCATACCGAGAGTACAACCTGCACAGCACGTTCAAAATGTCTACGAACAAACGTTAGAAGAAGTGGCAATGCTTAACTGCCCAAACTCTGACCACTTGGCGCGGAGATTAAGCAAAGAACTGAAAATTAGACCAAACGAAGATGCCAAAATAATAAGATCTCCGAGTGCGAGAAAAATTGGCTCAATAAGACGCCGGTCGAGAGAAAACCTTACGAAAATCGTTAGGCATAAATCGTGGAATGCGTCTACACTATCACAAGCTAGTCAAATTGCAGATCGGTTTTATCCATATATAGGATTAGGTCGGCGAGAGAGAACAAGCAATGCAAAATCCGAACAGAAATCACCAAAGCAAACATCCACAGTCAACGAGTGGGATGGTTCTATGTCTGAAAATTCAATGCATAATGTATCTGATACTAGTCAAAAATACCAACTGCGAAAAAGGATGAGCCTTGCGACCGACTACAATAATGAAAAGTCTATCAGAAGACTTCCTGTGCGCCGATCTTTGAACATCAACGTAAACAATAGCTGGGATAATACAGCTTCAGAAAACTCAATGAATTACACATTAAATTCGAGCGAGCGAGTAAAGTCAAATAACCATGAACAGATGCAATGCTATCAAAATATACCCAATAGGAATCCAAATAGACATGGGAAGCCAAGTCCTTCGCAATCGCAACAGAAATGGCGTAGTGCTGCAGCTTTCTTTATGAACAAGACTGGCGAAATAGAAAACACGAGTCAAACGGGAAGACCTTCAGTGAATAAGTTGAGGCGTCAGAATGCCGGAGCGGTTCTCGCTAAAGCTAAACTTTTTGAATCTAGTTCTGACAAATCATCGGAGAAGCATGAGAAAATTGCACATACAGGCTTTGCAAGGAAACCACGTGTTAGTGGGCAGACTCACAATAGAACGCAAAGAGCTGTTGCTCTCGTCAGACCGAAAGTTCATACAGTTACAAATGAGAATGTACCGCCCAATATACCAACAAGAATGAGTAGAAATGGTGATGTAGCTTCGAATATTCCTTCAAAGTCTTATAGGGTTCCGCAAGATAAACAAGATGTTGACTCGTGGCGAAATAATAGAAAAACAACGCCGCCCATAAAGAAAATTGTATCACCTCAACCAAATAACATATTAGCGAAGACCCCACAGATACCGACATTGAAAAAATCATTATGTACACCCAAGAGCTTAAGAACTGCTACAATGAGTATTGATTCTAGAAAACTCAACACACCTTTAAAAGCTGTTCACGTGTCTCCAAGAAGACGGTCACCGCGACAGAAATTACAACGAGCATATCATTAAGCTAGTTAAATATAAATTATCATTACCAGAGTGATTACTTTTATATAATCACAGTATCACTCGTATCGGTATCCCCTAACATAGTAGGAAAAAGCGGCCATGTGTAAATATAAATCTAATTATGTTAATTCTTTTGATTGTATTAAATCATTTCATTTTTAAACTGGTTTATTCATCCCACTAATCTTATACTCGTAAATGTGAATGTTTGGATGGATGGATGTTTTTTACTCTTTCACGCAAAAACAGCTGAACGTTATGATTCAGTATGACAGTACTCTTTGATAAGTAGGTTGATGGTTATTAGGCGAGTGATGATATTAAACTACGTAATGCAACGACCTGCACACATCATTGTAAAAAAAAGTTCAGCAATACACTGGTAGTCCCCGTGGTATTGCTAATCGTATGCCGCTATGCCATACAGTTGCCGCTAGGTACCTACGAAAATCGACAGTGAAATATATATATTTATTAAAAAAAACTTGAGAGGTGTCAAGGGACACCCGGATGGAACGAAGTTATATAAGTCGAGAGAGTATATATATATATAAATATAGAAATGAAAATATCTGGCTTGCTTTCTATAAGAGAGAGAGAGGTCAACGCACTTTTGACACTAAAAGTGTCGTGTCAATTTTTTCGTAAGATTTTTTTCCGTCTAGCCCCCTTTCACAACGCGTGATAAGGAATTTGGTTCCAATATTTTTTCCAACATTTAAATACAATTTCATGTTATTCCTTTAATTAGTGGTACATACTATGTTAGTATGTGACCCATTCGAATGCCATAATGTTTATGAATAAGTACTACAGAAGATTGGAGAAGCATCTTTTTACACATCTTTGAATGCAGTATTACTTGACTCAAAATTTAATTGTTTCGAGAAGCAAATAATTCCATCACCAATATTAGCTACGTAACGTACTACCTAAGTACTTTCCCTGAGTGTTCCATAGCCTTCTTGTATATTGCTTACTTATTACCTTTTTTTTGTTATTCTAAAGAACAAGGGGTCTAACAAATAATGGTAAACTCCTAAAGGTCCTCCAATATGTTAAAGACGACAGAAAGATAGAAATCAGAGTTCAGTTGCTTTATAAACTTAGTAGTTTATGGTCCCTACTCACTAAATATTTACTTTAATCTGTTGACTCGCGCCATTAACCTGTCAAACAACTCGTCAACTCGCGTGCAATTTTCAAGTAAAAGTAATCGTCCCGATTGTCCCAATCGAGAACAAGACTTTGAGACCCCTAATTTCCCAAGAAAGACCTGACAGGTAAGTATAAAAGGATAAGGAAATACAAATAAAAATCCAATGTATAATATTATATGATGTATATCACGGCTTTTACAGTGGTATTTTCGTGTATAAACAAAATATCCAGTTTTTGAATTCAATAAATTAAGATCATTCTGACAATTCAATAAATAACAATAATTTCCACACTCAAATATATAAAGCATCGGCGCCATAATAATTTGGATGATAATTATAATAATAAAGTCACAATAGTTCTTTCTGTACGCGGGTTCAACTAAAATATTTTCACTTACACATTTAGCGATGATCACAGATTGAGGATTATAAAAAAGCAGATTCAGAACATACCGTGCTATGGAGGAGACGATTTAACAATTCGAAACTTGCAATAGTGATTACTGAGTAATTTAGATTTCATTATAGCTTATGGGCTAACTTATCACTATCACCACTCTGGCTGGCAACCACTCACTCGCGGCTCAGTGGCTCAACCCACTTCCTAACATTGCTTCTCGATCGATATCAATACCAAATTTAAATTAACAATATAATAAAATATCAATTGTACCTAAGATCTTTTCCAATTAAATACGCACATTCGTTCTTAATTTGCATCTTAATATACAGTAACGGGCCGCATAGGCGGCTAATGATATCTGCAAACTAACTACCTACTGGCTCACAGGCAAACGTGCTCTTTACATACACAAGCGACAACCGGCGCGGCGCGTACCACCAGTACGTACGACCACCACGGGCCATGCGCCACGCGCCAGGCGTCTTCCTTCTCTTCCGAGTCTGAGCATAATGTACGTAATTACATAATTAAACATACACGTTGTGATCAATAATAAAAATATAATGATACAAATACATTAATTACTACATTTTCGATTATTGCGTGACATAAATATTTACAAAGCGCATTAGGAGCGCCGAAATAGGCGAGGCAGACTCCTAAATGAGAGATTAATAATGCGCCGCGCCAGCCTGACAGACAGACGCCCGGCCGCGTCGTGACCGGCGCACGAGCGTCACACGAGCGGCACTCGGCCGGCTCCCGACAACTTAACGAGTACAAGTATCTTTATTAACTAAAACATAAAACGTCTGAACAACTTATTGTCAGGAGAGCTAAAAGATAAATGCCCCAAAATAAAATCAAATGTCGTCAAATTGTTAAAATAAAGTATATTATCCATAATCGATACCTAAAGTGCTATCCTGACCGTTATCGTCGCCGGATTCATATCAAGTTACGTAACTAAATATTAATATAATATTGATACTTTTGAAAAACAAAATGAATATACTTCCTCATGATTATGAAACTATCAGATACTATAATATATATGATACTACCAGTACGGTTATCTTATAAAACGAATAACATTATTCTAAATATCAATGTGATCTCTCGATATTATGGTACGATTACAATTTGGGAATGCATGATACTACTCGACGAAATACAATAATTATTAAGTACCGATGATTAAAAGAACTCCCTACATATACAGATAGCGTTACGTCACAAATATGTTTCCTTTCGTCAACTACAAAATAGGAGGACGAAACGCACGGTCGCCGACTAGTTAGTTAGTTAGCGACTATGATACACAAATACCGAGTTTTAGATAATAAAAATAATTGAACTAGAATACGGCGAGACGCGTCCGCGCGTCCGCGAGTGCGCGCGCGTCGCGACACGCGGCCAGTGGGGACGGACGACCCGCGGGAGTGAAACGAGTCTACGTTGCGATCGTCGCGGTCGCGGCGAATAATAGCTAAAATAAATAATAACGAGCATAATAAGTGTCCGACGAATACTGATGTCCGGGGGGCTCGGGCGGGTGCTCGGGAGGCTCGGTGGTGTGTTCAGTTGACCATGAGCGTGTGCGACTCCATGGGCGCGGCCGAGTCGTACAGAGTGTCCGTGTCCTGCGTCGGCTCGCCCTGCAGCTGGCACTGGTTGGACAACGTTCCCGCGCCGCAGTCGCAGAAGAATCTGTGCACAACAAACAACACAATACACATCATTCTTTCATTGGTTTGGGTATAAAACATATTTTTTAATACAGTTGCTCAAAAAGTGGTGTATTGCAGGGACGTATAGCGTTCGGGATGTGGGCTATTACATAATAGTGCTTTTTTTTACCTTTCCCGAACTCGTGCGTCTCTTTCCCAACTGTCAAAATAATGTCTATTAAAAAGAAAAACCAACCATGAAGTTTTTACTAAAGAGTTTATGTGATTCATACAAATACGTATATTTCTAAAAAGAAGCTACTAATTTATTTCAATATCAGATTTAATGATTTAATCTAATGAGTTAGGTTAGGTTTCATTTCATTTCATCTCATTAAATTTCATTTTCATTTCATATCAATAAAAAAAATATACTGAAGACAAAGCTGTATGGATAGTTTTTTGCCTACCAAAATGGGTGAAGAAAAATAAAAACTCTGCTTATATTCTACGGTTGGCGCCATTTTCCAGAAATTTTCTTTAGGAGTTTAGTTGTTTGTTGCACAAAATGAGTAATTTCGACCCTATTTTTTTTTAAATTATCACCACTGGAACTCAGTATAATTGCACAAACATTGTATGACAAATATACATGAACAATCATACGAAATTAATAATAGTTTGTCTCAAACAGTAAATATGCAACCTAAAACTTCCCCAGTTAGTTTAAAAAACTGTACCAATTTCAATGTTCATGTGTACTATAACTTTTATAAGAAATAAATGATTAGTTGAGTTTATTGTTTATTGTGACCGGTCATCGTGGAGATCCTTAGGGGAGGCCTTTGTCCAGCAGTGGACGTCTTCCGGCTGATATGATGATGATGATTGTGTTTTTATTATTTTATTAAATATGGTAGTGTCCTGGGTCAATAAAAATGAATTCTAATTAGTCCGTCGGTGAGATTATCAAAAAATATTGGACACGTATTTTTTGCTTTATCAAATCAATAAAAATATACAAAGTTATAGCGCATCAAAGTATAGGAGTGGGGGCTTGTGACGTCACTTCGTGGTAAAATTTGTACCACGGTGTGACGTCACGCGAAATTTCAAAGCACTGTATCCTCGTCATTTTTCGTTTACGGAACAAAATAAAAAATACGTGTCCAATATTTTTTGGTAATCTAACTGACGGACTAAATAGATTTTTTTAGGACACAACCCTATTGCTTCATTTTTTCGCAACTGTATTAAAAATAGTCGTTCAGTACACCTGCGGAACCGTCATTGCAACTTGTTCCGACTGCAATGACAGCCTTTCCACACTTGTAATGAAATATACTATTCTTTTTTTAATTTTTCCTAAAATTGGGATGATGCCTATATTCAAGAAAAAATACCTCACACTAACTAGTATATAAAAATTCAAAAATAATTGAAAATAGCGAACGTGTTGTAAATTTTTTATAATTTTTAATTATCTATTTAATGACAAAGATTAGGTCTTTTGATGGTGTATATTTATGACGTCACAAGTAGTTCATACAATACTCCATATAAATCATCGTTTTGAAATTGAATAAAAAGAAACTGATATGATATGTCAGTTACCACCCCTATTGAGCATGATGTCACCTATGTTGGAAAGCCCAATTAGGATATGAACCGTTCTATAAATGTGTTACCCACCTGTCATGGCGAATAAATTCTACGTCGTGTCCTGAATGGCACGTTTTGATGCAATTGACGCAAATTGCATTGCGGTCTGTCGTGTTGCATGTCTGGCACCTGGCAATAAAACACGTAATATTCTGTATATTCTACTAATTTTATTATAAATGACGAATTTGCGTGTGTTTTTGTTACTCAATCACGATGTAATGACAAAATGAATTTTGGATGAATTGGCACATATAAATAGATCCTGGGAAAACTTAAGATATTTTTTTCTGGTGTTTGACCACAATCTCACCATTGTAAGTGATGATGTGGCCGAAGGTGGTAAACAAACAAAGGCTAGATGGGAACTGGCGCTCAAGTGCAGCTGTTGGAAAACACCGATAGGTGCTTGGTGGCAGATTTTCAATATGAGGGTGGTAGCCAGCCAGTCGGGTACTACAAAGTACCCTACCACCGTGATATGGTTTCCTCACGATGTTTTTCTTCACCGTAAGCTCAAGCTCATTGTAGGATTTGAACCCACGAACTTTGCCGTGGTATCCGACGTCACTACCACTGAGCTATCGTCGCCTTGGAGAATTTTGGAGAATGTAGGGTTAATAAAATAATAGATTCACCATTTAAATAAATAACAAATAAATTTAAGGTGGTCGCGGATGTTACTGAAATAAGTAAAGTTGTTGGCATATTGTATTTACCTATAGAAATCGTGCATCGGAAACGATGTGTAGGATGAGATTTTGTAGAGGCACTGCCCGCCTCCTACCGCTTTCTCCACAGCATCTTGATTGCTATATATTTTGTTTCCTCGGATAAGCGGCGACACGCCTGACGCCAGACACAGACCTAACAAACAACATCATTTTATTATTACTAAATTCATAGAGAAAATCTTCATTACCAGGAAGTAACAACAGATAATATATTTTTCTGATATTTGGGATATGGCAACATTGACTCTCTGAGTCTTGTCACTTGCGCATTAGGTATCCTAGAAACTAGTTACTTCATTGATCCCACTTTTTTTATACCACAACGAGGCAGGCGGGTCACCTGATAGAATACCAGGGGGACTGCCAACGTGTTGTACACCTTATTACAACGCATTAAGGGCAACTGGCTCTCCAGTGCAACTGCCGGAACACACCAACAGGAGCTTGGCGACAGAATTTCGGAACTTGAGGGTGGTAGCCAGCCAGTCGAGTACCACATAGTACAACACCACCGTGCTGTGGTTTCCTCACGATGTTTTCCTTCACCGAAACCTCAGGTTCATTGTAGGATTCGAACCCACGACCTTCGCCGCGGTATCCGACGTCACTACCACTGAGAGATACCACCGTAAATACATTATAGTACGTACCTCCAAATCTGTTGTTAAATATCTGATTGTGCTCCAGTGTAGCGGTTGCGTTGTTTGTGATCTCCACGCCAGCGGCTAGACCGTCGAAGATGCGGTTGCGGCGCAGCACAGGGTGAGATTGCGTTGAGATCAACACACCAGCTTGTGCGTTGCGGAATATGTCGTTCTCTTCCAACACACCCTGTAGTTGTAGCACATTTTTTTGTAAGATAAAGTTTGTAACACACCGTGTTATGGAAACATTTTTAAATTGTCAAAAAAGCACATCACAACTTTATGTTTTTTTTTTAAATTAAAATATACGGAATCTTATCTTTTCCCGGGATAAAAATATAGCCTATGTTACTGAGGGATAATGTAGCTTTCGAATGGTGAAATATTTTTTTTATATCAATCCAGTTGTTTTTAAGTTTATTTGTTCCATACACACTTTGTTGTGTGAGTCCAGAATAAATGTTTATCTTTCTTTCTTCTTACAAAAATACAAATCTTTCCTCTTTATAATATTAGTATAGATATAGAGCATAAGAAAAATATAAGGTTCAATCAAGAACATTGTGAAATACTTATAAGTGAACAGTAGGTACATACCTTGCCACCATTAAAAATACAAATACCCCCATCGCGCCCATCAAATATCTTATTTCTTTTAAGCGTTGGGTTTGAATCAGTCTTTATCCATACACCGGCCATGGCGTTGTCGAATATCTCATTTTGTTCTAGAAGGCCTAGGCCTCCGTTATAAACGAGGACACCACCATTCTGCCCGCCCCAGATTTTGTTGCCCCGTATAACCGGGTTACTGCCCGTCCGGATCTGTACTCCGGAGTATAAGTGGTTGAATATATCGTTGTCTTCCAGCTTGCCGTGACCGTTGTCGTAAAAGTACACGCCGACCTGTCGATTTACTTATATATTGAATATCTTTATGCAAAAGGTTCAAGTGAATAACATAGAGGTACCTAGTTGGTTGTAGGATGTGGGGTAACATAATTTTAATATCTTTTCGCCCGCGGTTTTCCTTTTTTACTCAATGCATTTTAACTATGTTTTAGCTGTAGGCAACTTGGGTCTTATAATAACGTGGCATAAAGAACATAAAATGCTATTAGTTGGTCAAGAACAAGTGTTTTTATTCAAATAGGCCTTAATAAGCACTCATGAATAGTCTAAACTCTAATACACGGTTCGGATGGTTGCTTTAGCTGAGAAGAGCCGGTAATAAATTCAGCAATTACTCTTTCCAGAAACAACATAGACCTATTACATTCAATAATTATTTATCTAGTCTCACTGATATTTGCGTGTAATGGCGGCAAAAATAATAGTAAATATAATTTAATGAGAAACAACAAACTCAAGCAGACCAGCCCCCACAATAATAAAAATATAGCCTAATCTGGATTAATGTAGCATTCAAATGGTGAAAGGATTTTTAAGGCGATGATAGCTCAGTGGTAAGTGACGTCGAATACCGCGGCGAAGGTCGTGGGTTCGAATCCTACAATGAGCTTGAGCTTACGGTGAAGGAAAACATCGTGAGGAAACCATAGCACGGTGGTAGAGTACTTTGTAGTACCCGACTGGCTGGCTACCACCCTCAAGTTGAAAATCTGTCGCCAAATACCTATCGGTGTGTTCCGACAGTTGCACTTGAGAGCCAGTTCCCATCTAGGCTTTGTGTGCTTACCATCTTCGGCCACATCATCACTTACCATGGTGAGATTGTGGTCAAACACAAGCTTATCGAGAATAAAAAAAATAAAAAAAGAATTTTTGAAATCGGCCCAGTAGTTTTGAGTTATTAAATATATAAATAAATATCCTGGGACATTTTTCACACACGGCTATCTGATCCCAAACTAAGCAGAGCTTGTAATATGGAAACTAGATGACTGATATACTACATACACTACATTTATTTTCTTGTGAATACATACATAAATAGATAATAACACCCAGACACAGGATAAACAGACATGTTCATGCACACAAATGTCTGTCCTGGATGGGAATCGAACCCACGACCTGCGCGTTGATAGGTAATGTGTTAACCAACCACGCCAACGGGCCCGTTTAGTTTATTTTATTTATACATACATACAAATCTTTCCTCTTTATATAGAAGAAAATGAAAACACCCACAATGTTAGTTTGTGTACCTGTTTCCCCGAGTGTATACGATTCCTGCGCAGCACTGGCGTGGATCCGGTAGTGATCCACACGCCGGCGAGCGTGTTCGCGTACACTTCGTTCTCCTCGATGAGGCCCTGCCCCTTCTCGTGCACATAGATACCGCCGTGCTGGCCGTGGTGGATCTTATTGTGCCTCACTATAGGGTCGCTATTAGTGCGGATCTGTGGGACAGTTGGCTGAATTACTAACGGACTTGCGAATTACTAATGCGGGCGTTTTTATCCATCCGTGCGGTTACTACCTTTGGCCACATCATCACTTACCATGGTGAGATTACAGTCAAACACAAGCTATTAATTGTTATCAGCTGAAATAAATTTACGATGAAATCTAGTAAACAGAAGGAAGCAAGACAAATAACGTAGTTTATGTCTTCGTCTAGCAAAATGGGTAGAGTCACTTTGTATGGAAATCCACAAAGGGAACACTTTATGAAAATGCATATAATGCCCCAATAACAGCAGCAAATTAGAACGGAATGACGTAAATTACCCAAAAAGTTAGTAGAATTCCTATTTTGTTATTTATTATGTATCTGGATGATTTTTAAAAGTTATCCACTGACCTGTATCCCTGCCAAAGCATTCCCATAAATATTATTGTGCTCAATCAAGCCGCGTCCCTCTCCAAATATGTACACACCGCCTTGATGACCGTTGTATATCTCATTGCGCCGTATAGTAGGGTTACTGTTTGAAGTGATCCAAACGCCAGCGAAGTTGTTTGAGTGTATCTTGTTGTCTATGAACTGTCCAAGGCCGGATTCGTGCACGTAAATGCCTCCAGTTTGTCCGTGGTGTATTTCACAATGTACTACGGTGGGGTTGGCGCCTGCCTTCACTTCGAAGCCGGCGATTCTGTTGTTGTGGATGTCATTTGCTTCAAAGTAGCCCTGTTGGTGATGATTTATTAAACAGGGTGTCCAGAAAGTAGTACGACAAACTTAAAAAAAGGAGGTAGGTATTTTTTTATGGTAATAACTCCAACAAACACCATGTCCAGTGATGATTATAGACAACATATTATGTGTACAGTAAAAGCTCCTTATTCGCGATTTCGCTATTTGCGGGTTAAAAAAATTGCGACTCGTTTCTTTTGATCGCGGATCAATATTTCATTACGGAATAGGACACGGCTTTGCACAGATAGAATGAAATGACATTCTAGAGTAGTTAGGCGACGGTAGTCACTTACCATCAGCTGACCCGCCTGCCTCATCGTCACTAAGGATATAAAAAAGACTAAAAAATAGCTCACCAAACCATTCTCAAATGTGAATATGCCGACATCCCTGCCATGGTGTATATGGTTCCGGCGCATGATAGGGTTGGCAAAGTTCTTGACCCATATGCCGGCTAGTGCGTTACGTGATATCTCATTGTCCTGGTAGGCGCCCTGCGCGTAGTCGGTCACATAGAGACCCACGTTCTCGCAGTCGCTGATGTCGCAGTGCTTTATCACTGGGTTGGCGCCCGCGCCGCTCACGCACACAGCCGCACCCACTGTTGTAATGTATATCGATTAGTATTGATATTGATTGATACCACTAAATGTAGTCTGTTACTTCACGGTGTAATAGAATAGCTAAACAAATTCCGGATGGAACGGCATATGGATCAATTGGATACACAGAATTAGCAAACAGGATACTTTACTGTGGCAACAGACTGGCAGTGGCCTTTTAGAAACCGAGTGTTCCTATCTAAACAAGGGGGGCAGACCTGGTATAACTTACTGTTGCTTCTTTCAAGCGATAAAGATAGATTTTATGGTAAACTAGCTTTTGCCCGCGACTCCGTCCGCGTGGAAGTAGTAATTTGCGTAGCTTATTTTTTATCCAATCTGCTTTTTAGGGTTCCGTACAAAAACAGACCTTTATAGGACCACTCGTGCGTCCGTCTATCCGGTCATGTCACAGACATTTGTTCCGAATCTACAAGACCAAATCAGGAGAAATTTGGTAGGATGGTGTAGTTCTATGACCCAAACACAGATGTGCATAGTATTTTTTTTTAAATAAGGTTAATTTTCGTGGGACAAATTAGGAAATTAAAAAAACATGTTTTGCAAACCTTACTGTGTCATATATCAAATGAAACGGCTCGTTTACATAAACTTAAATATATTTTTGTTATTATTGAACAATAAATAGTTTTGATTTTATTGATGAAAGAAGACGAAAATTGACCATTCCCCCCCTGATCTCCTAAGCTACTGAGCCTAAAACTTTGAAAAAAAAAAAAAAAAAATTTTGTTCATAGCTTGTAGATTACAGGAAAACCTATGAGAATTCTATCAATCAATTCAAAATAAAGTGGTAAACTCAATATAATACGATACGATACAATATAGTAGGTACGGAACCCTGTCCACGCGAGTTCAACTCGCACTTGGCCGGTTTTTTCATAAATCTCCAGGCAGACAGTCATAATTCAGTTTAGCGGTTATTGATTCCCCATACAAACTTTCACCCCCTTAAGGGGGTCCTATGTTATTTCCCGGAATCCAAACTATCCTTATACCAAATTTCATCTAAATCGGTTCGGCGGTTTAAGCGTGAAGAAGTAACAGACAGACAAAATGAAATTAGTTCAGCGGTAATTGATTTCCCATACAAACTTCCACCCCCCTTATCACCCACTTAAAGGGTGATTTCTAGGATAAAAACTATCCTATGTTTTTTCCCGGGACTCGAACAATCCCTATACCAAATTTCATCTAAATCGGTTCGGCGGTTTAAGCGTGAAGAGGTAACAGACAGACACACTTTCGCATTTATAATATTATAGTATATAGCTGTCCCGGCAGACCTTGTTCTGCCCTATTTCTCTAAAACGCGTCTTTGTTTTGTTTCGATTGACGTCAAAAGTTTGACAGCTGGGTGTTTGTATGGGAAAAAGAAAAGGGCTATTTTTAGGGTTTTCCCGGCAATAATTCGAATTTTTCTCGCCGTAAAAACCATCCTTGGACATCAACAAACATTTAAAAAAAAGAATTGGCCAAATTGGTCCAGGCCTTGTTGAGTTATGCGCTTACCAACACATTTTGCGATTCATTTTTATATTATAGATAGTATGGATGGATATTCGTTATTGTGAATATTTTGTGATCTATAGGTACTAATATTATAAAAGTTTGTGAGTTTCTGAGGTTGTAGGAGGGAGTAATCTCTGGATCTACTGAACCGATTTTGAAAATTATTTTATCAATAGAAAGAAAGGCTATATTTTTATCCCGAGAAAAGATAAGATCCTACGGGAACGTGGGTGAAACCGCGGGGGACAACTAGCATTAAATAATACGACGAGATGATGTTGAAAAAGTTAAACTATTCCCGCCAAAAGATGACAATTGGTAAAAAAATAAAAATGTTATGTGATTATAGGCTGAATACAAAAAAAATACACCGCCATCTAGCGGCATTGCGTGAAACACGACAAATTTAAAAATTATCGTTTAGATATCCCCAACACTCACCAACACTGGCACTGCGGATGATACAATGATCAACGGTGGGTGAGCAGTTGTCCGATACTTCGAGACAGTAGTGCTTGTGGTGCTGCATGGTGCTGGTAGCATCAGGTGAGAATTTGAGCGTCATGTGACCAGCGTACGCGCGGTTAGCGCCTTCAGCAAACGTCAGTGTGGATTCTGCCTCGCGCTCTAGGACTACTGACTCTGCTACGTTTCCAGCAGCACAACCTGTTTGTGGAAAAGTGGATAAGATGTTGTTATAGGTTTCCACAATATTATTACAATTATTTAATGATCAGACAGGCAGTTGATTCAACTGATAAGTGCCTATATCCTGTTGTTCTTTTCTTTGAGATGCTTGTCAAGTCGGTTTTTAATATTAAGAGTAGAGACAACAGGTAACTTTTCCGAAATGCTGGAAGATATGCTTCGTATCTGCGTTAGAGTCTAGACTACCCAAAACAGTATGCTAAGGAAATATTGTTGAAATATTTTTTATTCAACTTAAAATATATATATTTAATTTTACCTTTTATAAGCCTATATTGGTGATAAAGAGAGGCCTATGTCCATTATATATAAAATTTGTGAGATATTGTAGTAGCTGCATGTTTGAATGTACTCACCAATCAACTGCACATCAGTATCAATAGCGAGACACTCCTCCTGATATAGTCCGGCGTGCACGAACACGAGGGCGGGGTGCGGCGCGGCCGAGCGGCGGCACGAGCAAGCGGCGGGCGAGCACGAGCACGCGCACGCGCCGGACGCACCGGACGCACCGCCCGCGCCGGACGCTCCGGACGCCGCCGCCGTGGCCGCACCCGCGCCGCCCGTACCGCGCTCCTCCACGTACTCGAGGGCCGCCTGTCGCAACCCATGTCTCATTCCTTATCTTTATTCAGAGTTTATGCTAGTTATTATTTTAACTAGACTGCCGGAGAGCCAATTTTAAATCCATACTCGTATCATGATGGCAGTCGGGTTGTAAGTTTCCTTTACTTATTTCTTCATTGTATTGCTTTTAGTAATCACTTTTTAATATTAAAAAATCCGGTAGGATTATTCAATTATTTGTGTATCCAAATACATTGACCTCAATGGATGTGCTATTTTTAACTTCCCCTTATCACATTTATTGACAGTCACATTTCTCTTTGCCACATAATCCTCCATATGGCAATCTATTTTTAGCAGCCCTACTATAATGTAAGTTAATCTCTTACCCTGATGGTATTGAAGTGTTTGATGCGCGAGTCTTTCTTAGGGCGGTAGTTGGGGCGCACGTGTATGCCATAGTACAGCTGCCTAAAGCTCTCCTTCCAAGGATTGTCGGCATCGCAGTCCTCGGGGGCGACGAACTCAAACTGGCACGGGGCTGGGTGCATCAGCGGCGTATCGTATTCAAACACCGACTGGTATAGACTTTTCCTGTTTGGGGAGTAGAATAAGTATAAAGAACTAGTAACCCAATAAGTTACCCAATGTAGTAAAGTAATGAGTAAGTTAACCACATATATGTTAAGTTATATTTATTGCTGGACAAACTTATGGAGACAAATGAAATAACTTTGACTTGTGATTTTTTTTATATGTATTGGATTATTGCTGCTGTGAATTCATCTGCTGTTTTTTTTGTTTTACAGGAATATAACATCAATCATGATTGTGACAGGGCAGCTTGTTTTGCATTTCAGTCAGCAGTTTGAACTGTTCATCTTTCAATAAACATAAAGCAATTGCACATCAGCAACAAAACCAAAGCATCTCGAGTTTACTGCTACTATTAAAAATAAATAATATCTCACCATAGTTCAGTATCATTAGCGATAGTGTTGAATCTCTTGCAGACCTGAGCAACGCGGCATAGGTCACGCTCGGTAAGGTGTGACAGGATACACAGCAGCACCTCATCTGGCAGTTCATACTGCAGGTACTGCGATACATTGCACACATCCACGCCCTGGGACAGTGATCTGTATGCACATACAATATGGTCATTATGATTGTTATTTTAAATTTTTCTATACAAAATAAATTTCAATGCATTACATTTTTTAACTAAATTGATGATGCTGTGGTTTCAAATATTACACAAAACACTATTGTATCTGTACCAGTATTTTCATATAATATTATGATCACTCCCTGTATGAATGCCGAAAAACACACATATTATATAATTAGTGAGACTATATAAAATAAAAAGGATAACTGCTTGCTCCTCAACAAAAGCAACCATCGGAAACATGCCTTAGAGTTTACTGTTCATTTAATAAATATATTTTTGAATTTGAATTAATTCATAAAATCTATACAATCTAGGTATCTGTTTATGCTGTATTTATAACCATTTCAATCATACTAAAGAAATAACAAAATATGTTGATAGACTTACGTCCTGGGCCTTTTCCTAGCGGGTAGAGAGCAAGCGCCCGAGGGTCCGGGCTCATGGTAAGCGGGCGGCGACTTGCGGCGCAGGTCGTACGGGCTGTGATGACCGGGTGTAGTGGCGGGCGCGGCGGCTGGCACGGGCGGGGAGCCACCGCCGCCGCCGCTACCACTTGGCCCGGCACATGCTGCCGTAGCCGCCATAGCACTGCCTGTCACGTTATTCGGGCAAGGAACAGATTCACATGGCTCACCTGGAATGTAAATGTGTCATAAATAATTCTGACAATTTGCATTTGACAAACTTAAACAAAATGTTTCTTGTGGTTGCCATTAGCTCTTTACAATGCCATTGATCTGATATTGTCTTAATATAATAAATTGTTTAGATGTATTCATTGTTATACTATAATTGAATGAGCCATTTTTTAAAGTAGTTTTGGGACGCTTTTAGAAAGCAAGCTTGGCTTAATTGATTTGTATTTGTATGATATAACAAGATGTTTTTGTCAGTTTAGTAAGTTATAATTTCATAAATATCTAAGGTTTACATATAATGGACAAGACCTTTTTGGATAAATTGTCTGAGTCACTGGTTTATTGATTAAGGACAAACAAAACAAGTTTTGAGGTAGACAACAAAAAAGGACAAATTAATATTCTGGCTGTTAAATAAAATATCTATAGGTACATTTTTATCATCAAACAGTAAGGGAATACATTAACATTGAAGAGATGCAATTATAAAATAATTGCTATATTTTTAGGGTTCCGTACCCAAAGGGTAAAAACGGGACCCTATTACTAAGACTTTGCTGTCTGTCCGTCCGTCTGTCTGTTACCAGGCTGTATTTCAAGAACCGTGATAGCTAGACAGTTGAAATTTTCACAAATTATGTATTTTAGTTGCCACTATATCAACAAATACTAAACACTAAATAAAATTAATATTTAAGGGGGGCTCCAATACAACAAACACCCTTTTTTTTGTTTTTTTTTTGCTCGATATCAATAATGGCAACAGGTAGGCACTTGAAATATTCATATTTACTTTAATAATAAATAATAAAATTAAAATAAAATAAATATTTAAGGGGGGCTCCCATACAACAAACGTGATTTTTTTGCCGTTTTTACGAACCCTTCAGCGCGAGTCCGACTCGCACTGGGCCGGTTTTTTATTTATTTACTACTACTATACTTTATTACAAATTCAATGAACTTCACTGTTTATTGTTATAATAGGTCACATTATTTCATATAGAAAATAACTGAATTTTGATTTGTTGCCAGAAGCTGTGACCTTTAAAACACGAATCTAGTGTCTGAGTAAAATTAACTATTCAATTAATGGTATTAAATTTTATATTTATTTGTATTACCCTCCAGCTGGTGATATACTGTACATGTTATTAATAAATGTATGAATGAGAACATTAACTTCATAAATGTAAGCTTTATAAAACTTTCACAATAGCTTTTACTTATTTTGATTCAACAACTTTTGATAAATTCATAAATAATATGTTATACTTTCATAAGATAATTGATAAACATAAGGTTGCAAATAATAGTGTTAGTTAGTTTATGACATCTCTATAGGGATCCAATGTTGGTTGTCAATGGTTCAAGAAAAACTCTCTTAGTAGTTTGTTTCCTTCAATAAAATACCAAAATGTTAAATAACTGTACAGTAGTAGGTATGAACTTGAACAAAATTTCGTGGAATTTTGTAAGTAGTTTTGGCAAATATGTTCCATCTGCAAGCAATGGAGTTGGAGCAAAAACATTATGTACAACTGCATACTCAAAAGCAAAAATAGTGGTAAAGTTGCAAGCAAGTGCGCGCAAGCCTAGGCACATAATAGTACCTACTGTGCATAAATTGTTTTCATTGACAAACTTTAAGCATTTTAATGAATGGCATTGGGATGTCAATTTATACAAAATTTATAAAATTTTATGCAAACAAGGAACTTATGTTCAATACATGACCATGGCTTTTTTATATAAAAACTAATTGTAATATGTAAACTATATTTATAACATGTAGGTATTATTGTTTTTGTTTCTTTTTTAAGCACTTTGGAAAATTATGAATTGAACTTAGATGTTTCATTGATAAAAACTTGTATAAAAAATTACCCAGTTAACCAGTCTTAGACCTTATCTAGTATTTGGCCTTTTTAGGAATTAGTACAGCTGCCTGAAATGTATTTCTACTTTTTGTAGAAAATAATCATTCAAAAAATTACAATGCAGTTTGATTTTACTATTTTAATAACTTGAGTTGTGAGGTATTTTTGTTCTTAAGTAGTTTAGGGAAACTTGGCCATACTGCGAGCCAAAATATTTAAATTCAACTTTTCTCACAAATATTGAGATAATATTCATGTTAGGAAAACATTAATTATCTTAAGAATAAATATACCAATCCTTTTTTACCCACATCATAAATGTTCTAAATAACTTGAATAGTTATGATTTGTGAAAAAGAAAAAGAAAGAAAAGAAAACTAACTCAATTTAAGTAGAAAAGTAACTAAGTGGGAATGGAGTCATGAACAGAGATCAGAAGATGAGCTAAAGTTAACTGTTAGCCCTTGTTTAGGTTAAGAGTAGCGAGTTAAAGAGGACAATAGGAGATACTAAAGGAGGCCTCTGAGATGAGATACTGAATTTTAGGATGTAATTAAAGCAACATACAGATAGTAAACAAATATAGGATTAAATAATTAAATATGCAAGTTTTTGATTGTTAACAGGACATATTTTCAATCTCTAGGTATTTCATTAGCTGACCACATACAAGACAAAATGGGTTAAGTTAAATTCCTATTAGAATCATTAATTCAAAGGTAAACAACTGCTAGCCTAACCTGAAAATATTTTCTGCCTTATCAAAACATGATATTGGCTTGTGATTGTATGTAGAATGATTAATAGTAATTGTAATGTAAATGACTTAACAATACTGTATGTATACATAAATAATATGCAGTATTTTTAGTGTGTATTATTCATGAATTGTTTATGTGAAATTATAGTTTCGTAACTGCATACACATTTCAGTAATTTGGGCATGTCTCAGAACAGCTGTTTCGTCATACAGTGTAAAATAAGTTCTCATCTGGCAAATCAATACCCATATTGCGCAAAATGACAGTGAAATGCGCTATTCGATATTATCGTAAAACGTGGAATGTGATGAAACCTAAGTAATATTCATGTCAATCAACGTACGAGGAACAATGATCATCACATCGAAATTACAGTTTTAAGCTCGAACATTCTCATATACTATAAACGGCACAGTTACACATTTTTAACATAATTTATACACAAATGAACGGCATAATTAATCACAAATAAATCAGTAACATTATAAAATATCACACTCGAAGGAAAATATCGATAAATAGCCATTTGTAAAGATTGGGGCGACTCAGGCCGACCCGGATTACTTACTCGATTGTGTCCTAGAAGGTAGTGGTATTCGATGCCCGCCTTTTCTTCGCGATCTACGAACGTAAGAACGCGAAGAGGAAAACGAGGCACTAGGCATTATTTCTTTTAGCACTTATTTTCACTAGAATTCTGCCCTAAACAAAGGAGACACCCGCACCAACACCGTCGGCCATTTTCTGTTTAGATTAGATTGGAGAAACGGGACAAGGAACTGAGATTATACCACATCAGTGGTACCTAAACTAAAGTTATATAGTTTATTAAATAAAGCACTAATCACTGACACTAAAATTATAATAATTAACTGATAGAAATCATAATTTTAAATAAATTTGTATGAAAAATCTCACTACCCTCGAGCAACGGGCGACTCTCAGAAAAAATATGGCGGATCTTTAACATGGCGGCGTCGATACCAACGCCACCTACGAAAAAAAAACAAATATAGGTACTTTCAGATATAAAAAAGGTACTCTGTGGGTACTTTTACGCGACCAGTTTCAAAAATAATGCCAGGAATACACGAAACCTGTGACTTTCCCAAACGATAGTTTAAGACCTACTATCGGAAAGCGTGAAATCCTCCTTCCAATTCACTAGCTGATTCTAGACATATTTTTGTGTAGACCTCAAACGGACAATGAAGTAATTTTGAGATACTAAAATGCTTATTGTAGTTTTATAAATTCACTGTTTTCTTAGGGTCAGATTTCGTATCGCAACGGATGAATTTCAGAGAATATAAAAAAGAAATAGATATGGAAGCGTGTATCGTGACTTTTAGGTTGGCCCAAAAAGTCCATGAAAAGTTTTAGTGAAACAGCTGCCAATTTCACTAAAACCTTACCGGACTTGTATGGACGAGGATTAG
Organism: Ochropacha duplaris; assembly: GCA_951361185.1. Lineage (NCBI taxonomy): Eukaryota > Metazoa > Arthropoda > Insecta > Lepidoptera > Drepanidae > Ochropacha > Ochropacha duplaris. The sequence continues at coordinate 7,685,728 of OX592707.1, read as the reverse complement.
ACTTAACAGTGAATGTGATATAACGAGACGTGATGTAACATAAAATATAATATTAAAACTGAAAATGTACGCGACTGAAAGTTATGTATCTATGGTCATAAATAAAAATTATAAAGAAAATTAACTTTGCTTTCTTTGCTATACCAAAGAGAATATAAACACTACGTTTTGCTAAACGTCTAACCAAAATATTACAGCTGTTTTGGTCTTTATTAAAATTTCCTGTAGTCAGTCATGGCTTTTAAAGATTTTATACATGAAAACACATGTGTATTCTCTATACTATCATGCATATTTCTTACTTTCTCTTATGTTGCAAGCCTATATGTTTGGAGGTCCAAATTGAGCAGGTAACTATTTTTGGTATTTTCATTGTTTTCTTGGTGTTCCTCAATAGAAATCAATTATTTAATTTTTATTTCAGAGACCATCCGTCTACTATCAAGAGGAGGTTTTTTAGTGTTTTCTGTATGATGGTTTTGGCTCCATTTTTTGCTCAGTATTTTTTCACTGATGAGACCCTAAATATGGGTGACCCTCATGTTCACTTGGGCTTGAGGACTGATGGTATATTATCTGCAATTGCTGCACCACTCTTCCTTACGGCTGTTTTATTTTTTGGACCCTTGACTATGCAGTTTCTATCTGGAATTTGGAAATTGTATACAGGTAATTTTTCATGTTATATTAGTACATATATATAATCCAATGATCATCAAAATGGTCTTGTTATGTATGTGATTACTAATTAATTGGTTTCACAAGTTTGTTACTTTCTATATTGCTGTTAGTATAACATGATAATGAATGTAAGATCTTCTTCAGAATATCAAATTTGTTTTGAACAGGTTGTCTTAAACCTACTAATATTAAAAATGTGAAAGTTTGTATCTTTGGATGTTTGTTACTCAATCATGCAAAAAACGGCTGAATGGATTTTGATGAAACTTGGCACACAGGTAGATCATATCCTGGAATAAAACATAAGATACCTCTTATCCCAGGAAAAGATAAGAGCCCTCAGGAATACGGGTGAAACTGTGGCGTGGAGAACTAGTCTATCATACATACTTATTTTATATTTACAGAACCATTATACTGGGTGTCAAGTTGGCAAGACTTAGTGTGGGTGAGGAATCACTTTATGGCACCACTTAGTGAAGAGTGGGTGTTCCGAGCATGTATGATGCCACTGTTGCTGCAATGTCTTGAGCCCATGACTGCTGTGTTTGTAGGACCCTTGCTGTTTGGAACAGGTGAATATATACTATATAATAGTACTAGCTGCCCCCGCGGTTTCACCTGCATTCTCGTGGGACCGATTTTGATGAAATTTATATCGCTAGATCCCACGGGAATGCAGATCACACTAGTAAAAAATTGATGACAACCTATTCTCAGACCTACTGAATATACATATAAAATTTCGTCAAAATCTAGCAGTCTAGCTGTTTTGGAGGAGTACAGTAACTAAAACTGTGACACCATAATTTTATATAGATAAAGCTGAAGTGTTTGTTTGTTTAAACGCGCGCGCTATCGCAGGAACTAATGGTTAAAATGAAAAAAATATTTTTACCATTGCCACTCGAAAAGCGGCATTTTATTCATTGATAACATAGTGTACTAGCCAAGACAAATGTTATGTTTGCTGAACCCTTTGGTTTTTTGCCATTTATTTTTAGCACCGATGTGTAGAGGTCTAAATTGTGATGATCTTTTTCAGCACATTTCCATCACATGTTTGAGCAGATGAAGGCTGGATTTGAATTCAAAACAGCTCTGATGATATCAAGTGAGTAAAAAATATGTTTTTGGAGCAAGTTGTTAATCAGATTGATTAATTTGATATTATGTTTGTTTACAGCATTCCAGTTCACATACACCAGTCTTTTTGGTGCATATTCAGCATACTTGTTTGTGAGAACAGGTGAGTTTCCTTTTTTGCTAGTTTGAATAATAGAATCAACAGTAATAATAATGAATAAAAAAATGTAAGCCTGATAAAACAACCATTAAAATTAAGAAGAAGTGGTACAGATTAAACAAAATAGTTACCAAACAGCATTATATTATACTGCTGTATAGTCTACGTGATAATAGTTTTAGAATATTATCCAAATCACTTTAGCATATTACGATGAATTTAAATGGAAATCTGCAAATATTTTTATTCAACCTTAATGACAATGACTGCATAGTTATAATATGCATAACAGAATGTAAATGTGAAAGGAAACCTTTAAAAAATTAAAAGATCTATTCAACTATGTCCATCATGATATAGTTTGCAAAGAATAACATTCACATGCATTTCAAAAGTGGATAGCCTCAAAAAAAGTGTTTTTAATATATGACGGGCCAGTTAGCATGGTTGGTTAACACTAAGAGCTCGTACACACGAGCAAAATGTTTTATTCAATTTTGGGACACTTAAGGAACACTTATTGAACGACATCTTATTGCAATTTTTTGTGCATGAACATATCTGTTCGTTCGTCCTGAGTCTGAGTGTAATTATCTATTTAAGTATGTATTTAAAAAAAGAGTATACGGCTATGATTTGAATGGCTGTGGAACCTTGAAAACGATAATTTCACCTTCCAGGTCACTTCGTCGCACCATTAGTTGCGCATATGTTTTGCAACCACATGGGATTTCCAAACTTTGGTGAGATAGGTCAGTTCCCGCCGGTTCAACGCATACTTATCATCTGTAACTTCCTCCTTGGCTTTGTATTATGGTGCTTTCTTCTCACTCCACTGACCAGCCCCGACATTTACGACAACAGATTACATTGGGAAACGTGAATTAAAATGTATGGTAATGTATTTCTAGTAAACATGTAATATTGGTTCTGTAAAACAGCCAAGTCCCTTTGAAAGGTCATTGTACATATATTAGATTATATTTTTAGAGACATTCTACATCTCGATAAAATCTGCTTTTTTTTAAAACTAAATTGTAACAATGACGATTCTTATATGGAGAAGTTGACTTAGAGCTCGTACACACGAGCAGCATGTTGCCGACGGCGGCTGCAGTCGGCAACATGCTGCTCGTATAACGAGCCCTTATTTTGCACAGCGTAAATATTATTAATATAGGATTGTCCAAATAAAAAAAAAACTGATAACTAACCAAAGTACGTAAGTCGAGAGCGAATATCTGGACTATTCTTGTTCATATTGTAGTTATACATATATCTTTATTCACTGTCTTGATACTATACTAGTTGTGAACTACAACCTCTAATGACTATTTTAAACAGAGCCGGATCTATGTTTTTTTTAACCGGGGCAGAATTTAATCTTATTTGACTGAAATTTGCACTCTATTTTATTTTATTGTAGTTTTTTTTTCTAAATTATTATGATTTTTGCGCCCCTGAAACTGCCGCCGCCGGTTTCTAGATCCGGGCTGTAAATCAAACAAGTACAATACTGTTGAGAATATCTAGACAGACCTGGATATGGAATCTAGCTACTTAATCGAGAATCGATTACATTTCTATTTTGCTAGATGTCTGTTTTGATATATTTGCTATCTGTAATCTATCAGTGAGGTGGGGCACTGGTGACCTGTAATACAGGTTATTTTAAACCTAACTCAGGCACCAGTCTCTCACAAATCAGGTCTTTTCATTGTGTAAATTGTTAAATAGGCTGCTGTGAGAGAAAATAAATAATTTTATTTATTTATTTTAATTTACAGAAGTTTAACATTCTTAATACTTTAACAGATGTTTCCTTCCATCTGTATCCACATTCAAATGTTACATGTAATTAATTGACTTGATAAATTCTCTTGTAGGTTTAATAGTAGTATTTTAAGGATTGATAAAGAATAAATCTGCAGTTTTGTGAATAACTTTTCTTTAAACAGTCCAAAGTTAAAGCATGTTTAATAATTACACTTAGTATTAAAATACGTCTTGTCTGTATTTACTAATATAACAGTATTAGGAACTCACTCCTATATATAACTGAAAATAAATGTAACGATTTAGCCACCTCAATACCGTAATATAAAGTAAGTAGTTTATAAGTAAAATTGTTATGGCTTATTAATCAATTTATTTTTGAGTAATTTCGAACAAAATTTAAATCACGCGTCTTTATTTTATTGCGACTGATAAAATTGCAGTAATTATTTGAAAATGAAATGACCTTCATCTATCCATAAAGCAGGTATATGATGTTTATCTTCTAATATTATAAAGAGGAAAGATTTGTATGTATGTGTGTATGTAACGAATAAACTCAAAAACTACTGAGCCGATTTCAAAAATTCTTTCACCATTTGAATGCTACATTATTCCAAATGAACATAGGCTATATTTTTATCCTGGGATAAGATAAGATCCCACGGGAACGCGGGTGAAACTGCGGAGGACAGCTAGTTATTAAATAAAAAGGAAACACCAAATGGATCGAAATAAATAAAAGGTGCTTATAGTGGGTTTACCTGGAGCTAAAATGTGTCGAGTATTATTTTTTTTAGATTCAATTTTATACGCTCACTAAAATACTAATCTGAAGATTTATAAATAACTCTTCTAAACTATTATTACTTTGAAATCTACCTGTTTTTATTATTTGTGCCATAGTTTTATTAATGTAAATAAATTATACGTAAATAATAAAATTAAGACAGGGTTTGCACGCTGGGTACATTGCAACATATTGCCTCACTAGTCAATTGATGTATTGTTTTTATTTATTTCATAATTATTATATTTTTAATTTAATGGATTGTGAAACAAATGAAATTGTGAAGTTATGAAAAACTATCTTACACTAAATATACATGAACTGTAGGTAGAACAAAAAAATCTAATTAGAAAATATTATTTCAAGGTATACTCAAGATATATTTCATAGAATATCAATATATGACATATTTATATTTTACATACTTAGTTTAAAGATTACATTTTATCTGGACAAAGTTCAGTTATAATGTTATATGTCAAACCAAAATAAAACTTTATAACTCCACAATTTTCTAAAACGGTTGTTTGAATTGTAATTTTAGTAAAGTATTTACGAATTAATTGTTCCTAAAGGTCAATTTCAGATAGCTGTGTATTATGGACAAAAGGAAAGTTTGCCCAAGAAGCTTATTAAAAATAGAATAACTTAGTCGCGCGCCTGATTATCCTCCTTAGTCTGCACCGCTAGATAGATCTTAGTCAAACGAAATGCCTATATCATAATACTATTGGCATTGTAATAAGGTGAACAACACATTGGCAATCCTCCTGGTATTGCTAATATCTACATATAGGCGACGGTAAACACTTACCATCCGGTGACCCGCCTGCCTCGTTGTCAATTGTGACATAAAAGAAATGTAGACGCTGAAATTACAAAAATCCACAGCTAACTGAAATCTATGTTAGCCCTTACCTTAATAACTATAGAATAATAGTTTGGTTCAATTATCGAATGTTGTGTGTGAGATATAGAGATAGAGCTATCTTTAGACTATCTTAGTATAAGAAAAGAAGGCAAAGGCGGAGAATATCTAAACGAAAAAAGTGTTATCTATCCCGTCGTCTTTTGAATTTGTGATATTCGACGATTGAACCTGAATTGGTCATCAATAGTTAATTTAACTTGTGACAAAATGTCTGATTGTAGTGAACAAACCAGCAGTAATGACACTCATTATCTATAAGGTAACAGGTACCGTTTTGCGGCCAGTAGTCATACCTAATAAGATTTCATCACAATAAATATCTTGAAACTGAAATAAAATTGTTTTGGTCTTTAGGAACCTTTCTTAAGCTTAGCCACATAGATGAATAAATCGTCGCGCCGCTCCTTCGGAGTGAGGCCCAATTCTTAATCTATGCTTAGCCCTTTTAACCCTTAGTACTAGAAAGCTGTTATTTGGCAAACATTAGTTATAGTTCTGATGAGGTCAGGACTTAGTAAAATTACATAAATTCACCGTCTCGTCCGCTTTTTGTTATGTATTTTTCTCATGTCCTCAAATAACGTCAAGTCCAAATTTAAAATACGTTTTGTTATACCAGTAGTCTGTCAAACAACCATGTATGTAGCTTGGACAGATACGACAACCATCCTGCCGAATGCCAATGTTCATGTGCCATGTTCTTAATACTCAAAGGCCATGTTGCAAACCATGAGTCTAATGTTAGTCTAATAAAATGACTTCGTACCTATATATTCATTTTTCCAGTGAAAATTTATATTTTATAAATTGAATGAAAACATTTATCTATCTATATACAGAGTGTCCGGTAAGTTGTACGACAAACTTAAGGGGGAGATAGGTGCTTGGGTCACCTACCAAATATATATAAAAATCACCTGAGTAAAAAGTTCATCAATTTCGAGATATCGCGATATTTCAGATTTTTATGTATTGATTTTAGAATTTTCGATCTTAAATATCTCGAAAATGGTGATATTTTTACTAAGGTAAATTTTATATATTTGGTAGGTGAGCTGCCTACCTATCTCCTCGTTAAGTTTGTCGTACTACTTACCGGACACCCTATATATAAAAGGAGAAGTCCTGACTGACTCATCAACCCTTAGACCTAGAAAGCTGATTTTTTATACAGATGTTGTTTTTAACGTCTTAAAAACCGAGGAATAAGAACGGATTTTTCTAAATTCAACCCTTAAGGGGGTGAAAAAGGGGTTGAAAGTTTGTGTGAAAGTCGGTCATTGTTGAAGCTAGAATCATGAAACTTTGTTTTTAGACTAATAATTAAAAATAAAGTGTTTTAGCGTTTTTAAAATTTTTATGTTATACCATACCCTTATTTTTTTTAACTTTAGAATAAGATTGTCTCACCGCAATCTCACCATGGTAAGTGATTACCACAACGGTTAGGTGGTAAGCAAGCACACAAAGCCTAGATGGGAACTGGCTCTCAAGGGTAGCTTTTGGATTTCTTTAAGGCGACAGATTTTCAACTTGAGGGTAGTAGCCAGCCAGTCGAGTACTATAAAATACCCTACCACCACATGCTATGGTTTCCTCACGATGTTTACTTCACAGAACGCTCAAGCTCATTTAATGATTCAAACCCACGTCCTTCGCCACGGTATCCGACGTCACAACGAGCTATCGTCGCCTAAAATGCTATACATAAAGGAAAAAAGGATATCATGGTAAGATCAAAATAAAAGACTGGAATAGAAGTAAAATAGAATTTCGTCTATAATTTAACACTATTATAATTAAATAATTTAAATACACATCGAGATAAATAACAAAAAACACATACAGTAGTTGTATTTACTTTCGAATTTTAATATAAATAAATCCATTGCAATCAAAATACATTTTCATTGATAAAAATAATTTCAATATAACAATTTCATGATATTTTATGTTGGTACGATGATGAATAATTCATGATTGAGCTTTAATTAAACGAAATCAGTCTTTATGCGCCATACATTCAGATACACTATAAGGTGCATTTTGGCATAACTAATAGAGCTACGAATGTTACAGAACAGCTTCATCAATCTTACTATACTTTTATCTCATACCATAATAGTAATATGTAAAAGGCATTTTCTACATAAAATAATAAATTACATATATAAATACAATTTTACCGTGCAATTTATTGTAAAAATATTTTTATTTTGATAAAATATATTTCTTTAGGCGGATTAGCCTACGATATACCTAATGTAAAGTTTGGTAATTACCTTCGAATATTCAATGTTTTTACCGTCATTAAATCATTAGAAAATGTTAATACAAACATAAGTATTTAGGTATTCACCAAACCTAAAGCTAACCTACTTCCAGTAACATGAAAATATTTACGTCACATATAAACGGTTCAATGTACCTACATTTATTTACAAAGCAAATATAATTTGGGGCAAGCATGATTTTAATACTGTATTTCGGGCCATAGACATATTTTCATCAATGAGGACTCCTTTCAATCAGATTTTAGACCCTAGATAACTGTCAAAAGGTACATCAACAGTGATATCCTATTCAAGCAGACTTTACCCATTGTTCATTGTGTAAAACAACCTTAAAGTATATTTGTATCATAAAATGTTCTCTGTTAGACATAGGAACTTCTGCGGGTCAATTACATAACTTGTTGCAATCGGTTTCAACCGGTTTATTAAAACAGTTTTTTGATTATGTTTATTTTCTGGTAACTGTATATATAAACATTATTGCGAATTAATGTGAATACAACCATTTTTGGCGTTGTAATATTTATATTGATTTAGAGATTGTTTTTAATTGAAACTGACTGCAATAAATTTACGTAGTCCGAGGGCAATCCAATGTAACATATGTACATGGGTTTACTCTGGTATCATAATCTATACTCGCTTGCGAATATAATAACAAGCTTTGTATGAAAAACTGTGATGCAACTGTCCGTTAGAGGCGCTGCACAAATCTTCCTAAACTAGCGAGCGAGTATCGATGACGTTACTAGAGAAAACTCATGGTAGAGGTACTGAGGTTAATTAAAATATTGCATCAATGGTCGCGGGCGTATCTGTTTTTTTTTTTTAAATAATTTTGCCTTGGATATTTAGAACTTTAAGCCATTTCTTTATTTTAAATATTCTTTTATGTTATAGTCACGTTATATTGTTACTTTCACTGTAAAGTCTAGTCCTCGTCCGTACAAGTCCAGTCAGGCGTTAGTGAAATTGGCGGCAGTTCCATAAAACTTTTCACCGACTTTTTGGGACAACCTGAAAAGTCACGATACACGCTTTCATTTCACTTCACTTGTGCACTTAGATTGATCTTTATTGGACAAAATACCACCGATATTATTCAATAAAACTCATAATACATGAATTTAATGAGAATAAAACGAAAACGCAACGTCACTTCGCAAGTTCCCGCCAAAAAGTCCGGCGTATTTGTTACGCGTTAACAAGTATAGTATATAGCCGCAGCATTGCGCCGCACACGAAGGTGGCCGGGCTTCATGGCGCCTGTATAGGTCGGTTCGGGGACTGCGGTAGTACTTGCACGGGTACCGGCGTCGCGTCCAAGTCGCAAGCAGACAGTAGACGGACTAGCTCGTCTGGCGTCGGACCGCCGTCTGGGGCAGGGGACTCATCACCTTCACCTGTTGTTGTGGTGATACAAATATCTTAGTAGAGATTATTGATCTTAATTTGTTAGTAGAAAATGTACAGGGATGAATTAAAAAAACAAGTAAAAGTTACTGGCCCAATAAACTAGATCCTGTCTCACAGGATTCCAGTACTATATTGTGGCATTAGTTTACAGGTCTCAATTACATTGATACAAATCAGAAGCTATGGTAATGAAATACATAGAACAATCTTTTTACATGCCAAAAATATATTATATTTTTGTTAAAGGTAAAAAATACATACCACCACTTCCACTCCCGGTACCACCAACAGCCTGTGTTGCTTTAACAGCTTTATCTATGGGTGCAGTTAGGTCCCACATCTGTGTAGCGCCTGACCGATGTCCACAGAGTAATAATCTACGCGGTCGAATTGCTCCTTCGCATTCGGCCACTACGAAACATGAGACCGCTGAACCGTCTACTGAACGGATTGTGCATACTCTGGAATAAATTGTTTCAAAGTCAAAGCAGTACATAATTCAGTTTAGGCCATAGAGGGCAATAGGGATGTGGACTGACATATCAAATCAGCTTATTTTAAATGAAATGTCAAAACGAGAGTTTATATGGAGGTTTGCTTGTGACGTCATAAATATACACCAGATCTACTCTTTGTTTTTAAATTGGTTATTAAGAATCATAAAATGGTTGTATTTTACAAAGTGTTCGCTATTTACGAGTACTTTTAGGTGTTTTATACACTGGTTAGTGTTAGATATATTTTTTTAAATATAGGCCACATCCCTATTATGAAGGTAAATGCTGAAGTTACTACAGTTTTGAAAGTCTGCCTTTAATGAAGTACCGGCAAGAATCTCACGGCTACATCTTTTATGTATTACAACCCAAAAATAAAATCATTAAAATAAATTGACTTGGACATACAAAATAGTGAAATGATAGCTAGTTTTATTGCGGTAATCAAATAAATACTCCAAAATCATGGTTTTACTTATTTTAGGACAAATATAAAGTAGTTTAAATACGAATACTAAAAGTAATGTATGTATAGGTATATGTATATTGTTGAATAATTAAGTTAGTTAAACCACCAAAACTAAGAATTTTGATTTCTATAAGAAACAATAGACTATGTCTAGGATTCCTGAGTATCTAAACATAATAATGTAGAAAATAATACCTCTTGCCATTAGACGCCAATCGCACATACAACGTGTCTGTATCAGGTACAACTTTTTGTATAAATATCTGCTCATCATCTTGTTCACCATATGGACCTGCAAGAGAATACAGTTTTAGTGAAATTGGCAGCTGTTCCACTAAAACTTTTCATGGACTTTTTGAAAAGTCACGATAGGCGCTTTCATTTCACTTCACCTGTGCACTTATATTGTTCTTAATTGGACAAAACTCCACCGATATTATTCAATAAAAAATACAACATTTTAAAGAAAGTAAAACAAAAACACAACGTCACTTCGCAAGTTCCCTGCAAAAAGTCAAAATAATAGTTAATAATTACCACAGTCGTTATGCGGCTGCGCCGTGGGTGCTTCCAGCGCCAACACTTTGAATGCCGCCTTGGGCGTTGTGCCAGGTTGCGTGGAGATCATACCACGAAACCGCGTCACGCGCCACGTTCGAACGTGGTTGTACTCGCTGCATACTGATATTAGGTTGTTTTCTGATAAGGACACCTGCGTACCGTAAACGAGACATCTTAAACAACTGTGATGATTACAACTCTTATAGCGTTTCAACTCAGACTGAACTGACTTTGTGTCAACGGACAATAAAGTTTAGGTAAAGTTGAACCGCAGTAAGAGTTGGTGGTATGTCAAATAAAACTGTCATTTAAAATCAACTTCTTTTCATTTAATCTCAAAATGACAGTTTTATTTTTATTTTTGGATAAGCTTGTGATTGCCTGCAATAGGTTATGTCGTAGGTGGTCGGAAAACACCGATAGGAGCTTGACAACAGACTTTCAACTTAAGGGTGATAGTCAGCTAGTCATGTACCTACATACTACAATTTTGGATAAGCTTGTGATTGACTGCAATAGGTAATGTCGTAGGTGGTCGGAAAACACCGATAGGAGCTTGGCAACAGACTTTCAACTTAAGGGTGATAGTCAGCTAGTCATGTACCTACATACTACAATTTTGGATAAGCTTGTGATCGACTGCAATAGGTAATGTCGTAGGTGGTCGGAAAACACCGATAGGAGCTTGGCAACAGACTTTCAACTTGAGGGTGATAGTCAGCTAGTCGTGTACCTACATACTACAATTTTTGATAAGCTTGTGATTGACTGCAATAGGTAATGTCGTAGGTGGTCGGAAAACACCGATAGGAGCTTGGCAACAGACTTTCAACTTAAGGGTGATAGTCAGCTAGTCATGTACCTACATACTACAATTTTGGATAAGCTTGTGATCGACTGCAATAGGTAATGTCGTAGGTGGTCGGAAAACACCGATAGGAGCTTGGCAACAGACTTTCAACTTGAGGGTGATAGTCAGCTAGTCGTGTACCTACATACTACAATTTTGGATAAGCTTGTGATTGACTGCAATAGGTAATGTCGTAGGTGGTCGGAAAACACCGATAGGAGCTCTGCTTGGCAACAGACATTCAACTTGAGGGTGATAGTCAGCTAGTCGTGTACCTACATACTACAATTTTGGATAAGCTTGTGATTGACTGCAATAGGTAATGTCGTAGGTGGTCGGAAAACACCGATAGGAGCTCTTCTTGGCAACAGACATTCAACTTGAGGGTGATAGTCAGCTAGTCGTGTACCTACATACTACAATTTTGGATAAGCTTGTGATTGACTGCAATAGGTAATGTCGTAGGTGGTCGGAAAACACCGATAGGAGCTTGGCAACAGACTTTCAACTTGAGGGTGATAGTCAGCTAGTCGTGTACCTACATACTACAATTTTGGATAAGCTTGTGATTGACTGCAATAGGTAATGTCGTAGGTGGTCGGAAAACACCGATAGGAGCTCTGCTTGGCAACAGACATTCAACTTGAGGGTGATAGTCAGCTAGTCGTGTACCTACATACTACAATTTTGGATAAGCTTGTGATTGACTGCAATAGGTAATGTCGTAGGTGGTCGGAAAACACCGATAGGAGCTCTGCTTGGCAACAGACATTCAACTTGAGGGTGATAGTCAGCTAGTCGTGTACCTACATACTACAATTTTGGATAAGCTTGTGATTGACTGCAATAGGTAATGTCGTAGGTGGTCGGAAAACACCGATAGGAGCTCTTCTTGGCAACAGACATTCAACTTGAGGGTGATAGTCAGCTAGTCGTGTACCTACATACTACAATTTTGGATAAGCTTGTGATTGACTGCAATAGGTAATGTCGTAGGTGGTCGGAAAACACCGATAGGAGCTCTGCTTGGCAACAGACATTCAACTTGAGGGTGATAGTCAGCTAGTCGTGTACCTACATACTACAATTTTGGATAAGCTTGTGATTGACTGCAATAGGTAATGTCGTAGGTGGTCGGAAAACACCGATAGGAGCTCTGCTTGGCAACAGACATTCAACTTGAGGGTGATAGTCAGCTAGTCGTGTACCTACATACTACAATTTTGTAATAAATACTGACTTGTGATGTCATAAATATACACCATCTAAAGATTTACTACTCTTTATGGTTAGATTAGTTATTAAATATAATAAAAGCTATGAATTTTACATTATATTCGATGACGATTTATCATTTATTGTCAATACAAACAACATAATCTTTTAAACCAAGGCAAAATTTACCACAAAAATATTAAAAATACACACATTTTATCATAGAATCATTTAGTCGAGTATCTGAATGTTTCATAAATCTATGTATTGATTATTCAAATATTAGATAAAAAAACACCCATCACAAAGTTTTATTTAAGAATTTGTCAGAAATTGAGATTTTTAATTATCTAATAGTTTATAACGAGGTACTTAAATATAACTTACCTTTGTAATAGGACTCTGATGCACTGTGAACGTCTGAAACAGCTGTGGCCCGTGACCAACCGTCTCTGGGTGTTGGACTATTACACGAACTGAACCATATTTGGTGCCGTATGCTATTTCAATCCAATTACCACATAGTGCTGGAAATTGAATACAATATTTCATGTTAAAATTTACGTGTAATTGAGCAAAGCATAGAAGAATATTTTGAAATTAAAAAAAAATGTTATTGTTTCTGATAAGCTTTGACTGAACAGGGTTATTCAATGATTACAATATCATGTACATACAAATATTCAAAACTTTTTCTCCTGCAATCCCCTATTTTATCCCCCCGGGGTGCAATTTAAAAAACCTTACAGACCTACGATATAAAACAATAGGACACATTGCACATAGGGTGCAAAATTTCAAGTCAGTCAGTCAGTCAGAACATGTGTTTTTATTCGATAGATAAATATATTGAAATAATTCAGTCTGGTTTGAAAGTTTAAAATAAAACAAATAAAAGAGGTCATATCATACTAATATTATATATATTATATATACTATAAATGTGGATGTTTGTGAGTTCACACAAAAAACGCCTGAAACCGCAGGGCGGAAAACTAGTCTATATAAAAACAAATTCGGGTTAGTTAAACCATTCATAAATCAAGAACCGTTAAACCGATTTTTATGATCATTGACTTGTTGGATTCGTCTCCGCCTCGAATAAATAACGATAAAATCATTGGAAAAATTCACGCAAAAATTATTATGAAGAAAATTACTATTGTCAAACATTTTGTTTAGAACGACTTTTTTTGATAATTGTGATAGGATTGATTGATGGTTTAGATTCACAATTGGACCCGGTAGGTGGCGCTGGAATTGGGTTCTAAGTTTTCTTTAGTGAAGGACAAGGTCTTGCGGGCTCGATAGTATATAATATAGGTAAGTGGTACTTACTGGTCTTTGGCGTTAAATACACTGATATTGCTGTAATAGGCTCTTGAGTTGGATCCTTATACAATTGAGTTACTAGCAGATCATTGTCCTTCATTCGTAGCGGGAATTTCTGCATATCTGAAACAATATATTATTATTATGGTTATTTCAAATTGTCTCTTATTTTTGTTCTCTTATAATTATTTATCAAAATTGTACATTAAGCAGGTAAATGAGTCTGGACTCGAGATTTCGACCTGTATAAATACCAGTCTAGGAATTCAGCAACCCAGAATTTATTTATTTTACCTATTTTATACAAATCTCCTAGATGACGTAAGTTTTTTTATACCATAAGTGACAACCAGGTAGGCGGGTCACCTGATGGAAAGTGACCATAGTCGCCAATAGACATTAGCAATACAAGGAGGATTGCCTCCAGAATGTATTGTTGCCTATATTACAATGCCTTAAAGACTTCTGACGATGAATCGATTTAGTTGAAAATTGGCAGAAGAGCCACTAGATGATTACAGGATTACATAACATACCTATATAATTAATAGCGCCAGTAGCGGTGCCAAGCAAGAGGAAGGAGCCAGCCGTGTCGTAAGTAGTGAGATGAGCCACGTCTTGTGTCTGCCAGTGTTGTGTGCTCGTGTGCCACACTCCCGCTTTACTCCTACTGCCGGCCCCACTTAGTGCTACTAGCTGGGGACCTACGAATAGTAGGTGCTCTACGCGGACCCCTAAGTTGAATACCCCTGTAAAATATTAACAACTATAAGTAAGACCACTTTGCGACGGTACAGTACAGATACAACCCGTGATGAAACGTTGAGCTTACTTCAGCTAGTTTTGTTAACCCTAGCTTATGCTGAGTCGGGACCTTTTCCTGGCATCACGCAACATTACATTATTATTTTTCAATTTCGTATTTATGTTGCTGTGTAAGTAAGTAGGTTAAGTTTAATGTAATGTTGTGTGTTGTCGTGAATAAATGTATTTTCTTTCTTTCTTACTTTTATTCTGTTGCCGCTTTTATTCGTATGGGTAGATTGATCACCCAGACGCCTTTAATTTTATAATTCATTATCTAAATATTTGGACTTTAAATCAGATAAAAAAAAACATTAAAAGGTTAATTTAGTAGTTAGTTTAACAACAGTTTTAATGCCAATTGTTGACAAAAAAACTACCCAAGACGAATAAATTAACATTTATTTATTTATTTAATTGGAAGTATGCAAGCTGTACATTTTCAAATAACGCATTTTTACAACTATATTTACCAATGAGCGTTCTTCTAACTGGTTCACTATGCGTAGAAAAAGCCCACAGCCTCACATGTGATCCGCTGGCGACCCCCAACATGACGTCAGTTCCAGATGAATTGTTACCGCTCGCATTGCCGCCCCCACCGCCCGTCTTAGCGTTCAACGCTATCCTCTCGATCAACGAGTCTTGGACCGGTGATTGGAATACTACGTACCAGCCGCATGAGTCTGTTAATCTAATAAAATATACTCATCTAGAATCGCGACTCATTTTTGTCTATGCTAATAATATTATAAAGAGGAAAGTTTCGATTGTTTGTTTGCATTGAATAGGCTCTGAAATTACTGGACTGATTTGAAAAAATATTTCACCATTAGAAAGCTACATTATCCTTAATGAACATAGGCTATATTTTGTCCCGCTAAGATAAGATCCCACGGGAACGCTGCTGAAACCGCGGGGCACAGCTAGTTTTATGTAAATAAAATGTAGCCTGGTAAAGTTAAGGTAATCAGACCAATTAATTCGTGTAGTTTTGAAAATTTGGTACAGTTATTCTTTGAGGTGTCCAGATGAGCATACAAAAAGTCCCCGAGGGTGGCTGACGAGCCGGCGGCGGTTTAGATATCGAAAATACATCTATGCACAAAATGGACGGACATATATTTTTTTCATCATGGATATCCTTCGGGGAGGCCTTTGTCCAGCAGTGGACATCTTCTGGCTGACATGATGTATTTCAATACAATAATCGATCTATCTTGTATCATTTTCTCAGTAAGACACTATACTACCCACAAAATCATTGTTAATATCTAGGTACGTATTGATAAGTAGGTACATATTTCAAATTATCTATGCACTATCGATAATAATAATCGCAATTTAAACATTTGTGTATCTACTCTCTTATCTGATCAATATGATGTTGGATTTTCGACAAAAAAGGTATGCATGCGATAAAAATCCTTACCTATATCCAGTCACGAAATGTGAATATGCAACTGCTATCCAATTGTGGTGGGCTTTGATTATTTGTACTTTCATACTGTCCGTCCATGTATTCACTGAAAAAATAAGAAAAGTATTTTAATCTGATTTAGATCCTATGTACAATTGTACATGTATATAAGATCATGTAATTCTAGAAATTAGTATACCTACATTTAAATATCGTTCATAATAACTTCTTTTGCCTTTCTTAAATATACTTACATTCATTGTTTAGTTTTTTATTTTTATTCATTTAGTAGTTTTCCGCTCCGCGGTTTCACCCGCGTTCCCGACGGGTCTTATCTTTTCGCGGTATAAAAATAATCCTTTGTTTATTCTAGGATATGATCTCCTGTGTGCCAAGTTTCATCAAAATCCGTTCAGCCTTTTTTGCGTCATTGAGGAACGAACATACAAACTTTCACATTTATAATATTAGTTGGATATTATTTTTTAGTTCAAATAGATGTCTAACAGTGGGATAGTGTTTGTCTATTAATAATAATGACTAATAAATAACAAAGAGCATACTTTCCGGCGGGCGATGACCTTTGTTACAATCCGCGTTGCCTAGAGAAGCTGCCCTCGAGTGACCTCTGCCGCATCGACTGCAAAATAATGTCATATTCATATTATATTATACAAATTGTACACTTTCTGAACACACAATGTAAATATTGAATGTTATATATATTAAACAAAGTCGGGTTAGTTACACTATTTATAACTGAAGAACGGCTGAACGGATTTTAATGATCTTTAATTTTTGGGATTTGTCTCCATTTCACCTATTAAAAAATAGTAAAATTCACGAAAAAATTAGTAGAAAAATATGTTTGTCCTAAATTTTGTATAGAACGGTTTTTTGATAATGACGTATCTCGAGATCGGATTGACTGATGGTTTAGAATTTTAGATTCACAATTGGTTGCGGCAGGTTTGCGGCGCTGGAATTGGGTTCAAAGATTTTTTCAGGGCAGGACAACGACTATTAGCGACTTTTACGATTAATTAAATAATATTTCTGGAGCGACATTGACGATTCACCTAAAAGTGACCATACAATTATAAGAATGGGATTCCGTATAAAAATAAAATAAATGAGAATTTAATAGATATAAATGAAACACTGTAGTTATGGCTGGTATGCTAAATTCATCCTGTATTATGTAGATAAATTTGTCATGAATCATCATTGAAAGTTTGTCTGAATAGACAAATTTAATGTATAATACAATAGCTGTAATAGCTTCTATCAGCTTGGCCATCTATGGACGCCAGACATCCGCTGCCTGCCTACTGAGAACTTTGCCGATTGGCAGCAGCAATTTGTATATTTGTTCTACATATATAATTACAATTAGGTATAATTATATGGGAAAATTTACATGAATTGAAAGATAGACCTATCTATAGATTAACACATATTATTAGGGTATTTTTTATGATAGGAATTAAAATTTGTATTTGGAACATAGGCTATGTATCATGGTAGTAGGTACTTCTTTGGAAAAAAAAAACATTTTAAGTCTTTCAGATTATTCTGTTCGGACTTTCATTTCATAGTTTAAGGGAGAGATAGGCGGACTCCCTGTATACGTAAAATATAAAATATTTGTCTTAAATTTGTAACAAAAATACTATCTGATATGAGACCATTCATATAATTCTAAAAAAACACCTGAATATTAAAAATCTAAAAGTAGATTAACAAGATAAATAATGGATTAGAAAAAAAAGTCCGTTATAACTAAATTCAAACATATGAATGAGTGATGCACAATAATGCTCCAACAAAATATTAGCGCCATATCCCATCCAGTTACTACAAGACCTATTTTTGAAAGCTTTTCATTTAATATTTTTAACAGAAAATCCTTTTTTTTAGAAAATAATATTCTTACCTCAATTGGTCCTGAGAAGGTATTCTACCAACAGTACGTAGATCAAGGGAAGAGTTTCTAGAATGTGTCCTATTTGTAGCCACTTCTGTGCTGGAAGCTGTAGAGTTCTTTCTTGAACAACTGTTACCATTTCGACTATTATTTCCATTTGGTAATGCTGTATTTACTGAAATGCAATGCAATACAAAATTGATACTTAGGTACTTATATTTTCAGAATTTAAGAACAATAGGTATCAATAAATAAAATTATTGTTTTGTATTATTTGATAATATGACTAGATATGAACTTCAGTAAGACTTAAAACCGGCCAAGTGCGAGTCGGACTCGCGCACGAAGAGTTCCGTAACGGCAAAAAAATCACGTTTGTTATATGGGAGCCCTTAAATATTCATTTTATTCTGTTTTTAGTAATTGTCGTTATAGCGGCAACAGAAATAGATAATTTGTGAAAATTTCAACTGTCTAGCTATCGCGGTTCTTGAGATACAACCTGGTGACAGACAGACAGCGAAGTCATAGTAATAGGGTCCCATTGTTACCCTTTCGGTACGGAACCCAAAAAAAATATGACTAATAGTACAACACCCAATTAAAGAAAGAAAAGGTTTAAGAGGCCGTGCAGTAATGCATGTTAGTTATTTATTGTCAGCAAATATTTTGTCAAATATACCATCTACACATTGTATTATTTGTCAAATATCACAGATAGGTACGCAGAAACAAATAACCACATGAAATGCCAGCTTAAGATGGATACAATACTTACATGGTGGAGGCAAATATCCATAAAACAGGACATCACCACATGAAGAGTGGTTCATTTCATCACACAAAGCCAATCTCCTACTCAATGGTGTAATGCCAAAGTAATCACATTCATGCCTCAATACCCTTATGTTAACATCGTTTAGGTCAATATCTCTTGTACGAAGGAAGTTCAGAATTAGGCCAAACAAGTTTGGATCCCTATCAATAAATATGGCGCCATTCTCATCTCTAACAGTGGGAATTCGTCCACTTAGTAAAGCTGTGAAGAAGGTATCGGGCACCCATGTTAATGTGTGCCAGGATGTGGAGAATCTGAAAACAATGGTAAACTGTGATTGTGATCTCTAAAAGAACATGAATTAGTAGTTTTTAATATTAATGACATAATTGTTTTATTACATGTTACTATCTATACATTCGTTTAGGTAGAAGCTAGAATGTAATATACACACACACACATACACACACACATACACACACACATAATCCTTCAATGTTTATAAAGTAGGATAGTAGGTTAACAATAGGAAATATTAAGTGTTTATGAAATTTGATATTTTAATTGTAATGGACCACTCTTAGCATGGTAGGCAAGATGCACCACTTAACAGGCTGTGGGTTTCACTCCCATCCAGGAAAGATATTTGTGTGATGAAAATGTATTTTGTCTTGCATTTTTTAGGTTCTTGTAGTATCAGTTATCTGGTTTCCATAGTACAAGCTCTATTTGGTTTGGGATCAGATGGCTGTACCCCGTGTTAAGAACGTCACAGAACATTCGTTAATTTGATAAGTAAATAACCTGTAACCTGTAACTTAAAAAAATATAGCTTATTTAAATTTAAGAACTAAGTATATACATATGTTATCTTCATATACTATAATATATCTTTTTTGAAATCATTAATTAGTGAATCACTGGTATGCTTCGTAACTAAACACGTAGGCAATAAGTAACAAAAATATATTCTGCCTCTAACTTTAGTTATGAACTTCTTACAGCTGTTAAACCCTTACCTCGTTCCTCCTACATTTAAATTTACAATTTCCTGGTAATTAGCCATTTTCAGTTTAATACAATGTCAGATAATCACTATTAACTAAGCACAAATAATCATCGAAACTTAAATTTTATGAAACTTTAATAGCTACCTACTCGTCAAGAACAGAAATAATTCTAAATAAAATGTCTGTCAGTCAACGAACGTCAACGTCAATTCTAGCTGTCATCAAACAAATAAAAGAGTTACAATATGGAAAAAATAAAGTAGCCATAAAGCTACATCCACATCAACAGTTCTTTTTAGTATTTATGAGATTACTCAAAACCGGTTTTTACCGATTATTTTTTGTGGTCACATCTATTTTTCGATTGTGGCAATTTTCCCAAGGCCCAAGAGAGACGTGTCCGTCCGTCAGTCGCCCTAAAAGTCAATTCTTCTGAAATCGAATTGCAGGGGCTGATGTATGAAAATACATTTGTTGTGAATATTTAGAATAGTCGATAGTGTTATCGGGCATCAAGATGCCGTCCACTGCCGCTGCGAACACTAGCAACGGCCAAAATAAAGGGATATTCAACAACACAGCCGGCTTGAGCACTCTCATCACTGTTACGGTATTGTCACTAGCTTGGTTGGCCGGATTTGCGTCCCGGCTTTTCGCTGTTATACGTTTTGAGAGCATAATCCACGAATTTGACCCATGGTGAGTCCGAATGCCGTGTCCATGTGCCGTCTGGTACATTTTGTAATAACATGTCTCATGTCAATATCCACGTATGTGTTTCAGGTTCAATTATCGTTCGACTGCTTACATGGTCCAGCATGGTTTCTACAATTTCCTTAATTGGTTTGATGAGAGGTCCTGGTATCCCCTTGGGCGTATTGTTGGCGGAACAGTGTACCCGGGGTTGATGATCACCTCTGGTACCATACACTGGATATTACACACATTAAATATTCCAATCCACATTAGAGATATTTGTGTGTTCCTAGCACCTGTCTTTAGGTTAGTGTCTTTTTATATATTACATTCTTATAACAAATATACTATATAATACTGAAAATGGAAATGTATTCTTATTATTTACAGTTTTCCTTAATGTCTCTGGTAATCTTTAAATTTTGCATTGCAAATAGTTTTCTTTTTCTTCTAGTGGGCTAACAGCCATTGCAACATATCTGCTAACATCAGAGCTATGGTCTCGTGGTGCTGGACTCTTTGCAGCATGTTTCATTGCGATAATACCTGGCTACAGCAGTAGATCAGTGGCAGGCAGTTATGATAATGAGGGAATTGCTATCTTTGCACTCCAGTTTACATATTATCTATGGCTCAAGAGTGTCAAAAGTGGATCAGTTTTCTGGTCAATTTGCACTGCACTCTCCTATTTTTACATGGTAAGATTTAAAAGTTATAAAGTTTTATTCATAACTAGTTATTCCCTGCAGTTTCAGTTGCATTCCCTGGATGAAAAGTTGGTGAGGTCTAATATAAATATCTGGATGTTTTTTTAATCATAATTGGTTCATTAGTTTAGCTGTGAAAATATGTATTTTATAACATTAATGTATGGATGAAATGTAACAGTCAGACTGACTAGTCTCACTTTATAATTAAAAATAAATATTTTTTATAATAATAGCTTCAACAAATGTTAATGATTTCTAACACCAGTTCACACACACCATGGAAAAAGTACTAGGCATATGAAATTATTACCCTATCAGGGACCATATTAATAAACTTAAATATTAATCCTACTAATCCAAATTCTTATTAGAATAAACTAACAAATTTAACAAAAAATAAAGTTTGTAATTTCACTACTCCAACAGGAAATCAAATAACTTGTATTGTCTTGTTTTAGGTGTCAGCATGGGGTGGCTATGTATTCATTATCAACTTGATACCTCTCCATGTATTTTTACTGCTCATCATGGGCCGTTTCTCCCAGCGACTATTTGTCAGCTACTCAGTATTCTACATTGTGGGACTACTGTTATCTATGCAGATCCCCTTTGTAGGTTTCCAACCTATCCGGACTAGTGAACATATGGCTGCTTCAGGTAAGTTCATTTACTATACTTATTTTCAGATTAAACAAGTTAATTTTTGAGATAGATAGACACTATAAAAGAAATAGAACAATAATAGTACCATAGAAGTACAAGAGTAGTATAGGCCTATCACTATCTGTGATAAGGCCGCCTGACCAGACAACTTTTATCCATATAGTCAACCAACTCAACAGTGAACATCCATAACCATATCATGGAGAGTTTGTGAATACCATTGCTTATATACAGGCTTTTTCGGTAAGTAGAAACATAGGGGGAGATAGGTGGGGTCACCTATCAAATATACAAAAATGAGTTTTAGTAAAAGTATCACCATTTTTGAGATATTTAATATGTATCTAAAATTCTAAAATCAATACAAAAAAATATCTAAATATCTCCAAAATGGTGACCTTTTTATTGAGCTCAGTTTACAAAACTATTTGGTAGGTGGTGGTTGCAAGAAACAGGAAATAAGTAAAATAGTTTGTAAATTTTAAGAAGTGTTAGTTCACTTAATTATTGGTTCCTGATGTAAATGATAATTGAAAAAACCGTTTATATTCCAATCGAATAAAACCCGAAATTGGTAAATATCTTCAGTCCAGTCTAATAGTAGTTAAAAAGCCCATTGATGTAAAAATAATGTATGTACATATTTTAAACTAAAAACAAATGTGTGTCAAACAAATAAATCGATGTTTCAGTGCATTTACAACGTTTTGTTTTGTTGATAAGCTTTAATCAGTTTCTGCATGGCTATAAACTGCTTGCAATTATCCAACATAATTGATTTTAAAATGTTTTTAATGCCTTTATGGTGTACTAGTACTGTCCCCTGTGGTTCGTTTCACCTGCGTTCCCGAGAGATCTTATACTTTCCCGGGATAAAAAGTATCCTATGTTATTCCAGGATATAATCTACCCGTGTCATCAAAATCCGTTCAGCCGTTTTTGCGTGAAAGAGTAACAAACATCCATCCATCCAAACTTTCACATTTATAATATTAGTGGGATTAGGTTCCTCACGGGATAAAAGTATAGTTTTTAACATAAGGCGATGATGGCTCAGTTGTAGTGACGTCAGATACAGCGCTAAGGTCGTGGGTTCGAATCGTACATTGAATTTGAGCTCTCGGTTAAGGAAAACATCGTGAGGAATCCAAAACACGGTGGTAGTGTTGTAGTACTCGACTGTCTGGCTACCACTCTCAAGTTGAAAGTCTGTTGCCAAGCACCTGTTGGTGTGTTCCGTCAGTTGCACTTAGAGCCTTCAGACCATTGTAAAACTAAGGTTGACAACACATTGGCAATCGCCCTGGTTGTCACTTGGTGGTAACTTCTGTAATTCGACCTTCATAAGTGCCCTTCTAGGGCCTAAACTGAATAAATGGTTTTGACTTTGACTTTGATGCCGATGTCGGCGATATAACATAATCATTTTAATTTGAACCCCTAGACTCGCCAATGGGTTGGTCTTTTCGGACTTCATATAAAACCGTTATTATGTCTAAAAAGAAAGTTTCAATGTGAATGCTACGCATTTATACTTAGAAAAGGTCTCGAAAATCTAAACGATTCGTAAACAGTATTCATGCTGAAAACATGTAAACATTAACGCAAAAATAGATGTCTTTGTATGCAAACGTTGGTTCAAACTATTTGCAAGGTAGGTGGACCATGGCAGGCGGACCATTATTATGCCATGATAGGCACTTAAATATGCATCAGTATCGATTTTCTCTTATCTTTTTATGCTGAAGAAATATCGCAGTATAGAATAGCCTGGAAATGTTGTTTATGTCAGAAAAAGAATAAGTCTTTATGATGTTTAAAATGAGAAATTTTTGGTTGTGAGTTGTTTAAATACAAGTGTTATGATACAAACGAAAGTGTTGTATGTTTAGTCATCTCCCGAAACTAAAATATAAATATACTTGATATTCACATCGCTACTTTTCACTTTTACCGCGTCTCTGACTAATTTCGAATTTTAGATACAGTTCCACACAGTTTTTATTAGATCTAGCATGAAATTGGCCAACGCGTAATACTTTTTCCTTTCCTTTTATTCCGGGATATTCTTTTTAATACAGTTGCTCAAAAAGTGGTGTATTACAGGGCCGTATAGCGTTCGGGATGTGGGCTATTACATACTAGTGCTTTTTTTTTACCTTTACCGAACTAGTGCGTTCTCTTTCCCAACTGTCAAAATAATGTCTATTAAAAAGAAAAACCAACCATGAAGTTTTTACTAAAGAGTTTTTGTGATTCATATAAATACGTATATTTCTAAAAAGAAGCTACCAATTTATTTCAATATCAGATTTAATGATTTAATTGAATGAGTTAGGTTAGGTTTCATTTAATTTCATCTCATTAAATTTCATTTTCATTTCATATCAATAAAAAATTATACTGTAGACTAAGCTGTATGGATAGTTCCCTTTGGGTGAAGAAAAAAAAACTCTGCTTATATTCTACGGTTGGCGCCATTTTCCAGAAATTTTCTTTGCGAGTTTAGTTGTTTGTTGCACAAAATGAGTAATTTCGACCCTATTTTTTTTTTAATTAACA
The DNA here is from genome assembly GCA_951361185.1 of Ochropacha duplaris. Taxonomy (NCBI): domain Eukaryota; kingdom Metazoa; phylum Arthropoda; class Insecta; order Lepidoptera; family Drepanidae; genus Ochropacha; species Ochropacha duplaris. The sequence goes on along the minus strand of OX592707.1, from coordinate 7,661,100 downwards.
CCACCAAAATCACTATAATTGCACAAACATTGTATGACAAATATACATGAACAATCATACGAAATTAATAATAGTTTGTCTCAAACAGTAAATATGCAACCTAAAACTTCCCCAGTACCTATGTTTAAAAAACTGTACCAATTTCAATGTACATGTGTACTATAACTTTTATAAGAAATAAATGATTGGTTAGTTGAGTTTATTGTTTTTATTATTTTATTAAATTGCTTCATTTTTTCGCAACTGTATTAAAAATAGTCGTTCAGTACACTTGCGGAACCGTCATTGCAACTTGTTCCGACTGTCAACCCTCGCCTTCGGCTGCGCCTCGGCTCGGGTACACATTTGTCGGAACTCTTTGCAATGATAGCCTTTCCGCACTTGTAATGAAATATACTATTACACACTTACTTTGGATTACCCACAATTTACTACTTCAATAAACAAACAGATATGTTCATTCACAAAATGTTGGTCTTGGGTGGGAATCGAACCCAATTGGCAGGGATCCTACGGGATACAAATATGAACAGTGATTGGTATTAACTTTACCGCATCTAAAATTCTTATTAGATAGGTAAAGACTTATTTTTAACCGACTTCAAAAAGGAGGAGGTTATCAATTCGACTGTATGTTTTTTTTTGGTATAGCCAATGTCCATAGTGGTAGGGGAGGCGAATAGGGGATTTCGGGATTTACTCGAGCGCGTCAGATTAACATAAAGGGGGCAACCTTGCACCTTGTGAAGTACTCTCACCAAATCTGAGCCTTCTATGTAGTGTCGAACGCCTAGGGTAGCCCGTCAGATTAGTAAAAAAAAAATCGATGGTTTGAAATACTCGAGCGCGTCAGATTAAGGTAAGGTAAGTTAGTTACATGCAAAATAGTGTACATTTCAATAATCTGACAAATTGGGCGTGACGAAAGAAAATTGGAGACTCGCAAAGTTGCAAAAAAAAAACGTCACCTGGATTTTCTCGAGCGCGATTGGTTTTTTTTTTATTTTGAAGGAAATTAGTCACGAATCACGGAAATATCTTAATCTGCTGATTTGCACAAGCCGAAGTGGCTAAAATCATTATTAAGTGTATAGTCCAGGAATATTATGAGTTTCACCTCAGAATGAGAAATAGTCAGCTATTAACTTGTATAAACCTTTATTTTGACACCCTAAAACTTGTCTCAAAAGCTACTTATCTTGGGTGCCCGCGACTACTGATTTTTCAAGGTCAAAGGTCAAAAAATCATTTATTGCAAATATCTCGTTTCCTATGGGTTTTTTGGTATATGTATTCATAATAAATATTGTAGAAGGTTAAATTCTCTACAACTTTTGCGCAAACATTTTTTCGATATCTTGAACCATTTTCGAGATTTCGATATTTTTTACATATTTTTTTTTTCAAACCGTCAGATTAAGGAAATCCCTCAACATAATTGTCAGATTATGGGTCAGTACAACAAGGCCATCAAGAAGAACCGCCTGTATAAAAATCTGACGCGCTCGAGTAAATCAAGGTCACGATTTTTTTTTGCATTTTCAAAAATCGGCCCTGACTGATGGTCGCGGCCAAATCGTCAGTCTTTAAAATAGGAGCTACTGGAGGGTTCACTTAACATCCCTTATCAATGTCTGACGCGCTCGAGTAAATTTTTTTTTTAAATATTTTCGACCCCTTCGTACGGCCACCCCCACCACGCAAAACGGCAGATTATTATTTTTCCGTTATCAGACAGACGTGGCGCGACTACCCTATTAATATCTGACGCGCTCGAGTATTTCTTGGTGACTGTTTTTTTTTACATTTTTGAAACCCTGTAGACGCTCCCCCCACCGCTGAAGGGGAAAATATCACATAACCTTTTTTTCTTTATTCCACCTAATCTTCAAATTCCAGTAGGTCCCAAAGACGCTCGAGTAACTACAAATTTAGCATCAATGCCTCCCCTACCATAGGTGTATATAACTCACCATCGAGTGAACTGTCAGCTTGCGGCCGACATAGCCTCGAAAACCTCAATTATCAAGAAATTCCTTTCTAGGTGTTTTTGCACTACTCATGGCCATCGGCGCTCTAAAGTACCTCCATAGTTTGAACCCCAAGGGTCAATGGAAGCAACTGTTGATGCTCGGCGGGTTGGTCTCCGCTGCTGGTGTTTTCTTAGTCGTGGTCCTGCTCACTTATATGGGCGTTATCGCCCCATGGAGTGGTCGGTGAGTAAATATATAATTAATTTGCTTATGTTTTCTGGTTAAAGGCGATGATAGCTCAGTGGTAGTGACGTCGGATACCGCGGCGAAGGTCGAGGGTTCGAAGCCTACAATGAGCTTGAGCTTTCGGTGAAGGAAAACATCGTGAGGAAACCATAGTAGGGTAGTTTGTAGTAACCGACTGGCTGGCTACCACCCTCAAGTTGAAAATCTATCGCCAAGCACCTATCGGTGTGTTCCGACAGCTGCACTTGAGAGTCAGTTCCCATCTAAGCTTTGTGTGCTTACCACCTTCGGCCACATGATCACTTACCATGGTGAGATTGTGGTCAAACACAAGCTTATCCAGAATAAAAAAAATGGATTTGAATTCAGTAAATTTTCTATCGGAACAATGATTTATAGGTTGTCTGAACCGTTGTGGAAACTCATATAGCCTGAACTAAATAAATCGTTTCCTGGCAGAGATCATTTTCGTGATAATATCTCCCAATGTGCCATTCACGTTACTTATTTTTTCCTCTATTATCTCATCGATTAGGTTCTACTCCCTATGGGACACAGCGTATGCTAAGATCCACATCCCCATCATAGCGTCGGTGTCGGAGCACCAGCCGACCACGTGGTCGTCGTTCTTCTTCGACCTTCACGTGCTGGTGTGCACCTTCCCCGTGGGCCTCTGGTACTGCATCAAGAACGTTAATGATGAAAGGGTGTTCGGTAAGTTTTAATATCACTGCGTCACCAAATTATATAAAAATATGGAATTGCTATTTAACTTATTATCGTCTGAAATTCTGAATGACTAAGAACGATTCATTTTCAGAATTTAATTGTATGTGTATTTTAATCTACGAAATATCGGTCTTGTTCCTTCTTATGAAGATCCTACTAATATTATAGATATTAATGTTTGTATGTTTGTGACTCACGCATAATCGATTTCGATGAAACTTTGCACAGAGATCTTATACTGGAATGAAATGTAGGAACAGAAATTTGTTATAAAATTACTATAAAAATGGAATAAGTATTGATTATGATTATTAGAGCTCTTAATACGTTCAGTGCTAAATATAAGGGTCAAATCATATAATTCCAAGTGCTACTCGACGCGTAGGTGAGTGTAACCAATTAAATTTATAATGCTTTAGTCGTATGCTACCGGGCGCACCGATACGCACTCACATAAGCGTCAAGCACTTGGAATTATAAGGTTTAATGCTTAGCGCTGACGTGACCTCTTTTTTCCACCCAGTTGCCCTGTACGCACTAAGCGCGGTATACTTCGCGGGTGTGATGGTCCGTCTTATGCTAACGCTGACGCCCGTGGTGTGCGTACTGGCCGGCATCGCCTTCTCCATACTACTGGACTTGGTGCTCAGGGAAGACGAGATACCTACCCAACCTACTGAGACTGATGACTCCAAGAGTCTTTATGATAAGGTATTATTCTTCTAGTTGTTTGTGCCAATGTCAATATATTAACAGTACCAGGAGTGGGCAACTGGTCTTCAAGTGATTACACTTTTAAAAAAAAAATCAATATACCTTGTGCATTGGTTGTTGAGTTTTCTGCATCACATTAAAGTGTTTTGGAACTCTTAAATATGCATAAAGATTTATTATAGGTTGGAGTCTTAGGTATATGCGTTATGAGTTGGGTATTGGGTAGTTGGGTACTGTGGGGCACCTAAGAAAATATGCAATATATATTTTTTTCTGAACAAATGCGAGTGGCATTTTCGCGTAATGTACGCGTTAGATGGTAGTTTCTATGTCCACATTTGTTTGTATTTAAAATATTTAGATATCATTTTTAATTATTTTTGTTTTAGTTTAAGCATAAATTGTTAAATTAAATTAAAACAGATGGTCCAAAAAATATTTTCACCTTGCTAATATTTTAGCCGGTTCTTCTCAGTGGAATCTTCTGTAGCTAGACCTTCTCACATATGGTCCATAGGTCCTAAACTTAACAAATGGTTTTGATTTTAAATATCAACTCTTCGTACATTTTGGAATCTAAAGCGAATTGACAACTTTCAATTTGTGACATTATTTAGACCTGTATAATGACCTTACTAAACGTAAATTCGTCCTACAGGCGGGTAAACTAAAGAAGCGTACACACGACTCGGCCCAGCTGGCAGACTCAGGTCTCGGCATGAACGTACGGTCAGGCACGCTCATTGCGTTCATGATACTGCTCATGCTGTTCTCAGTACATTGCACGTGGGCGACGTCGAACGCTTACTCTAGCCCCAGTATCGTACTAGCTAGTTACGGTAATGATGGGTAAGTGTGTTGGTGCCTTTAAATGTTTTATGATTTCATATTAAAAAGAGGTAAGGTTTGTTTTTTAGTTGCGTCTTTGGAACTACTGAATCGATTCTAAAAAATATTTCACCATTTGAAAGCTACATTATTTCACTGTCTATATTTTATTTTAATTCCCTCCGGAACGCAGGTAAAACCGCGGGGCGGAAGGCTAGTAAATGTATAATGTAATATTTTTAAGGTGTTATTTTTTTTATAAAATTAAATATTTGAAATGATAATATTTTTGTCAGATCTCGTAAAATCCTTGATGATTTCCGAGAGGCGTACGGGTGGTTGTCACAGAACACGGCGGACGACGCGAGAGTCATGTCGTGGTGGGATTATGGATATCAAGTAAGTGACAACATTTTAAATAGGTTAATGGCGCTTGCAATCAATTTTATATCTGAAAGTCTTGATTTAGTGTCGATATTTCTTAAGTACTATGTGAAACTTTATCAACAAAAAATATGCCATATGGGTGATGATAGCTCAGTGGTAGTGACGTCGGATACCGCGGCGAAGGTGGAATCCTACAATGAGCTTGAGCTTTCGGTGAAGGAAAACATCGTATGGAAACCATAGCACGGTGGTAGTGGTAGGGTACTTTGTAGTACCCGACTGGCTGGCTACCACCCTCAAGTTCAAAATCTGTCGCCTATCGGTGTGTTCCGACTGCTGCACTTGAGAACCAGTTCCCATCTAGGCTTTGTGTGCTTACCACCTTCGGCCACATCATCACTTACTATGGTGAGATTGCGGTCAAAGACAAGCTTATTCAAAAAGTGAAAAAAAAAAAAGTGGTCTGTATTATCTATATTTCCATGTTAACAGATAGCAGGCATGGGCAACCGTACGACACTAGTAGACAACAACACATGGAACAATTCACACATCGCGCTAGTAGGCAAAGCTATGGCGAGTAACGAAAGTGCGGCGTACGAGATAATGACTATGCTAGACGTGGACTACGTCCTGGTGATCTTCGGAGGAGCTATTGGGTACTCCGGCGATGATATCAACAAGTTCATCTGGATGGTCAGGATCGCTGAGGGGGAGCATCCTAAGGATATACACGTAAGTTAGAGTCGATTTTTATGATCGATGGATGATAGAGTCGATTATGCTGCAGGTGTTAAAAGCTAGCTTGAAATTTTGGGTAAAAAACTGTCTTGTATACTGTTGAGAGATGATGGACTAACAATTTAGGCTTTGACAATATGTTGGCTCTGTCTGTGTGTTCTACCGTCTGTATAATGGGGAGTGTTCTCTAAGAACTTTTTGACTTAGTGCCATCATCACCATTCTACCATCGTACTGCTCGCCGGCGATGTGGAGCTCATCCTCATATCCTCGAGCCGCCTCGATCGTCCACCGATCGATTCAGCCGGACGTTCCTTCTGCGAACATTAGGATGTGGAATGAGCTCCCCAATACGGTATTCCCTCCGCGCTATGATATGGGGTTCTTCAAAAATGGTGTAAAAAGAGCTCTTCAAGGTCGGCAACACATCGGCAATCACCCTGGTATTGCAAATATCCATAGGCGGCGGTGACCACTTACCATCAAGTGGACCGTCTGCATGTTTGTCAAACTAATGACAATTTTTTTTTAATAAAACTCGGTAAATTAAAATATTTGATAGTGAGGTTGTTCAAACTAAATGTAATCCTTATGTACAGTCAGCAACAAAATTCGTTTTTAAAGTCAAAACCATTTATTCAGTTTAGGCCCTAAGAATGGCACTTACGTAGCTCGAATTACAGAAGTTACTACCGATTCGGAAGTCAGCCTTCAACTGAGAAAAACCGACAAGAAACTCAGCAAGGTTACATTTTCTAAATATTTTTGGACCATCTAACTATATTGTTTTTTTTTCAATGTTTATCAATTTTATGCTTAAACTAATACAAAAATACTTAAAAAATTATAACTCGCACTAGATTATGATGAAAGTGTTTGCTACCAGAGTTAAATTAGTTTTGAAGAAGACTGTAAATATTAAAAGGCTTTAAATTTTGACCCTCCGAAGCCATCCTGTGGATTTATTTAGAAGTATTTTTATTATGTTTATAATAAACTGATTGTTTGATTTGGACAGGAAGCGGACTACTTCACCGAAAGAGGCGAATATCGCGTAGATTCAGAGGGATCTAAGACTATGTTAAATTGTCTCATGTATAAGTTATCGTATTATAGGTAAGTGCCATGAAAATGACTTTTTTTATTCAGGTCATTTTTGTATATTTGGTAGATAATCCGCCCACCTATCTCCCCCTTAAGTTTGTCGTACCATTTGGACATCCTGTATAATTATAATATGACGGTGGCAGGTACGATAGCGGTGGCAGCCCGCCTGGGTACGACCGCACGCGCGGCGCGCTGCCCGGCAACCGCGGGTTCAAACTGACCTACCTCGAGGAGGCCTACACCACCGAGCACTGGCTCGTCAGAATATACAGGTTATACTTGCACATAATATATATATACTTATACTAGTGGGCCCAGCAGACGTAGTCCTGCCCTGAAAATAAAACTTAAACACCCGATTTCAGCGCCACCTACCCAATCTATTGAGGTTCAATTGTGAATTAAAACCAGCTAATCCGATCTCGATGTACGTAATTGTTAAAAAGACGTTCTGTTCAAAATGTATGACAAAAACTTTCTTCATAATTTTATATTCTTGATTTTTTCTTTTTTTAATAATTATTCTGCTATTTGGGGCGGAGACGAATCCAAAAAAACAACGATCATGAAAATCGGTCAAGCCGTTCTCGAGTTATAAGTGTTCGAACAAACCCGTCTTTGCCTGGTGTCATACAGACAGACGGACAGTAGAGTCTTAGGAATAGTTTCTGCTTTATATCAGATTTGGTTCTACTACGGAAAGGTTTTCAAAATACAACCCCTAAGGGGGTAATATAGGATTGCGGGTGAATCAAGTTATTTACGATGTTTAGTATTGACGTTAATTTGTCTGTCTTAGGGTTAAAAAACCAGAAGAGTTCAATCGTCCTAGACTGCCGCTCGCCAAGCGTACTATACCGTCGAGCAACAGTCTCTCGAAAAAGGTAAGATTTTCAACTATTGTTCCTGATTTCACCCGATACATAAATAAAATCAACTTTGTACGTTATATAATAAGGTGCAAGATTGATTGCAGTGTAGTCTCTATCTCGCTTAGTTCGCTAAAATTTACCGATTTAAATACCGGGTCGATATTTTGAGATACCTTTTTGAAACATATAATGGATTGTTAAGCTGAAACTTGTCCTATTTCAAATATAGAAAAATAACCATTCGTTGCCCGTGGTCCTACCAGTAGGACTGCAACAAAAACATCATTATTTTGTATGGGCAATGGTCCTACTAACAGTGAAGACAAAAAAAATGTAAATGAAAAATCTAAAACTAGCTTTAATCTAAGACATGTACACAAAAAATCAGATTTTTTTCGCTCTTAAAAAAAAACCTACAACCTATATTTATCTTCAACAATAATAGAATAGAGGTAGGATGACGAAAAAAAAACCAAAACTACGGGCACTGTTACTTGTCCGTAGTCTTACCAGTAGGACTACGGGCAATGCTAAGTGCCCATGGTCCTACTAATAGAACTACGGGCAAAATAAATTGGCAATAGACTAAAATAACCAGTATTTACGTTTAGTGTGAGAACATTATATAGGTACCCAAATCGTATTAAAAATATTGTATTTGAAATAATAATACCTAAACAACATGCAACTATTCGAAGATTCAATAATAGAAACAATAATTGTTCAACATGACTTGAACAGCAATAACATGACAGGGGAATTTACTTGATTTTCCGTCTGATTAAGTTGCCGTTTTTAAATAATATGTTCGTATTGCAGCTTCCATTGGGAGCAGATTCAACGGTACAGTAACATGTTAGATTGATTTTGACTAATTTGAATGTTGTCTGCTTTTTGCGTTGTGTGTAGCAGTTATGTCAACTCACTTTTGTCTTCTACTATTCTATTTGTGCTGATTGCATGTTTTCTCTTTAAGTTATGCTATAGGCAACTTGTGTGATGTACACTTAAGCCTTGGCTCTTAAGTTGACAATATTGGTAGAATTTTGCTTGATCATAATTTCAAAATGGTAAGTTTTTTTTTTATACCACAAGTGACAACGAAGCTAACGGGTCACCTGGTGGTAAGTGACTACCGACGCCTATAGACATTAGCAATACCAAGGGGATTGCCAATGTGCTGTACACCTTATTACAATGCCTTAAAGGCAACTGGCTCTCAAGTGCAACTGCCGGAACACAGGCAAAAAGCTTGGTGACAGATTTTTCAACTTGAGGGTGGTAGCCAGCCAGTCGGGTACTACAAAGTACCCTACCACCGTGCTATGGTTTCCTCACGATGTTTTCCTTCACCGAAAGCTCAAGCCCATTGTAGGATTCGAACCCACGACCTTCGCCGCGGTGTCCGACGTCACTACCACTGAGCTATCATCGCCAAGTGATTGAGACAATGCGGTGAGATAAGATTAAATACAATAGAAAATAAAACAAGCGCCCTAAATGATGCTCTACTAATCTCTGTTCAACGTTAGGTATGCCTATACTCTGTATTAAAAAAATATTTAGGTTTTTGTAATTGAGATAGGGAATAGTATATTTCACATATTCCAATGAATCAGCTTATCTTTGTGCATTGTGAATGTTATTTTTCTGATTATTGTGATGGTTTTTATTTTGTTGTTATTTTTCTGATTATTGTGATTTTGTGATGTAATTTATGTAATTCTAATAGCATGCTCGCTCATAGATTAGAATAAGATCTACCGGGCCATTAATAATATCCAGTATTGCAGATTTACAAAGTAAATAATCTACTTCAATAATTAAGTTATACGTATTAGGGAGGGTTCAAGTATTACGTAACGCAATTTTTGGAGATTTTTGTAATAAACTTCTTATAATAAAATAAATATTCTATCTTTCCGCAGACATCGAAAAGGAGAAAAGGCATGATAAAGAACAAGCCGACCATTGTCAAGGGTAAGAAGGTGAACCGACTAGAGTGACGCATCTAACGTAAAATTGCGCGACGCACGCACTATAATCGCGCAACCATCGCACGACTCCTGCGCCGCGTCCCCCCAGCGTTGCGCGTGCACACGTAATGTTTCCACATCAGTGGTAAAATTGCACCGTGTTTTGCAATACCACTTTATTACTAGGTATACCGGCAATATAATTTTTTTTTATAAATATCGAAACTCATTGTTGTTGTTTTTATTATTTTATCTCAATTTATTACTTTTATCCTAATACTATAGCCATAGAACGTCTCCTTGGCCTAGGCAATAGTGTACGTGTAAAAATCTAATCAGGGTATTTATAAATCAATTTTTCCCTTTATCTAGAAACGAACATGCCGCCCCGCATTCCTTTTTTCCCCCTTTAGGGGTTGAAATAGGTCCAAGGGTTTAGGCTGGGCGGTGATGAGTCCTCTTTTTAAATATAATGATATCGTGTTCCTTATTTTGACCTTTAGAGGCTGTAATTAACTGTTTCAATGTTAATTAAAACAACAAATTATTTTGCTTCTAAATAAGTTCCTAATTTTTATTTAAACATTATATTCGAATTTATGATATCAATAAATTTTATGTGATATACCATTTTTCTGAATTAATAAACGCGTTGTAATATTAACACTGATGCGAAACATTGTTCGACTGACACCAATTCTGTACGTACGTAGTCCATTAGATAAAGATGTTAAAATAAATAAAACCATTAAGAGGAGTAATGTTGCTCCAAAAAACACCGCTAAGATTTTATGGCGCTAGTGTCGTTTGAATATATTTTATAAATTAACTGATTATTTGGAATAGAGATAAAAAATGGAGCTTTGATAATTATTTATTGGTGGATACGCACTAGCGTCACTTAACTTAGCTGTGTCTGTTAGAGTCGTTTACTTCTCTTTGGTTCTTAGCATTGAATGAATGAATTCGTAGACGTCAATTAAGTATAGTGATTGATTATATCTATATCTTCTCAATAAATGAGCTAGAAATACTTTAATCGGTCATTAGATTCTAATTGACGTCTCTGAGAACGGCATTTAGTATAATAATTGTTCAGATGCAATAACTGGGTGTTATAATTTAAAAAATAGAAAGGGCTAGTTGGTTTTTAGCCGTTTTGAACATTGTGTATAAGTATGGGTAGTGTATGTATAAATTGATTTAGATATTGCTGTAAAGTTTTTCCCAACGTCTATAGCTTTTGAAACATCTTATACGTTAAAACCTCAGACCAAATAAAAAGGTAGACAGAGCAACGCTTCACGCGGGATAACGTATGTGAAGGTCACGCACACAACTTATTCCATGTTGCTTCGCTTCATTAGAGACTATTGTTTGCGTACGCTCCTTTTACCTTTTTTATTTGTTCGGTGGTTAAAACAAATCCATATTCAAAGTTACTCCACTAAGGCTGGGGTACATCATTCTTAATTTGAGAATCGTGCTGATTCTGTTGTTTAAAAACTTAACTAATTTAGTCTCACTGTATCTCTATCCAGCATATAGCAAAAGATTAATTTTGACAGCTCTAATTTTCTATCCTTTTTCAATAATGTTTGTTTCTTACAAACATTATTGAGATGTGAAATTAGATTGCGAGCGTAACAAAATCAGCACCAAATATAAGTTGTATGGTTCTTCCAATGATATTAAAGCGGGAGGCTAAAGAGTGGCTAATTAGCTCAACTTACCTGTGTCGCATCGATGGCATCAATGGTTGAACTTCACGTACCGATTGCAATTAAAAGTAAAAGTGACATATAAAACCAAAAATGTTGTGTTTATGATATTGTAATGTAGTGTGGATATTGCATTTTTTTTAAGTGTGCGTTAGAGTGCCATTTCTCAAAATCGAATGTTGTGTAGGTAACCTTTTTACTTATAATATCATTGGGTTCTCCAGCCTAAATCTTGTTGAATTTACAATTAGCATAACGAATATATGCATAACGAAAATATTTACGTCACTTACCATCATCATACATCACACATATAACGTGTTTAAAAAACAAGAGTTTATGTTTATAACATGCAAAGTCAAAGTAACTACATTCTAAAATGATAGGTGTTATATTGGTGCTGATTCTGTTTGATAATTAAACTAATTTGAATATCACTATATCTTTTTTTAGGGTTCCGTACCCAAAGGGTAAAAACGGGAGCCTATTACTTTGACTTCGCTGTCCGTCCGTCTGTCTATCACCAGGTTGTATCTCAAGAACCGCGATAGCTAGACAGTTGAAATTTTCACAAATTATGTATTTCTGTTGCCGCTGTAACAAAAAATACTAAAAACAAAATAAAATAAATATTTAAGGGGGGCTCCCATACAACAAACGCAATTTTTTTGCCCTTTTTTGCTCGATATCAATAATGGCAACAGGTAGGCACTTGAAATATTCACAAAATACTCAGTTGTATTTTTACTTTAATAATAAATAATAAAATTAAAATAAAATAAATATTTAAGGGGGCTCCCATACAACAAACGTGATTTTTTTGCCTTTTTTACGGAACCCTTCGTGCGAGTCCGACTCGCACTTGGCCGCGTTAGCTTTACATTATTGAAAAAGGATAAATACTAATAAAGTTGTCAAAATTATTTACGTTGAAAATAAGCCAATAATGAAAATGAGACTAAGTTGCCAATTTTTTTTCGGCTGAATGTAGTATTTTTCAGAATAACCTACAAAAATACAATTGAAAAAAATAAAGTACCTATGGGTAAGGAAACATTAAATACGGAACCCTATAAACGATAAATGTTTGCTTGTTACTGTTAAATATTTTCATAAAAATTACATTTCTTTGTGGCGCGAACGGAGAGTGAGTAAATGCAGCCATCGTCTCATTGATTTAGGCAAACAATCCCTGCGGTTTTCCAATAGGGTGTAAACTGCTTAAATAGCTCCAAAAAAAGTATGTTTGCGTACTGTATAATAGTTGCAACAGTATATAGTACGGAGTGCCCAAATATAGTACAATACTATAATAATTATAGTATGGTTGGCAACCCTATCAACAGGACAAAATGTCTTTATATCTTTTTCTTATGTTCTATGTTAACTTGAGATGCAGTGGGACTATTGTAAGTTAGTTTGTTAACGAAAGAATCAGCACCATTATGTGAATTCTTTAGAAAAATATCGCACTAACAAAATATGCACTTTTAAAGTCTACGTCTGTCCTTTTTAGATTAAATGTGTGTTAAGATATCTAAATAAAACCAGTACAAACTCACTCGCAGTTTGCCTCTCAATGTTAAACGTTGTAAATGCTACGTCCATTTGTAAAATAACAGATATCTATTAATAATGTTAGTGTCCTTTCATTACGTACACTTAGCTATGTACGCGACCATCCTTTTGTTGCCGCTTTGCTTTCATTTCAGTCATTTCATTACACGTGTTACGAATGAATTTTCGTTTGTTTTTGTGAGATTTGTATTTGGAGTGACGCAACATTACTGTAATTTTATTTAAATTTTAAGGTACCAAAGTTTGTGACAGTCAATTTTGTTCTAATTTCGAATTAATTGTAAAAGCACCACATTCTGGGTTGTTCATAATTGTTTGAGATTCAGTTGGCTTTGTAATTTTAAATTGGCTTAAAATGTGTGCATATTGTTTTGGTTAATTTCAAATATCAATCCTGAAATGGACATTGTCCCAGGCGATGTTCTAATATGTTACCTACGTATTTTTATTATTTTTATTGTTGTCCAGCACTATTTTGTTTTTCGTATTTGTAACAGAGTTTTATCTTTTCGTAGATGAAGATGCATTGTGATCTACTCAATGTTCATAATAAATGGATCGAGACGAATTTATCTTTCATTCCAAATGTACCTACCTTACTTCTAGGTAAATCGTTGGCAGATTATTGTATCAATTGATATCGATTTAAGAACTGTATCTATTGGTTGATACAACGGTAACTGAACGTATTTTGATCGCTAAATGTAGGTATGTATCTGGACTTTTGCAACAAACAGATCATGGGCTACTTAGCATTTAGTTGTTGTTATGCTAGCCGCTCTACGAATGGAAACTCGAGTCTAAGATGGAAGGACATAGGGTTAAAAAATAAAAACAATTTGACAAAACCTTCACCATATATTTATTAATAAAGACAATCTAAAAGATCACGTAATAGTCACTGTCTTAAAAAATTAGTTACCCTAATAAATTTATCAATATATAATAGAGTTTTTTTTATTTTATTACTTATTGTTTCAAGGATATGCGAAGTTGTGTAGAGTCGCCCAGCGGGGGAGGAGACAGGATTCGAGCTAAGTCGTTGTTCTTACGAATCATCACATTGATTGAATATAACAATGAATCTATTTATACGCAATACACTTACATTTTTATATTCCAAGTTTTAATCTAAATGCTTATTAAATTTTGACCTAACGTGTCTACGCGAAGAATTGTGCTAATCTAAAAAGGTGACTACAAAGTTTTTTCACAGTGTCATAGTTTAAAGACATTTGTAATTTACAGAAGTTCAAAATCACAACACAGAGTGTAATATCAATTATCGTGCGATTTGGCACGTGTCAGATTATCTACGAATTATATTACAAGTTTAGTACGTATTAGGTACGTGAGTACACGGGAGCGGTGGCGCATGGCGTAGTGGCTCGACCGGCTCACTCGCCTAGCCTCGGCCTCGGCCTCGGGCATCGAGACCGCTCGCCTCGCACTCGATACAAAATTAGAAGAATATAATATCCATTTAGACTTACAAAATATTAATACTATAGTAACATTTCACATTGCATTATGTGTTGACGCAAGTAAACACAAGTTCTTACATTTATGCTATAGTCGGGACTATAGATTACACATACGAAAGTGAGATTATCTACATTTAAGCGAACGTAATAATATGTGGGGTTAACACCGATAAACATTTACCTTACAATAGATAATATTAACGCTGCTGTAACTCATCGGTTGGATTCTTTACTTTTACAATATGTTAGGTTCTTTCATACAATTGACTTGTAGTATTAAGTTATTGTTTTATAGATGTGTGATAGCAAATTATTTACTAGAGGCCTTCCGCGGACAACATTGTCAAAATAAATCTTCTTATTTTATGAACATTCAAAGTTTCTGTTTTGAACATCAAATTATTTTATTTATTTAACTATGTACTAATGTAGAATTATTTTATAAATAAGAAAATAATATTTATATAATAATGAAATTATAATTTGATCCACCTCAACTTGTACTCTGTTCTAGCAGAGTAGTATATTGTGGATCAAAAATAAATGCATTTTACAGTGCTTTTTGGCATTATTTTTCGATAAAAAATAAAACAAACAAAAAATTAGTATAAAATTAAATTGTAAGGCACTTCTATATTTAAGTTTGAAATAAGTTTTTCAATCGTCGATCTTATAATTTAATAATTTATTTTTTTGTGCATAGACAATTTATATTCGATTACAGGATATTTTCCTAATGACTTCAAACACTTGCGTGCGCAGGAGTGCCTGTTGCGTCCTAACATTCGCTATGTTAGCTACCTATATTTGGTTAAATTAATTAGGGGTAACATTTATAAAGCTATACCCTGACTAGTATGACGACTTGGCACATGGAATGGGTTAGTGACAACATGAGATACGCTATCGGTACAAACATATAATTATTATAAAACAAATAGATTAATATTATTAATTAAGTACTTATTATAAACGATCTAATTTCGAGAAACCAAAGAAGAGTTAAGAATTTTGGAGAGTACCTTTCAGTCTTAATAGCTAAGAGTATTGTTTTTTAAATTATCTCTGGAGGGACTTGTCTTTAATAAATCGTAATTTTATGATGTAGAATTATATCCGGTACCGTAAAGTTTATTTGAAAAATATTTAGTACCTACATATTTACAAACAACAGCACAACAAATCTACGACTTAATTTTATATTTACGAAAATAAATATGTTTGCTTTGAACGCCAACGAATAAACGACCAAGCATCGGTGTACTAAGTTATCTGATAGAGCTCATCGTAAATAATTCAATTTCTTGTACAGAATAAATGGCACATTCGAAGCAGGTCGATTGGGGTTTCAATTAATTAAAGCCTCATCTTATTCTAAAACAATGACATTTATCAACTATTTTTCTAACATGCCCAAGTGTAACTTTTCATTAAATACGGTGTAAGTACTTAACTCATTTACAATTAGCATTTGGCAAAAGTTATCAAGTGGCATATCATGTAAGAAGGTAAGTATATAGAAGTAATATATTAACCATTACAAAATTTGTCTACGTTGTTAAAGATAGAACACAACCAAATAATCACACTAGTTAGTGATGTACAAATACATATATGCGTTTTATTGTGATAATCTTATTACGATACTATGAATATATTGTACCGTCGCGCGTCGACACTAATGTAGAGATAAAGTTAATCTTTGTGTCATACTCTGGCAGAAGTCTTCAGGTACTCGACGAAGATAAATGAACATTTAATACATCAGTATCTATATATATTGTATGTTTGTTTTGTAAGTATAATGCCATGTCTCTTTGAGATAGAAGTTGCGGTCGTCAGTGACCAGTTACTTATTTCTCTTTAAAATTATTTTAGGCTATGGTTTCGTTGCCTTTACCTATATTTTATTTTTTTACTACTATACAACGTTCATAAAAGATGCAAAACAATAAATATAATCTACCCCAAATACAATCTAAGCAGTAGTACAATAGTGAATTAATCATTAGGTATTTGTGAAATATAATAAGGCATTAAAGGCCTGCCGTTCAATGAGACATGGCATTTTTCCCGAGCTATTTTAGTAATACTGGGAGCATCAAACGGCTTTATTATATAATAATGTTAATCTAAAGAAGGATTAGTTATAACGACGCCTATGTATTTAAATAAAATTCAATGTAATTAAAAACATGTCTTTTATGAGGAATTCTGCCCCAAAATTAGTTTAGTATTTAGAAGTATCGGAAGACAATAAACGAGTCGACTAAGAAACATCACAACCATATAATGTTTGTTAAGTTTTAACTTTGGGAGCAGCGAACATTCTGTTCAGAATCGCGAATACAGTTTTGAGCAAGTGTTTATTGCCCTTATTACTTTCAGATGATAGACAGATTACTTCGAAACAATAAA
Organism: Ochropacha duplaris; assembly: GCA_951361185.1. NCBI lineage: Eukaryota > Metazoa > Arthropoda > Insecta > Lepidoptera > Drepanidae > Ochropacha > Ochropacha duplaris. The sequence goes on along the minus strand of OX592707.1, from coordinate 7,644,326 downwards.
CCATACATACATATATCACAACACGTAGGTACACGTAGATACATTTTATTTTACATTTAAAATTTATAGAAACGAATGTACATTTAAATTAATTATATAAGTAGATTCAAAGTATCAAATAATAGCATATTTAGAACGATCAACAAGGAACAAGACAATTAATAATATTATCAACATAAAATATAACATTTGAGCATTCAATAATATTTGTATAAAAAAATATTATCCCTCCATTTAAGTTATTTTGTCTGTTTCTGTGAACATTTTGGAATCAAGAAGAATATTATGCTTATAATCAAATCTCTGCTGGCACATATTATTTTTAATAAAGTGAATAACTAATTTCAATACTTATTTTAATATCTAGCGTTTTCATTATATCAGATATTTAATCATTACGTATTTGTAGTTACCACATTACCGTTAGTTTTAAAGGCAGTAAAATTTGGATTCATCTTGACCCAGTGGGGATTCACAGAAACTTATTCAATTCTGTCAATATTTTCCATATATTTGTGCAATATAATTAACATCGATATGTGGCTAGTAAGTAGGTACGGATGCTGAATTGAGTTCAGTTGCCTTAACTTTTAGTTATGTTTATTCTAAAAAACAGAGCAAGTATCTACAGAGTTAAAGAATTGTCTAATAACTAGAAAATAAAAAGTACAACAAATAATACGAATCAACAATGATATCTAATGAATGAGCAAACGTAGATATCTAATAGTTGAGCTGGGCTCGCAATAAAAATGAAACAGTTGAATAGAAACGAGGTAGTGTAGTTACTACACGATTTATGTATCACACGTAGATAATAATATTATATTTATAGGTATATGTAGATCAATAATATCTGGAACAGTGCGCGCCTCGATCTGAACCGTTTTGACAACGATTTATTACTTACTGTTAAAAACTTTTTACATCACACTTGCAAGTCACATTAAGAAGTCTGTCATATAAAAACTTTACGAAGAACTAGGTACCTACCTACCTATTTATCAATCGTTATACAAAATATCTTTAGCGCTCTCTTCAAGCTTAATATTACGAGAATTCAGAAACAATTACTTTAATTTTTTTTTAATTAATCGTCCGTTTTACCCAAAAGCTAACTTTTCTCTAGCTACTAGTCTATACGTCGCTCTTTTCTAGATCACTTTTTAATTTAATCTACATTATTTATTTTGTAATCATAGTAAATGCCTAAACGATTCAGCATTTAATCCCGAGTCCGAGCAGGTCACTCATGGCATAGTATTTGTGAGGTGTGGTGTGAGTGCACGCGGGCTGGGCTAGTGGCTAGTGGTCGCTCGCTATAGCGCACGTCGCAACTACTCGCGACGCACGGTCGACACGTGTTTGTGATTAGTAGTGCTTGCGCAATGCACGTAACGGTGTGCGGGTGGAATGAGTGAGCAAGAGTCGGTTACAATGCGGGCGATTTGCTTTGGTATTCAATCGTCGCGTATCTGTCATCGGATTTCTCGACCTTTTCATAAGGCTTTTCGAGTTTAGCCCGTTTTGGCTCGGAGTCGAGAGGCCGGTGCGACTTCATATGTGCACTACGACTTTTTACTTTGTTAAATACTCTGAAAAATAATAGGACACTATTAGAAACAGCAACACAAAACATAAGAAAAAAAACTCGTTTTCAGTTAAATGACAAAACAAAAGCAGAACTGCGATAAAGCAAAGCATTTAGCGTTAGTATTAAAAACTTATATACATACAACATTAATACACAAAACTTTTTAAATATATTAACCCTATGATAAGTACGATAAATAAAATATACTATATCAACATCTTATGCGACGGACATAAATTCACGGTCTTAATATTCAATAAAAATACGTTATAATATTCATATTTACAATGATCGATGTTGAGTATTATTAACCTATTTATTAGTGTTAATCCACAGCTACTGTTTTATCTGTAACTGAAGCATATTGTTTGCTTTCTTCGGTAAGTTCAGATTTAACTGCGTTAGCACAATAGCTCTTGTAGTTGATACCTACTAAGTTTTATTCACTAACATATTTATTTGTCACAATTTTGTGCAGTTAAATCTGAACATAATTGAATACACCCAGTAAGTGCTAATAACATATACACAAATTTGGCCTCGCTCAATAATAATAATAATAGATATTATTGAATAGATATTACGTACTATCCGATAAGACATTACTTATGATGTACTCAAACATTAACTTGACATGCAATCAATATTATTAAAACTGATCTGCCGGGTACCTAAAGGCGCAGCAAACGGTGGTTTTTTGGAACACTTGAGTACTGTGGCACAATAAAAAGAATAGCTTTGAATCATAGTGCACATATTAAAATTAATTTAAAATGTATTTCGTTCAATGAGTTAGTATTTCTAAGCTGTAAATATCCTTCTATATCTTATGCGAGCACCAATGGCAATTCAGGCGAAACCTAATGTTGTTTATTTGTAGCATGTAAATAATATCTATGAACCTAATAATTAAAAAAATTAGGTTTTGTAAGGCTTTGAATAGTTAGAGTTAATAGAGCAGTATGTTTCACGTAAATTGCGTTTGGGCTAATTTGCTGTCATTGGTGACATTTGGAAGCGGTATGCTGGCGTGCTTCAGTTCTCGGCACTTACTTCCCGCATATCTTGCATGGGAACTCCTCGCTTTCGTATGAAGTGGGCGATGACGTACTCGATGAGATGCCATGTGATGATACCTGCCCTACTGATCCCTGAATTTGGACAAGTCGCGTGTATTAACATCCCGTCAACCATAACCCGTTCATTCTTCTAATTTAAAGACAAAATGCTGTAGCCCACAATTTGTCTCTGTGCTTACTTGTGTAGAGGCTTGCTGCGCGCTCCAGCTCCTTAAGTACAGCGTCTTGTAGTCTTTTGTGACTTTCTTCCAGAAGTAGTAGAATTGTATACACTGCTTTGAATCTTTTGTTCTTACCTGGAGATAGCAAATAATAATAAATTAGAGATATTATTCATTGTTTACATCGTATACATAAAGGAGAAGTTGGTAATAATGGTAATGAAAGAGAAACATTAATTGTCGTAGATTGGACGTGCTATGAAAAGGGATGCAATCCTTGTGATTAAAAGAGTTATGAATATGTAAGTGGATGGATATAAGAGGTAATGAAAATCGAATAAGAAATGAATGGATAGGGTGAAAGATAGTAGTGCATGATGTCAGATAGAACCGGAAGAAGCGTGGGTACAGGGTGGGCAAATGGTGATTGCTTGTTTATTTAAACATGTTTCTATTAATTACTAATGACATTGTTTAATAACTCACCAACTGCGCAATTTTGTAAAAATCTTTATCATAATGGCCGAGTCCAGCCAAGAAGGCTTCCACTTCATCAGGTGCCCATCGCGACTCATGTTGTGTAGGCACCGCCGGGCGAGACATTAGACGCAGTGTCGCCGTTCGGATATCACCACCGCATTCGCCAAGTGTTTGTAGGGCGTATTCACGTGTGTGGCCTCCTACTGGCATAGCTGCACACATGGCCAGTTCCATGAACATACGTACTGAGAACAAATTATAATTTGGTTAATTACCTAATTCATAAGATTTGTAAATCTGTTAGCTTTTAAATATTCCTTGTTTTCACCTTCGTTGTCATCTAGAGCATCGTTGATGCCCGGGTCCCAAAGAAGCTGCTCAGGTGCTCTATGTAAGTCTATTCGATTGTTGCATAGTTCTGGTAAGTCAGCTTGGAAATCTCGCCCAATATTTATTTGTGGCAGTCGTGGTTCTTCTAGTTGGGCGAACACGTCTGCTTCAGAGGACAGCATACCTTAGAACATAAAAATATTTAATCTGTCAGTTAACGATATGATGATTTTTGATTTTGATAGATCTTATTTCAAGTATCGTACCTGCAGTAATATCTAAGTAAAGACCGGATCCTTCTCGTTCTGGTGGCAATATCGGCTGGGGAGTGAAGTGGTTGATGGTCCGACGCATTCGAGATCGATATGGTCCAGCTGGTGAAGCTCGTCGCTTACGTCGCTGTGGTGATGCAGGCACGCTGCTGGGGCTCAAAAACACTGCTGGCACTGAATCTCGACCTTCCACACATACCTGTTAATAATATAATGATAAACATCATGTTCTCTTATTTTGATAACTTAAAAAATGTGTTGTATTGAAGTTTCACCTGTAGTGATGAGGTATCATGTTGCCATTGATTTAAGTGAGAAGGCATGGTTGATGCTGACATGCGATGCTGTCGGCGTAAAGGTCTTTGATGAGAAAAGTCCCGTGGATTACTAGACAATAATGGATCTTCGGAATTAAGCATGATACGACGTGGCATTGGTGGTTCTAAGGCGTAGGCATCTAGTGATCTGCATTCTTCAGGTAATACTTCTTCTAAAGCCTCCTCCACCTTTATGAAAGACAAAATTTATTTATTTACTAATTAGTTTTGCTAAGTTACATAAATTTGAATCAATAATATCCAAGCTAAAACATACCTCTTCTTGACTAGACATTGTAGCCGTAAAAAAGGCAGCTGATAGCGGTGATGATGCTCTTGGAACTGTATGTGCTGGTGAATGAGCATCGTGAGATGCAGGAGGTGTTGGGTATGCCATTCCTGGCGACGGTTCCGGTTGAGTTGAATAACTACCTACTGGTGAGGCAGCAGTGTATCCCAATCCAGGGGAATCACCAGTGGAGTATGAAAGTCCTGGTGAATTTGCTGTGTAAGCAATGCCTGGGGAAGGAACAGGTGATCCTCCGTGACAAGCTCCAAAGTCTGCCAAGGATTCAGGTAATGGTGAATTAAGTACTGCTGCTAGACGCCGACTGGACGGGAAGTTACGGACCGGAGACCGCCCTCTTATTGACGCCGCTACAGATGCATAGTCTTCTAATGACGCAAGTTCATCTAGCTGATCAGATGTCGTTGTAAATTGGAAAGTATCTTCATTTAGGGCAGGTGAAAAGTAGCCATCATCAGAGTTGAACGAAACCCCGAATAATTCTGGTCGAAACGTAAAATCTTGTTGCGGTGAACATTGCCCGGGATCTGACGATGATCTCTTCACGGCCTGTTTAAATAAATTTTGTTATTGATATTGTTGATGTGAGTTATTAAATCATCAAAAACTTTTGAATTCGTACCTTAGTATTCCCCTTTTTCAACAATTCAATAAGCGTAGAGTCTCGTTGAGCCGCAGTAATACTGGTAAGGTTTGTAGCTATAGTTACTACTGGTGGAGCGCGTGGAGACACGAACTGCGCGGATGTTGCGGCAGGGGATGCGGGTGATGCTATCGACGACCGAATGGTTGACAGTGGTGGTGGTGCTGGTGCAACAAATCCCGTGCGAGATATCACTGAATCCGTACTCGTGCCTGCAAATTATTTATTTAAGCATTATTATTTGAATATTTTTTGCTGTGTTTTGTATGTTTAATATTTGGTAACTATCTTTATAGTATTTTTTTGTTGATTCTCTTATAATTCATACATAATTATTGTGATTACTGGCATGAATTAATTTAATTTTGTATGTCCAAAGGAATATCATAAAGAATCTTAAAAACATTTAATATACATATATTATGTAAAACGGGATTATTTTATATACACCGTATTATTTTATTGATTCAATCAATCAGCAAATAATCAATTAAGCAACAAATCAATTTTATATATACCTGTTGAAGGTGTAGATGCAACTGTTGCACTTCGCCGACTGATGATTTTTTCTTCAATCAGTGCTCGTACCGAGACTGAAGCTGTCTGAAGCGGAGGGCCCGTAGATTCCTTCTTATCAAGTTTTTTACTATCCGAATCCTAAAAAATATAAATAAATAAAAAATACATAAAAATAGGATTTATTATAGGTATATTTGACTAATAAATACCTTTTTGAAGTATCCTCCATGTAAACGCATGTGACCATTGAGTGCAGGTATGTTCTTAAACTTGCGATGGCATAGATTGCACTCGACCGGCTTGATGTCGGATGCGCGAGCCGCGTTCGCCGCCGCGCCGCTGCCCGCTCCGCTAGACGCCCCACTCGCACTGCCGCCATTCCCACTTTTTTGATTCCCTTGCTGAGTCTGTAAAATTTTCGATGACTTTACAAAACTTGGAAAGACTTTCGAACCTATTACGTACTTCGTAATTTCAAGGTAGAAACTTTCGATCTTCAGTAGCTCGTTAATATTCCAAGTTAATTAATGAATTTTGATGGACTTCGCGTAATCCCCGTTCGGTTTAAAAGGAAATTGGTAATTATAGGTCAATCCAACGCCGTAAATAACTTTCGAAAATACGATGCTTTTAAAAACTGTTCTTTTTAAAAGCAAAACGTAGAAAGTTCTGACAGTAGAAAACAGAGTCATGGCACGTTTGTTTTTTTTGTACAAAAAAAGTGCAACTAACCGCGCCGGTGCAGCGCAGTTATTCATTCGAGTAGAATTTTAATTAGTTGCGGATTTCCGTTGCACCGCGGCGCACGGCGGCCGGCGGTGGCGCGGCGTTCGCGACGCGCGGTTACTCGTAAATTACATTTGATAAATGTTTATGTCGAGCTTTATTTACATATTATTAACAAACTTGTAATTTATAACGAACGATTTCAGTTGGGAGAAAAGAAGAAGGAACCTGGTAGATACTTTACAGATAAAGAAAAATACGTATTGGAAATTATAACGCAAAATGAAATTCTATCTTTTTTGTATGTCGTTTTAGGACTATCGTCATATAAGTATATTTAAGCTAAGCTAAGCTAAATTTTATTATGAGGAACCGAATAGGGCTGGCACTCGAAAGTTTTGGGCGTCCTATTATCGTCGTCTTGCATACAATAACACTTGAATACCCTTGGCCCAAGTTATGAACGGTCCCGCGCGGTCACGACTACAGTGTCCCATTAATACCTAGTTGTTCACTATTATAACAAGAACATATTGAATGAAGAATTGCAATATTTATGTAAATTTGTGTTTACTTATTTAAAAACTATACAAGTAAAACCGTTGATATTATAAGTAAAAAGGTAAATAGGTCATAAGCGATCCCTATCTACGTTTAAACCTGGCTAATAAGTCCACCTTCACCAGTGTCGCGTCGCCGGAGTCAACGGGTGCACTTCATCTACAGAGTGTAATTAAAAGTAAAAGTGACCCAGAACATCAAAAAATTTCGTCGTGTGTTATGAACTTATGAATGTCGTAATGTGTGATATTGAAATATTCAGTTATTTATGTGAACGTTAGTGTGCCTTTTTTAAGATCGAATGTTGTGTAGGTAACCTACCTAGATCTTTTTACGTTTAATATAAAAAAAAAATTAAACCCACAATCTACGTCGTAAGGCAATTGCCGTCACAACTTCTGAGATATCGGTGCCTTAAAATGCTGTAGTTAAACGTGTGTTTACGCTATTTCACTACTTCATAAAGCATTGTAAGATAAGCGAAGGTTTTCTACAACAATATATTTGTTTTCAAGTGATAATTACCAGCGAGAAGATGTGTATTTCATTCACTAGGCACAGCATCTAAAATTAAATTATAAGCTAAAAAGTAAATAGTCGAAATATGAAATCGGCTAAAAGAACTTAGGATGAAAGTTCGTCTAAGGATGAAAGTTATGAACAAGGTTACGTCAATTAAATACCATTTTGGACCCTCTGTAAAGTCTTTATCATTATGATCGTCACATTTGAAAACACAAAAAACTTTTACAATATTATGAAACGGTAAATTACCTCAAATTGAAAATCGTCAACGCACATTTTTCCGCGACCTTGAACATACGTTTAAAAAAGGCAAACCATTTCCAAAATGAAACAAGCCCCGATGGGGTTGTTACTCACGTAACGACGCATTTCGAGGGGCGACATCAACGTAACGTAATAAACAAACGTTGTTAAGCATTACGTCTTCATTTGTAGAGATAAGCGTTTTTTGTCAGTTGATTAATACAGGACACATGTTAAAACTGGGTCGGGTGAGCGTAATTTATTTGATTTGGAGATTTTTCAGTGCGCGGCAACCCTAACGGGCGCCATTAGGACAGCTCGTTAGGTTAATGCGCGGTAGGTGAGCAGATGTTCGCAGCTATAGGGAGCGCCACCGTTTTTGCCATACATCATCCATGTACTGCAGTTAACTCTAGAATTGTACTGTTTTTTTCAGCCTGAATCGTTTTCTTGTTGCGCTTACAGCCAATGGTAGCGCTTAATGCATTCGGTGCTGCTAATTTGTAGCGTTGCTGCACCATTGTAGTTGGATCGATTTGAATTTTAAATTTTGTCTTCGGTTTTTGTCGACAATGGTGAGGATTTCTTTCTAAATGCTATACTGAGTCTATGTAGGTACAATGTAGGTTCTTTATAGGCAAATGGATAAGAAAAATCTGCGAATGTGTGTCACATCCGTCCTTTGACATTGATAGGTAATATATAAAAGCAAACAAGATAAGAAACTGATGAACTACCTGATCAATTTATCATCACAGAACAAATAAAAAAGGTAGAAGGAGCGTACGTAAACAATAGTCTCCAATGGAGTGCAGCAACGTGCACAAAGTTGTGTGCGTGACCTGCACGTACGTTATCCCGCGTGACTAGCGTCGCACAGGAACGCGATCGGCTTCCTATACTGTGCTTCACTTAAAAGTGCGTGGGGCTCTGTCTACCTTTTTTATAAGGTCTGAGCATTAAGGCCACCTGATCATAACATTTTTTTAATTAAAAATACGATCCTACCTTCGGTTTAATAAATGAGTGTGTCTGAAATAATTCAGTAATCCAATTGTCCATATCTTCACAACACAAACTACAAACTGACTGAAACCTTAAAAATAACTGACAAGTAACAGTGTAAAAAGGTGTTTATCTCACCGTATTCGAAGATGAAATGAGAATGTATGGGAAAGATATCGAAGTGGTGACCCCTCGATTAGATACCGACCTCGCGAATTGAGATGACCAGTCCGATAATAAAAGCAACGGGGCTAACTCATTTGCATCTACTTAATAGGCTGCAGTTTTTAATCTGTGAGAATTATAACAGTAGGCAGCTATTGACTTTTTGGCGGGAACTTGCGAAGTGACGTTGTGTTTTCGTTTTATTTTCATTAAATTCGTGTATTTTGAGTTTTATTGAATAATTTCGGTGGTGTTTTGTCCAATAAAGATCAATGTAAGTGCACAAGTGAAGTGAAATGAAATGAAAGCGTGTATCGTGACTTTCCAGGTTGTCCCAAAAAGTCCATGAAATGTTTTAGTGGAATAGCCGCCAATTTCACTAAAATTAGACCGGACTTGTACGGACGAGGACTAGACTTTACAGTGAAAGTGACAATAAAACGTGACTAAACATAAAAGATGAATATTTAAAATAAAGAAATGGCTTAAAGGTCACGCTACCAGGCCAAAAATCTTCTTAAAAAAAAAAAAAAAATAGGCAGCTATATTAAAAAGTTTGAGATAATGTATGATAAATGAAATGAATGTTATCCTACTACTATTTTTAGGGTGTTATTATTTTTTTATTTACTAACAATTCAAATATGTAAAAGAATTAAAGTTGTTATTCGGTCAAACTATTTATACGTTTTTAAGTTTTAAGTTCGTTTTAAAATATAATTATTCCATCAAATACTGTCATTGATAATAGGTATAACATGATTAGGTATAATAAAAAAAAACAGTAATCTACCCTAAAGGTTTTTTTACGGTGGATTAAAATTCATGATAAATTCTTAAGATATTTCTGTAGATTAGAATTTAAAACGAATGTAAATTGCTAAAGACATTAGAAGATCACGACTGAATAAAAAATTGTGTTGTGCGGCAAGATTTACGAATCTTAAGCTAGGAACTTCGCGAAGTTTATATAGAGTTAGCATCAATTAAGGGTTCTTCAAAATAATAATACTTACCTAATTATCGTAAGATATCGAGTTCTATCCATAAACTATCCGCAAATAGAAGCATAATTAATTGTTTAACAATATCTATTGTAGTTAATAAGAAATCGTGTGAAAAATTTGAAATGTTGATATTCAAAGTCAAAAAATAAGGGTCGGGTAAGTAAGGGGAGCGCCACGTGGCGCGCAGCGAGGTCACAGGTCACGCGTTACAAAAGGTCAAGAGTCATTTTACGTTTTTACAAAAACAGGGTGTCCGCTTCATCCCCGCTTTAATTAGAATTGTTAATAGGAGTTACTTTCTCTAATAAATACATTGAATGTTTATTAATAAAGTACTAGATACTAAATTATTTACCTTCTTCAAATACGATTTGAATAAATATTCCAAAGTGAAATTTACGTTTATGTATAAGATAAAGTGAGAGAAAAGTGGGCAATATTTCCAGAAAGTGTTATTAGAAAATTATCCATAACGTTCCCGTATTAACTTATAATATAACGCACTTAGAAGATAGAGGGAGACACGTATGTAACTTTACGTTAGGCACACGTCTTCAATTATGCATCGGAACGTTTATCGGCAGTGCGCGCACCTGTGACTTCGTCTCCCTACATTATTAATGGACGTAGGCCCGAGCGCGAGCGCCGAGCGCCGCGTTTGCGAAAGCGACAGATCGTCTGACGTCACCCTAAAAACAATGACATCGTCTTTACAAACGATCCCTTTTCAAGCTAAAACTTATGAATTATTGTTACAAATGGTCTGCGGTCCCTAAAGGTTATTTTTTCGCGTGTAAATGTGAAAGGCGTGAAATTCGGTATGAGTGACGTTTAGTTCTTTATTTATTTAACCTTGCCACGATTTCGCAACGAAATTTTTATGAACTGTAGAGCGTTGTTTCTTTCAATATACCTCAATTCTCGTAGCAAACGCAGTATTTAAACTACAAATCTATTAAATATGATTAGTTATATTATGCATATTTATGATAGTTATCAAATATATTAATATTTAATCTAAAATGTAGGTATTTGATATTTTCATTTATTAATCTAGTTATTAGAAAAATTAAAGTACCTACTCACATGCAAATACTTGGTAGTTATAAATTAATGCTATCAAGTTTCGTTCTCTTCTAGCAAAGATTGAGCTAAAAGTTTTATAAGATTATTTGGTTTTGAAGTTTAGGGAGATGAGACTGATGTCGACATCTCTATGACATTTAAATACGGCATTTTAAAGTAGATACTAAAGCTAATATACCCGCTATTGTACGAGATGAAACTTTTACATGCATATACAGCTAATTAAATATTGCTTTGACTTTGCAAAGATAATAAGACAAGCCGACGGGCGGCGCGTCTTAAATTTTCAATGTATGGGTGTTTTGTCATAAGCTTATAATTTGAGGAAGTATTTACTATGACTATAATTTCTTGATTTATCGAATGGAAATTAATAAATGATTATTATACATAATAATAATTTGTTTTTATCTTGGTTATTTTTTTACAAAAACTTTACTAGATCACGTACCTATGTCGTAAGTTATTATCATACCTATTATATTTTCAGTACTTGAGATTAAAACTCACAAAGTTTGACTTATATCTACCGCGCGGGGAAAAAATATTAAATGTGAGAATTGTGAGAAATATTCACAGATGATAGGTGAAAAGAATTGAATTCAGCAAGAAGTTTTGCGCGCGTTGCTAGCACACATACCTGCCTACCTAGCTATATGTAACTCGATGCAAGCAGGACTGTTACAAATTTTTGTGAGGCGAAGCTTAGGAAAGTGGCACACTGCAGTGGAAATATATTCATAGTCAAGAATACACTTTTATTTTATTCAGAAATAGCGGGACTGCGGGATAGCCACGAAACTCGTATATTGTACGACGTTGGACGTGAAGTAAAGCATGTGGGTTTATCACTGAAGTATGGATCTGTCTTTTTTATTGAAATATTCATATCAGTTTTACATATGAAACATTACACTCCTCATTATAAACATCTGTAGCTTAATAATAATCAGGTGAGAAAAATCACCGTGGGAGACCGTGAAGGCCGCAAATGCAATTTGTGGTTTGAAGAAATTGCAGTCCCCAAGATCGACGACCGGCCCAATGTTCATTTATAGAACTGCGACCGTCCTCGCAGGTGCTAAACATCTATTGGACATTGGCGCCGAAAATTGGTTTCCATTGAAAATAGACCGCACTATTTTCCAGCGTTGAATGAAGTGATAGACATGTCTAAGGTCCTATACTGTGTTTATTTGCCAGTTTCAATATACCTACAGTGACTGCTGATGCTTGGCGTGGTATAAGAAATAATTCATGAATTGAAATTTGTTTAAAAGCACTTCGACACTGACATAGTCAGTTTAGCTCGTACTAGTTCACGACTCAAAACGATGAAGTTGTTTACACATTTCACCAAGCTATAAGAAGATAATCTTTATTATCATTACGTGGTATTACGGTTGAGTTGTAACAAAGTACATTTTGTAATGAAAATTACGCAGATAGCGTATGCGAGTGGTTTTAATTTTAGATTCTCTGTTTACGGGTGAATGGACTCTCTATATTAATCAAGTTTACGCAACGGTCCCTACTCGTTGCGACCTTTAATACTAAAATATAATTTGAAACACTAAACGATTACTTTAATCGTATGAAAGTCCTCAATCTAGTCAATCTACAGTATCATTACCTTCAAGATGGAGATGGTAAATTGTATTGTAAAAAGTGCCCTCCTCTGTTATTTACCAACTACACAAAAAATGAGTGTATTGCAGAACATGATTGTAAATTTAAATCAAAAGCTCGGCAACAATTGACGAGGGTAGATTATAGCTTGTATGGATACGTACACTGAGCCTCGGGCGCCTTGTGCCTTCGCAACAATACATACGAATTAATAGGAGTCGAATTCACTCCTGCTATTGGATATCGTACCTATCGTATCGTAATGTATATATACATTACGATACTACTAATACAGACAGCACAATATTCCTTGAAAATTTCGATATAGTAACTACATTCTACTTGTTTCTGTGAACAGTGAAATTCATGTTGGAATTATTTAGTCTAGAATATAAGTCTTGTAAAGTAAATATGTATTATCAATTAAAATTAAATGTCCAATATTGCTCATACTGCAAAATTAATATGAATCCTCACGAGTATCAACACATAATACGTAATCACATTGCAATTAAATACATTTGGCAATGCTATTTCAAATTCAATGATGAAATGGCACAAAGCGGATTTATAGTCAAAGGCATACCGATGTCAATATATATAATGTGAACGAAACATAACAGTACAGCGGGCACGATGTAATTATGAGTCGGTGTTTGTGAGGGGCTTTATTGCTTCCTGCAGGTGACGTCAAATCACTGGCTCGATCAAAGTGAGTGCTTTAATAAACGTTGCCAACGCATAGCCGCTACCATCGCACACGTGTCTATTTAATGTAGATCCATTACTATGAACACATCCTAACCAAATGTTACACTGATCTACCAACAAAAGAGCTCATCGAAAGCTGGTTACACGCGACAATAGTCCGATAGTATATTATTATTCGATGCGACTAAATTTGTTACAATGAGATGCAGTGTTTACATTGTTCCACGTGGCATTTCCAAATTATCGCCGAACTATAAGCTCGGAATAAATTAATATTGAGTTAAACTCTATACAGTGCGTTATATTAAGTTTGGTTCTACTTTATGAATATATTATAGTATAAAAGTATATATATTCATAAAATAAAATCCAACACAAAATCATGATTCACATTAAACGAATGAAATTTAATCATCACTACTTTTCAGGTATTCTCAATAGAATTTAGTTAGGATTCATTAAGTAAAAAGTGCAACGAGATGTCATAATAATATTCGAAATAGTAACACATAATAATATATTAATACAAGTTAATATTCCATTTCAAATAATAATTTAAAAGACCAGATTCCATTTTCACTCGCTTTTATTAATAAAACGATAAGTTATGTCGCAATAAAAACAAATCAAGTACTGGTTCGCAACAGATGTATACATGATAGAATTAATAAAAAAGATCATCTAGTTTGATAAAAACTCGTTGAGCGAGCAAATGACACTAGAGTCCATGTGGGGCGCTGTGAGATCCATGGACGAACAGGTGAAGCGGCTGGCTCCCACGTTGGACTGGACCGCGATTCGCGACTATAAAACCCCGTACCACGAGAATCTTACGATAAACGATTCCCAAATACCCAAAGGAGCAATTACTTTGTCTGCTAAAAACTGTGTATTTGTTTTATTACTGCTGATATTTAAGATATAATAGATTAATTTTTCAAATTAAAAATAGTTATCATAAATGCCAAAAAGTCAACCGGCTCATCTCAGTTTCATCTCAATTTTAATATTAAATCTGAATTGGTCAGTATGATTAGCTGTAGCATCGCAGCTGTAGGTATCACATAGTACGAGGACAACCGCGGCCACAGCTGAATTATTAAATCCTAACAAAGGCTGATGAATGGCCGATTTAATTCACTGGCCGTTTTGCACTGGGACCAATCTGCGATGTATCGGTATTAACATAAGAATTCGCAGCGCCCCCTTTCCCACGGTCCACTCACATTGTTTTGTAGTACAAACTAGATTAATAATTTCACTTGTATTTGAAGTTGGTTTTAATAATAGTCAATTATCTCTAGTCTCTGGGAGTTTCGTTTTCGAGTGGTCTGCCAGACTCAATTATTGCAACCCAATAGCCGGGGAGTGATTTTGTACGGTTGGAAGTTTTAATAAATGTACGGGATGCCTATTTTTATTATGCTCGTTTTCAAGTACAATTCTGTTTTTGTTCTTTATAAAAATATTTGTGGTAAGCAATTCACATCCTTTTAATTTATTAAGTACAATACGTACATTAAATAAGCTCGTAACAATGTAATACACATCAAATTGTATAAAATAAATAGAGCTGTTTAAACTTACAATGCTGGTAAATTGCATTAAGTTAGTTGCTACATCTGCTACGAAATTACGTAGGTGTAGGCTACGTAGCGTAGCACTTTCGTAGACGTAGCACTTATCTACCTACGACGTAGCATCGCACGTTATATTTTAGCCTATTCCGAATTATTTAGAGAATTCAAATGAGAATACAATTTATGTATTTGTGAACGGGACTGTGGAGGAAGCTCGATATTTCACCCACATAAATACAGTAGGACATTACGTACTTTTTATCGAAATCGTTAGTGCCGTTCTCGAGAACGCGATTATAACAATAAATAGAAATATAGCTCGTTTAATATTAGGACAGTTATTATTATTCTGCCGCGCTGTAAATTGGGACTATTTTTACACAAATAAACAAAATCAATACATTGTTAATGAGCTAGTATGTTTACATAAAAAATAAATGGCCTTGAAAAAAATTAATGTTTCGTAAAACAGTTGTTGATCTGAAACTTACTGATGCAGAAGATTTTGGTTTACTGCTAGATTTGCTGGATTTGGTCGGTCGTGAAGGCGGCGTGGGAGGGGTAGGTGGTGTACACGGGGGGCTGCTATCGCTGCCGCCTCCGCCCCCGCTGCCGCTCCCGCTCATGACGATGCTACTCTTCTCCGAGCTCGAGTTGCTTGACTGCAAAAGGTGGCAAGTTGATTTATAGTATTGAATAAGTTTCTTTGCCCCGGCAAGTTCCGGAACTATTGCGGTATCGAACTTGGCAACCAAAATCGTACCTACTGTAAAGATATATCGTTCAGTGTTCTCGTTTATGTTAAGGAGTTTCTATTTATTTAGTGAAATGTTTAGTGCATCTGTATCGAATAGTCTTGAAAAACAAAATGGTAAAAGTTGAAGATAACAATAATTCATTCGTTTTGAATTATTAATCAGTTCGTTTCTTGTCATTTTTATCTACGAAAAAGCAACTTAAAATATGATAATTAAGATTCTTTTCTCAATGTTAAATGGTCACGTAAATAACGTCACATTGTTTGACAATGACTGGAACCTGATCGATAAATATGTGACAACTTAAACAGTGTCTTAGTTAAATAGCGTATTATGAGTAAGGGTGTCAGAATAAACTAACCCCTTTCATTCACCGACCAGGGGGTCAGAAGTATACAGTATACAGTATATATTAAGGTAAGGGATTGAGTAAAAAATAAAATGAATAAGAATGAACCCGGTCGGTATTCATCACCTAAACAGTTTTTCGGTGAAACCTTTAAAGGCCGCACGAAATTAAAAGAGCACACACAACTCGGATTTAGGCTAATTGGTTAATTAATAAGGTTGGTTGAATGTGAATTTTACATGGCCGGCCAGCTGGAAGCATGCCAGAAATGCTTAAGTATAAAAAGCTAGATTAATGAGGTCTCCTGTAACACTAGAGAGCCCTAAAACATAGATTAACTAAGTAATTTTAGTTGACTAATTGAAGAACATTTTTCAAATGTTTTTAAAGGGATGAAATCGGTAAATGGTTTGTTAATTATATTGCTTTTTATATAAATTGGTATGTTTGTGTGTGTTCTATCGCTTGTACGGAATGAGTATTAATTGGTTTGATGCTCACGGCTACCGTTTACCTTCTTGCAAGCTTCTATATGCTACAGCAACCACTTACAATTATGCCGTATGTCTTAAACTTACAAAGCCGATGTTAAAAAATACGGGAAAGTTAAAAAAAACAAACCAACTGTATTTATAAAACATTAAATAAAATAAACAAGTTTAAAAACATAAATTTCAAACAGAATCAAATCACAAATACAAATAAATAAATTCAATCAAACATAATCAATCAATTAGTCTAAAACAAACCTACGAACAAACCCCAATACATCACAAAATTAACTAAATAAATGATATACAAATAAAAAATATATGGGTACTTAACTTGCTCATGGTAAATACAGTACATATAAGAATAAATATAAATATAATATAATAAATAAAAATATAAATAATATAATAAATAAATATAAGAAGTATTTAATATTTGACTTGTTGACGTCAGCGCTACCATTACCACTCCCGCATCAATACTAAATGTGGTATTACTTATTCCTATTGAGTACTTACGTTGGAGTGTGAAAACGTATTCCTTAGAGATGACAAGCATTCGATGTGATATGAACACACACTCTACGATAGTTGCTTGAGCGTTGCTGTTACCAATGCTTGCTTGCTAAAATCATCATCTTAATCTGCCTACCCTGTCCCAATTATTTGGGGTCGGGGCATTGAGTACTCTTCTTCCCTTTAGCCTTTCTATCCGTCATATCGGCATTCTCTCCTTTCTTACACAATCCATCCATCTCTTTCGATCTTCCTCTTCCCCTATATCTATCCACTTTCATATTACATGACAATTGAACCTACCTATTGGATACTTACATCAGAGTATGAAAGATTGTTTCTCTTTTGAGATGCTGGAGAAGCGACTTGCATTCGATGGGATACTGTGTAATTAGTATTGTTAGTATTACTGATGTATATAGATTATTGAATACTAACGTCGGAGTGCGGGAGATTATTTCTCGGAGGAGACGCTGGAGAAGCGACGCGCACTCGATGCGAGTTGGAGTCGCGCTCGCCACCGCTTGGCTGGCCGCTACTGTTAGCATTGCTGATAGCACTCACGATACCGGTGTTAGTTGAACCTAAAACAAATCCCTCGTATTATAAGAATGTTATGCAACGTTTAGTAGTTCAAATTTGGTCTTTTCTGGCACGTGACTGTGAACAGAAGAATGAGATTCTAATGATTATTCTTCTAATGAAATTTTAATTTAATTCTTGTAATAATTCATGTACAATCAGCGTCAAAAGTAGATGATCATCAGATTCATAATAATTTATTGAAATTCTCTTGTTTGAAAGCATTGAATCGCGTAATGTAGAGGTACTAAAGCGGTCGCTACTGTACATTAAATGCTACAAACACATGTTTAAAATCGTGTTTTTATATCAAGAAACTGTCGCAGTACAGCAGTTAAATAATGAAACACCGGTATTAGCTTCAGACAACTTTATAATCTCAAGCTCAAAAGCCACAACAGTAAAACGGCAATTTTAAATATTTCCTTTACCCAACTAACACAAGTACAAAATGTACAGCAAATTAATTGTAATGGTAAGAAATGCGACTATTCCTTGTAAATGTAAAATACCCGTTCACGAAACAGGAATTCGAGGAACGGGATTAAATCGAATTGGGTACCATTTGAAAGGGAGTCGATTAAAAAGTAGGCATTCATTCGAATTGGTAACCCGTCCCTTCTGAGATTTACGATCTTGAGTTTAAATATTTAATTTAGTATCTACTTTACGGTCTACGGCTTGCCGAAGACATTATTGTACTTTTAGATTATGGGCGTCAATAGGATTACGATTTAATTTACATAAATCGATTTTTCTGTATTCCGGCATCCCTTAATGAGAACGAAACGAGTTGGAGGTTCCTTAAGAAACACTTGCTTTCTCAGTGGCACCAAATTGTGTATAATACATAACTGAGCAAATATTCTAATGAAACCTCTGACTCGTGTTTAACTGTTAAAGATGTTTACTGTAGGTAATATCAATACATCTTTAATTAAATTTGACGAAGATTTCGTTGTTTGAATAAAATAATATAATAAAAACAGACTACAGTTATTGCTTAGTGAAATATAACACTACCCTCTGTTACTTTGTCTTGGATTGCAGTAATTACTGGAACATAATAATATGCCGATATTTATCTACTACACATAGGTACATATTACTAACTAGATTAATGCTCCGATATCTTGACTAAGACGCTATTGAACCTGATGGATTTCAAAGAGGTTCATTTGACGGAAATATTGATGCAGTAATGCGTTTAAGATTTAGTGTAGCTGTGATGTAGTCAGTCGATGATATTGATTAATGTAGAACAAGTGCCACATATATTTATTACATATACTTGGAAGGTACTTAACTATATAGTGTAGGTAACTACATAGTACATATACTTACGAGTAGTCCCTAAGAATGGGATGATAAAGGTTTTCGGAATCTAAAAGTTGAGTTGCAAGTTTTAACTTTGATTTCGTCTTTTTCTGAATTTAAACATCCGTATCCCTAAGCTCCGTGTTTATGATTTAAAGGAATTTCTTTAATTTTTAGGGTTCTATAGTCGAACAAACCTTTATTGTCCGTCCGTCCGTCTGTATTTCAAAGCTGTCGCTGTCGCTCTAATTTCAAAGTTATTATGTTCATTTTATTTAGCACCCTAAGTAAATCATTGTCAGTTTCTTCAAATACATGTCGTTAACTATTTTACTAAATATTATAGTAATAGTGTTGCGACTATGGCACCCGATTATAGCTCACTGGTAGTGACGTCGGATACCGCGGCGAAGGTCGTTGGTTCGAATCCTACAATGAGCTTGAGCTTTCGTAGAAGGAAAACATCGTGAGGAAACCACAGCATAGTGGTAGGGTATTTTGTAGTACTCGAATGGCTGGCTACCACCCTCAAGTTGAAAATCTGGTGCCAAGCACCTATCGGTGTGTTCCGGCAGTGGCACTGGAGAGCCAGATTGTCTTTAAGATATTGTTATGAGGTGTAAAACACATTGGCAATCCCCATGCTATTGCCAATGTCTATAGGCGACGGTAGTCAGGTGACCCGCCTGCCTCGTTGTCAATTGCGGCATAAGAAAATAATAGTACTCACTGATATCAGCCGGTGGTAGGTGATGATTCTCGGTGTGCCGCCGCAAGGAGCGCGCGTCGCAGTACGACTTGCCGCAACCGTCCGCTTTGCACTCATACGGCTTCTTGTTACGATGTGTCAGCATGTGTCCGTTGCTGTAACAAGTGAGTTTCATGAATCACTAGCTGTCCCACGCGGTTTCACTCGCGTTTTCGAGGGATGTTATCTTTTCCCGGGATAAAAAGTATGTATGAAACCTGTGTGCCAAATTTCAACAAAAAAAGTTATTGAGTAACTAACATCAAACATTTATAATATTAGCAGGTGGTATATATACAGACCTGGTATCTCAGAAATAAAAACGAAATCTTTCAGTATGTGAGTTTTTCTTAAGCTTCAACCAAGCAAGATTCATATCAATGTCTTCTTAATATACTTGAACACAGGTCTTTTTTACCTATGAAATTGCCGTGCTAAGAATTCAAATTTCAAATTAATTTTATTTTAAAAACATTGTTTTTTTTTCCAAAAGTAGTCATTTGTTTGTTGATTAGTGATACATTTTCATCGCATTTCAATCTTTTACGTCATCATGGATACGTTAAAAATTCGAGTAATTATGGAATATGAGTACCGTTGTGGCAGCAACGCGGCACAAGCGGAACGACGTTTACGGAGCTAACACTACAAACCAACGCACCACCTGTTATTGGTTTGCTCGCTTCCGTTCTGGAAATTTCGACCAGAAAAATGAACCTCGCGGTCGTCCGAAGACTTTGGTCGACAAAGACGAATTAAAGGCGATTGTGGAAGCTGATGATACACAATCTACGGCTGAATTAGCAGCAGCTTTCGACGTTAGCGTCAAAACAATATTGGTCCATTTGCGTCAAATTGGCAAGGTAAAAAAGCTTGACAAATGGGTGCCCCACGAACTCAATGATCGCCAGCGCGAAGTACGCGTCGAGACGTGCCTTGCACTGCTCAACAGACACACAAATGAAGGAATTTTGAACCGCATTGTTACCTGCGATGAAAAATGGATTCTGTTTGATAACCGCAAGCGCTCAGCAAGTTGGTTGAATCCTGGTTCAGCACCTAAACAATGTCCTAAACGAAAACTTACCCCTAGAAAAGTGATGGTCACTGTTTGGTGGTCTAGCGCCGGTGTGATTCATCACTGCTTCTTACCAAACGGGGTGAGCATTACTGCAGATGTGTACTGTGAAGAACTGAACACAATGATGGAGAAGCTGGCACATCTCCAACCAGCATTGGTCAATCGCTCGTCTCCGCTGCTCCTGCACGACAACGCGCGACCTCATACTGCACAGCAGACGGTCTCGCAAGTTGCAAGAACTGGCGTTGGAAGCTCTCCGTCATCCGCCCTACTCACCAGACCTTGCGCCTACAGACTACTACTTTTTCCAGAATTTGGATAACTACTTGGCGGGAAAAAAATTCAATACCCGAGAGGCAGTACAAAATGCCTTTGAAGAATTTGTTGCCTCCCGTTCAGCTGATTTCTTTAAGAGGGGCATCAATAAACTGCCACTGCGTTGGCAAAGATGCATTGATGCATGGGTGATTACTTCGATTAATACAAATAAAAAATACATGAAAAAAAAATCATTTAAATTTTTTCATACAAAACGGCAATTTCATAGGTAAAGACTTAATATTTTTTCCGCAAAAAATATTTTTTATTCCATTTTAAATAAATTAAAAACAATTCTTGGACTATAAACTTTTCACCATTCCAAATATTACTTTACATTACAAATCAATCAAATCAAAACTCATTTATTCAGTTTAGGCCCTGCTAAGGCACTTATGAACGTTTACAATTGACTCTACCACCACTGACATAACTACAAAGTTATGTCAGTCCAAGTTAACGGTTTAACTAGGTCGAATTTATAAACGTATGAAGTCGATAGGTACATAAGCATTATGGACACTATGTTAGCATTAATATTCATGGGGTGTATGCTGGAGCGATTAAAGCGACACCTTGGTTTCCTAACACGTGTCTAACCGGGCCGGGGCGCGGGGTAGCGCACCATATAATAAGTTTGACTTGCTAATCGAGTTTATGTTTAGTTAGGTACTGATTGTTTTGATAACAACAATTAAATACTGATGGGTATAGTTTTGTTAGTGTAAATGAAAATATTTTTAATTCAAATAGGCCTTTCCAAACGCTTATGAATAGGCTAGATTGTAATGCACGGTTCGGAAGGTTGCTATCATTTAGAGAATTTCTTCCGGAAGGTTTATATGTATAATACATGCATATTATATGGAGAAAAGCCGAGAATTTAAATGATTTGGAATGTGATGTCGTTCAGCGGGAGTCGGCTAGTTAAATATAAAATTACGCAGTAGGTATAATACTTACAGATGGTCTTGTCTTTTAAAAGCTTTAGCGCACGTGATGCACACATACTTCCGTTCGTCGCTGTGCGTCAGTTTGTGCTTCGCCAGTGCTGACGCGTTGCCGAAGATCTTGTTGCATACCTGAAACAATATCACAATAATATTAGTAACATCAATTTAATGTTAATTATTAATAAAGAATGTTAATTAAAAAAACCTTGCATGGACTATCTTACCCACGTTAGTTTGTTTAGAAAGGCATCTATCAACAATGTTTCTCAGGTTTTTATTGACTGAATCTTTCTTAAATGTAAATTTTGGTTTTTTATACACATTATGTAATCATAAATATGAATATCGATTGGTGTAAAATATAAATTGATAACTCTTTTGCACAAACAGCAACTTCGGATAATGATTAGATAGTAATTTAGTATTCACTTTAGGTTGTCTCATGTAAAAAACTTTTAATATTGAACCAACACTGAAATATCGAAAATATTAAAAAATTATATATTATTAATAAATAACTCGAGTCGTAATTAGGGACGACCGTCTCACCTGCGAGTCAAGGGGTTTGCAATTTCAGAGATAGTCCAATAAAGTTCCTGTTGATAATATACCTACCACCTCAAAATATCCACCCATTGCATATCATATCCTAAAACGACAAGCATATCATCAACAAATTTTAGGCAGATCGTTCACTTCTTCATCATTATATTTTCACTACGGCATCATCGTAATTTTCCAAGCATTTCAAAATGCTTACCCTTAAATTATTTTTACTTGTTATAAAGGTCAAGCAAGGTTTACAAATTGTATCGTTCCAAGTACATTTAGACCTCACTCAAGCGGAATCGGGGGCGGCTTGTCTTATAATAATTACATTAAAATGAAGGGAACTCAATATTCAGGGTTGTAATAACACAACAATGGAATGAAAGCTCCCGCGGCGAGTGTTGACCCTAATCTCGTGTTTGTTTCTCGTCTAATTAGGGACCTTTTCGTCTCCTTATCCTGTTCTTATTTTCGTATCTCCGGCGGCGGTCTCTGGAGCATACTTACCGATAGTCAAATAACTACTGCTTATAGGAAACAATACGACCCTGTAGTCAAGTTTAGTAGATATACGATATTGCGTTCACAATATTTTGATTATAAGGATGTTGTGAGTTGATTCAAAAACAAAATACCTATATTATAATGGCAAAAATGAAATACCGACTTTTACCAAAATATAATATAGCCAATTATCTTCACAAGATATGCCTATGTACCTAATAAGTAAGGGCAGTTTAACCACCATATTCGTAAGTACTTAGCCGACCCTAGCGCCATTGTCTTCTGCATAACGTTGTTACGGCCTACATTTGAATATTTTACGACGGACCCGGGCGTTTCTGCAACAGTGTTTTTCACCTCTACGATATTGTGAAACGTAGATTTAACAAAATGGGTTATAGTGTTGTTTTTGTCAGAGAAAAATGAACTTCAATGCGATGAAATAAGACTTCTCCCATTTCTGTTGTGTGTGTTTAAAAAAGTTGTTGGACTATAGTTCGATTAATAGTAAAATGGTATAAGTATAATGTTGTGGTTCTGGTAAATTACAGAGGCTGGTAGTGCGATGTTATCATTAAAGCGAAGGGTCGAGGGTCAAAGGTCCTAGAGACAGGAAGGGCCACCATTGTCCTAGTGAGTGCCCTGTCGCCCTACGAGATATGTTGGGTCGCTGGGGATATTTTTTGTAAAGGATCATTTTAAATATAATTACAGTTATGAATTGTAATGCAACTTTCTATACAGTATATTTTGTAATAAATAAATTGTAATCTAAGGCAATGGCTCAATGGCAAAGGTAGTGGGTTCGAATCATACAATAAATATCATTTTTCGTGAGGAAACCACAGTACTCGTCAGACTCAAAACCTCAAGTTCCAATCTCAACTAGCCTCAAGAAAGAAAGTCTATCGACAAGCACGTACCAGTGCTGTGATAGCTGCACTTGAGAGCCAGTTCCCTTTTAGGGAACTTCTTTTATATAATTAAACTTCGGCTACATCATCACTTATTGTGGTGAGATTGAGTTCAAACACAACAATACGC
Organism: Ochropacha duplaris; assembly: GCA_951361185.1. NCBI lineage: Eukaryota > Metazoa > Arthropoda > Insecta > Lepidoptera > Drepanidae > Ochropacha > Ochropacha duplaris. The sequence continues at coordinate 7,620,176 of OX592707.1, read as the reverse complement.
AAATAAAAAAAAAAAGTCAATTTTAAATTTTATTCAAATCTATAAATGCGCAATATAATTTTCTACAAAAGTAGCAATCGTACAAACAGCTGTGAGTGCCACGTAACAATTTTCAATTCAATAAAATACAGAAAATATAGCGGAAGGAGGTTGGAAATAAGTAATAATCGTTGGTACTCCCGGTCGTTATTCTCTTGCACCAACAAAGAAGCATTGAATAGGAAACAATAACTCGTTCCTTCTACGCAGATGTAGGTACTTTTAACAACAGCGAATTTTTCGGTTATTCCCTATAGAAAAGACGTTATGGCATTCACAATAGATCGCGCTTCCCTCACAATGAATTGGGAACTACCGCGGATATCCATCGAGGATAAGAGACATCTGAAAAATGTGTAATGGCTTCCTTGCTACAGGGACCATTAACTTATCTATAGGGTACATCGATATTTATGACATGGAATATGGTTTTATTGAGATATAAACTTGCAACGAATGGCCCGGCTTAAACTATATCGATACTTGGTTTAATACGAAACGGATTTTTACATCGATTGGGATATTAATACATGTTTTTACGATCAGTAAAAATCGTGGCTTTACAGGGACATCTATAAAACAGACATTCATTTCCACCAATTTAGTGTACCTAACTATATTACAAATTCCCTATTTTATTGTATTTTACATCTATAGATAATCTCAGTCTGTATAATTATGATTATTTATTAATCGAGCATCTTTATATTTTATCAAGCGGCTAATAAAATATTTGTAAGTCAGGTTTGATAGCCACCAGTAATTTGGGGACTTTATTTAGCGATTGCACTTGTTATTTGTTGCAGCTGAGGTGATGACCTAATTCGTAGTTGTTGCGCGACGTGAGTCCGTGACCCACATCGTAATATACATGTTAAAAATCGGGTCGAGTCCCGTATTATATATACCTGTTACCTACATTTGACATAAACATGTGTTAGCACGCTTTGTGCCGTAAGTACTCGTTCGTTTGCGTAACTACTCCCTTTATAGTCCTTAAGATACAGGGGGAATAAAAAATTCAAGAACGGCTCCGAAAATTAAGTAGACATAACAGGGTTTACGTAAAAACTATCTAAGTTTATTTTAGCCGAGACTAGACAATCATTTATTGTTCTGGAAAGGTTGTTTGAAGCTCAAGACTAGATGGCATTATTCATTTATTTGATGTCAACAAATTCTGCGAAGTTAGAAAGTCCTAAAGCCAAGAAAATAATAGCATTATTATTAATGAGTCTGGAACTTTGATTCATAAATCTCTGTAAGTCTCTTCAGTTTCAGTTGAAGGTCTTTATGTGACTTGGTCGTTTCGGTTCATAATGTAAGCGGTAAACTGTTGCATTTTTGCCCTAATGGCTTTGTGTAATGGCTTTTTTGAAAACGATTACGTTCGTGTTGCTACTTGTAGTTACTTACTCTGACTGACGGGACAAGCCCCTGAAATACTCTTTTCTAAATAGATAGTAAACGCTTAAATAAAGTGGGCAAGCTAATGGTATTTCTTTAATTTCTACTATGGTAAAATCTAATGCCCCAAACTGTGTTCTTAAATATTTCCGAGACGATAGAGACCTCTATAGGTTTATTCCTAGGGCACAAGATTACACAATTCGATAGTAGAACCATAAACGTGGAAGTAACAATAACTTTCTCTTTTGTCATTTCAGTTAGATGATACAAAAGCAAAGTCTGCAAGATAAAGCCTCAAGCAATCTAAAGCAATCAACCAAACTGTCAGTGCGTAGTCGCTGAAGCTCTCAAAAGCCGTTAAAACCGTTTTTTCAGGCGACACATCGTCAACGGAAAGTAGGAGGAGGTAAAAGGATCACCGTGAGCCGCGACACCTAGGGGCTAAGCCTCAGGGGCGGGCATCGCGCACGCATCATATTTTTCGATGACTTAATCTTTGGATTTACTCCCCAAGGAGGCGTGAGCTGCGTCACCAAGGAGCCAAAGAGTGGGTTTGTGGGAAGATATATTAATGTAAGTATAATCGATGTGAATGTAGGTCTCGAGGATATTTTACACATTTGATATTGCTAACCCATTTAGCTTAGCTGTGTATTTTTGGCGACAATAAACTCAATTTTCGTGTGAAATATATAAATAACATATATTTATCAACTGCTATTGCTGGTTCCTAAATGCTGGTGTTGGGAGGTGGGAGGTATACGTTTGACAAAGAACAAATATTTGTCATGTCATCATATGTACTCTGTAGATTGTATTTGTTTTGACTGTGGAACATCAGACAAAGTGATTGAGTTTTTTTATATATCCAATTGTATATGCATTTATAAATTCTTTCAATTCAGGCTAAACATGCGGAATTCTTCAATTATTGTAACGGAACACGATAAATAAATAATATTATGTAGTATTTGTGCAATTAAGCCACTATTTTCTTTTGTCGAAGGAAAGTATTAAAAAAATACTGTAATTGATACAAACATATAAAATGACTTTTCATGACTGACTGATTGACCTTACAACGCTGCTGGGGTATAAACATGAAAGTTAATTATAACGTAAGCATCTGCGGGGTGGAAAGATAGTTTTAGATTTTATTAGTTAAGCAACAATTTTTTACCTCTCTATCTGCCCTGAGCAAAGCTCGCGTGCCCAAGTACTTTGTATAAGTTAATATATTTTTTCAACAACAAACTCCTTTCAGAATATGATAAAATGTAGAGCCCAAAGCAGCAAGTCCTTAACATAATCTCCCAATGTTCCTCTTTCGATTGAACCGGCTTTATTTAGCTCTGAATTGAATTGAAAGTGGGATGAACGCTTTTTGTTTGTATATTCTATTTCCATGAGCCAAAATATGTTTCGTTTTCATCCGTCAATGAAAAACATTGAATGTTACTGACAACTGCTATCAACATTGGCTCTCTCTTATGCCTAAATTATTTTAGATATTTTTTTTTATTGCTTATTAAATAAAGAACAAAACAAAATATAAACACATAAAATAAATATAATTCCTTTGGTGTACTCCGTACCTACAGTAATTCTATTCACATTATTTTTGAACAGTCCAGTCTATTGCAGAGGTAACAAGGTATTCGGATAGTCTGTGATGGTTAGGTCAAGTGTCTTCTATGGGTATTTTAGTAGCAATAAAATATAAATTCCATTGAGATTATTTCAATCAAAGTCGATGTGGTAAAGTTTCTCAATGATGTTGGTTTACTAGTTTTAGGGGCGAACATGAAAATTATTGAAGAAACTTTAAAACTGTTGGTGTTCCGGCTCTCAAGCTCGGAGCGGGCCCGGATTAACCCAAGTTATGCTATGATGCCATATAGGGTATGCTATGAAAGTATAATTTCACTTTCCCGTCAGACATTGTGTAAGTGTGCCAGAATGCTAACTAGCACTCATATACCTACCTAACAATTTTAATTAACAAATTAATATCTATATTTACTAAACCAGGGGTTTGGAACGGTTCTGTAATATAGGCGTTAAGTCTAGCTTAGTGACCGATTATTAGTCTCAGTTTATTGGATGGATGGATATAGCCTATGTTCATCAGGGATAATGTAGCTTTCTAATGGTAAATTGATGGATGATTTTTTCAAATCGGTCCAGTAGTTTCAGAACCTATTCAATGCAAACAAACAATCAAATCTTTCCTCTTTATAATATTAGTTTAGATAAACAAAACTGGTTCTAAAGTCACATTCCCGTTGAATATCTACATAGATTATCTAAAATAGAATCATTTAATTCCCAATAAGAAATGTATGGCTCCGTGTGCCCAATTATCGACTTTATTTGCATTAACATAGGTACTGCTTCATTTGGGTTACACGAGTGAACCAAACAAAGGAAATGGGTTGAAGTTTTTTGGAGTTTATTTAATTTGCCCATTCATACATATTTAGCTGTATTTGTACAACCAACAAACGGCCAGAACTGTATTCGATAGACCACAATTAATAAAATTATCTCCACATTGTAGATAGAGATGTTGGCTAACTCGACTTGTTTGGGTATTTATTTGTTTGTTTCGTTGGTTAACTCTATTTTGTTGTAGTGGATGACAAATTCTATTATCAACGTAATGTATATTTACGTTTGAAATTCATTTGTTGGGAAATCCCCGTAGAGGTTAATTTTAAAACAAAAGTTACTTAATCATACATGTCCTTTCTTAGGTTTCAACTTCAAGGTATCCTCATACTAAATTTCATCTTAATTTGTTCAGTCATTTAGCCGTGAAAACCAAGCAGAGTATATAAAATATTAGTATGGATTGACATAACACAGAGATTGTGTGAAATGAGTATCTAAAACTGAATTTAAATACAAATAAACAAATAATGACTGACTGACTAAATAATATTCACTACTAACTATTGCCCCACATTTTGACCCACAATGACAAGGGATCAGAGGGATTAAAATAAGGTAATCATTCGTGAATAGTGTTGGTTGAGGATATCCATAAAATAATACGCATGATTGAGTAACAAGTTACAAAACATTAAAAAAACCCAAGTATAATATGTATTAGTACCTACCTATGGTACAATTCAGATGAACCTATATTTTTCCTCAGAAAGATGAATGCACTTTAAAAAATAACCCATCAATCTCAGCAATGAAGCATAAAATTATAAGTAGCGACGCCTGTTGTGTCCCACTCAGAGTTTATAGCATTCGTTTGTCGGAAAGTGCGGTAACACCATAAACGCAAATGACAATCGCAGCAAAATAGGTTCATAAAGTGCCATAGAGCACTTTGCACCGGAAACGCATGCAGCGCGACGCGTCAATGCGTCAAACAGGGCCGTATTGTGCGGCAACATTTACTATTAGTTAAGAACGATAGGCTGGTATATCGATCGACGCCATCTTATTGCGGCTCACGTTTCCATAGCTCCGTCAGAACCGCTGCTAATTGGATGTCGTCCGAGCCATCTCTGTCTGAGGAGCGACGTCTCGGCCAATTAAGAGGCATTGATATCCATTCGATTTTATTTCTACTTTGTTTTTAAAAAGCATAGGGAACCTGATCTTATTGATTCAATAGCCAGTGGTGTTTTATTTTTGATGTTAGAAGTTTTCAATCTAGAGGTATTTTTTGATGGCTGGATGTAGTGTATATCCAGTCTGTATTTATTCTAGCTTTAAGTATTTTCTAGCTAGATCAAAAAACTCGTTATCTAAAATGGCTAAAGACGATACTCAATCACTTAATTTTCTCGGTGTGTCCTGTTAGCTATACTTGAGAGTGAATTTCCTCCTAGTAATTAAGTAAAATATACGCACATCCAAAACACATTTGCTATGGGTGTCTCTTGAAATCGTAATGGTAATGATAAGAAGTAGGCATGGAGGCTTCCCGGCATTAAATATAAGGAAACAGATTTAATTACCTACTTACTACAGGTACCTACACTAGGGCTATCAGCAGCGAGTCTTCGTTGTTCAAGCGTATCCGATGAAGTGGGACAACGTTATACTTGACTAAGACAAGTCCATCTCTTTCTAACCCTATTAGTGTCAATTGCAGTGATATACTACTATCACAACTACTATTACGTTGCGGGGGGAGTACGGCGGAGGGCGACGACGATAAATAGGGAGGGGAGTGAGTGGCACTTCTTTACTTATTATACGGTAGGTACCTAATTAGTTATACGATCACGGAATCCTCAAAGCTAATCGCTAAGCTAGTCATCGTATATTATGTAGGTTATTAACTATTTAATTCAAGCCACAATATTGTTGATAAACAACGTGTTTAGCAAAAAATAAAATAACAAAAAGTTGTGGGTCACTCGTTGCCAAACAATCTGCGGAATTCACATGTTGAAATTTTCTTTTATGTTTCCATTCGAAAAATCTCTGTGAAGCGTTCCATTGTTGTTGGGCGAGTAGATTTGTATCCTATTTTTGTTATTTTGATGTGATGTCCGCAGTTGATATGTCTAGTTTGTTTTTTGTTCGATTGGTTTGAAATTCAGCATTGAATATTTTGTTAATCGTTGTAGTAACTACGTGGTAAGAATTTAATTTCAAATTCAAATAAATATTTAAATACAGTTCGAAGACAAGAAGATAAATGATTGAAACAAATTTTATATCTTTTTGTAACACCGAAGATTTATATTTTGATAATGAAAAGACAAAAGCTAGAGTAGAAATGACAAATGGCGGGGTGCGACGCGGTGTCGTCGTCGTCGTGGGTAAAAAGCAACCTGAACAAAAACAGAGATGGCACAGCACCAACTTCGTAGTGGGGAAAAAATTTGGTGCTCTTACAATTACCTACAACAGATTTATTGTCGGATTTGTATGATAAACGACACCTAGTAGCTTAGATGGTAGATACTTTATTTAATACGGAGTAATACGATTATTATCTACTTACAGGTAACTATGAAATTGTGTTTTGTTTTCGTGAGTATTTTATACGCACGCAATTTAAATTAAGAAATGCCGATAATTCAGAAGTAAACAAATTAAATGTCAAGAAATACTACACACTAGTGGGTTGAAAACAAATCGTCTTGTGAATGGAATCACAAACAACTGCATTTTAAATAGATTCTATATTTGCAAATGTTCGAATACTCGTAGCACGTTTGCGAGAAATATAATTCCAACAGTAAGTAGGTCTTTAAGTGAAAGTACTTTGAAGAGACTATTTCCCTTGTTATTTACAATTTTTCTAGCAGTTTGTATCTAAAAATTCTTTTTACTAAAGAACGATACAGAAAGACTTTATTTTTACGTCTCGTAACTTGCCAAGCAACAATTTTCTTTGTTTAACTAAGCGTCGCACATTTCCTTGTTACCGTAATAAAACTGACCTCTTTTTTACGGGCGCGTGGAAAATCGGTGGTATATAATGTGAATTTGTCAAGGAAATCCCACACTTTGTGGATTGGATCAAGTTTACCTTTTTAGGAAAACAACGGTGTCCCAGGGGAGAGTCGGGATTACGACTAGGCCTATAGTCTGACCACGTGCGTGAGGTACAGTTTTAAGGGATAAACGCGGACGTTGTAGGCTTAATAAAACGCTACTCGATTATGAAAGCAGTCGCTACGATCCCCGTTAGCTATACGGTAGCTATATCGCATTCATACTCCGAGATAAAATAAATAATCAAACGCAAGTTTAACCTTTTACATGTCCGAATTTTAGATTGATTTTTGTTACGATTTAACTCAAAAACTACTCGACCGATTTTTTAAATTCTTTCACCATTAGAAATCTACATTATTCTTGAGTATTTTTTTTATATTATTTTATCGTGCGATCAGTCGTGAAGACTATAAGCAGATGTGATGTAGGCTTATTGGTAGGTAGGACGCTATTCCCAGTGGAGCTAGCCCATTAATTTATTTAGACAGCCATCTTAATGACTGTCCTGATCAAAAATATCCCCCCGCTTTTTTAGCCGACGAAGGCTTTTAGGGATAGTAAGCTGGCCCGCGAGTTGATTCGGGTGCTTTTATATTTGGTGCCATGAGCAGTTATCTTATCTTTAACCATTGGTATGTTAAGAATTTCATGGATCTCTGTTTGTTTGTTTGTTTGTTTTGGCAGGGCTGTTTCCGCACTTAGCCTCTTGATTGGGCCATTGTACGTATTTAAACTTGTGACTTCTCACTCCAACCAGCCCAGGTCATCCCAGAAGGCTAGCAGCCTTTGTAGACTGCCAAAAGCTTCCGGAAGTGACGCTGGTGAAAGGAGGATTTGTGCCCGTTTGTCTGCCACGCTCCTGCATTCCATAAGCACGTGCTGTGGCGTTTCTTCCGCCTCCATGCATCCTCTGCATAGGGGGCTGTCTGTCATATTAAGATTATCATTATATTGTACAAATGAGAGAGATATTTTAATTATAATAATATTTTATTATTACGAACCCGAAAACACATCACATATTTTTAATGACACAATCATAGAGAAAGATAGACTAAGTTGCCACGTTCAGAATATCTAACACACCCTCTCGATTAATAAGTTGAAACATATAAATCGCTTTCTGAACATAACTGGTTTACAAAATATTGTCTATCATAACATTTAGTATGTTCCTATTTACTTATTACAAAATCCATATTATTAACCATAGAAACAAAAATTAAACATTCTTCTTGCAAAAACTAAATTAATTACTTACTAAACATTGTTACTAAATACAAATACTTAACTACCATATAATCATGCTATAACATTTAACAAATTTTAAGTTTAGAGCGTAGATATTCAAATTTCGGATAACATAAACTTTTAGTAAAGATATCAGCACAATTGTTTTGAGAATCAACATAAGATATTTTAACTTTATTATTTATTACCAATTCTTTTATAAAATGATATCTTGTATCTATATGTTTTGTACGCTTACTGTTTTCATATGAATTTGTCATATCTATAGCTCCCTTATTATCAACATATATAACACTGTTAATATTTTCACCAAAGTCAGAGCAAAGTCCGTTCACATTTAACATATCACATACACTGGTTGCTGCGGCGATGTACTCAGCCTCAGCTGATGAAAGAGCTACACAACCCTGTTTACGTGAAAACCATGATATTGGGTTGTTGCAGAAATAGGTTACTGATCCACTAGTGCTTCTACGGTCCACAGTATTGGTTGCCCAATCTGCATCAGAAAATGTTTCTACATTAATCTTATCACTTTTTGTATATGTTAATTCTAGGTCGATAGTTGCTTTAAGATATCTTAGCACTCTCTTAGCTTCAGTCCACACACTTTTATTGGGTTTGTCTAGAAATTTACTTAAGTAGCATGTAGCATAGGTGATGTCAGGTCTTGACACAGTGCTGACAAACATTAAACTTCCGATAATCTCACGATACGGTACTTCTATCTTTTCCTCATTTGTAGCTTGGAATCCTTTTGTCATAGGAATGTTAGTTCCATTACAATCTTGCATTTTATATTTCTGTAACATTTTTTCTATTTGTTTCCTTTGTGTTATTTTCATAATATTATTATTTCTATTTATTTCCATTCCTAAAAAGTTCTTAACTTCCCCGAAATCTTTAGCACAAAATTCTTCTTTAAGTTTATCTGTTATTTGTAATATACCTTGTTCTGTTCCTGTTAACAAAATATCGTCAACAAATAATACCATCCATATGTCATTTCCATAGTATAAGCAAAAATCATTCATAGATCTTTTTAATCCATTCTTTTTAGTGAATTCATTAAATCTGTTATTCCAACACTTAGGGCTTTCTTTTAGTCCATATAAACCTTTATTTAATTTAAGTACTTTTCCTTCACACTTATTAATTCCATCTGGAATCTTTATATAAACTTCACTGTCTAATTTTCCATTCAGAAAAGCGGTAGGTATATCTAGTTGCTTTACATTCCAATCTTTTTGTACTGCTTGTGCTAAAAGCATTCTTACCGTTGTCATTCTTGCGACAGGTGAGTAATTATTTTCATACAATCCATCCCCCGTCACCTGGAAGCCTCTTGCTACCAATCTGGCCTTCTTTTGATTATTGTCTTTAATTCTAAAAATCCATCTAGCTTCTATAGCCTTCTTTTCATTAGGAAGATCAGTCATAGTCCATGTATTCATCTCTTTATGAGCATCTAATTCTTTTTTAATTGCTAATTTCCATCCCTCATCTTGTATAGCTTCATTGTATAATATAGGTTCTTCTGTTTCAGTCAACATACAATAGGCAATATTAGTTTCATAGTCATCGTATCGCATAGGTGCTTTTATAATTCTTCCTTTTCTTGTAGTTTTAATATTACTATCATTACTATCATGATTATTTAGTTCTTCATTTGTGTTTGAATTTTCACCCTCTATATTACTTTCTTCCATTATTCCTTTATTTATTTCTTCTTCATTTATTATTATTGTATCATCTTCACTTAACTTGTCAAAGTATATTATATTTTCATTTTCTTTAATCTGTGTAGTCACTTCTTTATTTATATTATATTTATACTTTGACTCATCAAATATTACATCACGTGACATGTATATTTTATCTGTATCAGGATCCCACAATTTGTAGCCTCCATAAGTATATCCAATGAATATCATTTCTTTAGCTCTTGGCTGTAACTTACTTAATTTTGGTACATTCACCATCCATGCTTTGCTTCCGAATATCCTTAGTTTCTTTAGGTCTAAATATCCAAACCATATCTTAGCTGGAACATTTCCATTTAGTGTTACTGTAGGGTATCTATTAAGCTCATATGCTGATGCTTGTATTGCATACCCCCATAAATATTTAGGTAAATTTGTGTCAGCAAATTTAGTTCTTGTTTTATTCATTAGTGTTCTATTCATTCTCTCAGCTTTGCCGTTTTGCTGGGGTGAATATGGTTTAGTGTATTCTAATTTAATACCTTTATTCTGACACCAGTTTTTAAATTTGTTAGATGTGAATTCTCCACCATTATCAAGTCTTATTCTCTTTGTTTTCTTATCATTTTGTGTTTTTAAATCTATAATGTATTGAATTAAATTTTGTTCAGCTTCATTCTTATTTTTCAGTAAATATACTATAGTTGAATGTGAAAAATCATCTAGAATTACTTGAAAATATCTATAACCTTCTTTGGTGGGTGGTTCAATAGGTCCACTTAAATCTGTATGAATAAGTTCTCCAATTTGATTTGTTTTTCTCTCATTTTTATGAAAAGTTGGTCTACTTGCCTTACTTTGTACACACTCACTACAAACTTTGTTATCTACTGGTAGTTTTAATATTTTCATTCCTCCTGTATTTAAATGTCCAAGTCTTTTATGCCATATATTACCCAAGTTAGCTTCTGTTATGTATGCATTATTAGTAAGCATATTTATTCTCATATTTAGTACATACAGCTTATTGAATTCTTCTGCATATATTTTCATATTATGTCCTTTTATTTCAAAACCTTGTTTATTTATCTTTATTATGTATCCTTTTTCAATTAATTTCTTCACTGACAGCAGGTTATGTTTGATTCCTTTTACAATTATTGCTTCTATATTTAGTTTTCTATTTTTATAAGTTGTCTCTAATATACCTTTCTTTTTCGCTGTTAAAACCTCATTATTAGCTATATAGATTTTTATTTCTGTGTCTAAATCTACTATAGAATGCATATATTGTTGCAGTTCTTCTTTGACATAATGTTCAGATGCACCAGAGTCCAATATAAATGTATTTTGAGTTTCTTGACATGCATTCATAGCTATAAATGTAGTTGATGGTTGATTATGATATCTACCACGAAAATTGCGACGATAACCTCGGCTTCGTCCTCTAATATTTGTATAATTATTTGACTTACATTGATAACTTTTATGTCCAATTTTATGACATTTATAACATGTTATTGTGAATGCTGTACTATTGTTACTTGGTTCAACTTCTTTATTATTACTTTTTAATTCTTCATCTAATAATCTCGACTTAACAAAATCTATCGTTAATTTCTCATTCATTGTTTCTAATGCAGTTACCATTGTGTCATATTTGTTGTGATCCGATAAGCCTAATAACAAATATGTTATTTTTTCCTCTTCGTTCATTTTTTGCTCTGCACATTCTAATTCTCTTATAATATTTTCAAATTTTAAAAAATATTCTTCCATTTTTTCATTATTTATTAATTTTAATGTAATTAATTTTTTTCTTAGATGTAGTTTTGTCATCACGGTTTTTCTTTCAAATATATTGCTAAGTATTTCCATCATTTCTTTAGATGTTTTGGCTTCTTTTATAAGATCAAGATGGCGATCCGTAACACATTGTACGATTATTGATTTAGCCCTCGCATCGGCAGTTTTTTCCTCAGATTTCAGCTCTGTCTTCTCTAAAATGTGATATAATTGTTTTTCTTCGAGTATACATTTTATTCTAAATTTCCAATTATTGAAATTCGTTGAGGATAATTGCGGTAATTGCAACGTAGGATTGGTATTTGTAGCCATCTTTCTTTTCTTGTCTTAGACCTTTTGTTTCGGATCGACGCTTTTGTAGAATACTTTATATTTTTACGCGGCCTACCAAAAATAATTATTTGGGGCTCTTTGCCGGCCCATAACCTATTAAGATTATCATTATATTGTACAAATGAGAGAGATATTTTAATTATAATAATATTTTATTATTACGAACCCGAAAACACATCACATATTTTTAATGACACAATCATAGAGAAAGATAGACTAAGTTGCCACGTTCAGAATATCTAACATGTCACACCTATGGTAAATAGGTGTTTGTTCAGTAGACAGTGGCCGGTTATAACTCCTATAACTTTGCGGATTCTGTCCCTTTTTAATCTGATGAGGTTGCGAGAAAACTTTTTTGATGCCTCCGGAACTGCATTCTTTGTTTGTCTGCACCCTTCATTGGTTTTCCATTGCGTTAAGTGGGTTTCTTCAGTTTTTTGACGTAGCCATGATTTTATTTGGGCCTTAGGTATGGGTAGTAATGGTTCCGGTCCATATACTATTGTCTCCGATGGATCTCTGTTGTTCTGATAAACCAAGGTGCATTTGATATTTGTTTGAGAATGTAGTTTTGCTCCCTTTGTACTATCATCACATTGGAGTCACTGGCAGAGCCCCATAGTTGTATGCCATATGTCTAAATCGGTTTCAAGATCGTCTTGTAGATAAGAATTTTGTTGTCAACAGACAGTTTCGAGTTTCTACCCAGTAGCCAGTAGAGTCCTTTGTATTTTAGGTTTATTTACATTATTCCTGAGTAACATAGATAAGATCCCACGGGAACGCGGGTGAAACCGCGGAGTCAGGCCAGTATTTAATATGAACTTTCAGTGGAGGTAACAAGTACCTACATACTACATTTATCATTCACAAATCATTCAATAACGTTTCCAATCGTATGGTTTCAAGGCAATTTAGGTTCCTGAATACATTACAAAAGGGTGGTTTATTTACATCGCCATCAATCATGTTCAGGAATATGTAGTCAAACAAAGGTATTGGTCGATTTCATCCTTGTCAAACCATGGATAAGCATTGGTATTGTGACAGCGGTCACCCATCTGTGGTTGGATTCCATCTTCATGTTTATATACTCAAACTCAAAAATATCTTTATTAAATAAACTCATTGTTACAAGTATTTTTAATCGTCAATGCTTGATTCATGTAAAATTCTTACGCTCGGTTTGCTGAGAAGAGCCGGCAATAAACTAAGCAATTACTCTTCAAAAAAAAAAAAAAAAAACTTAGACATTTAAAACCATAACCTTTAAGACTTTATAAACCAAAAAAATTTATAAAGTCTCACTGATAATATAATATATGTGTGTTATGGCGGCAAAAAAGGAATAAAGAAATAGAATTTAGTTAAGAGTCATTTAGTAAACAACAAACCTGTTCACAAGTATGAAGCGTATATGTTTTCATTCCATGACAGGGCATTAAAATTTTAGTAGTAGCAAAGTCCTCATCATGAACATAAATGGCAATTTGAATTGAAGTCTAGATAGCATAGAGTACTCACATTTGCTAGTCTAAACGCGACGTCAACGTAGAACTAGGTTAAAAGCTTAATACAGGTTTTAATGTAATTTGCACCTAACATTAAATGCGCATCGTTAGATGTACCTACTAAATTTCAGGACATAGAGTTTCTGAACATGACCACGAGCATTCGTGTGGGGATTACCTGAAGTGGTTTGGCAGTTATCCAAGCGTGCTCCCGCGGGATAGCTCTTTAGTATGAATCGCTGTGTGGCGATATGTAACACTAGATTTAGTGATGTGATCCAATCTAGCGATGGTTGCGAAGTGATATTGGATTTATGGCAGATATTATATGCGAGTTATCAATCTATAGAAATGGTGTAATGTCCTTCAAAGGAGTGAGTTAGTAGTGAGCGTGTGGGAATATGTCAGAAGACCCACTCTGTCTTATTACCTACATGATATGATTTAAAGAAAATCTTGTATAACTCAAGTTTTGAAACAGCCCCTTTACGTTTTGTAATATGACATTAAAAGTGATGGATATATCTACACGTAATGAGATCGATTCAGTTTCCTTGAGCAAATTCAATTAAATTATCACCTATTCATAATGAAAATTTACTTTATGAAGAAAATTCTCAAACAATTTCGAAGAAACGTAAAGTAGGATCTATTATGTTAACTGTTATCAAATACTTGAAATGTAAATTTACAAATTAATTAAGTGTACGCACGTACTAATTAGGTAATATCATATTCGTGTAGTTCGTCAATTTCCATTTATTTATACAACATGATGCTAAGGAAGACACAAAGCTTCGTGAAATTATAAAATATTTATTGAATATTTTTTACTGGTACCTATGTCTACACGGTCCTAAAACCTATCGATTGAAATAAAACAGGTACTTAAAATATTAATTCTCAAACGGTGCACAATTAGAAAGTCACATTTCTTACGTTTGGTTTAAGTAAGAAATATGTAATGTTATGTGGGGTTTGTTTAGCGTGGGCTTATCGCAGGCTGGCAGGCACCCAAGCGCGGGCGTGGGGCTCACTTCAGGCTTTACGTCCAACCACAGCTCAAGTCCAGCTAACTTAATGCCCCAAAGGTAAACCCTTGTTCATATGTAGAGCACATGTGGATGGATCGTGTATATTAAGTATGGGAAAGTTGTTACCACATTATAATGAAAAAAAAATTATGATATGTACCTATTCAAAAAGTTTGGAATATTTGTTGATAAATAATGTTATGAGTGTATTAGGTGGATACTTTGACAAAGCATATTTTCAAAATCTATGTAGGTTCACGATTTCAGCGTTGGAAACAAACCCAACATAGACTTCGAAAATACGCTCAAAATATCCATGTGGTACCTACTTACCAACAGTATCGTTTTAACTGTCATAAGTAACGTAATACAAATTTCATAAAACCTATCAACATCCATTTCCCAAAATGATATGAATTGAGTGACACCCACTTTCAGTTTTTATTAAATTTTCTCCCCTCACAGCTCGAACCTTCGCATCGCAACACTAACTTATTCGTGTAAATTTATACGAATCAGTTGCCAACACAATTTCAGTATTATCAGGTGGTAATTTAATTTATGTAAGTACAACGTAGCAAAGTTAGACTCTGTGACATGAATAGAATTCTTCTGAAATTATTATTCGTGTCGGTTTTTGTGACCAAAGCATTGCGAACAAACAACAGAGTTTCAAGTATTGTAAACAATAAAGTTGTAAAAAGTTAAATAGCATTAGACATTCACACCGCATTTGGGGTTTTCTGTTTTCGAGTCACGGATCGTTAAATGAAATAAGAATCCGTCATAATTTGTTCCGATAAAATGGGAGGTTATCAGACAAGAGAAAGATTTTAAGAGATTCGACGTTATTTCGGGCGGTCCGGAAATCCTGATTAATTTCGATGTGCTACCGCTTCAATTGCCGAAAGTAATGTGCTAATTACGTGTTACAAATAGGGATACGAGGGCTGCATTTGCATTATGCTAGTATTTGTTTGCCACAGGTCGTTCCTGAACTCCGTAAAGAGAACTGCAACCGCCGCATCATCCTCCATCACGACAATGCGAGTTCTCACACCGCGCACAGAACAAAAGAGTTTTAAGTTTTTGTTTAATTTATTTATTTGGGCAAACCATATTATTTATTAGACCATCCGCCGTACAGCCCCGACCTTAGCCCTAATGATTTCTAAACTTTCCCTTAAATAAATAATAAATTGCGTGGTCAGAGATTTTCATCACCTGAAGAAGCTGTGGACGCCTACAAAACGGCCATTTTGGAGACCCCAACTTCCGAATGGAAAGGTTGCTTCAATGAATGATTTTCCATCGTATGGAAAAATGGGTCAAATTTCGCGGAGAATACTTCGAAAAGCAATAAATACATTTTTAAATAGTACTGTTGTGTCACTTCCTTGATTCCCGAAATTTTCAGTGCCGCCCTCGTAGCAGTATTTTTAATAAGTTGGCTCGCGAAATTTTTGATTCAATTGTTATCTTATTGTTTGTACACCTTCAGAACCAACCGTTTATATTGTAATACCAATTACATAACCGGTCTTCTATAAAAACTATATGAAATTTATTTTACCATGGTTACACTTGCGGTTGACTACATCATATCATGGTGTATAATGCTGTGGCCCAAGGTGTGCACTCAAAGCCAAGAAGGGAACTCTCTGAGTTAATACTCGCCACATGCCTTCAATTCGGGGAATAACGTGGGTAATATTATGTACAACTAACCCGCAGTTTCACCCGCGTTGGATGGATATTATCTTTTCCCGGGATAGAAAGTATCCTATGTTTTATTCCAGGATATGATCTAACTGTGAGCTAAGTTACAACAAAATCCGTTTTCGCGTTATAAATGGTGTAACTAGCCCGAATTTGTTTTAATATATATAGTTTAGATATGGATATAAATAACATAACATTAACACGGCCTTGTGCAGTTCATATGACGCAGAGGATTTGTAGTTGTGTACCTTTTGTATAGAGATTTTTTGCTAACCAGTAGTCCCTTTTCGTAGGCCAGTCTCGTCGTTTCTGTCAATGCCAAATTAGGCATATTCATCGAAGACTTCAATTAAGGGCAGCTACAGACCGTTTATCGCCATCGCTAACGTGACTGGCGTCGATAGACTTATAACGGAAAGAAAATATCAACGTAGTCGTTTTGCAGATCTTCGTAATTGCTTGATTAATTATTAGCAGGGGAGTTAGATGGGGTTAAAACGAGACGAGGGTCGACCCGAAGATCTACAGCGAACGACATCAATAAGGTTTAATTGGCAGCGACCATCAAGGCTATTAGCTCGCCCGCCCAATTAGTGATATCAGTTCAAATCTCATCCAAGTCTGGCCGCTCTAAAATAAGTTTACAGTCACGTCGGATTGAATCAGGTCACCAAAAACCCCCAAATTCATTAACAACATTAATTTTAGGTAAAGGTCAGATCATAACTCCGAATTCGTGGATTCTCTGAAATATTGATGACACTTTGAATTTATTAATGCAATAAAGCTAAGTCGGCTTGATTTGTAGAGTTCGTAACGTTTAAAGCTCTAGAAGACAAGTACGAACTAGGCAGAAGATTGGTACGACGAAAAACTGAGATTCAAAAAAGTTATTTTTGAAGATAACTTTATAGAGTTTTTAGTATAATTTATTTACGTAAACAATAACATGTAATTAAATACAATTTTCCTATCTTCGTTAAGTGTACAGTTAACAAATAGCTTACAGTAGTTAAAGTGTTCCGAACATATATCAACACAATATTACTTTCTGTCCGTGTAGGTGGTGAACAAGAAACGATGAGTGGGTATTTCAGTGGAGGATGGAGGAGAATGTGCCCTCGCGTTGTGGCTACGTCCCTTGCTCCCCCTTTGTTGATATTCGGCTGACCTACAAACACAGTTCCCGATCTCATCTCAGTTACAGTTGGCAACCCCTAACAAGAACAATGTTTAATGTTTTATTTTCTTCAAAATTTATGGGAACGCAAGTGTTAGTAACTTGAGTTAAATGTAAAAGTTTGTTTTATAGCATGAAATATGTATGAAAACATTCCGAAAATTTATAAAAGAATGAAAATAGTTTTTAATTTTATTTTGTGACTATAAATTCTTGGCTGTCCCCCACGTTCCTGATTTCCCCCTTTAAGGGTTGAATTATCATAAATTCGTCAAGAATCTACATGCTAGATAGACTAGTTGTCCCACGCTGTTTCACCCGCGTTCCCGTTGGATCTTTTCTTTTCCAGGGAAAAAAATATAGCCTATGTTACTCGAGGATGTAGCTTTCTAATGGTGAAACAATTTTTTTTATCGGTTGAATAGTTTTTGAGTTAAATCGTAACAAACAAACAAAATATCTAATCTTACCTCTTTATAATATTAGTTTAGATGGATATACTTTATTGATAGCCTAAATGATTTTTTTTCTTAATTATTATTGTTGACATATGGCAATTATTTCAATTTTTTTTTTGTGTATCTTATTGACATGCTAAAGTTTTTGTGTATTTGTACCCTATCATTATGTACTTGCATGCCTACATTATATAAGGCGAAACATGCAGCACTTAAATTGTAACCATTGACATCTTATGTACCGTGCTTCTAGTAAGTTAATAAATAAAATAAATAAGTAAATAGATATAAACAAACTCCAAAAAATCGTCCAGATATTCCATAACACATTGCTAATGACAAATAGTTTTACAGTACGCGGTTACACAGACGATCATTTCACAAGTGAAAAATCATTATTGAAGTTCCACAGAGTACATACAGATTATATTTTCTTTTACATTAATCTTTATTCATTATTTTAAGACCTGTGATAAATTTCTTTTGGGCAAGTCAAGATAATAAATAAAATTAATATAAGAAAAAAAAGCATTGAAGCGGTCGCGGTTCTTTGTTTGATATGTTAATTTGCCATTTTTATAAATGTTTGTGCGTTTACACTCTGACATCGACTGGGGTGCGGTAATAGAATAAAAATATTGGGTAACGAATATATTTTGCAAGCCAACTCTCTCGCGTGGTTGCGTGACTCGTTAGAAAAAGATCCCGGAAATGAAACACTCACAGCCTTTTAGTGTTTGTGTTACATACTTGTACGAGAGCATAGGTACCTTTTCCCGCAAATTTTACGATTCCCCGAAGTCTCATCGCGCTGAACGTTTATTTTTTATTCACCATAATGTATGTGCAGTATGCGGTTGTGTAACTGAGAACAAAATGTTAGTTTCCATGCATGTGTGCTTTGTGGAATTCTAACGAAATCATATTTGTTTTCATCAATTTGAATGAATTGGTCGCATGACAAGCTATTTTATATGAGTTTCATATTTTGTACTTTGTGAGACTTTTTTATGAATTAAATCTAACAGGTCTAAGTTGTTTTTTATTAAAGAGTAATTGCTGAGTTTATTGCCGGCTCTTCTCAGCAAAAGCAATCTTCCAAACTGTGCTTTAGAGTAAAAAAAAATATATATCAAACATACGATAAAAAAAAAGATATTTTAAGTTTAAAGTATTTTTTGAGTATCACATTCATCACAGATGGCCATTTGATGTCAAACTAAGCAGAGCTTGTACTATGGAAACCAAATAGTTGATACCCCCCAAAAACATTCTCATGTAAAATTTTGCCAAGACACCATATGGCTCGCATTGTCAACAAGTAATCAGATCTCATATAGCCAAGCTTCTAACTCTACACGTCCTCACTCTACAACCCCTAACTTCACGAACTCTACACCTTAGACAAAATATGTGGCTTGTCCGTTTCGCTACATTCACATGGGCGTAAGCTGAACAAATTATTCACTGTTCATTACTTTTCTATTCTTGTAGTAACGAAACGTATAAACCATCATAGGTATATATTTTTCTGATCACTTTTTGGTTTGAGAGTTTTAAATGCAAATTAGTATAACGAAATTCTTGTAGGGTAATATATCCACGGAGTTGGTATCTACTTAACTGTTAACTGCTAATGCTAAATTAGCTTTGAAATTTCATTGCACAGAATTATGTTCTTTAATTAAGTGTAGGTACATTAGGTAGGTACCTACTACTAGAATAGGTATACGTTGATAAAGTAAGTTTTTACAATCTTAATTAATTTATATTAATATCCTGTGGGTCTTGATAATTCATTAGCTTCGCTTAATTGAAAATTTACAAATTAAAATACTTTCAAAATAAATCAATATCATTGCCGAAGGATTTTCGACCCTAAATTGATGAAATAATTATCTAATAAATAATAATTATTATAAACTTATCTCATATATTGTTTTAAATATGTTATTTTAATTGTATATTATATACCTAGTAATTTAGTTGCAATATATTTTTATCCTGTATAATAGTTCTATATTCCCTATATATATCCCTAGTTATTACTTTATGAAATAATTCCGTAATTCATCCCAATAACTTTTCCTCGATGAACGACTCTAAATAATTTATGTATGGCTATGTTTGTATGGGTCCTTTGTAACGATGGAAGACAAATAGAGGCAATCGTCGCGGTCCATCGGTCGTTATGGAGCGGAAACTAACCGGAATCCAAACACGTCTATATGACGTGCCTTAGTTTTAGCCGCCTCCTTTGGGAACATTTCAAGACCCTTTTATTTTATATACACTCATAAATCAGGAGACGGAAAGTAGTTTAAGGCTGTATATAGACGATAATACAATTATTTAGAGAAAATTGTTTTGTAAAATAATGAAAAATTGACGTAACACATCAATGGAATGGTTGATTGATTTGTTGATATGATTTCATTACTGACGGATCTAAGGGAATTGATCAAAAGGAAAGCTTTTTAATGCAATAACATTCTTTTTATAGTAGGTACTTTATGAATATCTGAAAGAACTGCTTTAAAAATTCCATGAGTACCGCGAATTACTAGACTAAAGAAATAAAGTTACTTATAAAAAAATATTCCTCCTTGCGCAGCTAAAATAAAAATAAAATGAAACTATAATCATGTTTGTACAAAAGTTTCTTTACAATGAACTTGGAGAAACTTACTTGGCACTGTTGCGGGCCTTGTCGATTGGGCGACGCTGGCTTAGGGCGGACTTTTTTGACAGACAGTGGGGGTCTAGAGTCCAGCCCTGTTACAGCCACTGATACTTTTGTAATCCCACTGATGATACCGCTTGATGATGATGATGTTGTGCAGTCTGGAACAAGAAATAAATACATTGTTATTTTTTTACAAGTGGCTTCGGTTACTTTGTTCTTACTATTTTAGGGTATCCGGTAAGTAGTACCTACGACAAACTATAGGGGGAGATAGGTAGGTGGGCGGGTCACCTAATGAGCTTACTAAAAGTGTCACCGTTTTCGATATATTTAATATCTAAAATTCAAAAATCAATACACAAAAATCTGAAATATCGATCTCAAAAATGGTGTCGTTTTTATTGAGAAAAAAATGGTATATTTGGTACGTCCCCCTTAAGTTTCTCGTACTACTTACCGGACATGTATAAGATGTAGGTCTATACATAGCCACCATTGCTCATGTTTATAGTAAGTCACCAATGCCCAGGCGATATCAATTTAGTAGAGACTATAAACTTTACGTAATTCAATTTACAATGTTGCCATCATCTGGATGAAGTTATTTGGGGTAACGAGCACTAGTCTTACAGTAAATAGCTTCATCCAACGTTTTAATAAATTAGCGTTTAAAAGCAAAATTAGATTCGAGTGTTGTCGAAGCATAATTTCGCCGGTCCGTTCGACGTTCGATATTAATTTAAAACGGGTCGAATACAAACAAGAGGAGGTAGAAAATGTACGCCCGGCAAAATTCTGAGTTATTCCTCCTTTTTCAATGAGCCGGGAAAAACTGTTGAATTAGGCAAAAGTAAAGATTGTTTGGGTAGGTAAAGGATCAATTTTGGGAAATTCATAATTTAAAATGTCCAGGAACAATAAAATTTTCCTGTATTTTTCATAATGAAATTTCACTTACACTAAACTACCGTCAGTTCTCATAAAGACAGTTAATTAAGTAGTCTGCAGTACTTTTGTCATGAGATTCCTCAAAAAACCGCTGATGTAGGCAATCGAAAAAGAATGATGATTAGATTTCAGAGTCAACAAAGAGATTCAATATGCAGACAATAGGCCTCTTAGCCTTGCTTTAACCGTCAACCATTGTAATTTAGAATAGAGTAGGTTGCTTACAGTCGAAGGTGATTTAGACACTAGATAGCAATTGGATACAATAACACGGTCCGTATTCGGACCGACCAAATCAAACAAGGGATAACTCCTATTCGTTCTGAGATCCTTATTGATTCCGAGGCTTCGGGTTGTGATGGGCTGTTCTTTGTCACTCGACGGACGCCATTAGTTTGTTTATGTTTGTTCGGACCGCATATCCGTCTCAGCTGACCGATGCTCACTAATGGAACCGGAGAAAAATGATGCCCGATATTTTCTCGAAGAATCTTGCAAAGATACGTAAGTGGTCGCTTTTGAGCGATCCCTGTGATGAATAGGTAATGTCGCTGTAGAAAGAAAGATGTCGCCAGTCCCGCTCGAGGATAAGTTTTCGACAGATTTAATTATGTCAGCTCTAATGCCTTCGCAGTCGGGGCCGAAAATATTTTTTTCCGTATTTCAATTCGTAGCTTGAAATACGGAAACAAAATATTATATTATTATTGCTTACAAATGATTTATTTCTCAGATTTCTCTAAAATTGGTGACTTTCCCGCAGAATTGAATAAATAATTGTACTGTTTGATACACAAAAACATAGTTTCCATTCCATTTGGCGATGGAGAATCGCAATGAAGCAAATAGGTAATCTACAGTTTAAAATTTTCCAGGGATAGTTACACTGGTGTTATATCCTATTGTTTGGTATGTAACCTAAACAAAAACCGCTATAAAAATATCAGAATATATCAGAAAATATTATCAAATAATTCATATCCAACCAGTTTATAGCAATATAATTAACAGCTCATCACCTGTAAATAGCAAGAGCTAGCTTGTAAGAGTCAGAAGGCAAAACAGACCTTTTTACGTTACTATTAGTGTATTATGTTGGAATAACAGAAATCTCTTTTTTAAAGCTTAACAATGCTCATAATATGGAAACTGACCGAGTAAATTACGATGCTTGTACAGAACAGTATACAAAAAAGGTTGTAAAGTCATTTAAAATATTCAAATATCAATGGTATTATGGAGTCCTAAGCTTGTGGGCCTCCCGTCTCTTTTTATCATGGGTACGACAAACCTTTATCTTTATCCACAGGCAGTTTTGGATGTGTTTGAACTGAATCTTTCTAGCGGAAATCCGTTTGAGCATAGTGCCTTGATTTTATTATCAAATGTAGATATATCTTTAATGGATGATTTGTATAAGGTTTAAAGCAAAAAGTAAGCTACTTGTACTTCTAGTTTACTATGTATGTAGGATTACATTTTGTAGATTGATTATAATATCTATTACTTCGTCTTCAAATGTATTAGTAAATAAACGACGAAGAACGAAAAATTACATCAGACATACTGTGTTTATTACTTTTCTTTGTATTATTTTTTTTTTAAGTCGGAAGGCTAATTAGAAATAATAGTCACTAGTTGTGAAGTTTTTGACAATGTTTGGGCCTTCCGTGACTACTCTGATGCTAGGTAGGTGTATTCTAGAAATATTTTCACTCAGCTGGTAGGTAATTGTGTTGAAATACGACGTTGCACCTAATATTTCGGAAATTTAAATACCCGTTTTATTGTTTGTGCAGAATAAACTTTGTAGACTCTTTGTGTGCGTGTATTTTATGAGGTACGGTTTCCTTGAGCAAGTTTTCCTTTTCACTTATTTTATGAGGCCGTTAAACTTGGATGAGTTAATGAGAGTGCTCTCAGCAGACCTTCATTTAAGATGTTTGGATAACTTTCGTATGATGCCAACATTGCGTAATAACTCGAGAGATACAGATTATTACTTCCAAAGACTTTATGAACAAAGAAAATGTATTATGAATCTCTTTAAACGTCCGTTTAGATCCACATGCGTCGGCTATTCGTCTTATTTAAAGCCATCACCTTTTTTATACACAAGCATACGGCAGCCTATTGGTAAGTAAGTGGTTACCGTAGTTTATAGACGCTTGCAACACTAAGGGTGCAACTCACGCGTTGTCGAGCCTGCTATGATCTCTTCACAACCTTCTTGAAAAACCATACTTAGGCATTACTTGATTATTACCCTTGCTGTACTCTAAGGGAAAAGCACGGCAGCTCATTCCATAACCCGAACGCTTTCGGTTGGAAGGTCCATTAATATCGCATAGAGACCAATTTGGCTCCAATGTACCAGTTTGATTCCAACTTCAGAAATAATTAGTCCCATACCAAATATTACAAATTCGCAGTTGCCATACAATAATTTATTTAATTGTTGGTATATTTTATTGATAGGTATCAAAATGCGCACAATTTTCGGCACTTATATTTATGTTCATGTTATTCTACTCGAAGCTCCTTACCAATTGAGTAAGCTACTTTAAGCGATTTTGTTACCGATAATTGATTTATGTAGGCGAGGTTCTGATCGATTCATATAAAGCGCGTTTGTTATTCCATTATAACCCTTATAATCGTCTTACGATATAAGCCAATTAAACGAAGGGAAAATGTACAGAATATTCATATTTTCAGATGAAATAGGTATAACATGACCTTATTAGAGTATCGGTTATTTCAATATAGGTACATATTTATAAATATTTATCTCATAAATTGACTGATTCACCAACTCATAATAAAGAATTGCTGCCAAACCATAAAATATTCAATAATATATCTGTCTATATGTGATCTTTATGTCATTTCAGTGTGCCAAACGTTTCGGTTGCAATAAAACCGTTATTATATTAGATACCTTAAATTTTCACTCAAGTATCATGATACGCCACATTGAAATAAATTGGTGAATAAAAAGGGCGTTTACGATTCGTCATAAAATTGTCTCTGAGCCAAAAATGTCAAACAAAGGAGTGAATAATCGTTGAGATTGGAAAATTATTCATAGTCGTGACCGGGTCGTGTGGGTCCGCTGCGCCTCGGGCGCGGGTGTGGCGCAGCCGTGGCGTGGCCGGCACGTCGGGGACTTAAATCTATCGGGAAAGTGATGGATATTTCTACAAATGTTTAGAATTTTATTGCGGCGAATAACCTTTTTCTATTTCGTGTCTTTACAAATAAAAGTATTTGAACGTTGTGAAAGGATTTGCGCAAATGATGCGCAATTTTACTGTTTTTATCCAAACGTTTCAAACGTCAAATTAATAACATTATAACTGTATTAAGTAAATTGCTTATGAGAGTACTAACTATAATTAATTACAGCAGACTAAATACAAAATAAACAATTTAAAACATTAGAAAACACAAGTGTTTATAAAAGTTGAAGGTGAGCCGAAACTCAATTTTTTATTTAATAAATGTCAGATAATTTATCCTTCATTACGAGTATATTAACTAGTTAGGTATATAGGCCTACATTATATTATAATCGACCATTGTATTTGTGAATCCATTAATTTTATCACTATAATATCATGATCGTAAGATTGTGACCCATACTAGTGGATGTGTGACAACTAGCACGAGTTTATAAAGCCATTTAGCAGAATGGGGAATTTTAATCACATTAGACGTCGTGTTCTCGTACGCCCGTACGTTGACAACTTCACGAAGACCTTTCACAATTACCGAGTTCGTGTTTCGATATTATCGAAACTAACCTATTTCGATACTACGTTCTTTTGTTGCGATCAGTTTCACTTTCAAACTGGTTCGATATATTGCTTTTAAAATCTCACCTAGAAATCACATAAAGCCTAGAAGAGAGGCTCTCAAGTGCGCCGAAATAGGAAACCGTGGCGACAAATTTTTAATTTCAGTGGTAGCCTACTATTGGGTATTAGAAAGTAATCTCCACAGTGAATTTCACGATGTTTTTCCTCACTCAAAACCACGACATTTGTTTTTATGTTCAACGCTACTGCTGTAATAGGCTATTTTTACTTAATTGCTAAAAAGCTTTCGCTCACATGCATTGTATTTCGTAAAATCGTTAAATTAGGTACATGTAAGTCGACTATTTTCCTATAGCTATCACAATAACATCTTACAAGTACAACAAAATACCAATTTTATGATCTGTTCAAAAGTCGTGTTTAACTTCAACATGGATAGTGCTATTAATCCCAAAAGAAATCAATCTCCGTTACAATTTGCTGTCTAACTTTAGTTAGTCCTTCAGACGATCATAGTTTACAGTATCCAGACGGGATCCCAACGGGTCAAGGTCGTTTCAACGCAACCTATGTAAAAACAAGGTATATATTGATGTTTGTTTGTCATTAAATAAAGTTGATAGTATAAATATTTATTCTAAATACATAGTATAAAAGCCGATGTAAGATATTGCTAGTTGTCCACTACGGTTTCACCTACTTTCCCAACGGAGCTTATTTTTTCCCCGAATTAAAAGTATCCTATGTTTTATTTCAGGATATGTGCTATATGTGTGCCAAGTTTCATTAAAATCCGTTCAGCAGTTTTTGCGTGAAAGAGTAACAAACATTCACATTTATTTGTGGTAAGATAATATTTTATCTGGAGAATGTCAATTAGTTCCATGATAATCACAGGCAAAACCGTGTGGCGAATGCTTACCTACTCGTACTATAAAAAAATACAATAGAAGTCTTATCATGCTATTGTCATTGTACTTTTGTATTCTTTGTAGGTATTTAGATATGTAAAAAGGGATGGCTTTAAGAACAACGACGCTAAAACTTTTAAGGTTTTAGGTTTTATTCGAGACGCTTAGGTACAAAAGTTTTGTTGACAATGCTCGTGTATAAGACAGTTTTTGTCTTCTGTCGACCTTTTTTCTTGGAGCCTTTGATTATACCTGATATTGTTTTTATTAATAATTTCTGATTTGGTTGAGTACCTTTCAATTTTATGTCGTAGAAGTTTATAAATACGACGGTAATATGAAGTAAATCCATATAAATAGAAAAAAATGAGTAGGAAAAGCCTACCACGTCGTAGTAGGCTTTTCATCTATTTAGGGATTTATTAAAAAAAACGCAGCCTTTTTCCTTAGGGTTCAAGAAATCCCCGAAGAAATGCACGATGCGCATGGTCAAACGAAATAAAAGACAATTTAACCAATCAAAGATCAAGGTCATGGATCAAAGATGTAAGGCAGTTACGATTTTATTCGGCCACCGAGTTAACCAAAAGAACATATAGATAATTTGGCGGTATTAAAAATAAAGTTAAAAACGTAGGTAATATTATAACTCTCTATAACCTACTTACGAACAAAAATACAGTTCACCTTTAAAATAAAAGGGTTAAGTTCAAAAGCAAACAAAACTATAAAAAAGCTTTCGCATCAGAAACTGCCACTTAACGACGAAAACCTTTACTTGACTTGTACAAATAAAATAACATTTCTAGTTTTTTAATTTACCACATAAACTCACTGTAAATAAATATGAAAATTCAAATAAAGTCGTCATATTCCAAATAGCCATTATTTGCCTAAGCTACGGATATCAACGACCGCCATCTGCGTTCTCTAAATGACGTCATCGTCTACGAGACGACGCGACGAGAGATTCGTTCTCCATCAACTATGAAAAATGTGGCTTAAAATTATTGATCGACGCGTACTGTTCAACTTTTGAATGATACAGATACATTCTTAAACCATACAATTCTCCCCTATTTACGAGTTACGAAATGAAAATGCGAAAGGTAACGTTGCACGTACGTTGTTTTAATAAGATCGACGTGAACACAAATATTAGCATATTTTGTTATCTTTGCCACCTCAAGACGTGCACAGACGTCGCGTGTTAATTACTTGACAGAGAAACATGAGCGGGCTCGGAATATAAAATATAATCACGTGGATATGTTCCACTTGTTTTAATGATTACCTACGTGCGAGACGGTTTCGCACGATAGTTTTATCCTGAGGACGCGGTTGGACCCGCGAGGAACAGGTAGCAATAGACATCAATTTTATTTGTGCTCTACCTCAATAGGGATGTTGACAGAATTTTCAAATCAGCTATTAAATACTGGTTTATGACGTCATATAATATGTTTAGGCACCATCAAATGATCTACTTTTTGGTTAGATTAGAAATTAAAAATCAATGATTTTATTACTTGTTCGAAGTTTTATAGTATTTTTGGGTGTTTTATGCACTGGCTGGTGTTTGATATTTTTTCTTCAATATAGGCAAAATGAAACATCTCTATTATAGGTACTATAGAAATTTTCATAGCAGCTCATGGATCGTAGCAATCGGTGCTTACATATTATGTTTATAGCTGCAATTTATGTTTTTCAGATGAAATACAACATAATTAATATTTGTGTTTAAAAGTTTTACTAATGTAACTAATTAAAAAGGATGAAAAACGATCATGGAAAACGCAAGAAATGTTTTTGCTATGCTAGTTGTAGACAAAGTTTCGTGGTAATTTGCTTAAACGACATATCGTAAAAAGTCTCCTCGTAGCAGTTAACAGTGAAAATTAACTTCTAGCTTCATGTTAGTTTCAGTTTGTCATTTAAAGAGGAGTTATAATACCTAGAGTAAAATAAAACACATGTCAATATTTTAGTTCTATCTAGTGAATGATATTCGTCATGTCATTGTAATAACAAGATGTTGTTCTGTTTTTATGTAATTTATTAAAAAAATAGGTTGAATCGCAAGATGAAGTGAATTTGGAGTGGATCTAATATGGCTACAATTATGTTCGTTCATGGCCCACTAACACCGAATAATGTACTACTTTCCACCGCTTAAGTGAAAATAGAAATAAAAGAATTTTAGGTACATATCTCGGGTGATTTAGGTGGAGCTCGTAAACGGTAAAATGGTCGATTTGTATTCATGATGGCGTTCTTTGCTTAGGTTTGGGCGGTGCGTCGACACAGTCGATTCGCAATTTTCTTTGATTCTCCAGGGCGTACCTTGATTTTGTACGGTTATTATAATAAATTTAGTCGCCTACATTGTTACTTTCAGAATAATGATGAAAGTTGTTCAATAATAGGTAGACATAAAATACCTGTAGACACTTTACTTCACATCAATATAATGAAACAAATAAGTTTACGTAATGTAGCTGCTTTTGATTGCGCTTTTGATGGACCGGTTGGCGTCATTACATACATGTCACGCCATCGATTGGAGATGGAAGTCGACAACTAGGTGTGATTATCTATATAAATATGTATTTATTAAAAAAAAGTAGTATTTCATTTAAATAGTACGCAAGCTCAGCTCAGTAGGGATCAGAATGCCGTGTCTGAAGAATGTCCCAGGATATTTATGTACAATTTCCCTTACCACGTTTAGGTAGTAGTCAAATACCTACCTAATGTAAGAAAAACGTTGATACTAAACCATATAAAAAGGTTTTTTATTCAACTTCATGAAATCCTATCAAAATGTCTCGTCCCACGCTCGGCTCCCGTCAGACATCCCGTACACGTGACTGTTACCTAGAAAGCTTACAGCTGAGTCGGTTAATACGTAAAATCTCCTTTGCCGTGTAACAGTCAGTTCCGCGTCCCGAAGCCGGCAACTTCCAAAACGCGATAAATTCACCAACACACGTGACAAGCCTGATAAATAACCTAACTCAACCGAGCCCGCCTCTTTGTGAATGTGACACGAACATAGGTGCAGTTAGTGCTGCCTTTGTTAATTAACTTGTATTTTATAGGCTTCGAATTTATTTTCAGGTTGTCTTGTTACACATACCGCGTAGAATTGGGTTTAGCAAGTTTTACACAAGCGTACGTCTATCTGTGTGTTGCTAATGTGAACTATGGTAGATGCAAATTGTGTAATTTCAGTTGACGAGTTGAGCAAATACTATCTTACCCTGTCTAGTGTAGATGTTTCAGACGAACTTGTTTAATGCGGTGATTGCAATTTCAGTTCACAGTTAACTATTGTTAAGACTATGCGATGTTCCCGTCTCCGTTGCTATTTTATACTTAATATCCATTGGTGAATCTACAAAGGCTCAATAATACTAATTAATTCCAATGTTATTTTAAAAGAAAAAATCAATAGCTACAAAGAAATCTGTATATCATAATTATTTGCTGAACTGAAAGCTGAAGAAAGTCCTTTGCAATTCACGGTTATATAAGAATACTGTAGGCATAAATTAGCTCAGACCGAAGCTAGAAAATGGTCTCTCAAGTCATAACATTATTCGTCACCTATCTCGAACATCTGTGCCTTTGAAATTTACGAGTGCCTTTTCCATTTGCAAAGTTCCCATACGGAAAAGGATGTGGCCAAGATATTACTGGAGAATACGTTGCGATTATAGGGGTCTTATACGGTTATATCTTCTGGTGGGACTGATATTTCACATTTAATATTTGTTTGTCATAAAACATAAGATGCGCCCGTAACCTTAATTTATAAGCGGGGGCGGGGAAGTTCATAGGAGAAGGGACAGATATAAAATAAGGATGGGTATTTCAGGCATGTGCTAACTTTAAATATTACGCTAGGGTGTATTATTCATAAAAACTTTTGTAGCGATTTTTTTTTGTAGAAAAAACAACATGAATTTAAATGAGCTTTTGTAACAACGTACGTTAATATGGAGACTAAATCCAAAATCTTTCCAACTACCAAACCTCCCTACATACACTTACAATGATAAATCGTCAAATTTTGCCAAGCACTTATGAATGTAAATGTCCTTATTATGGATAATGAAACAAGTTGTGAACTGAGAGCGTGCGATGCGGTGCGGTGCGGTGCGGTGCGGTGCGGTGCGGTGCGGTGCGGTGCGGTGCGGTGCGGTGCGGTGCGGTGCGGTGTGGTAGTGAGGTTCGGTAGTGAGGTTGGTGAGTAAACAGGAAGTAAGTGCGATCCATCAGTGGGGTGTCAACAATTGGACCCTAGCGGCAATACCGCCTTCATTACCATGCACACAAACAACATGCAAACAACCTTAGTTCTATTGTCATTTTTAGTTTGAACGGATATTATTAGTAGGCTACGATACATGTGCCTACGATGTTGGCATTTCGGTTATAACTTTTCCATTTGTGACATGTAGATCGAAAGAAGGTCTTTTTAAAAGGTTTTCGTTGTGAAATTATTAGTTTTGAAGCTCATCCATTGATAAATCTGACAATTGTAAAGGTATTAAAGTTTTAGAAGATTCATAGAGCAAGAATGTGCTTGAAAGACCAAAAACCGTTGCGAACTCTTAAAATAATGTATTACTTATGTAATAGATTAATTTCATACAAAACGAATTGCATACACGTTTCTTATGAGATCAATGTATTACATATATCATAATACTTTCTCTTTATAGTCTGTTTTGGCAGTGATTAAGCAGTTTATAAACACAAACATAATCGGCTACAAAGCCTATTAAAAAGGAAGCTGAATTTCACGGAAGCAAAGAAAAGATCGTTCTTTCAGAATATTGAAATAAAAGTAATATGAGTAGTTAAATATCCTCAACACAGCTTTGCATCTCGTAGACATATTTGTGCAGTAATTGCCTACTAGAAACAAAACTGCTGTTAACCGGCAGACGACAGTTTCATGTATCGGCGGGATATTGTCGCGTTCCTAGTATTCGACGTCAAGTGACATAACGAGTCTGTCTCGAGACTGTCGAGACATCTCATTTGCTAATGCAGTTAGTCGTCGCTTGCTCCACTTTCAGTATACGTCTTCATACGTTCACGTACATTTTTATTTATTTGGATTATTAATGTCAACAAACGAGTTGTTTTGCATATGTTGTTTTATGCCTGTTTATTTCATAATTATGTATGAGGATGACTACAATATGAGTTTGCTACGTTTGAGAAATTGAGATGTTCTTAAGTCGACGCTGATTTGCGTCTTCATTAATAATTGCGTTGTTTATTGATAGTTATTATCTGGGATAATGTTTATAGATAAAAAAGCGGTTGATTATCGGAACATGAAAGTCTGTTAAACAAAGACTTTTACGTTATATAAATAAGTCAAACAACTTTAATGCATTACCTACTAACAAAACTAAGTTAAAGAGTTTGTTAGCATTCCAAAGCCGTAATACCATTTGTTATATAACCGATATGATCTGGAAGCGAGTTGGTCAACCGTATTTCTGAGAGCTTTGATAAAATGAAAGGCAAACGATACGTACCGCAACGTACACTACACAGGCTACCACCATCTATTTACTTAAATGCAGTCTATTTACCTGTAGAGGTACGGAATAGGAACTCTTGCTTGCTTCGGTTTCAAACTAAATGTAACTTTAATTAAGATTCCTTAGTGTATTTATATTTGATTTAATTATGTTTATGGTAAATATTATGATCAGTATCTATCTATTACTATGAAGGTTGTAGACATGTAAAACTTTATGGAGGAGCGAGGTGTTAGACTCCTCCATTGAATAAAAAGGGAAGATCTTCCGCCAGGCTATGTCATCGGGCCTGGGGACCGCGGTATTATACTAGCGTACGCGATCCAACGGTGTAGATGTTGGAATCTTGTATATATGCAGAACGTATAGAAAACTTCGTTAGCGCGATGTAGATTTTAGAGCGCCATCTATCTAGGAGTCAGCTAATTATATCTAGTTGTAGATAGATGTCACTACAAATTAATTTAATACTATCTGTCCCCCGTGGTTTGACGCGAGATCGCGAGAATACCTGTTGTGTCATTTACCTGTGTGCCAAGTTTCATCGAAAACAGTTCAGTACTTTTAACAATCACCTCCACATCCATCCTCACATCCAAACGAACTTTCACATTTAGTATGATTACTATGAAGTAAAAATGTTTAACCTTTTGTGTTAGCTGTAAAGCTATGAAATTTTAGATATTTATCAATATTTATATTTGAGGTATTTATTATTTAACAACATATATATTTTTTAACACTAACTATATTAGTAATATAGTTAGTGTTAAAAAATATATTATATATTATATTAAAAAGTATATTTTTTAACACTAACTATATTAGTAATATAGTTAGTGTTAAAAAATATATTATATGTTAGTTAGTAATATAATATTACTAACTAACATATAATTTTAATAATAATTAAAATATATCAAAAAAGTTAGGCCCCCTCGGCATGGTTCCGAAGATGCTGGCAGCGTTTCCTCGCTGTATCGCAATGCTGATACGTTGTGCGAGGAAACTGCCAGCTTTTCGGTCCCCAGTACAAAATCATAACCTATTAGCCAGCTCTTTAAAGAGCTGGCGAGCGCCAGAACCCCACCGACCAAGGGTTTAATTGATTGCATCTTACTAATACGTTTAGATGTGTGGATGTTTATTCCTCAATCACGCAAAAACAGCTAAACGGATTTTGATGAAACTTGGCTCAGAGTTAGATAATATCCTGGAATAAAACATAGGATACTTTTTATTCCGGGAAAAGATAAGATCCCTCGGGAACGCGGGTGAAACCTTGGGGCCAAAAACTAGTTGTTATACAATTTTGTAGTCTCACGAATGATGTGAAAAAAACTAATTTTTTATGAAATCATTGCTCCCTAAGGCTAGGACACAAAGCTCTGATTTCGAGACTACGATTCTGACCGTAGAATAAATTGAAAGCATGATACCCATTAGGCGTAATGGATTGTCACACACATACAATCCATACTATTGCAACGTCGATCAGAGGCCGAGACCTCATTTGTGATGACAATGAACGGGATATTAGTCTCGGCTATATTGACAGATACATATTCATCCTCCAAAGTTAAGGGTAGGTACAATAACAGGTACTATATGGTAGAAGGTACGTCAGATAATTGCTTGGCACATTTTCCCATACGTCGTATCGACATGGGAGATCGTACGTAATAATGTAATTGCTGTTTTATATTTGGAGATCTTTTGTAGAATAAAATGGAGCAATAAATAAATAGTCAAAATTCATTATAATGCTCGATAAACTTAATACTTATTAATTGTAACTCAGTCTATACTTGAACATTTCTTTTTTCAAATAAAGGATTAATAAATTTATTAAAAATACCCTGGGACATTCCATCGGATTCCAAACTAAACAGAGCCCAGGACTAACAGCCATTAAACTCTATTTTTGTACATGAAGTACTCAAATAGAGTTTAAAAATATTTAAATAATGTAACCTTACTGAGTTTCTTCCCGTTTCTTTTTAGTTGAAGGCTGATTTCCGAACCGGTGATAACTTCTGTAGCTAGGTCTTCATAAGAGCCCTCCTAGGGCCTAAACTGAATAATATTTTTGACTCTGACTTTGAATTTGATAAATGTCTATCCTGGGCGGGAATTGAATCCACGACAACCAAGCCAACCAGCCCGGCATTATCTTTGTGATAAATTCACGATGTATGTTTTGTATCCAACAGATTTTAATTATATATAGCCAAGAAGAAAAAACAGAATATTTCATTTCCATGAGAGGAAATGGGCACATGAATGAGAGTATATTTTAAAATTGAATTTGGAACATTTTACGCGCACACGTATATAGTTGGTAAGCGCTTCTGAAAGTTGTTTTGATTTCTCGTTGCATGCGAGGCATGCTCGTGCATATTTCATTTCTGGACATATAAATTTCCCGTGTGGGACATGTGAGATACCTACGCGTGACAAATAGCGTGGCGTTGGTGCGAGTACTACGACCTACATTTAGAAAGTTTATAAGGTTTTACTGTAGATATTACCTACTGTGAAACTATGAATCAGTCATTGTAATGTAAAAGTCGAGTTGTTTTTGTTTAAATACCTTAGTTATGTAACCAAAACTGCGGAAAGAAAAGCATAATAATGAACATTTTCTATATAGATATATAAAGATTCTTGTAAATATAACATTTTATATATTACTTCTGTAGAGCTCTACAAAAGCTTGAACTCCAGGCAACTCCGCTGAAAGAGCGCTATAACTTTTCCTACCTTGATACAGCGCGTGATGGAAACTATCCGAAAAAGTAAGCAAGAATAACGTGTAGTCACGTTAGTTCAACGTCTGCAACGAAGAAGGCAGGTGAGACGAGAAAAACGTTACTCTTCTATCATGTTTTGAGCGCATGTTCGGACTAAAGTTCGAATATCAAAAACTCATTTATTCAGTTTAGGCCCTGGTAAGGCACTTTTGAACGTTCAATTGACTCTACCATCGGTTCGGAATACACTTAAACTGAGAAGACTCCAGCAAGAAACTCAGCAAGGCAATTTTTGAAGTGAAAACTTCTTTAGCGGCGTTGTGCACTTTTCGGATGGGTATAAAATGTTAAACTCGCGTCAGCGTCATTGTGGTCACGTGGCCGTAGACGTAAGCCTTAAGTCACTAGGGTCCAATAGATGTCGCACTAAAAGTGTTAACAAAAAGTGAAGGTGAAATGTATTAGTTTCACTAGGGTCAAATAGAAGTCGTACTAAAAATTGTTGGTTTAAGGGAATACAGATGTCTCTGTCAGTATTTAGTGACTATAGATGGAATGAAAAATATTTTTGGATTCACATAGATTTGAACGTACTATGTCCGCTAGATCGTGCTTCTTTTGAGGTTCTTTCTTAGAACCCTCGACCAACATGCACGTTAGTGACGTCGTCAAAAATTGCTATCGTACTCGTAATTGTCGTATTTTTACAGAAATAGAGTTAGTTTTAATTAAATTTTCTTAGTTTTCACATCTGCCGGCACTCCCGGAGTGCAACCCGTAATTTCTTTTTCAGTTGTGGATCTTTCTTTAATTAATTTACTTAGAATAAACACCCATTGAAACCGTATGATATGTTTACGTAGTATGTCATCGCACACCTATTTTGTCAAAAAAGTATGCACACAATGAATGTAACATCATGATGTTCAAACCTCTACTTAAATTAAATTTAAACTTAAAACCAGGTTAAGTACCTACCTATATAAATACATACCTAGGTATTTCTATTTACAAAAGATGTTTTTGTTTATGTCCTTATAATAAACTTTCTCATTTAAACATTTTAAGTCTCAAAACCTTAAAGAAAACCAGCATGGAATTTCTTTGAAAATATAGAATCGAATACCGTATCTTTCCGCTCTTGGACTGAAAGAACTTCCAGTGAAAGAAGCTTAACGTACAAATTGTGCACATTTGTATGATTCCAGACACCAGCAAGTATTAAGAAACAAACTTTAAGTTGTAGATAAGTTATATATGAAAAACTCGCTATGTTTCTCTGTCAGTTACATTGTTATGAATCTTAATAGGGATTCAAGTAACAGGTTGTTACAAATGCGTCTCATATATATTTCTTGGGCTATAAATCTGAAGTTTCACTTTTATCGCCGAAAGTGTTAAACTTGGTGCGGTGTCACTCCGAAATACATCAATCTCGAAAAGTTCCTTCGGGTGAAACGGGTTAGACGGAGCCATCTATTCGTCTTAATGTTTTAAAGCCGCATTCATCAATCCTTAATACCCACGACTGAAAACGAATTAAAAATAAACATTCCGTCTCAGTTAAACAAAGAAACACGACTTTCAACGCAAATCATGTTAATAATACATATCCTAATGAATTCTTTTTGAAATAAATTCAAACAACAGTGTTTTTTTTTTCTGATTCCATTTGTTTTGCGGAACAGGGAAGGAAAAGGTGAGCTCGTATTATTCTTTAGTGCTTTTAAATACAGTCTATTACTTTGCTTTAATATCATAGAAGGTGCGCCCAACCAAATAAGTCAAAGAGAAGTTACAGTTTCCTGCCATTCAGTCTCTTTTGAGTCGAATGTAGGTACGTGCTTTATCTTGTACATAATAACATTTCCTGGAGCTTCTCTCTATGCTTTGACGTAATTTGCATTTACTAATGTATTATGGAGCGGAATTAGTATAGATGCATGAACAATGTGAATGTATGACATCTTATGCTAATTAATTGTTGAGTTTCTATGTCCAAGGGAAACAATTCCATAATGTAACATTTCCGATAATTACATGTGAGCTTTACTTGGAAACGATTTTATTTCAAAATCACATTGCGTAAATAGCATCCATATTTACCTAAGGAGAGTTATTGGACCTAATTGTAATCTAAAAAGGCAAACGGGTATTAAATGCTAAATTTAAAAAAAATAAGTGTTTCTTTTTTTTGTCTTTGAAGTTATGCATAAACAATGCAGGAGGGTAACCTGATGATGAGTGTTCCATCGCCTATAGACATCAGCAACCAAAGCCAATGTGTTTTACGACCTTTTTACCAACTACCAGAACACTCCGGTGCTTGTCAACAGATTTTCAACTTGAGAGTTAAGTACCACAAAGTACTCTATCACTGAGACCGAAAGCTGCTCCCAATTCCTACCACCGCTAGCATATGCTAGCGGTTAGTGCAATATCCCATATATATGGGATTGCATCTATTATCAGTAGCAAACTGTAAATGTGGTGTTAGTGGTTATAAATGCACTAACCGTTGTCGTGGTCAGGCAGTGGAAGACTGTCAGAGGCATCGGACGCGAGCGCTAGATCGGGTGATGTTGACCCCAATAATGCTGACAATTCGTCGTGCTCGCCATCTTTAAAAACAAAAACAAAACCAAAATAAATAAATATAATAAATATTGAGAAAATAATAAATTATATAATTATTATATTATAATAATATAATATATATATTATAGTATAATAAAAAAAACTAAATTATTACAAATTAAATAAGGAATGTTAAAGTAACTTCAGTACAGTAAAATTGTTTTCAATAAATATATTGATAAGCCCGGAGATTTTAGTAAACTTGGTTTTGCACGTACGAAGCCGATATTGTAATCTCATGGATGAAACTAATAATAACTTTAAATAGCGAACTTCTGAAACCATATTCAAGTAAGGGTAGAATTGCTTCAATTTAATGATGAAATACATAATATAGTGGTAGAACTTTCACTCAGTAGTCTGTTCGTTCACCGAGTGAACCTATTTATCACGTTTACCTACAATATCTGTCTGAAATAATTAATACAATGAATTCTGGAATTTTAGTGGAACTATCTCGATACATTAGTAATGAACGAGTAACCGTGGTACAATTAGTTTCCCTTAGCCTTATGTGTAGTCTAGATTTATTGTATAGAATTTTTGTAACAACTCGTAGCTACTAAAATAGAACTAACATTTATATCACAAGTCAATTCAATTTGATACTTAAATACAAACTACAATTAAATTCAAGATGATTTTATACAAATAAAATCATTACATTTTACATATTATTATTATTTTAAAATTGATACTTCAATTTATCTATAAACATATTTGGTATCAAAACATAACTTATTACAATACTATTCCCCTCTCTTTTAATAAAACACGAAGCGATCCGAAGCTTATAACTGTTGCACAGTATAATAGTAAAGTATCTGATAGCGTAATTGCTTTCTGAGACTGCCTGAGGAAAGGCGCGGCTCAGAAATACCAAAGAGCTCTCAAAACTTGTGCAGCTTCCAAACCATATAAATTATTTATGGCATTTGAGCAATTTCTTTATTCCCACGCAACATGGTGTGGAGTTCGGCGCTTCCTAATTATATAAGATTTGTTTGAGTACCTACTTTACCGTGGTATTTGTTTTAATAGGATTTCGATTTAAATGAACACTTAATTTGGTTTCTATAATATGGTGAATCACAAGCTGACTTTCTGTATATAATAACAATGTATTCACTATCAAATTCTTAATAAATCTATAACAGTGTAATATTTTAATAATTTTATTATAAGAATAATAATAGTGGGAAACGAAAAATAACGAAAGGATTTATCTGTAGGTACTGCGGGAAACAATGTTCTGCGTAGGTATATACATGTATAGACATAAGTGTATATAAATACGAAGCAGTGTGTTCCAAAGATTTTGTCAAATTCGTAAGATATCGTTATCTTTTAATGGTTAGAAAATGGTTACACGAAGAATACAACCCAAAATTAAAACGATATTGGGATAATAAAAGTAGGAACCTATAATAAAATATAAACAGGTAAACTTTAGTCAGTTATTTCCAATTATTCCAATACTCGTGCAATAACAAAAGACATGTAACTAGTTATAGTTATAGCAGTAGCGCATTGAATTAAATATAAACTGTCTGCCAAGAACTGCAACTGTGCCAAACAACGGCTAGAGCCAGAGCTCAATTGAATTCAATGTTGGTCATGATAATTCAGAAGGAATGGTCAATATTAATTACAAACTGAATCAACAAAATCCCCCAGCGGCAGTACTCTAACAAATTTATTCAGTTTAATTAAATGACACTAAGTAAATACTGAGTGTGAATTGGAAGCAGACTATTATTGTAGTCGAAGCGCAACTGCGACCAGTTCACGTCTAAGTTTTCGGCAGTAAGTCAAGCGGACTACGATATTACTTCATTTGCAACTTTATGGGCCCGCATTTCCCTTCGGCGGCGAATACTCCGCTCCTCCAGCTTATTTTATGAAAAAAACTCCGAGGCAGTTTTCTTAAAATTATTATCTCGAGAAACCGCCCCGGTCCTTTGTTCCAGATATAGTGAAGAAAAAATAGGTCGTTTACGAACCAATGGCCCTTGTTATGTTTTCGTCAAATGAAACGCTGGATGTATATATTTAATTAGCGATGCTTTTTCTGGGTGGAAAATTTGGTCCTAATAGGGTATAATTGTCATGTATGACTGAGTGTCTAAAATTATATTCTTTCGTTTAGTTATCAGTGAAGTGTGTAACTTACACTAGCTGTCCCCCGCGGTTTCACCCGCGTTCCCGTTGGATTTTATCTTTTCCCGGAATAAAAAGTATCCTTATTCCAGGATGTAAACTATTTTGTATATTTGGTGTCACAAAATCTCAGAGAGTATAAATGCTATATATACCTAGGTATCCGCTTAGAAAGGATTTTTGAACATTCAACTAAGGGTTCCAAGGAATCCGGGTGAAACCACGGGGGAAAGCTAGTTTATAATATTAAATGCTTTATCTATACGGCGTCCTACTTTATAGCCCAGTGAGAGCACAAGTTTGGTGACTCGGACATCTAGCTCTTAAGGGACTGGCTTTCAACCGTTATATCAATTTAAGTATTTAGCTATTGATATAAACGTTGGAATTATATTTATCAGTTTTTATGAGAAGAATCCCCGCCATTTTCTCAAGGGATATCCCTTGAGAAAATGGCGGGGATTCTTCTCGCAATAGAACTACAGATCTAGATTTATTACGATGTATTTCTTGACGCTTTTTTAAGTAACACAAAGTACGTATTCTTTGCAATATGATTTGAGTGATCATATTTTTTAAACTAATCTAAACTAATGTTATAATATATATAAATAAAATTCTAATCGATAAACTGGAAGACGTCCACTGCTGGACTAAGGCCTCCCGCAAGGATCTCCACTATGGCCGGTCTTGCGCTATCCGCTTCCAGTGGAAAAATACTTAACCGATATTAAAAATTACTTCTCCTATAGATAGTTACATTATCAGCATTATAATCCTTTGGGGACGCTGGTGAAATAGCGGGATGGAAAGCTGCATATAAATACAAAAAATGTGTACGTTGATTTGTTAGTTTTTCCTTATTTCACGTAGCAATGTAGTAATGGGTCGACTTGGTTTTGTGCATAGAGTGATCTTATACCGAGATCCGCTAGACGAAACCTAGACCATAAGTATATTTGTAAAATATCATAACTGACAAACTACATGTTTGCATGATACAGCATATTTATTAGCATAAAAATTCCTTCAATAACTTTAAAGTTACAATTAAAAAGTTCAGTAATACCAGTAAATTCTCACAGCGATTGTCTTTAGTTCAGTCAAAAACTCCAACTATTACAATTATTAAACGCTTAGCATCTAGTTTGCTTTTAACGTTCATTAGCAGGATGGCAAACTTAACACTACTTAGTTACCAACAGTTTAAGGTACAAAGTTGTTAAGCAATAAGGTACAGTTAGTGTCAGATAAATAACTTTGTGACTTCATTCTACAATCTACCAACTTAGTATCTCAGATTTTGTAAATAATATTAGAAAGTGGTAAATAGATTTTTACATTCGTTAGGTATATGTTCTACTTTTACTAAAATCCACCTATACAAATTAAAACTGTTGTGCCTGTTTGTAATGTCAAAATAACAGCTTTTTACTAAATTAATATGAAAGTATATACGAAATATCGTATCGATATCGTATGTCGGGCTATACCGACTGATCACCGAAACGGCTAGACCAATTATTACGGGAATCACAGGCAGATAGCTGATGTTATGGGGAGTAACTTACGTATGCAACTTTTATTTTTGAACCTATGAAATTGTGAACAAAATACGAATGAAATAGGCAACGACTGCTAGTCTATACATAAAATAAGTCCTGCCTGTTCTTGATTGATCAACACAAAACCTTAACCACTTTGATCAAACCTTGAAAATGTAGCTCACATGTTTCTTTTATAACGTAAGCATCTACTATAATGGATTATTTTAACATTCAACCATTCTGACGGAGTAGGAAAGAGGTCCGCGGGTAAAGCTGCCGCTCAGAAAAATTGTTAATTATATAGGTATTTTTTTTAAAAGAAGCAAATCAAATAATCTAAAATTTTTATGTCTATCAAATGTTAGACTGAAATAGTTCTGTTGTGTCTACCATCTCAGTGGCACATTCAAATAACATATGAGTAGCCTTTATTAACAAAGTTATATGAGGACCCATGTTTGTCGTAAAATTTAATAGAAACAATCCCCTGCGAATTTATGTGAACCCAATTGTGACAGAGGCGTACACTAATCTCATTGGATATTTGAAATTTCCTAAACAAAAATAAGCTATAACAACTGTTGTTATTCCATTTCGTTGAACACACATGTTTAACCTAGATATTAGTTTATTCGTTATAGGTAGGTATACGTATATAATAAGAGAAATACTACTCGCTGATTAATAACGAAATCTTAGAAAGTATAAAAGCTACAAACTGGAAATTTGGCACGTAGATTTCTAGTATATACATATTATACGTATTCGCTAAGAATTATATTTTTAAAATTCAACCCCAAGGTGTTCCTATGGGAACGCGGTGAAGCCGCGTGGGACAATAGTAACTTATATGATATAATGTTTTTATTATTGTGCTCATTAGATTTCATTATTTTAGAGTTAAGCTTTAAATGTGGTGAATGTAGAGAAGAAATAGAGAAAATATAAAGGTAACACTGCTGCTAAACATGTTTGCGTAACCAAACATAAAGTTTGTTCGAGCACTAGGTTTAGATTGCATAAAGATTTCTTATGTATCCATTTTAGGTAATATTTCCTTCGTATAAAAATCACAATAGCGTAAATAATTTGGATGAATGGTTAACAAAACTGAGCCCTGTGTTTAACATAGGTAAGTACTGGGTCTTTTGTGTAAATATTCATAGAATATACTTTTATCTATTTATAAAGAGTTGCCAGTCTTTCAGGATTTTGGAAAAAGAACCCTTTTTTGCAGTAGGCGTCTAAGAATAAGGAAGGTTTTTTAAATTCACCGTAGACCACGAAGCTACGTGCTCTACGGTGAATTTAATTTAAAAAAACCTTTTTAAAATGACCACTTTTTTTTAAATTAAAGAAACGTTTCTTATTTACGCAGAAAAGACTAAAAGTAGATAACTAATAGTGGAATCTGTTAGATTGTACCATGATATCCTAATTATCTTTTAACATTAGCTATGTTATTTATTACTATTAAAGAAAAGCAAATCTGTTACAGTACTTTTTATAAAAAGGCTCTACGCGTACATGATATCTACGTTCCACACTCCAAAACATTTCACAAGAGTGACAATTCATCTCTTTAAGTGCCTGTTTCCCTGGTACATCTACTATATAAAATATGCAAAACTACCACTTACTCATATTAAAATTACCTGCTGTTGTTGTTTTTATTGCTTGTTGCGTGATGTGTTGAAAGGAAAACGTGATTTCGAATACCATTGTCGTGATTTTTATAGTGTTTATGGATTAATATTCTATTATAATATCGAATACGTTACAGAATACAAAAGAAACATGATTGTATTATCCCACTAATATTATAAATGTGAAAGTTTGGATGGATGGATGTTTGTTACTCTTTCATGCAAAAACGGCTAAATGGATTTTGATGAAACTTGGCACACATGTAGATTATACTCTGGAATAACACATAAAATACTTTTTATCTCGGGAAAGGATAAGATCCTTCGGGAACGCGGGTGAAACCGCGGGGGACAGCTAGTTGTAAATATAAAAGTGTGTATTTAGTTTTCTTCGGAGCAATCGAGAGACGGGATTTTTCGTATAGAGATAGTTAATTGGCTGGACATAGACAACATATTCCAGGAACGTGGGTAATACGTTCCATATAATGACATGCTTTTCGACTCTACTTTCGAAGTATCGCAGTAGATTTAAGGTGAACGCACATTTATCCGAGCCGATCGCGTCTAAGTGTGCGAGGTTTCTCAGGATTTCATACAGGTAATTAACTAAAATTCGATTCTTTCAACTCCATCGCTTCCTTCGGCTCTGTCTGATAAGTATGCGTCCACATAGTGTACAATGTACTACGACGCACCTACGCATTGTACCTGTCAAGCAAAATAGTTAGTAAATTGATTAATGGGTTTTATATAACAAGATATTTCAAAATCAATTACCGTACCTTTAGGGTTACGTGACTCAATGTTATAATTATGGTAAAAGTTATAGAATGTCGG
Source organism: Ochropacha duplaris (assembly GCA_951361185.1). Lineage (NCBI taxonomy): Eukaryota > Metazoa > Arthropoda > Insecta > Lepidoptera > Drepanidae > Ochropacha > Ochropacha duplaris. The sequence continues at coordinate 7,576,729 of OX592707.1, read as the reverse complement.
AAAAGTTCACAAAGGGATAATGAACTTGTTTACCATATGTTAATTAAATACTCCCAAAGGGCTTTGTTAATGGCATTTCTGAATATTTACCTACCCCTGTTGCGGGATGTCATATAAATAGGTCAATCAGTAATCAGTATCTATCTATAGATATGTGACTGAAGTGTTTGATTTATCGGTACATCACATTTAACAACGCAAAACAAAAAAAGTATCACATCACCTGGTCCTGTCTGCCCTGTTCCCAATTATTGAGGGGCGCAATGTGTACTTTTCTTCCATTCGGCCTTCTATCTGTCATATCCGAATTAACTCCTTTATTACTCTTAAAACAAAAAGTATATGGTAAAATAAATTTAAATTTAAAACTACGTTATATCTAAAAATAATTGTATTTATTAATATCACAGAACAAATGAACAATGTAGAAGGAATAGTCTCCAATGAAGTGAAGCAACTTGCACGAAGTTGTGTGAGTGACCTGCACGTACGTTATGCCGCGTCGCACAGGAACGCGATCGGCTTCCTTTTTCAAATCCAGCTTCCTTTAGTATTTAGTCTGAGATTAATATATACAAAATAAAAACACACAGTATAATATAAAGTGGATGATACTCAATGTTAAAATGAATATTATCCGCACATTCGCTCATTACTGCTCGTTACAGTTATGCTATGCCCCGTGTGTGTATACATTGCGTGTAATTAGTGGGCGTGGAATCAATACTAATTATTCCAGTACATATTTCATAACAAAGCTAACGGCGGAGACTAGCCGGGGGAAGTAATTAAGTATAATTAAAACCTCATTTCAGACTGAAAAAGTTTGCGGTGTGTTCCAGCAATGGTGCTGAAATTCTGGAATATACCTATAGACTTTACTTTATACGTTTGCATTAAAGTTCTCTTTTTATAACATAAAAGAGAAAATTTTAGTAACAATGTTTTGGTTTATTGTTCATTCGATATGGGAATTTCGAATCTGCCTTTGTATCTACGACCTTTGCTTAAATACTAACTAATTTTGAGCCCAACAATTTTCAAACTGAATATATTTTGCAGTTGGACCTTTTCAATTTACGTTCTCAATAATAGAAGTGAAATTTTCATCGTTCACTTAAAAAGATCTAATTCAATTAGAGGGCTTCAGAGCTCGTTTGCATGAGTTTGCATTTTTAAGCAAAATCGAAACGGTTTCCAAGTGAATTTTGACAAGTTGATGTCCTGCAACGCTCGAGGCACCCTCGCCAAGGGAGCTAATGAACAGTTTGAAGTCATTGAACTAGGGCGGCCAAGCTGGATTATTTCAATTCAAGATGTTTTTATTGTCGGTACACTTGCAGTAATGATGAAGTCTTTGATGACTATTCTGATGAAATCTGTCGCCATGCACCTGTTGGTGTGTTCCAGCAATTGCAATTGAGAGCCAGTTTCAAGGCATTGTAATAAGGTAAACAACACATCGGAAAGCCCTCTAGAATTGCTAATGTCTATAGGTGACGGTAGTCACTTGATGTCATAAAACAGAATTAATCAATGTAATTATTCGTTGTGTGTTGTACCACAAGTCATAACCAGGCAGGCGGGTCACCTGACGGTAAGTGAATACCGTATACTGACGGACATAATCAATACCAGGGGATTTGTAAAACTGTTGTCGACCTTTTTTTATAATGCCTTAAAGGCAACTGGCTCTCTTAGGTACTTAGGCAGCTAGCAAATGAAATTAGTTACATTATTATAATAATTTTGTGAAAAGTCTCAAGTTCTTTTTGGTTCTAAAACATTAACTATTTAAAATAATAATAGGAGCGATAATGAAATTTACACGCTTTTGTCAATATTGTAACTTTTTAGTTAGAAACGGATGTAAAAAAAAACTCATAAAGTTAATAAATGTGAACAAGAATGGAAGCTGATGAAGTATTTTCTTGTTTCAAAGCGGATTAAAGTATTGTGTTAGTAGAATGAGTGCTTTTTTGGTACGACGCCTTTGTGAATTTATTTTTAATATTCATAATCTTGGAAAGAACATTGACTTTGAGAGCGAACAAAAGAGTTTTTATTTTCCAACGCGACTGCCGTTTTGTTTAATAGCTTGTTTAATAACATTAATTCTATTTACTTTTAGAAGTGTTACTATGAGCATATACATATAATATGTACTCACCCACGCTACGTAGGTAGATACATACAAGAGGAAAATCCCGAGGCTTTGCAGACGTAGATCCTTGTTTACCAAACTACAATCCCGCTTTAGTGGTTATGTGATACGTCCAATTATTTGAGGTATCAATTTAACTCGACCTACCTACTTACCAAATCTTGAAACAAAATTATCACAACTTTATAAACCTAGCAACTACTCACTGAATTATGCTTTACCATGTTTATGGTATACTTTTAATGGGTGGTAAACTCAAGATAATAAACCTTGAGCATATTTTTGATATCTCTCAAATGATTTTATCTTAAATATAAAAGTATGCTACTGTCTCACAATCTAAATGGCCACGAAAGCAAATGGCATCGCGTTTTGCCCAACGAGCAATGCTCGTACTCAGTTTCGAATGCAGAATTCGATATTTGAAATTCAAAATAGCCGACATAGCGAACGAGGTGGTTACCAAGTCGCGGATACCACCTCTCATGATTCTTCCCCGGGGTAGTAAAATAAAATAAACTTTAGTGCGGTTGCGACAGCTGAATGCCAATTTTGTTGACTGTAGTTTAACGTTTTTGTAAGTCATACATATTTCGCGCATTTCAGTTTTACGAGGTTGCGTCACCACCGCACCGTTTGTTTCTACGATATCGAAATGGCGAATAAGATAATGTTTACGTTGGTTGAATTTAGGCTTTTGTTATGGAACGTGTCACTTTATAAATAGTAACTTTATTGCGTTTCGATTTTCTTCATCGAAAATACTATAAACTTGTCCCAGTACCTAATACTTTTCCTCATCATATTTCGTTACTTAGACACTCATTGAGAATTGCTAAAATGTTTACTAAATTAATTTGGAATTTAATGGAATTCATATTAGTTACAAATGTCTTAACTGAATTCAAGGTGCACAAGTATTATGAACAGAATCGCAAATATTTCTGAAATACTACTTAACCTAATAAATAGTTTAGTGAGAAATTCCCCAGCATCGACAAATGCAACTACAATAAACTGAAATACGTATTTCCGGAATGACTCAGTAATTATTACTTGTGACACGGACACATTTAATATAATGACGATTTCTGACTAAATTGTAGTACCTAAAGGAAAAATATTTACGGTGACTCGTAGCTGTAAGAAATGTTGACCACGTGTCAGTCAAGATATGGGCAATATCTGAATAAGGCTTTAACTAACTCACCAATATCAGCAGCTGCATGCAGCAGATCAGCGAGCAACTCAGGCTCATGGCATGCTATACCGATCCGGCTGTCGTGGAGCCGCGCTGCATCCAGCTCCCCCGGCGCCGCTTCCCGCAGCTGCAGCGCTACAGAGCCCTCGCCGCCGACCGCCGCGCTGTACATCAGCACGGCGCGCGGCGAGAACGTTGGCAGCGGCAGCCGCGCTGTTTGCACCTGCAAGATAAATTAGACTTTATTGTAGTTGCTTTAGATTGCAGGTGATTATTATGATATTATGACCGTAAGTACCTAAGTCGATATGGTGAAGATCTTTTGTTCAACATGGGTAAACTCTATACTAGCAAAAATTACAGTTTTATTCAGTCTAAGAAACATATTACAATCAAATTACATTTATCAACAACGGAATTGTAATTTGCAATATCAGTGTAAAATCCCCCACGACAACGTGTAACATTATTATATATTACATACGACATTGCGTATCGCGTATTGTGTACAAAACGACATCTGCCATAATGTAAAACTCATAATTAGTCGGCGAGCAGGAGCGGTATTCTGTCAGCCGCGAGCGACGACTCTCGAGCGTGAATAAATAGTTGCTTGTGAGTAATTATCGGCGGGTATTGTTCTCAGGCGCCACTCGCGTCGCGTCGCGTCGCCGCCGCGTAACGAGGCCGTACATTATAATACGATTAAACCCGAACCTGCTGGCGTTAATGGAATAATGCCACGTAACACTACCGATCGGCAATAAATGAAGTTTTGTCGGTTACCTCGACCGGCTGCCTGCCTCGCGAGTGTATTATGTGTCATTCTTTGAGTTATGTTGTATTGGGAGATGTGTAAGACGTCTAAGAGATATTTATTAAATTTGAAATTATTAAGAATTGTCTTGTGACTAAGGCTGTTTAGTAGCATTAAAATACTTACTCGATAAAAATGTACGTAGCTCGTAGCACGTCTACGAGTCTCGTAGCATTTACAGCTTTTTACCCATATTATGTAGTATATTGTCGTAGATTTATAAGTTTCGATAATATATATTATTGCTTGATAGTGTTCTATGTCAGATAGAAAAAAACATTGACTTGAAATAAAATGTTGTTTCTTTTGCAGATGGTCACAAATACCGGCGATGCCAGCGCAGTAGACATTATTCCATTAGAGCTTAGGGACCTTGTGGTAATAGTATTATAAATTGTAACACTATTATTTAACTACTTCTCTACTTTGAGTACACGTTATTACATAAGAGTCTTACTTTTGTTTACGTTTACGAAATTATTAATACATGTATTAAAGAATTGTGTGTATTAATTGTAATATAGTGAAGATATATTGCCACACAGCGCTCTAGTCCTTAGATAGAGACCTTTATCCACATTTACTAATAAATATTAACTTACTAGCTGTCCTCCGCGGTTTCACCTGCGTTCCGGAGATATCTTATCTTTTCCCGAGCTGAAAAGTATCCTATGATTTATTCCAGGTGGTTCTATTATCTAACTGTGTGCCAAGTTTCATCAAAATCCGTTCAATCATTTTTGCGTGAAAGAGTAACAAATATCTTGACGACTTTACATCCAAATATACACATTTATAATATAAGTAGGAAGTAGGATTAAGGATTAGACACATAAAATGTATTATAATAAAACTGAGAGCTAAATACGTATCTACCAAATTATTATGAAAAGAGTTTGATTAGCAAGAATTTAAAAGTGATTTCAAATCAAAGTTTCAAAAGTTCTCTGAAAAGTTATTTCGATTTCTATCTGAACTGATAATAGTCTATTCTATTTTTGTTCTAATTAACTACGAATTAAAAATGTAGGAACGAACGAAACTATTCTACCAGTTTTAAAGTTTTTTAAGTATTTTACCGCAATCCACCAGATAAGGTAAGGTGCTTGGCAACAGACTTTCAACTGGCTACCACCCAGCCAGGTAGTCGAGTACTACAAAGTAACCTACAGCCGTGCTATGGTTTCCTTGCGATGTTTCCTTCACAAAGCTCAAGCTCATTGTAGGATTCGAACCCATGACCTTCCCCGCGGTATCCGACGTCACTGCCACTCAGCAGTGATCGCCTTGCGTGTGCCAAATTTTAGCCAATTCCGTTTAGTCAATAGGTACGTGATTGTAACAAACATTTCGATAAACTCACGAATTTTCACAATTATAATATTGGTTGGTTTACAACAAAATGTGTGTTATTTGTTTCATTAGATTAGAATTGTAGGAACGATAGAGCGCAAAGAGCTTTGATAGTCGAGTGAGATAGCTCCGGTAAACTTTAATTGCACCACCGACTCACCGAGGGACGCTTTATGGATTTCAATTTCAGTAAGCAAGTACCAATTTACCTAAGCAAGATACATTGCTACGCAAACTGACTGATCGCCAAATGTAATGCAAATATTTTATAATGAAGTAGATATGTATATCTGAGTTTGTAAGAGTACTTTTGCATTTTAAATTGCGTTTCTTGAGAAATAAAAAAAAATGTTCTCTTACTTTGCTTAACAGAAAATACAAAATTAACTCTTTACTTTTGGTGTATTTTTTTTAAATATCTAGGAAATTGTAGGTTATTTTCGACGAATTTCCGTACGTCATTCTAATAGATGAAATAGATGTCAATCAGTTATATAGTTTCCGTTGTACAAACGTACCTATTGTATTATTTATTAATAACATAACGTGACGATGAAATCTGTTCTGTTATACACCGAACTCGTCCCATGGGTTAATGTTGCCATGGTTACATCGCTATTTTCCCTCTTTGACCGGTAATGAGCTTGATATTGCGAATTTTTCCTTAGTCATTACCCGCTCGCTATTCTGTTATCATTTATGCACGTGCTATGTTATGTTTATAACTTTTTTATTGGGAAAAGGTTTTAAAGTACCTATTAGAAACTGTGGTTTTGTTTTGTAGTTAGGTCGCTGTATTTTCCATAAATTTTTTCTCGTGTCTCTACATCTAATTTGACACCCGGTAAAGCATCTATAACTAACTATGTATATAGGTATACATCATAAAATAAAACCATTAACAAAGTTTTCCGAGCATGGAATATTTTCTCCACATTTCGAGTTGGTACGGAAATGAATTGCACAAAACTCGCAACATTATCTTATTCCGGACAATGGTTACGCAGTCATTATGTACACAGATTCAAGACGTAATTACCGGCAGCATTGTGTATGTACCTGGGCAGGTAATGGCAGCCGTTTTGATTGCTCGTTGATCATCCTTAGTATATCGGTCATTATATGTAGGTATAAGCAATCATTGTATACAGGAAATAAAGGAAAATAACCCTACTCATTTATTATAGGTTGGTATAAAAAAGCCAATAAACTGTATTTTTTTTATGAATTACCTATATTTGTATTGTAGGTGCTATTATTGTTTTTCTTACTGCTATAAACTATGTTCCAAAACCAGAAGTTTTCATTCAGTTTTTTTTAAAGTGATTATTTAATTCAACGTTCTAATTCGTATAGTTAGTATGTATAATAAAAAAACAAAATAGAAAAGCTGTCGACTGGTATATCGCAATGGACATAGGCTTTTATGGGAATACATGTCTCTAGAGTAGGTCCTGTCTGCTGATTACAACACAAATTATTCCCCAAATGACCAGTAAATAAACTGCTATAGTCCTACTAAATAATGTTCATTAGCCGTTTGCTTTGCATTTAAAAACCAAAATATATTTTTTAATACAGTTGCTCAAAAAGTGGTGTATTACAGGGACGTATAGCGTTCGGGATGTGGGCTATTACATACTAGTGCTTTTTTTTTACCTTTACCGAACTAGTGCGTCTCTTTTCCAACTGTCAAAATAATGTCTATTAAAAAGAAACACCAACCATGAAGTTTTTACTAAAGAGTTTTTGTGATTCATACAAATACGTATATTTCTAAAAAGAAGCTACTAATTTATTTCAATATCAGATTTAATGATTTAATTGAATGAGTTAGGTTAGGTTTCATCTCATTAAATTTCATTTTCATCTCATATCAATAAAAAAATATACTGAAGACTAAGCTGTATGGATAGTTCCCTTTGGATGAAGAAAAAAAAACTCTGCTTATATTCTACGGTTGGCGCCATTTTCCAGAAATTTTTTTTGCGAGTTTAGTTGTTTGTTGCACAAAATGAGTAATTTCGACCCTATTTTTTTTTAATTAACGCCACCGGAATCACTAATTATAGTGATTCCGGTGGTGTTATAAACATTGTATGACAAATATACATGAACAATCATACGAAATTAATAATAGTTTGTCTCAAACAGTAAATATGCAACCTAAAACTTCCCCAGTAAGTTTAAAAACTGTACCAATTTCAATGTACATGTGTACTATAACTTTTATAAGAAATAAATGATTAGTTAGTTGAGTTTATTGTGTTTTTATTATTTTATTAAATTGCTTCATTTTTTCGCAACTGTATTAAAAATAGTCGTTCAGTACACTTGCGGAACCGTCATTGCAACTTGTTCCGACTGTCAAATTTGTCGGAACTCTTTGCAATGACAGCCTTTCCGCACTTGTAATGAAATATACTATAAAAGGTTACTTTATTTGTATTATAAAATAAACCAAAAGAACGATAAATAAATTAGCATTAGGTTTTTTTTTCAATACCTTATTGGTTATCGTAAATTAACTCAAACAAATCCTACTATAATATTTTACTCGTAAATATGAAAGTTTGGATATTTCCTGCTTAATTATGCAAAAACGGCTTAACGGATTTTGATGAAACTTGGTACATAGTTAAATATCCTGGAATAAATTATAAAATAATTTTTATCCTCGGAAAATATAAGATCCCTCTGGAACGCGAGTGAAACCGCGGGGGATCATATTACATTTGATGAACCTAGATAATTTAAACCAATTAGCTGTTATAAGATCTAGCGTAACTTGAACCAACGAATTACTAATTGCTTTGTGATCATAAAGGGCACATCACGATAACATAATACCTACTTAGGCTTTCTTGGTATAATTTAAGTAACATTGCGTAGCAGTTAAATTCAATTAAAAAGAATTTCACATTAATAACGCCTAATTGTGTCATTCTTGAGTTACAAAACGTAAAGTTCGTCAGATGGGTAACTTGATAATTTGTTAATATTGTTACACATACATTAATAATTGATTACACTGAGTGTTATGAAAGCAGCTAGCTACGAGATAATTTAAAATGATTACTCTCATGAATTACCAATGTCTCTGAATTTCAAATTGTGTAGGTACTCTAAGAATCTTTGGAGACCTAAGAAAATAAGCGAGGACATTTTTAAGCATTATTATTTGTATAAGACTTGTATTTGGTACAACTATAAACATATATTACTATAGATTACCTTTGAATATTAAGCTCCACAACCGCGCACTCAAAAGGCTTTACAAATCCCATCAAATACGAAGGTTCGTGAAATCAAAATATTCCTTCTATACATAAGCAATAAAAGCCCGGAATACAACAACTGATCTTCAAAGAAAACAAATTTATCCCTCTTCTTACGAATCAGGTCAAGAGCTCGCACTAATCTCAATCGTGTTAAGGTGCTAGCTAACACACGTGGGCCTTTACTAGAACGTCAAGAATTATCTGATTTATATGTATAGTTTTATAAAAACTAGAACGTAATATTTGAGCAAGCAAACATATCCAAACGACTGAGCTTTGACAAAAAAAAATTGAATCCGAAGAGTACTCGTAGGTACCATACCGCTTATCAGCATCACTACAAGATTTGTTACGTAATATTAATTTGAATAATTAGGTATTACAATACTCGTGTCTACTAGTACCTTTACAAGACATGCGTATTTGCGTGATGATTACGTACGGAGCTTCTCATTTGTTCACATTACGTGCTAAGGCATGATATTAGAGGTATCGCGTGAGTGATTAAGCTGGGGTATTGTGCTGAAATGCCCCCCCGCAGCTGTGCCAACAATGTGTACGCTTACCCTACCTGATAGCGGGCTTTTTACACGAGAACTTTTCGCACGATTCGTTTTATTTGAGGTGTTATTAGTTTCTTTTGTTTTGGTTACTAGGTTTTCGTTCCAAAATGGTGACTGTAACTGTACTGTACTGTTACTGAAGCAAGCAGTATAGAGGAATTAAAAAAAAACCGAATTTTTATCCATGCGCGAGACCAACTCATTCTTTTCTGGTTTTTAATCTACGAGTATGTAATTTTTGATGGAATTCTAATTTACATACTTAGTTATCTTATTTCGGTATCTCGATTTAAGATTATCGACTGTAAGATAGATGTGACATCGTCATAAATCAAAACTTCTAAAGAAGATTTTGCTATTTCTATCTTTAAAATAAGCAGTCGGACAGTTTTGTCACGACGAAAGAATACTACAACAAGTATTTTCATGAACAGTTAAAATATGCATATAACACGTAATGAGAGCGAGGCGCGCTTCGAGCAGTTGATTCATCAATGAGTGCCTAAGTGATGTGAATTTTGAAGCTACAATGTGTGTAGGTAATATTTCGTTGGTTGGTAGAAAATGTGAAAATATCCGCATCCGTTTGTCTGGATGTTTGTTACTCGATGACGTCTAAATTCCTGAACAGATTTGGATTAATATTGGCACACCGATAAACACCCTGAAATAAAAAACGCAGCGAAAACATTTTCTATTCAAATTGTTAAAGAGTTAAATATCTCTTCTTTTATCGGGCTTAATAAAAAGAAATGCGTCAAAAACGTATATTTAAATAAACTTTAAATTCAATCATTGTCCTTTGACCATTGTAACCGAGCAACAAATCCGTATCCAGGGTCAAAGCTGGGGCGCAAGCTCGAATTTTATCAAACGCTTAAGGCCATCGCCTCAACTAGATTCAGTCAGACACAAAAACACATTTAATCCATCTCTGTGGCCATTGCTTTGTAAAAGGACGTATTTTATTACTTACTCGACTTGTAATATAACGACTTTTGACCTCCATTTTGGGGACCGCTAGACAATAATAGGCAATAAGGTTCATTTACTTTCTGTGTCATGTCTCGTGAATTTTTATAGAACCTGTTATATAAAAAATAGAATCTACGGTATTTAACATTTTAAAAATATGATGTAAAGTAGGAAAAAACCTCGATTATATTTAATTACAAGTTTGTATACAATACATATTTTTTCTGACAGAAGTCTTTTAAGCAAGAACATTAGCAATACCAGAGGGTCGTGAGGCGTCGTTTTTCAAAGAAATTTTGCTACGAACACACAAGTCAATTAACAAGGTTTCTGCTCTAATTTGTTGGCTGTTGCACGAATAGGTTGTTAAGTTAAATTGGGTTGCGTTAATTTTCAAGAGAGTTTGTAAAAATAAGTAAGGGTATAACTATAATAATAATAATCATACCTACTATACCCCATACCATAATATTATTAAATGTGAAAGTGATTCTGTCGGAATGCTGACTTGACCTTTTTTTACGCAGCAACGGTGTAGCGGATCGAGATGATTTTTTGCATAGAGATAGTCAACGGGCCGTAAAATGACGTAGGCCTCTTTTTATGTCCAAAACGTACATAAACCTCCGGGGCAGAACTGTATTGATTTTATAAGTCACCAAGAAAGTAATCATATCGATTATTTTTCCTTAATTGCGTGGGAGTAAAATTTTCTAATATTAAATTACTATTAAGAAGGATGGATTGCAAGATAAAATATTTTTCACTGATCTGGAATTATTGGTTTAATCGGGTTAAATGAAAATAATTTGAATGAAATTTAGCGATAATTATGTACTCGCTGGTTCATATTTTGTTTCAACATGTGTATTTCAACATCACGCAGCGTCTGTCATCCGTAGTACAGTCGCGCATACTACAGTATTTCGGACATATCTCTAGGCGGGATGGCGACTCCATAGAACGGCTGGTCGTACAGGGAAAGGTAGAAGGAATCAGATCGCGCGGCAGGTCACCTATGCGCTGGACTGACCAAATAAAATCCGCAGTGGGAAGTCGCGTGTCCGACTGCACTAGACAGTCTTCCAACAGGGAAAGATGGCGCGAGATCGTGCGAAGAGCCGTGTCCGCCTCTAACACCGATGTGGACGCCTCGACGTGACCACGACCGCTCTGCCAAGAGCGAAACGACAAAGAAGAAAGAAGATTGCATGTATATAGTTGTGAGTACATACAAACCAACAAAATGAAATAATTATTGTCTGCCCCAACGTGTAAAAGTCGGCATCTGTATTCTGATTAATTGAGGCTTACAATATTGATTTTGTATTACGTTTTGCGTTGCTCCTGTTATTTATTGTATTTTTTATATTGATGAAGCTTTTCATTTAAAAATAGATTCTGGTTTAATGCCGGAGGGTTTTATATATTTTAAAATAAAATTATGTAATTAAAAGGAAGTGCAGAAAATCATTCCGATTCAGACTACGAATATCTTTTTAATATTATGTTGAAACTATATAGGTTTTTAGATAGAGTTTTAGTGTTATGTAGTGTAGTGTAAAAATAAAACTTATTCAGCTATCTATTTTTTTTGTTCGGAAAGCTTATTCGCGAGCACTGTTTTAAATTGTATACGAAATATTTTCTGCATCAATTTGTTGATATGAATGGTACGGTAAATTAATACTTCAGAACAATGAACATCATCATGCCCCGTGTACATCGTTGATATTTTGTAAATACAAAATTCGAGGTACGTTTAAATGCTGCGTTTGTCTGCTGATAGATTCATTAGTGTGTACGTATACTCGCTCTGGTGGCGTCAGTAACAGCGGTATACCATCAGAAAAACAATTATAAATTCTGTCCGATGTGGACTTATTTTGAATATTTCCGCCTGTGTTCGATTTTCAACAATTTTCTTATGATTATTTTTTTTGACAGGCCGGTTGGCGTGGTTGGTTAACACACTGCCTATCACTCCGCAGGTCGTGGGTTCGATTCCCATCCAGGACACACATTTGTGTGCATGAAAATGTCTGTTTGTCCTGAGTCTGGGTGTAATTATCTATTTAAGTATGTATTTACAAAAAAAGTAGTATATGTATGTAGTATATCAGTCATCTGATTTCCATATTACAAGCTCTGCTTAGTTTGGGATCAAATAGCCGTGTGTGAAAAATGTCCCAGGATATTTATTATATTTATTAAACTTGACTAACCATTATTTTGTATATTTTTTTTAAAACAAAGTAACGGTGCAAATACGGCTCTCGCCAACTGAACTACCGATAATAATCCAATGAGCTTACGAGAACATCCGCAAAGGCATTGTGTCTTCTATTTGCAATACGTATATACGTACTAGGCAAATGTATATTTATTTATAAGCAATATTCGTTATCAAAGTGAAAGGCAATGTGTGGAGCAAGGCCAGCAACACAACCATGGAAGCACTAACAACTCTCGTCGTAGCGGCTTTGCGTACCGATTAATTGAGGCTTACTATATTGATTTTGTATTACAGTAAGCCGATAGAACTTACCGATATTACAGCTGCAGATGCTGGTTATTTATTCAAATTGCTCTATATATGCCGGCTTACTCACACTCAATGCATATTTTATGCCGGCGTTGAGTTCATTGTTGATTCGTCTCCGCGGGGAATTATTATCTGAATGAGATTAATCATTCGTCAATGAACATATATAACGTCAATCCTGTGGGGAGTACGAAATACCGAAATAATAAATAGCTCAATCAAGTTTTAAAGTTTACATTAGTTTCTTTTTTCATAGCATAGGTTTGAAAAAAGGCACACAGCAATAATAGTAGTTAGGTATATAAGTGAAAAAAGAACACAACAAATTTTGCAGGTACATAATAACTAGATGTAGAAACTGTTTTCGCTTTATGTGTAATATCTTATTAATTTAACTATATGTATTTTTGTTGCTGTTTGTTTCTCAATAAATATAAATAAATAAATAAATACCAGGAGTCGAACTCGATTATATCAACTACAGGATTTTAATCTGATTTGAAAGTTATTGTTAGGTTCGCACATTAAAAGGTGTGTTGACTGACATAGCAAATTAGACACTTTTTTAAATAGTTTAAATATGGAATTTTGTATTAAATATAAACTTGTGACCTCATAAACAAAAGATCTATGAAATTAAAATCCACGATTCACGAAATTACATATCCCACTTTCAGGCTAGATATAAATGAAACACGTATATCGGCGTTTTTTTTAATTTTACCCATAGGAGGGTGAAATAAGGGTATTAAGTATATATAAAAAATACCAATCACGAAATCTTAGAAAGTATAAATACTACAAACTTGAAACATGGCAGGTAGATTCCTCACGGTGATTTATGAAAATTCAATCCCTGAAGGGGTAAAAATATATTAAATTCATTACTATATATTAAATATAAAATAATAGTAATCAATCACATTGACTATAGATAGACTCGTCAAACTTATTTGAAACAGTTTCTTGAGACTTTGAGACTGTCTCACGTGAACCATGACCCCTCAATGTGTAAGTCATAAAGTGCGGTGTGTTGTAGAGACTTAACGATATTTAAGTTTCAGTTCCAAGTATTTACCTGCCTCAGGTATTCACACCAACTTTGATATGAGGTAAACAGCTTAGATGAGACTATTTCATAAATATCGCTTTGGGACGACTTGGGCACCAAATGAAATTGTTAAGTGTAGGTATATTAAAAAACTATTTCTAAACATATTTGAAGAAAAATATATCTAATGTAAGTACTGTGACAGTAAACCTTAAGGGGAAACCGTTTATTTATTTTTCATATCATTAAGGTGTCACAAGCATACAATTCTCATTATCGGTGGTATGGTAATATTATGAAGAGAAACGAAAGTTATGCGATATAGTAAGGAATAAACTACTACGTACTCTACGCACGGCAAAAGGAAGAGCGAAAAGAGATGGATGGATTGTGTCGTAGAAGTAGTGACCCATTAAACGGAACCCAAATGATTGGCAATAGGGTGAAAGTAGCAGGTTTGGATGCGCGGTGATATGTCTAGATTCGGATATTTTCTTGCTTTTAATTTACCGGGCGAGTTAGGTACTTTCTTTCAAGTGAATATTATGTAAGAGTATTATTGTTCTTTATGAATTCCAAGTATTTAATGTTTACGTAGCAACATTAAATATACAAACGACATACGGGTACCTATACACTCCTGTTTACAGCTGACCCCCGTTTTTTGAACATAATGAAACGTGTGAGAGTTTAATGAATCCGGCCGCGACCCGATCCTACCGAAGTGTCGTCCAAATGTTTCATAATACATATCCCCAATTATACAAAATTAATTTCATTGCTGTCTTCACCAAAAAAACGTAACGAGTTTTCAAAGAGACAGGGTCGCCGGTCGTTCTAAAGCGCTTTATTGCGGGTCCGTTTGGACATGGGTAATGGTCTAAATTTATTGGGTTAAATGGTCCGTGCGAACGGAAATTCAGGCTAAATTGTTCGGTTGTCTAATTTTTGTGGATTTGATGCTTCATTTCACCGCTTGAATGTCTAACATCGTGCTGGGGCTACAGATACAATTTTAATATAACGTTTTGTTCGCAAAGTCTATCGGAAATTAAAATCCGAATATCTGTATAAAACAGGTAGCAAAAATCTTTACAAGTCCGGAATACATAGATCTGTAAAAGTTTCCATTGGAAATGAAATCTGTAATTAATTAGCTCGAAAAAGGTAAAAATGGTTTTATCATTATTTTTGGACTATGCTCTCTCTCAATTCGTTCTTCTCCTTGCTTTGATAGCGGCAATATAAGCAGTAAACACATTAGACAGGACTCGAACTGGCTACTGCACACTGAACAAACATGTACAAAGGATCGTCAGAGCCGAGCCGTAGACTTTGCCTAAATGTTGACTTGCTGCAAAGGACACTTCATGAGAAATTGGTACTATCTGTGCTAGCTTTGGTTTAATTCATTTCTGAAACCATTGAATAAGAATGAAATAATTAAAATGCATTTAGAACTAAAATATGTTGCAGTTGTACAGGTTATTTATAATCTATAGTGTTTGTTTCCTTCAAATTACAAATGGGTTAGGGTATTCAGCAAAGTGTTACCATCTGGAAATATTACACAATACAGGTACGAAAAAAATCGCTGAACCATAAGGAACAACGTAAGAAAAATAACGACCGTCAGACATTAAATCACAGTAAATTTGAGTCTGGAACACAATAACTCAGGGGAATGCCGCCATAACTGTCGCAAACATTGTTCAAATGATTCATGCATTCAGTAATATGATGTTTTTCTCAAAAAGAACTCGTATCTGTGGCATTCCTATACTATTTTTAAGATGTTCACTTGCAAATACATATTTTAGGTTTGTTGTCGGGTTTATTTTAAAATTACGTTTGTTAATCATAGAAAAATATACCAAGCATTTATGTTTCCTCTATATTTGCTAATTCCTGACTAATGACCTCATTTCTTTCATTGCCATTGCACATAATTTTCATACAATATCTGTATATTGATATAAATTATTTCTTTAGAGCGTTATATTATAAGTTATTTTTTATAAATGTCTACAATATTTTATTCCTCGGATATTTTAATAATATTATTATGATATTTGCCAATTACTATATATTTTTAAGCGAATCTCTTTGAAGTGAAACATAGGATACAATTATTATACCTTAATTTAGAAATACTTGAAATTTTTCATTGCTTGCGCAAGCGTTCAAATTAATTGATGTAACGAATATTTTTATTAAAAAAAACTTTTCTAGGGTGAGTAGTAGATATTTTTTATTTCAAAGATGCCAACAATTATTTTGAAGCAATTATGGTATCAATCAGGGATTTGGTACATATTTTGTAATTTGTGACGTAATAAGAAAGGATAACAAAGGCCTAATGCATGTGACGTTATCTGAAGCCCTACTCGTACATGCAGGTATTCTCGGTAAACAACGGTAACGTAAGGTGTCGGAAGGGCAGGCGGCAGTAAATCCGAGCAGGAATTGAATCAAACGGCTCTCCTGACGGCCGTACGGCGATAATGGCGGATTTATGGTGTGCATTGTCTCCGTTACCCGACCACGGCAACCGGCGCGGGAGCTACTCGCCTGAATTTTTAATTTAATTGTTTCTCTCTCCATATGCAGCCCGTGTTTTCATGGAGGAAACTTTTTAGATGTTGTTGCGTTTTTTTTCTGTCAAAATAATAGTTCTTGCATCTGTAAGACCCCATAGGTTATGGATTTTACTATGAACATTCATGTGTACGAACATATAGTTTTGTGCCGAATCACATACTTTGTGCCGAGTATGTGTTTTTAAAAAGAAGTTAGTAGACCTACTTAATATGTAAGAATATTATCAGTTATCTGGTTTCTTTCTATAGCACAAGCGCTGCTCAGTTTTGGATCAGATGGAGGAGTGTAAAGAATTTCTCCGGTGCATACTTTCAATTCACAGGCTTTGGTTTTGGATTGTTGACATATGGACTGTATTGACGGGCCGGTTGGCGTGGTTGGTTAACACACTGCCTATCACGCCGCAGGTCGTGGGTTCGATTCCCATCCAGGACAGACATTTGTGTGCATGAACATGTCTGTTTGTCCTGAGTCTGGGTGTAATTATCTATTTAAGTATGTATTTACAAAAATAAAAGTAGTATATGTAGTATATCAGTCATCTGGTTTCCATATTACAAGCTCTGCTTAGTTTGGGATCAGATAGCCGTGTGTGAAAAATGTCCGAGGATAATTATGTCCGAGGATATTTATTAAAATTTCTTTATCTGTTTATATCATAATTAAATGATCAATCATATCTATTTTAAGTCTTTGATAAAATAAATAAAAGAGCATTACACCTCGATTCACATTACAACGTTTTTCAAACGTCCAAGGTTTCTATGGCAGAAATAACGAGCGAAAAATCTGTTATAAATGGGTTCAACGAACCTCTCGCGCCATTTCTTTGATTTTCTGTGGCTTCACGTTCATTTCGGTGCGTTGCTATGTAATGCCAAATTACGTAGGCGCGTAATTGGTAAACATGACATGATCGCAAATATTTTACAAATGAGAAATAAACTTGTTGGCACTCGATAAAGAAGCGTTTGTTGGTGACGTCATCCGACTGCAACACACCTGGCTGTAATTAAATTGCTCTTCGTTAGTCTTTCCTGTAAGTTGTACAATATGGGAGTCGCTTTAGTAATGTAATGTTAATTAAAATTATAGTGCAATATACGGCTACTTACATAATAGGGTTGTTCTGATCTGATCTGATTATCTTATCAAATCAGCTCCTTTTTATTAAATGTCAAAACGATAGTTAACGTAGAGATTCTTTTTAGTTAAATTGGTGATTACAAATCATAAAAAGAATGAAATCGCTATTTTCGAGTATTTTAAGATGTTGATGCAAAAACCCAATTGCACCTAAAAAAACTCACCTAACTTAAGCTCATGGGGAACGAATTAAGTATTAAATCACAGTCATAAACCACTTAAAATTATCGTATTCGATATAGTGAGTCTACATAATTTCAAGGTCTGTAGATTTCTCATTATTTTAATTTTTTTACGTACATCTCTGATTAAAGTAGGTACCTAAAGTTAATTAGTAATGGTTGTGTAGGATACTTTTAATCTCTCCCAGTAAAAATAATAAGCGCTCGTCCAAGCGTAGGTGTGCTAAGCTAAGGAGCGAAAATCATGACATTTTTAATGAAGGCCCCACTCAATGTATTTCGGCCTCATTAATTTGTTCCCCAACTTAATTAACGTCATGTCGTTTGAGAACTTTAAGTATTTTATATTTCTTACAGCTGAGTTTTCTAAATGTCCGTTAATTTGCGCATACCTACCTACTAGCAACATTATAGGTATAAAATTGTTTGATTCATGTTGGTAGCTAGTAGCTACTAAGAAAGATTTAAGACTACTAAGAGAGGCATTTATGAGATGTACCAATTTTTGTTATGGAAATTGTTCCTTATTTTATTACATTTTATAGAACGTCTAACGTTTTAATTTAACAAAACAGTAGCACTATTTCAAAGAGTTTATTATCCCAAACTGAAATGCCGCTGAATCTGCCGTTCGACGGAATAAATTTGCGAAATTCTATCGGGAAAAGAATAGTGTGCCTAAATTTACGGGCGCAGGGAGGGCAGTAAAACCTCGTTATGTTGAGCTATGTCCCATCCGAGACCATATTACCAAACTATATATAACCTTTAGCCACACGTTGGCAGACGCAAACAGCCGTGTTTGTGGGCGAAGGAAGGCATCACAAAATGAGGAATCCCTTCTGATGCAAAGCGAGACGATATACGAATTGCGTATTGTGTACAAATTTCGCGGAATATTTTGTGATTCTTACAAATTGGCTGAGCATTTTTAAGGCATGAAATATTTTCAATTTGAGTTTTATAAATTATATAGATCAACAATGTATTATAATAATAAACTAAAAATTAAAATATACTAAAATATTGAAATTGTAAATGAGTTAGTCAATTAAAATAAACAATATTTTACATAAATATTTTTATGATCATCTAAAACTTAATCAAATGATAGAGTAAATCATCAATCAAGTTGTCAATTATGTTATGTTGGAACACCGCCAATAATGTAAGTAAATATTCACGTCAGCGCTTTTATAAGCTCAATCGATGTTACTTGGTAAATGCAATGTTTATGAAGAACACTGGTTTTGATTTAATTTCTTTGTTTTGCAATTGTTTTTCCAATATAGCCTTTTTTTCCGCGCGGTCATCTATCTTTTCTAACTTTACCTTAAGGTTTTTTTCTTCTTTTAAAAAAAAATAATGTTTATTATGTATTTCGAACCATTCGGTAAATTTCTTAAGTAAAAAATTGTCTATATATATATAGTACTTCGCTTTTGATTTTAGGCCTATTGCTTGTAAGTAGCAAATTATTCTATATCATCGCCATTACTTGAATCGCTTATATACTAAATTCAATTGTTATCTTATATTGTTTGTGTGGGACAGCAGTCCCATCGGATACCCAACAGGTTAACCATGGTATAGGCGTACATTAGGACCCCCCGACCTTGACATTGTAAAGGTTTTGTCAAGCCATTTATCATTGGACTCTCGGGACAGGAAGGTGAGCGTCATATCCATCACGGTAAGTGCGACGGGACCATTATAATTTCAAATGATTTACCTTCAAACGGAAACACTTTTAAATATCACAGGAGGGCGAGGAAGTGGAGGCGAGCGAGAAATAATGAACCGCATTCATCATTATTATTATAAATTGTACGATTAAAGTATGGCTAGAATGGATTTAATATCCCCTCCATTACTTAGGTACTCTTCGCTACTTTAGTGCATGAGGCAACCGAGAAAAGTTTATAAAGAACTAAGAACTTATGTTTAGTTACAGCGAGCATGTGAGTCTACGTGAGACTACGTTGTTTTGTTAGCCGATAGTGAAAAATAGTTGAGATCAATAAAAACAAATACTTTCTGAAAACCTTCACTTAACATTAAGTTACGGGAAATTGAGATTAAAACTAGTTTGACGTGACTAAAATGTTATGTACGAGTATATTTAATTGCAGTCTCAGAGTAAATATTCTTCTCATAAAATTGAAAAACGTAACATTTTTAACTTTACTAGTACTTTCATGGAACATTAAGGTAAGCTGTTGTTTTATCGCCCAGAGGGAAAGAAAAAGGACATCCAGTGAGTTAGAGAAGCGGCTGACGGCCGCGGGCTGCCGCAGTAATAGTCCACATTCATTTTATTAAATTGCACGATTAAAAGTGCCATAACCGCTACTGATTTAACTACAGCTATTCTAAAAGCTACACGAAACACTTTTATACAAAGATAAAAATCTAAAATAGTGATAATGTTTTCAACTTTTATTTCAGCTGTTTTCGTTTTCTATAAATACTACGAAATAGTCACTGAATTAATTAATGGTAATGTACAATGTATTAATGATGCATGTATTTTATATCATACTTTATTTTCATGGAGAGATACGTTATACAAAATGAGAAATCAAATAGAAGTAAAACAAGCGTATCTGAGTAAAAACTTACCAGCAATAAATTCTCGGTAGTTACATATAATATTAGCTTACGTATTTATTCATTAGGTAGATATTCCTCTTATTTCACAGATGTTCAGTCCGTTGTATTTATTTGCGTTTGTTCATTTACTACTCGAGGCTAAATAGGTTTACGCGGTGGGAAGAATCAGGTGTGTCGTTAAGAGCTTGTTAAAATCGTATTAACTTGTAATTTGGAATCTATAAAGGTGTTATTTTTGCTAAAGATTAACATTTACAGTAATCTAACAATGTTTCTTAAGTCTAGTTTACAAAAGCTATGATTATATTTGATATGATTATGGCAACTTGAGTCCAGTCCCTTCAAATGTGGGCTCAATGACGCTCAACAGTTGCATTGAAACTTGGTGTGTGGAAGATACTAGATAGATAGATGGAGAAAAATCAAGATTTGAACATGGGTATAAACTGCTCTACTACAAAACTGAGGCAAGCACTTGAACAAAACAGAACTATACCTATAGCTCTCATACAAGATCAGTAACATGGCTTTACTAAACATGTACGCAGGTAAATGTATCAGCTATGTACATGTGTGTGCTCCTATAAACTAATGATGGCAAAATTATATTATGATACAAAAAGATTTTCCACCAATTAGTTGACGACGTTCCAAAGGAACTGAAATAGAGTAATGGGCGATTATAGAAGCCAAAATATAATGGAATACCAGGGGGATTGACAATGTGTTGCCGACCTTTATACAGTCTGGAAGGAAACTAATTCAAGTGTTACTGCTGCTGCTTGGCGATAGAATTAAACAAAAATCACCAACAATTTTTTTTCTAAAATAGTTTATTTAATAAAATATATATATGTTCCGGCATAGCAATAATTATTATTATTACACTTTTAAATATTAATTCAAAATTCATTTCAGTAAACAAGTAGCAAATAAACGTTTATCCACCAAAACTTTTAATACTTATTACACACTATAGCTAGATTCCAGCAGATTTTCTCCGGGAGTGACGCCACTGTGGACGTCTGGATGAGATCCAAAAAACTTTGCGCGTAAACACGACAGCGTCTCTTGCAGTTGGCATTGGCGAACGAAGTGAACAACAAAGAATTGCTGACACATCATGCCATGAAAAACATTCAAGTTTAACTAAAGCGATATAGCAAGTATCTGGTGGCTTGAGATGAATGTACCTAATGTTAGAACAAAATAATATGTGTCACTGAAAACGAAAGAAAATAACATTTGTAATTTTTTTTAATGCTCACAAACATTTGCTCACTAATATATTAAAGCAGTTTCTGGCCGACGACCGAGCGGGCGGTATTTGAAAATTAGGACGCTAAAACTACCCAACCTATTTTGACGAAAACTACAATAGGATAGTTTGTACCTTCTACAGATACAAACATTCAAACATCTACAAGAAAGCTTGCATGTCTCCATTTCTCCGTCGGTATCATTGGCGATCTCCGAATAAAAAAAATCCTGTTTTTAGATACTCTAGTCCATTCAAGCGTTTTAACAATTTTCATCAGTAAAGAACGGAACATACACTGACATTCCCTTACATTATTTTATATTAGTAGAGAATGTATGTGACATTACTTGGATATATTATTATGTACTCCTCCGGCCCTCCTATGTAGCAATATTAACATGTCGTAATATTATTTTCTTTATTAAATATAATATCGTATATGAGATGACTGACTACCTATACGAGCGCTTGTAAGATTTCTAGAAATGATTTGTTATTATTTCTATAAGGTATTTTTAGTTCTTAATATACCGGCGGGAAGATATCAAAATATATTTTTTTGTTAGAAATATTAGTCGTTGATAATAATAAATATCAGCACCCACTAGTGTTTTTTTTCCTATTTTATCTATTAGTATAGGGTGGACATTTTAAGATTGTATCTTTGATGTCTTGATTGATTCACTCCGACCGTTTTCGGTCATGGCGACCACTTCGACTCCTAGTTCGTACGACGCTGATAGGCCCGAAGATAGCTACTAATGTACCCGATCTTAGTGGTAAACCCCCGTGCACACTGATTGGACGTGAGTAGGTATACCATCTACATAATTAAATTGAATTGCCGCGGGTGGTCGGCATTTAAACAAGTCGCGTCGTCGAGACCAGTTTCATGCTGTTCCTCAATCTCTTTGATGTCTCGGATTAGGTTCATCATGCTAAAAAAACATATATTATAGAATCAATAGTATATACCTACTAAAATACCAAAAAAATCATTACATATCTTTTTTTTCGAATTAAGAATTTGTTTGCACATGTTAAAAAAAATGTTGAAAAAAGCTTGCGAAAGGTTCACAAACAAAAATCTGTATCATCATTTTTATATTACTGAAAGTACTTTTAATCTAATCTATTTCAGTTTTCTTTCAATAACACACATACTAAACGAAATACTCTGAAAAGATTGTAACATCTCAGTCGGTACCTCAGGTACTCAGTACATCAGTGTGAAATATCCTTATTGCTTAGGTACATTGCGATCGTCAGATGGATATCCGGCGGAGATTGGTGCCAGCAAAAGGTTATTGTGTATCGATAACTGGGAGACTGCAGGCCGGATATTAGGCACCCGCACGCGTAACGCTACGAAACTGTCAAAACGTTGTTTGTTACTTGAGCTTAGTGATTACGATTTCAAGTTTGTATATGTACCGTCTTATTTTGTGTTATGTTGCCGTCTGATATGTATAAGTCAAGCCACATAACATGTTTGATTGAACAGTTTGCTAGATTAGTAGAATAGTCGTCTAGAATTTCTTGGCTTATAAAAACTTCGCGGTGCAAGGTGGTGTAGTGTACTTAATAGTACTTGTTTGGGTGGCTACCACTCTCTAGTGCCCGGCAGCTTCTCCCTTCTTAGCTTGTGGTGCTCGACACGTAACTTTCTTTAATTTGGTAGGTATGTTGAGGTACTTATGATATTATAAATTATGTATATTATAAAGCAGATGAGACGTAGGTACGGTACTTCAATTGTGTATCTACGTTCTCAATACATTTTTTGAATGTGTATTGAATATCTGCTGCTGGCCAAAACATTCAAAGAAAATACTTCAAATAAAACACCGCGATCACAATGTTCAGTACAGATATGTGCTATCTACCTGCACCAATATGATAAGCTGGTCCGCCCCACATCCGTTGTCACACAAATCCCTTTTGCGACACACCCGGCTTTTTTGTCAAATGTTTTTTTATTCACAACCACGCGACATTTCTCTTGTTTGTTAGCGTTTGTTTTTCAATGAAGTCTGGTGTTTCTTTTAGGATTTATTGTGAGTGCTTTTGCTAATGTATCTATTTACGTGTTTTTATTTAATTCATTTGATTAATTTTGCGGTTTTAAGCTACATACAAATTTTAATATCGAATAAAAAATATAAAATAGTTACATGAATAAAAAATATAAAATGGTCATAATCGAATCAACTAAATAAAACGGTAAAGAAATAGAAAAAACTACTGTAAACAATATAGAAGCTGTCATAACTTCATCCAATAAAAGTGTCTGTTTGATTCTTTGGTTTAATTTGTCACTTAACCATAACAAGGTCGGCGTGGCTTCAGAAACCAAACTTCAGAGCTAGAGGGGTTTACAGGCAAACCTTATGAATAATTAAATGCATTGAGAAAACAACTTTTTTATTCAACGCTCAGCGACCTCGTGAGCAGGTACCTTTAGGTCAATTATTAAGTGACAGCCAAAAGGAAACACGGAAAATCACTTCCAATTTATCGCGCGTTGACGTAACCTTTGTATCTTTGTTGATTTTGAAGATAAACTTATAAATTCTGAACATCGTCAGGTATATGACGGGCCAATTGGCGTAGTTGTTGAGAGTACTTGTCATGTCAGTTTATGTGTTCAATTCCAACCCAGGGCAGACGTCGAGAGATACCTTCCATAGTCATCAAAAACGATGTTATTATTATTCACTGAAACTTTACTTGCTATTGCTGCTTCAGGAATGACTAGTGAAATCCTGAATGGCTGCCGTATTTAATTAATATTAACTGCTATCCAATAATTTCTAATGGATGCGTTTTGTTTGAAACTTGCTGCGGGCGGTCCGCTTTGTTTCGGACTGAAAATTGTTTCCTACAATGTCAAAAGTTGAACAAAAACCATTAGTGATTCGGTTCCATTTATCGCTGGAGTATAATACATATACTATACAGTTGTATTTATGTAATACGATTTAAAGTGAAATATGTGGAAAGCATCAAAATAGTAATGTATAATTCATGGCCATACTCCATACCCAAGCAAATCAATTTACTACTTAGAAAGTAACAAAGTCAACGACATTATTTAATCATAAGAGAACGTCGATTAAGAAAAATAAAACTTCAGCGGCCCGTCAAAACAGAATGAATATATAAGTACGAACGAAGGGCACCAGGGCCGAACTTAAAGCCCACTCGTGCCCAAACTTAGCTAAATATTAAACGTTCAAACTTCCAACAACTTGCTTAATAACTTAAGGTTTTTAAGGTGTTTGATGTCTAATTTTGTAATCTACGTATTTCAACTTACCTGAAATACGTCACTTTAAGACACCGTCTCGTTTTTGTAAAACAAAAGCTGATATTCTTAGACGTAATTAAATTACAGTTTGTAATCGTAGAAATTACGTGAAACTTGACGTGATAAAAGGGCCTCTTTTATTTTATTGTAAGTACCTAGTTGTTGAATCCAAGTACATAATAATAAAATATTTCAGACTCCCCTTATCATAAAACGTATCATTCAAAATACCTTTACCAAAACAACAAAGGCTGAATCCATATGAATATAACCGCGTGCGAGTACCCCACTTTATATACTTTTCAGAAAAATCTCCGAATATAATATGAGATTGGAATGTGAAAACTTATAAACAACAACTCCTTGGGAAATAATGGATCCCCTTTATTCAAGACAAGATTAAACTGAAGCCTTAGTAGCTATCGCTAGCGAGCAACCAATAACAGCTCATGTAAGCTATTCTCTTTCATGCAATGTAAAAGGATTTAATATTGGCAAAAATATGCCATATTACGAAATACGTAGGCACCTACAAAGTGTGTTACGGAGATTGTAAATAATGATTTATTTATGTTACATGTGTGTGAATACTTATGTATCTAAAAATACAGACAGTTCTATCTGAAGTTGAGTGATGTGATTATATCATAGTAAGGTAACTAAACAACGGTGGTACAGAACTTTGAGATAGGTTTCCGTCTCGCTTCGTTTCTTTCGTTCTGAAAATCTATCGCCAACCACTTACCGGTGTTACGGACCACTTCATTTCTAGATTTTGTGAACACTTTCGGCTATATCATCATTTCATCATCTGCTCTGCTTCCAATTATTTGGGGTCGGTGCAATGTGTATTTTAATTACAATCGCTCTTCTATCCATCATATCTGTATTTACTCCTTTATTACTCATATCATCTCTCACACTATCCATTCATTTCGTTTTTGGTCTACATCTACCCGTACGTATATCCATCCACTTTCATTTTCACAACTCTTTTGGTTAAGTGACCTTGGTTCCTCCTCATAACTGGTGCATATCATCATTTGTCATTGTAAAATTTTTGATTACTGGGCTATCCTATCCTCCAATGAAAAAGCTCCATTTGCTCCATCTCAACTATAAAAACTTTTTGAAAGTGTATCCAATTTAAGTTATTATTATAGGCACTACTCATACACCACTTACAAATGTTCAGCCACGCTGACGAAAGGGATAACTTACATTGGGGGAGCAAAACTTGGACGTGAGCAGACCCTCTGAAACTTAGTCGACTCAATGTTTGAATTAAAACAGCACACTCATCGTATATAGGTGAGCTAGCGTGTTTCACCTCCTTCCCGAAGCGTAAAATGTAAATTAATCCTACATGCTCAGCTCATCCAAATCTCACAGTACCTACTTGTATCTCATTTCCGAAGGTTACTTTGAGTTCAAACAGAGTTGAGCCGCGAGCGACGTTCGCGACCCCTGAGCGCGTATCATTTCCGCATCACGTCACGAAACGCAACGCGCGGTGACGGCGAGTTCACTCACTCCACTTGTCTCATTTAAAACGTCAAATACAAACGAGGGTACGACGCCAACGCTGACGCGACCTCGAGAATGCCAACGATACTTTGAGCAAGACATTAAAGTTCTATTTTTGAAATTTTGATTCCAATTCATTTAAATTTAATTGGGATCAAAATAATGGAACATAATATAGATATGATCTTTCAGTTAGGTTAAATGGTAATCTTACGTAGGTACTGTGAGAAATAAGTATAAAATACCCTCCAATCAACTACTTCAATGAAAGTTTGGTATTCTTGTATGTTCGCAGATTTGTAATTATGTTGTAGGTGCTGAAGGAATTAAAATAATATTTTTTATTTACATAAATATTAAACTGTCAGATACATTACAATTCATATGTCACATTTGGTGATGTACATATTAGTGTTCGAATTTGGGTGGAACTTGACACTTTTATGTAAGATTCAATTAAATTTTTAATAACAATTTTTTTTAATTCTAGGAAAACATTATTTCCCTCGGGAATGTGATGAAACCACAAAATTTGAAGCTTATTCTTTGTAAAACAAGCGAACTACTTAATAAAGTTATAAATTAAAATTCAGTATAAATCTACATCAAGATTGTAAGGAGGTATATAATTTTAATGCGTCACAGCTAAAACAAGTACCTAGACATTATGTTTTTTTATTTTATTTTGAATACATTATATAAAATAACTTTATATATATATATATATAATATATATTTATGTGTATAATAATAATCTCAGTACAGACATGATTATTATGTTAACAGAAACTGCGTGGCTTCAGTGGTTTTAATTAATTAAAATCTGCGCTATAATGAACATGAAAATAATTTTTCGATAAAAACGTCGGCAATATATTTTTGTAATTTAACCCATCTTGTATTAAATTGGTAAAAAAATCTCTTTAATAATTTGAAACTGCTTACTTATCTCATTAATTACTGTGGATCAAATTTATGAAAAATGTTATACAAAACTCAAGTAAATCGTTATACATTTTGGTAAAAATTCCCGGCAAGGGTCGAATTAATGAACTTCCCGTTTAAGTTACAGCTGATGAAATTTGGATATAATTTAAGATTTTTTAGATATTGAAGTCACTTTTACTGTAAAAAAGTGAACTCACTGATTAATCAAGATATTTCAAATTTTATAAATGCTACAAACTTGAAATTTGGTATCCACCTACTCCATTTGAATCTAATCCACCGAATCTACTTGCCAAATTTCAAAAACCACGGAAACCCACAGGAACCTGATAAAAACTACGGGAATTTATAATATTAGTTCTTTACCTATGAAATTGCCGTTTTGTATGAAAAAATTTAAACGATTTTTTATCATGTATTTTTTATTTGTATTAATCGAAGTAATCACCCATGCAATCAATGCATCTTTGCCAACGCAGTGGCAGTTTATTGACGCCGTTCTTAAAGAAATCAGCTGGACGGGTGGCAACAAATTCTTCAAAGGCATTTTGTACTGCCTCACGGGTATTGAATTTTTTTCCCGCCAAGAAGTTATCCAAATTCTGGAAAAAGTAGTAGTCTGTAGGCGCAAGGTCTGGTGAGTAGGGCGGATGACGGAGAGTTCTTGCAACTTGGAGACCGTCTGCTGTGCAGTATGAGGTCGCGCGTTGTCGTGCAGGAGCAGCGGAGACTAGCGATTGACCAATGCTGGTTGGAGATGTGTCAGCTTCTCCATTATTGTGTTCAGTTCTTCACAGTAAACATCTGCAGTAATGCTCACCCCGTTTGGTAAGAAGCTGTGATGAATCACACCGGCGCTAGACCACCAAACAGTGACCATCACTTTTCTAGGGGTATGTTTTCGTTTAGGGCATTGTTTAGGTGCTGAACCAGGATCCAACCAACTTGCTGAGCGCTTGCGGTTATCAAACAGAATCCATTTTTCATCGCAGGTAACAATGCGGTTCAAAATTCCTTCATTTGTGTGTCTGTTGAGCAGTGCAAGGCACGTCTTGACGCGTACTTCGCGCTGGCGCTTATTGAGTTCGTGGGGCACCCATTTGTCAAGCTTTTTTACCTTGCCAATTTGACGCAAATGGACCAATATTTTTTTGACGGTAACGTCGAAAGCTGCTGCTAATTCAGCCGTAGATTGTGTATCATCAGCTTCCACAATCGCCTTTAATTCGTCATTGTCGACCAAAGTCTTCGGACGACCGCGAGGTTCATTTTTCAGGTCGAAATTTCCAGAACGGAAGCGAGCAAACCAATAACAGGTGGTGCGTTGGTTTGTAGTGTTAGCTCCGTAAACGTCGTTGATGTTGCGTGCCGCTTGTGCCGCGTTGCTGCCACGACGGTACTCATATTCCATAATTACTCGAATTTTTATGACGAAAAAGATTGAAATGCGATGAAAATGTAACACTAATCAATAAACAAATGACTACTTTTGGAAAAAAAATCCATGTTTTAAAATAAAATTAATTTGAAATTAGAATTCTTAGCCAAACAAAAATTATTTTGATTTGAAATGGCCAGTACTGCAGAACGGCAATTTCATAAAAATTAATAGGTAAAGACCTATTATCTATTAGCTACCATTGTCTCTGATAAGAATGATATTTTAATCTTTTTCTCCTCCAGAAATGAATACGTTGTTATACATACGTTCTTAGTTTCAGGCTTAAAGATATAAATTAGAGAAACGCCAGGCTATAAGCTGCTATCCTTAAAGTTGCAAGCGAAGGCTAGGCGCACGCCAAGTTTGGGATAGTCTAGATATCTGAGCATATGGTTTGTAGGTAAGTGGCCGAGTTACAAAGTGGGCTAAGTTGCTTCACCCGCTTTTAAATTACAGTACCTACTGTAAACTGTCGGATGAAAGGTATTTATTAAAATTGATAATAATGTTTTGCGTTTTCAATACAATTCATTGTAAAGAAGGTCCGTAAAGAGCCTGGTCCAAAACCTAATTCCTTTATGCGTGAAAAAAGTAAATTATTTACTTTATTTGTTTATAAAACGATAATTGATAAAACAAAGATTATGAATAGCCTTTAATGTTTCCGTAATGAATATAAAATCGTTAACGCCCCGAGTTGTAGCAAACTTTGTAATTTCACAGATTGTTGGGTCCATGTTGTTGAGCTGTTTTATATTTTTTTAACAACTTTGGCTCTATAAAAAAGTTCCGCTGAATAGCCGAGTGATGGGGAAAATATTAAATACATTATAACTGTGAAAAGGCAGTTAGATTGATTGGAGAGGAGCAGAGCTCTAGCGGCTGGCGGCCGCCGGTCGGCGCGGGTGATAGCTCCGACGCCGACGTCACAACAACCAGATAATTGTTTTTCAGTAAATATTGGCGGATAAAATAAACCCGAAAATTGAGTTTCCAGAACTGGCCTAAATTAATTTGCAACTTCATAACAGCTTCGTGGCGATATTTATTTATTTAAGACAAATCCTAGAGACTACTACTTAATATTATAAATGTGAATGTTTGGATGTGTGTGAAGATGTATGGGAAGATGTTTGTTATTCTTTCACGCAAAAACGGCTGAACGGATTTTTATGAAACAGGTAGTTCATATCCTGGAATAACACATAGGATACTTTTTATTCCGGGAAAAGATAAGATTCATCGGGAACGCGGGTGAAACCACGGGCGGAAAACTATTAGTAACATAATTTGTGCTCAGTTTTTACGAAACAGAGCAAAAAGAATAACTTAATAGCGTTCGTGTAAGAAAAAGCTGTTACAATGCAAATTTGGCAATTTTCCAGTTTCATGAAAATTTTACTTTTATAATGACCATACCGCGTAGGTAGGTATGTCACGTAACAATAAAACTAATTTAACATTTGTAAAGAATGCGAGCTTTTCCGAAACAAAGAGAGAATATTGTTATTTTTCACAAGTACCTTTGTAACAACCGAAATATTATTTTCTGAAATATAATATAATAGTACATTACGATACGCGTGACCTAAGTAGGCTATTATTGCACGGTGTGAAGTTAGCGCCCGAGCGCAGCGAGGATTAGCATCCTCGCGTGCAATAATAGACAACTTCGGGCACATGTATCGTATACTATTTTTTTATACAGTTGCTCAAAAACTGGTGTATTACAGGGACGTATAGCGTTCGGGATGTGGGCTATTACATACTAGTGCTTTTTTTTTACCTTTACCGAACTCGTGCGTTCTCTTTCCCAACTGTCAAAATAATGTCTATTAAAAAGAAAAACCAACCATGAAGTTTTTACTAAAGAGTTTTTGTGATTCATACAAATACGTATATTTCTAAAAAGAAGCTACTAATTTATTTCAATATCAGATTTAATGATTTAATTGAATGAGTTAGGTTAGGTTTCATTTCATCTCATTAAATTTCATTTTCATTTCATATCAATAAAAAAAATATACTGAAGACTAAGCTGTATGGATAGTTCCCTTTGGGTGAAGAAAAAAAAAACTTAAAAGCTTATATTCTACGTTTGGCGCCATTTTCCAGAAATTTTCTTTGCGAGTCTAGTTGTTTGTTGCACAAAATGAGTAATTTCGACCCTATTTTTTTTTAATTAACACCACCGGAATCACTATAATTGCACAAACATTGTATGACAAATATACATGAACAATCATACGAAATTAATAATAGTTTGTCTCAAACAGTAAATATGCAACCTAAAACTTCCCCAGTTAGTTTAAAAAACTGTACCAATTTCAATGTACATGTGTACTATAACTTTTATAAGAAATAAATTATTAGTTAGTAGAGTTTATTGTGTTTTTATTATTTTATTAAATTGCTTAATTTTTTCGAAACTGTATTAAAAATAGTCGTTCAGTACACTTGCGGAACCGTCATTGCAACTTGTTCCGACTGTCAACCCTCGCCTTCGGCTGCGCCTCGGCTCGGGTAGACATTTGTCGGAACTCTTTGCAATGACAGCCTTTCCGCACTTGTAATGAAATATACTATTATAGCAAGTGTGACATAAACCCGCACTTTACGCATGCTTCTCCGTGCAGAAATAGGCAACTTAGGTCACGGAAAAGCGTGCGTAAAGTGCGGGTTTAGGTCACACTGTGCTATAAAACATATTTATATTACTCGATATAATTATATGCTATTTCTATTATTTTTTTTGTTAAAAATTAAACCATTTAAACTTCTAGTAAGCTTATAAAATAAACTTGAAGATTTTTTCATTAATTTCATTTCTATTCAATATACTATAAAATTTTATAATCGGCTTACACTTGTACGGATACAATGTCCCACACAGACTCAAAAACTAATAGTCATTGGTCTACGTTATATTATTTAGGTATATAATATTAATTCTCAGTATTGCTACCATATCAAATACTGAAATCCATTTTCAAATGTAGAACAAAATATTCCAAACCCATTTACTGCACTTTAAACAGAATTCTATAGCATTTTTATTTGTTATACACAATTGTACATTATATTTGCTTGGTCTATGAAACACTCATCTGGCCGCCGCGCCGGGAGTTTAATTAACATTTCTGAACGATATTATGAACTACAAATTTAATTATGGAAGCATTGAACGGTTTTTGAGTGTATCGACAGTATTGTGGCTGTAGGATATTTTATTATGTTACGTTAGGTAATAGGTATTAATTAATTATTATTTTAGCAAATGCGGATAACGTTTGTGTTTCATAATAATTTACATAACGATGCAAAACAGATACCCTAGGTATTTGTTATATAGGTTACCCTTGTTTGTAATACCAATTAGAAGTCAAAATGTCTGTAAGTCATTACTTAAATATAAATACAATGGAGAGTGAGTTTATCAGTCAGTATATGTATAGGTACATCTGAGATCTAAGCCACAGTCGAGCTAAAAACAGTAACGTAATATTGTCGTTAAACATTAAAATCAACATCTGAAATTACCAAAAAAACAGCTATACTAATATACTACAGAGGTAAAGTTTGTATGTTTGAATGTAGGAGGCAATCTCCGGAACTACAGATCCCGATTATGAAAATTCTTTCCATATTATTCCTAAATACTATAAACTACTACTCATGGATACAGAGATAGAAGCCGAAGAAGGTATGGTTGGACTGCGTGAACAATGATAATATTATGAAAGGTGTGAGTACTGAGACGACTAGTGATAGAGCGGAGTGGAAGAGGAAAAAATGTTGTGCCGACCACATCTACCGTGGCATAAGTAGAAGAAGACTATATAAAAGACCACTTTTCATCGCGAAAACGCGGATGACTTGATAAGTAACAGAAACAACTAAATTAAGCACAATAAATACATTTTACCTGTTGTTGTTAATCCAGCCATGGCGTGTCGTTAACATTGCGCGGTACTATGTACAATAGGCCGGAATACAGGCACAATGGTGCTACTGTTGATGCTTTGTAACTTGGCAAATAGTAGCCAACTCTATCGGACATAATTCACCCAAACGCAATCTCCGAGGCAAGTTCTACTGTGGCCTGGAGCTGAGCGCGATGCTTAAGTGTTCCTTCCGACCAACTTTATATGTTGGGCTTAGATCGTAGATAACGGGATAGAAATGTAACTATCGCTTAATCTGTGTTATGTTTAAGATTATTATCATGCTGTTGTTGAATCGCAGCAATCAGAATGAATATTGCTATAAAACTTTCACATCCACGCAAGGCTAACTTTGTAGAAGCTAGAAGCTTAGCAGAAAACTTTAACAAAAACATAACAAATGCATCAATATATTATTATAACAAATTTAATCCAACTAAATGCTTCTATCTTCAATCGGCAATACTCAGTTTCACAATATTAAAATTAATTAATTAGTCTATCTTCACTCCGTACTATCAGAATTGGAATATTCTAATATTAATTTCTTTCACCACTCAACTTTTGATAGTATTCAATCTGTTCGAACGTTAGAATTGAAGTTAAGGTAGTTCGTTTTTTTTAACTTTAGGATAAGCTTGTGTTTGACCACAATCTCATCATGGTAAGTGATGATGTGGCCGAAGGTGGTAAGCACACAAAGCCTAGATGGGAACTGGCTCTCAAGTACAGCTGTCGGAACACACCGATAGTGCTTGGCGACAGATTTTCAACTTGAGGGTGGTAGCCAGCCAGTCGGGTACTACAAAGTACCCTACCACCGTGCTGTGGTTCCCTCATGATGTTTTCCTTCACCGAAAGCTCAAGCTCATTGTAGGATTCGAACCCACAACGGTTATCTGGTAAATCATATTTTGTATAGTGCAACTTGCAAGTAGGTAGGTAAGTAAGCTCATTCAAACGCTCGCTCAAAGTGAAGCAATAAAAACTTGTAGTCATAAATCGTAGTACTAATTCTTCGTCAGGTTTTATAATTCAATTTAAAATCAAATCTATAAATGTTTAAGAAGATCATTCGTTCTACAAAATGTATAAGAACATTGCCAAGTGTTCCTAAATGTAATTGAAGCTAGATTTTAATATGCTGAGTAATAGAGCTGTTCATAATTATGGTAGCATAAAATATCTATCTCCCATTCGCCGTACATATTTGCAGACATTACTTAGGTACGTTTGCAATCAAAGTTAGATGGGAATTCGGAATGAATAACATTTGATACCCCAGTTCGGTAGATTGTACGTGTGAGCTCACGGTATTTGTATAGATCTTGAAAATAGACGAAACTTTGGATAACTCATAGAGTAAATCCATTAGAATTAAATCTTTTATTTGCACGTCGGGCAATTTTAGTTCGGAAATTTGTGGGTTCGAATCATCCAGTGATTGAACCCACTTGAGGTCTTAGTGAATGAAAACTTTGTGAAAAATCAATCGCTTTTTGGTAAAGTACTTTGTTTTACTGGCTATCAACCTCAAGATAGATCATCGCCATGATCGCCAAGCGATGGTAATTTTAGCTTAGTGGTAGTGACGTCAGATA
The DNA here is from genome assembly GCA_951361185.1 of Ochropacha duplaris. NCBI lineage: Eukaryota > Metazoa > Arthropoda > Insecta > Lepidoptera > Drepanidae > Ochropacha > Ochropacha duplaris. The sequence continues at coordinate 7,542,205 of OX592707.1, read as the reverse complement.
CCGCGGCGAAAGTGGTGAGTTTGAATCTTACAATGACTTGAGCTTTCGATGTGAAACATCGTGAGGAAACCATAGCACGGTGGTAGCGTACTTGGTAGTACCCGACTAGCTGGCTACACCCTCAAGTTGAAAAGCTGTCACAAAGCACCTATCTAGGCTTTGTGTGCTTATCACCTTCGGCCACATCATCACTTACTATGATAAGATTGCGGTCAAACACAAGCTTATCCAAAAGTAAAAAAAAAGCGCTAAACGGTATGTCCGACAGCTGCAGTTCCATTCTAGGTTTCATTTGTTTTTCATTTTCGTTCACATCAACACTCGCCATGTAAGATCACACAAGTCTACTCATATTAATAAAAATGTAGTATAAAACCTTATGTTTGTTAGTTGTAATGACTTAATAAAAAGATACTTTGAGTTGTAGCTGGAGTTATATAACGCGTATAATGAATTGTTCGCTTGACAGGCTATTTTATTAAAATCATAATATTGTTAATTAGGTACCTATTAGAAGATACTTCATAAGAAAAGGAGAAACGAGTGACATTTAAACATACTTTTAATCGCTTTATTTAATTAATAGGTATACTTACTTTTAGAATTAATTTCTCTAATTTACAGCAGATGCTATGTAATTCCAATATTATTTTGGTAAATAAATTCATTACCAAATTCGGTTAATAAATTGCTTCTTCTATAAATTTGTGCATTTTAAATTTTATTTAGAACCCATGGGAATAAAATTAAAAACTCAAAGAAAATGAAAATGAAAGAAAGTTCTCAGACTTCGAGAAAAGCCCGACCACAATTCTCAAACGATTGTGAGATAAGTTATATTACTTAGCAATTAGTGTAGTTTGAATGAGTTTACACTTTGAGGTGTTCATTACATATCTATAGCTATGGATTTCAATACTACAGTTGGATTACAAGGCTTTGAAATACATAATAATACAATTTTGAATAGCCCATTCACTGGAATTCACTTTGACTCACAGAAGGTACCTATAGGTTTAACTTGTAGATAAATAACATGTTTATGATCCCCTTATGTTCGAACAAAATAATAACGTTTGTAGTATTAAAACAGAGGATCAAGGTATTAGAGTTGAAGATAGAAATGAAGATAAGAAAAAATACTAAGAAAGCGTTGGTGTGAAGATGGCTTATAGGGAGAAAAATTCAATAAACCATGTACCTTGATTTAAAAGCTGCTAAAGATAAAGATAAAATACTAATAATAATTAAATAAACACATTTTAAAACTAAAACTAATAACTAAAATAAATTTAAAAAGTTAGGCCCCTTTGGCATGGTTCCGAAGATGCTGGCAGCGTTTCCTCGCTGTATCGCAATGCTGATACGTTGTGCGAGGAAACTGCCAGCTCTTCGGTCCCCAGTACAAAATCTTAACCTAGTAGCCAGCTCTTTAAAGAGCTGGCGAGCGCCAGAACCCCACGGACCAAGGGTCTCAACACCGAAAGGAATAAAATTTAAATGAGTAGAATGCATTACTATGTCGTGTTTTTTGTGGATAAAGAAAATGCCGTGAAATAAACTTAAATCTTGTTTTACCTAGACCTACCTACTATAAAACGGAACATATTTACAGTGACAGTTCTATTAGCAGAACAATCCAGAACTCGGCCAGTGGAACTAATCGCAATTCTCCGAAAGATTACGTAGTAGAAAATACATACTACGGAATTCTACTACACTCCTCAGTAGCCGAGCTACACAGCTCGGTCACATAGATTTATTGATATGTGCAATCGCCGGAAAGAAACACTTGGCTTCTTCTGTATCCAAGAGCATGTTGAATGAGCCAGAAAATATCAATAAAAAGCAGTAAAGAGATTTATCGAACTAGACAATTCGCATTCGTCTCAATTATCCAGACAGGCCATCTCAATCAGACCTCCCCGTGGTGTGATTCGTTACCGATTTCATGGACAAGAAAATAAAAGATTATCTTTTCTTAGTATATAATATTTTCATTCATCTTTTGGCCCCATCCGCCCCGGAGACGCGACGTTCAAGTCGGTTTAACAGTTTTGTTATAGAGCAATTGTGTAGTCTTTCCGTTCTTTGCTAATTTGTTATTCTATATTATTTAATAATTACTGAAATCGTACCTAACATATTATTATTTGCTTAAGCCTAGAATCTTTATAATTATCATTATTATGTGCTTGTTATTCTACATAAGGTAATGTTATTTTTACGACCAAAAACATAACTGTCAATATCACCTTTATGTATTATTCATAAAACCATAAAAATGAAAACGTTTCATAACTTTATGTCCACTGCTATCATTGGATTTCATGAAACATCTGAATGTGAGAGCAAAAAATGTACGCACAAACTGAATCTCATTAAAAGCGATACGATACTTATAAAAGTTGTTTACAGAGACCTTTTGGAATGATTAATGCATATTTCATATCGACATCGTTAAATAATGTACGACGCGACGCGCGACGGGCCGAGACGGCCAAAAAACGATTGAGCTACGATGTCCATAACTCACGAAATTTAATCATGAGCTGAAACTTGCCGCAACTTGCACGCTTTGAAACTCCGCGGTTATAAAAACGGACCTCATCGCCAAGTCTCAAGTGAGAGAGAGGTTGTAATCTAAGTATCAGTTGTTAGATTACGTAGGCGATGAACCAATTATAACTTAAAATGGGGACTAGAGAATGAATCTCGTAACCATACATAAAAATATTTTGGATCTTTATATTTCGAATTTCCAATAGACCTGTTTTTTTTTTTAAACAACTAATTTATCAATGCCAAACTGCCTAAAGTCCTTCTGCCGTTTATGTGTTTATACTTGAGTAGCTCAGTGTTGCGATATGTTAATGATCGCTCCATGCAAGTATAGATTACCTTTGATATGCATACATATTTGTTGCTCGGCCACTTTACTGAGCGAGTTGCTATACGAATCCCTTTCATGGAAAGAGTATTGGGAAAACAGTATCCAATGAAAGGTTAAAAAAATATCTATTAACAATCAACAATGACCAAAACGATGGGATGTAAGAGTAAAAACATACATAAATACATACACAGATACATTTTGTCAAAAACATGGAACATTTGCATGATCTTTTGTTTTAATATCTTGTTCTTCTTTACTCCTATTCCTTTTATTTATAATTAATAAGCGTATTATAGATTTAATCTAGGTATAGGTATATTGTGCATGTGGAATAATTCGTTTCATATTATGTTTTTTATTTTTTTTTATTCTAGATAAGCTTGTGTTTGACCACGATGATGGTAAGCACACAAAGCCTAGATGGGATTTCTTAACATTAATCCACCTATGTACTCGTATCTTTATATTTTTTTGTAAAGACAAAACTAACAACGCTCCCTACGGAAGGATGTATCGTGAGGAAATCCGCTGATCTATCAGAGAGACACAGAGGTCACACTACTACTGTGGATGACGCCAGTCGTCACTACGGTCACTCACTACACTACGGTACTATTCGAAGACCCTACGTATCGAAAATCAAGTAATGTGCTATTATTTGAAATAAAGTTGAAGTTCATTTGAACCAAAACGATTTTGTAGTGAATTTTTATAGTAAAATAAAAAAAATATTAATGAAATAAATCTATGTTTCTCTAATGGTTAATGCATAGTTATTGCGTATCGCGTGATAAAAAAAAAGTACTATACCTACATACTATTTACTAGATTTCGCTATAACTTCAGTTAAATATGGTCATTACATTTACTCCTAAATGTAATAATAGTAAGCCGTTTAAGGTTTCACAATAATATTAGGGATCCAGGTGGTACGAACCCAGCCAAAGGCCGTCGATATATGCGACTTGTCGAGCGAAGCTCGTAAATAATGTCCTAGTTTTACGACTAACGTTATACCTTACAAAGTTTTCGCAATCGAAATCGACTTAGTTTTACGATTACGTGAAATCTCGAGTCATAAAATCCATTTCAAAGTTTAGGATGTCTTCTTTTTTAGAATAAGATTCTGTAGATTTTATGAGCGGTTATTTAATACGTTCGATATTATTTCAACTAGCACAGCTATTATTGAATGTTAGTTGGATAGGATCTGATGAGGTTGCAGATGAGAATTTTAACGTTTTTGGTCGACATTCAAACGAGTGAAGGGAAACTAAATTAATTGTCAGCTCAATTAACAGAAACAATATTATACATTTTATTGTGATCGGAGTAGATATCCATAGTTTTTTTAATAATCGTCTATACCTTATACATACCTATATGGAACCCTCGGAAAACGCGACACAAAAACCAAACATCATTATATTAATACGAGAAGAAAACTTTGTTACCCTTTTTCTGCTTTGTTTGTCAGACGATTTTTTTAGAATCTATTGACGAGCTTCGTGTTATCAATAAAAGTAATTGGAAACAGTCAATTCCTTTGTTATTAAAAAGAATATGGTCTTTCGACCAGTGGGCGTACACTAGTAATTATGAAATATTTTGGTTGGTATACCACTGTGTATTACACACTTGTAATACTGTACAATTTTATATGATGGTTTTGCGTTGAAATAAAAGCATATTATTAAAATTTGAATGTTAATAATTAACAAAATTTCGAATGCAGTAGGCAAGTTATATGACGATATAGTGAACGTGCATTTTAAACGCGGTCCTGTGGTATCCAGCTGTGCCTCGTTCGTTATTGCTCAAGTTTCTGAGATAAACACATGCGACACATTGTCTAAACTTTTGCATGAGTAATGTGCGCGTTTACAACTTTTACAAACTGTCCTGTCTGTTAGATATTACTCTGCTTTCAAACTAGAGGCACGTAATTTGTAAATGCTGTAGGTCTCAATGATTTGTATGTCAACTCGCTCTTGTCTCATGTTCTCATTCATCACCAAGTTGACTTAAAAGACACCTTGTAGATACCAAAACAACTATTTTTAGAATATTTATAGAACGTAAAATTATCTCAATTTTGGGTCCCAATTCACTCTGCATATCACTTCGCCACTTCACCCTCGTGGAATCGACTCATAAATATTGCATAGTTCTTGCCCATTTTTGGCCTCACTCGCCATACTACCAGGATTAGTAACCAATTTTTTCTCAAACAGCTTTGATAAATAGCGTGCAGTAGGATTTGTAGGATGTAACTGATATCTATATATAATAATAGATTTGGGACAACATTTTCTGTTCTTTTTTTTTTAAATTACCATGGACGCTTCGGTGATTCTTAATCCTCGTGATTAATGTCTTTGGTTGAGAGCGGGTAGTTATGAAACTCGGAAATCCTTTGTTTGATGTTCTTTGTTGAACCATAATAATGTCCGAGAGTGGAGGGGTAGTCATAATTGCTTTAAAGCAGGACTTCAATCTATATAATGGTTGTGACTCATGAACCACAGTACAGAAAGGTCCTGACTATTGCATTATAATACATGTAACAGACAAATCACAAGCTTGTAAGTATGTAGGTATGAATTTTACAAAATATATTTTCAAAATGTAAGGTTTTTAAAAAAAAAAAACTCTCTAGAAATTCTAGAGAGTCCAATGTGAATAGTAAAATTAAAGAGTACTTGGCCTGTCCAGGTATGCTTCAATTATATCAAAACTCGAAACTCCTAACATTATTAAAGCTAATAACAAGCAAGCATCTCAACAATCCCTTTCCAGCGTTCACCGAGTCAATCATCTGGCATCAACAGAAATACGTAGGTACCTCAGGCTAAATAACATCGAACTCAATGAATTTCTGACGCTATTAATTATGTCGGGAGTTGAGATGAGACGCCCGCGAGTCACCTTGCTGAGGAATTTCTGCTTGGATTCAATATAATTGCCCTTTAATTATGAGCACCTAGAAATCTCCATAATATTTTGTTGCGGATCTTTCGAATTTATAGGGGCATGAAATTTTCAAAATTATCAGTTGACTTAGTTCCGAGTTAATTAACTTCGTTTATTTTGATATGCTCTCATTCTGTTGGACTAGAAATATAATAATTGTATTCTAGTTAATGTTTTACCTAAATAGCAATTTTTATTTATTTTTTTGAAAAATGTTTCATTTGAAGTCCGCGGCTAGTACGATGCGATTTCAAAAGAGAGTCTTACCGCGGTCGCTCAAGTTCTGTAATAAGCTTCCAATGTGGTTTTCTCTATGGGAACAGTACTTCAATTCAGAGACAGCAGTCATAATATTAAGGCCCATTGACAAACAGTAGAAGCTTAGCCCGCAAAAGAGTTAATCAGTACATAATATTATTAGGTAATGTGCAGTATTATATAAATGAGTTAGTATGCGTAGTGAACTGCATTACGCTTACGTTAAATTACGTAATAACTAAATTTCATACATTAGAGAAAATAGCGCAATTTTAATTTAACTTATAATGAGAATTGAGTTTTGATAATTTCGGCGCAAAATAATATTTGATACACATGCGTTCATGGACCGAATATGTTGTGAATATTTTCGCTCGCTTGATTTATTTTATTTTAATGAAATTGTTACCGGTTCATAGCTAATGGTAGGGGAGGCAATGATGCTAAATTTGTAGTTACTCGAGCGTCTTTGGGACCTACTGGAATTTGAAGATTAGGTGGAATAAAGAAAAAAAGGTTATGTGCTATTTTCCCCTTCAGCGGTGGGGGAAGCGTCTACAGGGTTTCAAAAATGTAAAAAAAAACAGTCACCAAGAAATACTCGAGCGCGTCAGATATTAATAGGGTAGTCGCGCCACGTCTGTCTGATAACGGAAACATAATAATCTGCCGTTTTGCGTGGTGGCCGTACGAAGAGGTCGAAAATATTTAAAAAAAAAATTTACTCGAGCGCGTCAGACATTGATAAGGGATGTTAAGTGAACCCTCCAGTAGCTCCAATTTTAAAGACTGACGATTTGGACGCGACCATCAGTCAGGGCCGATTTTTGAAAATGCAAAAAAAAATCGTGACCTTGATTTACTCGAGCGCGTCAGATTTTTATACAGGCGGTTCTTCTTGATGGCCTTGTTGTACTGACCCATAATCTGACAATTATGTTGAGGAGTTTCCTTAATCTGACGGTTTGAAAAAAAAAATATATAAAAAATATCGAAATCTCGAAAATGGTTCAAGATATCGAAAAAATGTTTGCACAAAAGTTGTAGAGAATTTAATTTTCTACAATATTTATTATGAATACATATACCAAAAAACCCATAGGAAACGAGATATTTGCAATAAATCATTTTTTGACCTTTGACCTTGAAAAATCAGTAGTCGCGGGCACCCTATGATAAGTAGCTTTTGAGACAAGTTTTAGGGTGTCAAAATAAAGGTTTATACAAGTTAATAGGTGACTATCTCTCATTCTGAGGTGAAACTCATAATATTCCTGGACTATACACTTAATAATGATTTTAGCTACTTCGGCTTGTGCAAATCGGCAGATTAAGATATTTCCGTGATTCGTGACTAATTTCCTTCAAAATAAAAAAAAAACTAATCGCGCTCGAGAAAATCCAGGTGACGTTTTTTTTTTGCAACTTTGCGAGTCTCCAATTTTCTTTCGTCACGCCCAAATTGTCAGATTATTGAAATGTACACTATTTTGCATGTAACTAACTTACCTTACCTTAATCTGACGCGCTCGAGTATTTCAATCCATCGATTTTTTTTTACTAATCTGTCGGGCTACCCTAGACGTTCGACACTATATAGAGGGCTCAGATTTGGTGAGAGTACTTCACAAGGTGCAAGGTTGCCCCCCTTATGTTAATCTGACGCGCTCGAGTAAATCCCGAAATCCCCTATTCGCCTCCCCTACCATAAGACCTGTCTCCCAAATGTCATCTATGTGGTGTCTGTAACATACAGAAATTATAAGGGTCCCATTATAGCCATTTGACCAAGAAAACTTGTAAAGGTGTTCGTGTGTTTTTATGGAGAAACGGGATCGCGGGTGAATTATTTCATATAACTTTTGCAGAATTAATGCCAATAAGCCTCAAAAAATCATATTGCTAAGATTTGAAAAAAGCATTGTATGAGTGGAAATGGAAATTCAATAAGCTGACGTAGGCTGTTTCAGGTTTTCATTGTCTGTGGTATAATCCATGTCCGTGGAAGAGCTCGCGACCGATCGCAGCCAGAGGGCAAAGCTTTGGAAATGTTACTGTAAAGGTACACATGTCCGTTACATAAATCCCTTATTTATTTTTTGTTTATTTTTGAGAGCTTTGGAAATATCAATACGTGCAGAAAATAATGTAAAAGTCATCTGAGGCTTCCAGTCTTTAATGGTCAAGCTATTGTAGCAAAGAAAATTGGGTATTTTTTATTCAATTCTATACAAACAGTAGTTGGGTAATTATAAATAACATAAGGTTTGTTTTTGGGGGTAATCTTTGAAACTACTGAACCGATTCAACTTTTCCACTGATGGTAAGCTAGATGATTACTAAATTTTATTTTAAGGCGATGATAGCTCAGTGATAGAGACGTCGGATGACGACTGGCTGGCTACCACCCTCAAGCTGAAAATCTATCGCCAAGTACCGGTATGTTCCGACAGCTGCACTTGAGAGCCAGTTCCCAGCTAGACTTTGTGTGATTACCACCTTCGGCCACATCATCACTTACCATGGTGAGATTGTGGTCAAACACAAGCTTATCCAGAATTAAAAAAAAGTCTATCATTGGCTTTATTTTATTTTAGTTTCAGTAACGTAGGTGAAACCGCGGTGCGAAAGATAGTCCGTAATAAAAATAATGCAATGCATTCGTACATTCTTATGATAAAGAATAAAAAGTTGGAACTGTGTAAAACTGTACTAACTAGATACTTTCACGAAGATTCTATCTCTAAGGAACATTTACAAAGGAATGTGTTCAGGAGCATTGTTAATGGAAAGATGCACTTACAACTAAAACCAAATATAGATGCAAATTAAAATTGTAGGATTCAACAATAGATTCTAATTACTATATTCGCCTTATATTTAAGGCTTGTAATATTCTAAAAACTCGAGATAATCCGTAACAATGCTTGGAAAAAGATTGAGTATTTTTACTTATAAACACGACTACAGGTTTTTTTTAATAATCCAAGTACTTTAACTATTATAGAATGTATAATTGCGTGCAGTTTATTCCTTTCAAATTTCACTGAGCTTAGTTCATTAAATTCAGTAAACCTGTGAGCAAAACATTCAACTGCAAGCCGAGCTTCAAAACAAGTTGTACTTTAAACGGAAGGTAACACAATTCGCTTTAGAAAGTGGATGGAAAATTGCGAGTGGGGCAATTAGAATTCCAGGTATTCTGTAACAAGAAACGTATTGTTAATATTGTATTTTTCCACCCGTATATTAAGCAATAAAAAGTTTTCTTCTATATTGCAACGGGTCAAGAAATAATCCGCAATTGTTATGGTTTTTGTACGTATTTTAATGTAAGATGCAGAAAATAAACATAATTATATATTTCTTTAGAAAATTACGTTTTTGAACGTTATTATTAGATATACAGATTATATTAAACAAAATATTGTTGATTTTCTCTAATTTTTTTTGAGCCCTTGAGCGAATGGGATGGTCGTCTCAAAACCACCTTAAAATATAGAATACCAGGTTTCACCCGCGTTCCCGTGGGGCCTTATCTATTCCCGGGATAAAAAGTACCCTTTATCTCTTATTGCGGGATATAATCTATTTGTGTACCCAGTTTCATTAAGATCGGTTTAGTAATTTCGGAGTTTATTGCGGGCCAACATCGTGAATTAAACACACGGGAATATTATACAATTCAGATGTTACAAAAAATATGATTTGTTTAATACGTATTATTAAAAAATATATTTATCACGTGAAAGCCAGCATTTTACCACAATACAAATATTTTAACTATTCGATGATATTTGGTATGTAATCATAAAGCTAGCATCGATGCGTTTATTTTTGGAATCTGTTTTCTTTTTTTATAGTTTTCACCATGAATCAAAAATTGGTTGGTAGTATGATCAATATTTGAGAACATGTACCTTAGAAATAAGTTTTTGCTTGTTTGATGTTCATAAAATATCCTGGGAATTCGTGGCATTTACAAGTACAGACCCCGATGGTTCGTAAATGTGCTCTTTCCATACAAATACACATATAGAATGTTTTATATATGTTAATATATATGTAAATACGTAAGCAACAATAGATTGGCTTAGGAGCTTATCGAGGGAGCGACTCGTTGGCTCGTGCGGCTGACAAAACATTGATTTCGCTTGATTAGGCGGCATTCACGACGTCGGGGGTTCGATTCCAATTCAATCATTCAATCAACCCAGTAACGATACACGCATACATGTTTTACCTAAATATAGTAGACTGTTGTGTCCCCACTCTTACTTAGCTTCTGCCCGCGGTGTCACCCGCGTTCTGGAGGGAATTAAAGTAACATATAGCCTAAACAGTATTTTTTTAATCTGTATATGTATAGTATGTTTTAAGGCGATGATAGCTCAGTGGTAAGTGACGTCGAATACCGCGACGAAGGTCATGGGTTCGAATCCTACAATGAGCTTGAGCTTTCGGTGAAGGAAAACATCGTAAGGAAACCATAGCACGGTGGTAGGGTACTTTGTACCCGACTGGCTGGCTACCACCCTCAAGTTGAAAACCTGTCGCCAAGCACCTAACAGCTGCACTTGTGAGCCAGTTCCCATCTAGGCTTTGTATGCTTACCACCTTCGGCCACATCATCACTTACCATGGTGAGATTGTGGTCAAACACAAGCTTATCCAGTATAAAAAAAAAAAAGTGAATTGTTCAATAAACCGATTTAAGTAACCTGCTCTGTGAGAGAGAAAAAAAAAGCTTGTGTTTGACCACTATCTCACCATGATAAGTGATGATTTGGCCGAAGGTGGTAAGCACACAAAGCCTAGATGGGAACTGGCTCTCAAGTGCTGCTGTCGGAACACACCAATAGGTGCTTGGCGATAGATTTTCAACTTGAGGGTGGTAGCCAGCCAGTCGGGTATCAGTTCAGTAGTTTCAAAGATTACCCCATACAAACAATAACCAGATAGATTGCCGAATTTTGTTTTTAACTTTGAGAAGCTTTGATGTCGTGAAACGAAGTCTGTTAAGTTAAAAGCATTATAGTATGTGTGTGTGTGTATATGTAGAATTCACGTGTGATATAATGAGTTTACCCGGGTTGTAGCAGTGCCACAAATTAACGTATCATCTATCAGTATTGTTAACTGCCTTGACCCCCAATTCGGGGACTGTGCACCCATTTCTATACCTACAGCAACAATCATGTCTTTTTATTTGTCTCATTCGATTTTGCACCAAAAATATATAATAATTATAAGTCTTCCATTATTATTGGAGTCTGACAATTTGCAAGCGAGCAATAACAACTTAATATCAAAACATGTTTACGCGCCATTAATTCTTTTTGCAACCTCAGCTATATTATAACTGCTTTTTTGAAAGTTCCCTTACTTTATATACCTTAAATTATTAGGAAAAATGACTGAAAAGTGTAGTTTAAGTAATAACTATGCATGCCATTATTTTTTGTAGGTAAATAAGTGTTTCACGCATCGTTGTGTATATTTTACGATAAGGAGATCTATACGATTCGATCCACATTCGAATGTAACTTTGTGATAGATTTGATATAGTTTGGTAAGGTAGCCCGTACTACCTTTGGTCCTTCCCAACTTACTAGTAGCTTGGGAAGCGCTATGAACTCCGAAAATACTAAACCAAGCTTGGCACACAAATAGATTATATACTGAAATAAGAAAAACGATACTTTTTATCCCGAGAAAAGATAAGATACCACGGGTGAAACCTCGGGGGTCAGCTAGTAAACCCCTAAATTACTGAAAATAGGGCTAAAAGGCACGTTTCCATGATAAACAAATTCTACGTAGTCGACGGCAAAAGTTAGTCCTATAATAAAAGGTCCTTATTAAGCTAGACATAATGACTACAGTATTCATTAACCGTTAAGCTCGCTGTGACCCACAAATGGAAAACGAGAATTACAACCCGTCTCAAGGAATAATATGATCAGGAAACAATGACAAATGCTCATATTTTCATCTCTCTTGAGGCAACTTTTGCGAGTAAATCCTTTCGAGTTACTCAAATATTGTTTCTCGGATGATAAATGTGTAATACGTTTACTTGGAAAGTATATAAACGGAATTAGGGTTCTGTTATTGGAATTATTGCAGATAACATAGGGACAAAGACTTTTTGAATTGTTAATATGGCGATGATAGCTCAGTGGTAAGTGACGTCGAATACCGCGGCGAAGGTCATGGGTTCGAATCCTACAATGAGCTTGAGCTTTCGGTGAAGGAAAACATCGTGAGGAAACCATAGCACGGTGGTAGGGTACTTTGTAGTACCCGACTGGCTGGCTACCACCCTCAAGTTGAAAATCTGTCGCCAAAACACCTATCGGTGTGTTCCGACAGCTGCACTTGAGAGCCAGTTCCCATCTAGGCTTTGTGTGCTTACCATCTTCGGCCACATCATCACTTACCATGGTGAGATTGTGGTCAAACACAAGCCTATCCAGAATAAAAAAAAAAAAAAAAGGGAGGGAAACCCTTGGACGAATAAACCACTTGGACGAAACTAAACGGGTTTTTTGATTTGAGAAGCCCAAAAATAACTACCATTTACTTATATTTATATGCTAAAGTTACAGCAAACATAAATTATATTACTACGACATAGCCAACTCGACCATTTTTAAATAAAGCAGATGAATTAAAAATCAATGAATACTTTTTCGTCATACTCAAACACAAACTGTATAGACACACTGAACATTTTGACAAATATTCGAGTACGTTGGCAGCTACATTAAAAACGTCAAAGGGATATCTTGTTTGCACTAAAATATTCCATATCCCTATTCGTTTATGCTTCTCTATGTGCGTTTCAGAAATGACAGAGGAAATAGTAAACAGATTTTTTTTATTTATCGCAAACTAGAATGTTCTGAACATTACCTACTGACATATTTGTGCTTGTACTACTTTACATAAACGATGAAATAATTATTGAACACTAGTTTCCCGCCCCGCGATTTCACCCGCGTTCGACGGATCTTATCTTTTCCAATAAAATCTAATCATTTCATTTCATTTCATTTCATTCATTTCATTTCATTCATATGTAGCATATCAGTCATCTGGTTTCCATATTACATGCTTTGCTTAGTTTGGGATCAGATAGCCGTGTGTGCGTGTGTGTGTGTGAGTGCAAAGTTTCATAAATCCTCCGATTAGCCATTTTTTGCATGTGTAGTGTGTGTGTAATGTACATATAGTTATTGCATGCTGTCCAGACACCGCACGGGTACCTAGGTGTCTAAAGAAGAACTTTGTGTTTAATTGGTACTACATATCGAACAGTACAGCGTGATTGAACAACAAACATCCAAACATACAAACTTGATAGGATTAGTAGGAATAGGAATTAGTATGAAGTAGGGTTATCAATCATACCATTACGCATAATACTTCTGCTATTTGAGAAATAGTTTCTACTATTATCTTTTAGTGTGCCTCTAGTATTCATACACCTTCAATAAATCACGCCTATGTATCAGGCAATATACGACAATGTATGTATATTAAGATAGCTTTATTTACAGTATTCGATATTCGATACATGGTCTTTGAGGGTGAAGTCACGTGAGAAATAACCTACAATTGAAATCAAGCCAGGTATAACTCAATAACCCTTGGTTTCCACATGACATGGAATGTTTTTGCGAGCACGGTCGTAGTACTCGTGAAACTAACGGACTCAAAAATCCTTTGTATTTATTTTACTTTTGTAGTGAAAGTATGCCTACTACTTACATACTTTCAGTTATATAGGTATAGATTTTTAGTAAAATATTTATGATGGGTAGATCGAAATCCGTAGATAGACGAAGATCCCAGAAACGAGTCAGAGCCGAGCGAGCCAAAACAAGTAGATATTTAACAAAATAATTTCCTTTCATATCAAAGTTATAATTAGCTGGCTAACGGGTCACCTGATGGTAAATGTTTACAGTCGCCCATGGACTCAATCACCTGGGAGTGTCAATTAAATGCTGACTTTTTTAAAATACGCAGAAGGTTCGAAACATAGAGTGTATAATTTCAGATTTCTTTAGTGTTTCAGAAAAAATACGAAACAAATACTACTTTCAGCTTGTCAGTTTTAAATAGCAAAATAAACGCAAACCAAATTTCTGACCTGAACAATGTTATCATTTTTTTCATTTCACTCAACATTTTACAATTCGCTTTATCTCCCTTTTAAACTCGCTATTCCTTTTATGTCTAACATTAACAAAGGAATAACGGTGCTTGACAAACAATACCGTGGGTCAGATAAAACATTATCAATTTTTAACTTAAGGTACCTATAATGGAAAAGAAAATAAAATACTACATATTATATTATGGATATGAATCACGTTTAAGAAATAGGTAAGCGCCTTAACCAGCGGTCTTCCGCTTTAGGTACCTAGTTGTGCCTACCTATATTTTTTCTGAATTCAAAGTTGAGAAAGAAAGGTTTAAGGAAATACATACCAATTTTTTAAAGGATATTTAAAAAAAAACGATTAAAAATACATACATTTTTTTAAAATTACATAGAGTATATGTTATGCAGTAATCCATGTTAAGTTTCGTAGTCCTGTGCTACGCTCCGTAGTACCTCGTGCTACGCGTCGTAGAGCCCCCCCCCCCACGCTAGTAGAACTGAAGGATATTACTTATTAGTTTTCGCCTGCGACTTTGTCTGCGAAGAATCTTTTTGCACCTTCTTAGGGGTTCATTTAAAATAAAGTTGCCTGTATCTTTACCCTAGGTGGTAGAGTAAATTCTAACATTCATAAGTGCCTTACCAGGACCTAAACTGAATAAATGAGTTTTTTATTTGATTTGAGGTTTCAGGTCAATTTCATCAAAATCTGATCAACCGTTAAGCCATCAGTCAGGCTGACGTACCTCGCATTTATTAGTTGTAAAGATAGTATGAATTTTATGTTCCTTTTACCTAATTCTCCAAGAGATTTGACTAAGTTAAAAGAACGGTCTTTCTGACTTTTGCCATTATGTTGATTAAAAGTAACTGTTCCTCATCAGAAACTAAACTAGTGGCCGTTTTGACAAGAGGGATCTCTTCTCATCTCACTATTCTTGTTTCTTTTTGGCACGCAGAGCAGATTGTCTAGTGTTTTCAAAACGGCCATCAAAACGTGCCGTTAATTTAATATTAGTTTGATCAAATGTATGTAAGTAATTTGCTATGCAAATGGAACCGAAGAAAAAAAACCGGCCAAGTGCGAGTCGGACTCGCGCACGAAGGGTTCCGTAAAAAGGCAAAAAAATCACGTTTGTTGTATGGGAGCCCCCCTTAAATATTTATTTTATTTTGTTTTTAGTATTTGTTGTTATAACGGCAATAGAAATACATATTTTTTAAAAATTTCAACTGTCTAGCTATCGCGGTTCTTGAGATACAGCCTGGTGATGATATCGAGCAAAAAAGGGCAAAAAATAGCGTTTTTTGTATGGGAGCCCCCCTCAAATATTTATTTTATTTTGTTTTTAGTATTTGTTGTTATAGCGGCAATAGAAGTACATAATTTGTGAAAATTTCAACTGTCTAGCTATCGCAGTTCTTGAGATACAGCCTGGTGACAGACAGCGAAGTCTTAGTAATAGGGTCCCGTTTTTACCCTTTGGGTACGGAACCCTAAAAACAAAAAGAACGTTCCAAGTTAGTAGCTGAATATCTTATTTAAATTCCAACTTAATCACCACTCTAACTTGGGGCTATTTATCTTACAGAACACACGAATGAGTTAAAAAAACTTGGTCGATAAATCCGACTAAGCGTTACCGGCTGATTACGTTAATTACGTCACAAATTCACTATAGTTGCTTTTTCGAGCACACCTTGGGGATTGGGAAGTAAATTCAATGTTTTTGCAACGTTTAATCTTGTCGTCGGGAGGGGAAGAGGCGTTGCGTTGCGATTAAACACCTCTTTATGAGATCGATGGTCCAAGCTGTGTTTACCTCCTCCTGTTTACGTTTGTGCGGAAAACATCGTTATGATTCCATTTTAAATAGGTTTACGACTATACGTATTACGTGGAAGGTATGCGAAGTAGAATGATGAATGGTGTGTGTAATTTGGGTACGATGGTTTATGTTATGAATTTATTTTGATTCAGGGCTTGTCAACTTCCTTGGTTTTAATTAATTTTCCTATAAGGTACGCTTGTGTTTTGCTTATATAATACTTAACATATTTCTCAAATAAAGTTACTGATAATACCTACTTTGAATGATGAATCTATACTAATATTATAAAGCTGAAGAGTTTGTTTGTTTGTTTGAACGCGCTAATCTCAGGAATTACTGGTTCAAATTAAAGAAATATTTTAGTGTTGGATAGTCCATTTATCGAGGGAGGCTATAGGTTATATAACACCACGCTATATTGCGAAAATCTTTTTATGTCGGGTAAAGAAAAGATCTTTCGGGAACGCGGTTGAATCCGCAGAGAACAGGTACTGGTATTATGTATATTGGGACCAACAAAATCCGCACCAAGCAGAGCTAGAAACAACCAGATAAAATTGCAGCAGTTAAGTAACTTTGACAAATTACATCAAGTCTATTTAAGCTATGTGTATATTATTATTATGAACCAATGTATAAGCTTAATGATGTTTTTTTCATGGATATATTCTTGCTTTATATCTACACCGATCATCATGGGACTTACTTACTTAAGTAAGCCGAAGGAGATGCATTTTGTATCATTTATTATGTATCCATTCGTTTTAAATTATTCAGATTTTTCCATTTGAATATTTTAAAACTTCAGATTGAAGATGGTTCAAGGGCGTCCGCTTACATTAACATTGGGAAAATATAAGATAGAATAGAAAAAAAAACTGAATGTTTGGTACCTACACAAAAACGTATAGCTTTAAACTGTGAGATTAATCAATTTCGTATAAGTTACACAAAAATATACAAATAATATTGTAACTCGCTATATTTTTAATTGCTAAATGTTTTATCTTAATGAATTAACTATTATGCCTACAGTCCAAGTCTTTGAGCGCACAAATTTCATAATTCAACAAGTTGAAAACCCAAATTCCTTTGAGTTATAATACCTACTCGAAACCTACCAAGTTAAATTCGAACTAAAGTCAGCTAATTTTATCATAGAGGAGTATCATTCAATTAACTTCACACCGTATTAGACGAGCTCTGAAACGTCTTTATACAATGTAGAGGCAAAGTTTGTCTTTGTTAAAGTCGTAGCTCAAACATAACGAACGATGCGCCAAACTAAAGCGAATTTGCATGTTTACACACGACTGTATGCCGCGTCGCGGTGCCTCTCATTGAAATAACTTTTACAAATACAAGCTACGCAAATATTGGCCATATACTTACAAGCTACACAAATATTAGCTTATATCTGGATTACGGTTTTGAGATATATAAGTTATACAACAAACTATTAGGTAAGTATATTGGTTTAGAAATAATTTAAATAAATAGTTTTGTCAATGTATACTAGAAAACTGTCTCTGAAATTAAAATGTAGCATTTAAGTCTATGCGGCTGCGAAAGGCGCGGAAAATTTTAAATTTAAAAAATACACCTGTATTGGTCAAAATTATAAAGTTTATGCCTTTTGCGGTCGAGACCATGGGTCTGAGGAGGTCTGAAGTTCGTCATTTCATAAGTATTTTAAATAAAAAATTACAAGTACCACAACTGACGTCCAAGTGATGACTCGATCAAAACGAGATCGTCTTTTGTCTCTCATCGACGAATGGAAAACTTTTCTCGCAGCGCCATGTTTTCATAGGGTTCAAAGAGCAGAAAGATTGTGTTTTATGATTTATTTACAATTTAAATAATGTTTTCTTTCAAATAATAATATATTACGTAAAGAGTAAACGCACCCAGCGTATCATATATACACTTTTGTGGAACATTTGTCTTATGAAATCATAATATTATGACAAGTTGGAAAAATAAATCTTGATTTATGATACCACTGGGCTATCTATGTTTAGGTTTGGAAAATGTCCGTTTCGGCTGTCGACAATCTTAAGGGTTTCTCATCTATTTGCGTCTTTATGTTATCCAAATTATTTTATTCGTAAAATATGAGCACACAACAAGTAGGTAATTGAATAAGATATAAAAAAATGCGATCAAGAATTCCGCAACATTCCATGAAATTCATTCCAATATTCCAAGTGTATTCTAATATTTTCCATTAGGTCTTTAAAAAAAGTTTTATAAAATTCATTTTTTTTACATTTATTTTTCTGTTAACTATCTTAGCTTCCCAAGCAAAGTTCAAACAATAATTAATGATGAAACTTGGCACACGGATATATCATATCCTGGAATAAAACATAGAAATCTTTAAAAGATAACATCCCTCGGGAACGTGGGTGAAACGGGGCGGAAAGCTAGTAAAATATAATTAAAAGTAATGTTAGATGAGATATATGTATATAAAGTAGGACGAGAATACACTACAGTTGGCTTAAAGCTAAACCCTGTATCCGGATACATAATAAACTTTTAAATTCATTTAGTCCCGATGCCATCACTAGTCCGCAGTGGTTAAGACTTTAATTGCTCTGGGTTGTCACTGCATATTATGAGGTCAGTACCTATTCGTTCGAGTGTTTAGTTAATTATGTTATAAATTTGGCTTGCTGTGACTAAATACTTAGGGTCAGTTCACATCGAGACGCAACACGACGATACTGGAAGAGGCCGCAGCGCTGCGTGGTGTACTTATTCTGTATTCTCACAATGAAATGTGTATCTTTTCGTGTAGTAAATAATGTTATATTTTGAGTCGCTCTATTAAAATGTGCGCGCAGCGTCGCGTCGCATCTCGGTGAGAGCTGACTCTTAAGTCGCGATACAATACAATGTACGTCTTCACGGAAGGCCTCCTATCTCGGTGGCTCAGGTAGTGATCCACCGTGTCCGTTTTCCCTAAGGAGTACGTACAGTATGAGATTCCTCAACTTATCACACCCTGTGAATAGTCGGATACGCTCGAGTAATCCTGGTCTTGCAAGCATCTATAATTATGTTAACCGCTTACTATCAGGCGGGTCGTATGCTTGTTCGCCTCCATAGTGGAGTAGTATAAAAAACAAGCTTGATTTTATGTCCGTTTTAGCTGACGTAATTACCTACGAGCATTTTTTTAGAAAGAAAGAAAAAGAAGAAACGAAAACATTTATTTTAGGAAATTATGTAATTCAAAAGAGGTTAGAGCTTAACCACTTTCAAAAAACTTTGCTCTATAGTTTGACTTATTTTCTGTGTTGTTTTTATTCTCTTTAACAAGTCAACTTAGACATATTGTAAAGGCGAGCTCATAGCGGAGCCGGTTAGTCCGGCCTCCTTGTTCCGGTACATTAAACAGTTGAAAGGGGAGCTTTAGCAAAGTGTTTGGAAGATGCCCTTTAATAAAGATAAAGTATTTTATTTTAGCAAATATAGGTATAAAAGAAGTTTTATAATCAGATTGAAAACTACAAAAAAGTTAAGTGACCGTTTTTCATAAATTCCTTCACACCATTATGAAAAATCGAACAGCTCATTTCACTCAAATCACTAGATTGGCAGGGATAAAAAAAATATCGCCATATATATTAATAGTATACGAGTGAGTATCATAAATAAAAAAAGGTAAAACTCTTTTTTCTTCGACGTAGTCTATACGAGGTATACAAACAGAACAATATGCCCCAATACATTCTCTTATCAATTCCAGATGAATAAGTAGCATCAATCCCCTTTCAATTACAAGCTCAAAGATAGGTAAATGAAAAGCTGGCTCTGGTTTTAAGACGTCCCCGTGGGGTTGAAAAGGGACCCTTCTAGTCGGGTGACAGGGCTCTCCGCATTCACTATACAGATGATGGAATATCGGTGTTCGCTACCTATCGGGAATTACGAGTACGTACCGCGAATGTTTTGGACAGAATTAGGCCAAGTTATATTTACGGTACAACTTCCTCTTAAATATAAAGGGGAGGATGTAGTGTTGCTCGAATAATGGCAACGGTTAGTTAAGTGGTCGTTGGGTTTTAGGTGGGCTCGCGCGACCTTTAAACAAAGGACGTCGTTTTAGAAAAGTTGATGTCCTCTCTTTAGAAAATAACCTTTGACCTGCACGGGAATGGTTTTACTTAAATTCTTAGTAGCTATTATGGCTCTTAACTTGTTAATACCACGTTTAAAGTAGCTTCGTTCAATTTAACCTTCTTTGATATTGTGCTTTTATACTTTTTTTGGAAGAATTAATGTTTATTATTATAAATGTTTGGGAAAACAAAGCTGATTCTTTGCAATATCGATGAACCTTTTAGACGCATGTTTACATCAGATTATAGAGCGAGTGTATAATAAATTGTGAAAAAAGAACAAGAAGAACTTCTTGTTCTACGAACGTAGAGGCTCGTAAAATATTTTGTAAAATGTTCTGAATAATGTTATATTGAGTGAAAATAAACATTGTGAAGCTATGTAATATCTCGATGAACAATTATTGGATGAAACCAACGTAAATTTTCGGTTATTTTCTTCAAATAAAGCTAATCCATGGTATGCTAAAAACCTTATATGTATTTAAGTTAAAAAAAACAGTGTACTCGAACCATGCGCAGCCAGGAAGTCACCAGTGAAAGGAGGACGTTCAAAGCCGGCTTTAGATCGACGACAAAGACGACAAATTTCCTCGCTATTCACACGGAAGGTTGGTCGGATCGAACGGTGTGCTATTGGAAATTATTTCTCCAAAGCGAATTTCTGCTATAGACATAAATAGGTCGCGATGTTTTATGGGTACTGTTTTTACAATGCTGGTGCTTCACTGGCCCTTTTGTTAGTCACTGGACGCTTTTGCAGCGAAAAAAACAACTGCACTAGCGTCTGAGGACTTAACTTCTGAGAAAAGTCTTTGGTACGCTCTTTGTTAACGGGAAACCGTCTCAATTGTTGAAGTAGACAATTCATAATGAATGAATAATAGAATGAATTCTTTTCTTGCGGAGATAGTTAAATTAGTAATGCTCTGGAAAATAGGTTTTAAAGAAGAATAATGAAACATATTTTTCATAAACACAAATAATAAAGAAGAGATAAATACAGGATATTTAATATTATAAGATGAAATAAATGTGACGTAATGTAGCAGCAAAACTTCTTGAGAAAACATGTCATCAGAACAAAACATTTATCTGATAAACTGTAGCATTCGCGTCGAGTTTCTTACCCCGATGGTTTTTAGTTTGTGACCGACTGTACTCGAACTTGTTCTGTGTTTGTGTTTCTGACATCAACTATTTCTTATTTCCTAAGGGAGTATGTATGTTCTTTAAAATGTAACTCCATTGTGTCGTGCACTTAAACGATTATTATTTTGCTGAATGTTGCTAGAATGTAACATGCTACTAATTATTTATTACAACGTTTTTGTGAATTATTTATAATATAAGGGATGCTTAACATTTTCACTGCTTTAAATAGAGATTGTTTTATATTTCTACATTTACCTTATTAATTCCAGTTACTTAAAATATAGTACTTTCAGCCATCACGGTTGCGAAAATTGACTTACCTGAAAAAAATAATAAATTATATTTTAGTCAAACGTCAAAAAGTAATAGGTATACAGCGAGGAAAATCAAGGAGAAGAAATGAAGGTTTTTTCTGTGACTCAATATCTTACGTTATTCGATTTGAAGCTGTGACGAGGTAATTTCTTATACCGCTTACGAATTAGTAGGTTTTTTTTAACGTAGTAGGTAGGTACTTAGTACGAAATTAATTTGACGGCAAAAAGTTGATAAACAGTCAGACGGCACTAAGTGGTTGACCGTTAAAACTCTTAGAAACACTTCAAAGTAATGAAAACTTATAAATTTTGCATGACACTTTATTAATATATTCAACCTGAGACACTGTAAATTATTCTTTAGTAACTTTTCCTCGAACGTACGGTCGGCCAAGAAAGTGGTGTGCCAGTTTTGATTTAGTTTCCTAGTCATCGAAAATTACAACAAGGTTCAAACTAAAAAGATATCACTTGAAAGAGATGCATAATAATGACATGAGTTGTCATAAGTTGTCAGATTGATCTACAAGCGAAACTAATCTTTATCACCTATGAATCTGCAAGCGGCATTCAACATTAGGGTGGTACACCACTTTCTTGGCCGACCGTACATCACTTAGTAGCCAGCACATCTAGACGGTCTTAAAGTAAACCAGGTATGCTGTACACTTTAAAAAGTTTTATTCTTCGTGCAGTTTAAAATGTAGTCGGTAGTGGTCCCTTCGCGGCCATTAATCCATCATTGTGTCCGACTGTAGCCGAGTTCTGGACCGTGGCTTTGCTAAACCGCCTCCCTCCCTCCACTTACTGAACACTTTTCTGTCTTCATCCATTTTTCTTGTCAAGGAAATATTGGACGTGTACGGTAACACAATCATTTGTTATCTGTAAACGATATGTCAGGTGTGTTCACACAATTTCTTTATTGGTTATTGGTAAGCGTTGCGTGCGGGTTCGATACATGTTGGAAAATTGTTTTAGTGGATCAGTGGACCGGAGAAGTACATCAACTACAATACAGGCGTGCTTTCTGGTTCAGTAGGTCAATGATTACGACTGGATTGGCTTAATTAATCACGATGTGTTTTATATAGATTTGATAGATTTTAAAATGAGTCGTATGTTTGTTTGCCATGTTATACTCGTGTAGCCTAGCTTGATGAATCTTGACACAGAAATAGATGATATGAGAGATAGGATTTTTTTCCCGGAAAAAGATAAGATACCACGGGAACGCGAGTGAAACCGCGGTCACAGCTAGTTGTGGTATAAATATTAATTCAAAGATTGTATCTATCAATGAAATCAATGTAACGTAACAGTATATTTGTCCTCTCAGTTTACCTAAGACCTTTAGATTTTTGATAAAGACGTTTAAGTAGGAAACCAATTCAAATATCATTTCCTCGAAAGACCCACGAAATGAAATACACTATTGCAACTATTTAGGAAATAAACGTGTTTCGTGTAGCGAAATACATATATAATATTACAAATAATAGGAACAAAGGACTTCGCGAGGTAGCCGCGGGCTAAATGACCCGGAACTACCGTTTTATTATTGTTCCACACGGAACCGCAACGTACTCAGATGGTTAAAACAAGGATATAATATTCCAAGGGGACGTAACACATGGTAGGCACATATATTATCATGACCTATTTATTTAAGGCATTATAGAAGTGTCAATTGGTATAAGATGGAGTGGTTGTATGTGTTTATATTTGTCACTGTTTTATAAAGTACTAGCAGTCCTCCGCTGTTTCACCCGCGTTCCCATGGGATCTTATCTTATCCTGGGATAAAAATATAGCCTATGTTAATCTGGAATAATGTAGCATTCAAATGGTGAAAGAATTTTTGAAATCGGCCCAGTAGTTTTTGAGTTTATTCGTTACATACACATATCAAAAAAAGTTTGTGATCACTAGCATAAGCTGATATAATTTCTTAGATTGAACTTGATCAAGAAAAAATCTTTGTTGTGTGTTTTCTTTTATAAATAGAAATAGGTACCTACCTTATTTGAAATTAAAAAATAAAACTATTTTTATTTTTTATAAATAAAATTGAGTAATTAATCATAATGATGATTTCGATTTTTCAAAGTGATCGCAAACTTTTTTTGATGTGTGTATATATATACAAATCTTTAGTCTTTATAATATTAGAAAGATTCCTACCCACTATTGATAGGACTTGTCACAAATTCTAGCATTATCTCTTTGTTTCTATGATCTGAGTGTCATACTTTGTTCCCGTACAGAACAAGAGCCGTTAGCACGTGGATTTTTACGAGACGGCATAAAATTTCACTTAAAGTAACGTACGCCAGTCAGTACCAATTTGGTTTGTTGGTTTTACTTCATTCTGTATGCCACGGGCGTCATGTTGCCGGCGCGGCGTTATGTGGAAATGTGAGCTTTTGTTTTACTCTTGACGTTATTCACGGGGATGTGTTCTCATGATAGAATTTAATGTGGAAATTCTTGTGACGCTTTTTAAAATAGGTCTTTACAACGCTAAATTATTTACGCTATTTGCCATGAAAATAATTTAAACATGGGCGTTTTGATACTGCTATAGCTTCGGTTTAGTATTTACTATTATAGAGCCTATGTTTACTATTTCGTATGTATTAGTGTGATTACAAGTACCTGCAACTATAATCCACATCAAATTAGATCATTTTTGAAATGCTTTAGCTGTTTGAGTTAAGGGGAGAATAATGTAAGAGGTGAATAAATGATTTTGAATGCGCAAGTGTGTAGTGTGGTGACTCCCTAATTATAAATGCACAGAATATTATAGTGGTTTTACGTGGATTATACTAGTAACATAGTTATAAGGTGTATCAAGAAAATAAATTAACTATTCTACATAACTATCTAATTGTAAACATATTATATGAAGTGTTAACAGATTGGGCGCGACTTGGTAAATATTAATTAAATGGAGTGCTAAAGTTCGCAGAACAAACATGAATGTTCGGAGACTGTAGAAGTGAAACTGTTTTCAGATTTCATTATATAGTCGGTTTTATTAATACATACAAGTAGGTAAGTAGCCTTTACTCTTGTATTATTATGCAAACACCAAACTTGTTTACATAAAACTGAATACCTAACCTACCATTAAAATTGCGGATATTCACAACAATCGCACATCATACGTATCTATCTACGAAGTTCAAACGTTCTTACAACTAAAGCAAAACATTATAATTTGTGCTTCTAAACAAAATGAAATTACTTATTAATTGCTAGACACACAACAAGGGCAGAACAAATGGACTAAGCAGTCAAATTAAATGTTTATTCATCCAAATAGGACGTCACAGGCATTTATGAATAGTCAGACTCTAATGCACGGTTCGGAAAGTTGCTTTTGCTGAGAAGAGCCGGCAATAAACTCAGCAATTACTCTTTTCAAAAACAACTTACACCTATTTATTACATTCAATAATTATTTATCTAGTCTCACTGATAATAATATTTGCGTGTTATGACTAAAATAGTAATCGATATAATTTAATTATGACTGACTTAGTAAACAACAAACTCAAGTAGACCAGCCCCCACAAGCAGCACCTGTTCACAAGTATGACGCGTGTGGCAGCCACCGCCGTCGCCATATCGTGGCGACCCGCCACACGACAGCGTATATATTTATCATACAAATGTGATAAGGTTGAAATTCGTGTGTATATTAATGTCTACAGCCTACAGCCCACACACATAGTAACAGCTAGCAATCAGTGAAGCAGCCGCAGCGTCAGTACTACTAATTCGTTCAGTAATTGCAACCGCCCTCGACAGCCTCTTCATTAGAGTACGATCCATCATTGCACTGCGACAAATCCGTCCCACGGATCACCCGGACCGATAAATCAACCCGCACGACTCATATTTTGACAATGCTCGGTCAATTTTAACGATTTTGTTCAGGGTTTTGGGAATTTAGGTAGGTTTATATTAGCAGTAAAAATTGCAGAGATTTAGCTATATATTTTTAAATATATTTAGTATTACCAACCCGTGTGTGGTGTCCCTTTTAGCTATTTTGGCCTAACATTAGTATCAGTGGTGATACATTATATGTGATATAGAAGATATTCATACAAAATTGTTGGATAGATTAGATAAGAATCATTAAGCTTACGACTTGATAAAATCTTTAACAAAAACCTATCGCTGAATGGAGGATTAAATAATATTTATGTTTTGCCATATAATTTTATAAAGAGCTATGTTTGAGGCCCTTGTCAATTCCACAAAACGTACGCTTCGAAACGTTCTAAGTTTCAATGATAGATTTGGAAAATAGTAAAATATTCTCACGATTCAAAGCTAAGCATTTAAGGGGTAAGTTAAATAAAAGCGGAAACGGAACTCGCTAGCGGGTATAAATCCTCGCCGTATCTGAAGGCAGCTTTGAAATCACATCGTGGAGAGCGAGGGCAGACAGAACAAACTCCTTTATTTATTATTTGACAAATCTTGTAATTAAACTCTATTCCTTTTTAAATGACTCCGCCTGAATTTCACGCCGCAGTTGCAACATTATTGTCCAATTGTATCTTAGACTTATTGTAGCTTAACTTATAAAAGTTGATTTTTATTAAAATTGTTTAGAATATTTTAAATAAATGAAACCAACTAAAATAATGAAATGCAAACCAATCCTATCCTACTAATATTATAAATGTGAAAGTATGTTTGGATATGTGTGAAGATGTGTGTGAAGATGTATGTGAAGATGTTTGTTACTCTTTCACGCAAAAACGGCTTAACGGATATTGATGAAACTTGGCACCCAGGTAGTTCATACCCTGGAATAACACATAGGATACTTTTTATCCCGGGAAAAGATAAGGTCCCTCGGGATCGCGGGTGAAACAGCGGGGCGGAAAACTAAGGTCATAAACATCAAAAAGATTACCTATTGCAAAAAAGAATTATTGTGTGACTGAAACCAGAAAACAAAAACTATTAATAAAAAAAACTGCAGTAACGATCATTTCACAGACCACGGTGACTAAAACTTTTCGATTGAAAGGGGCGGGTCAATGATTCCATACTTGATCGTGTGCACTCCTCGAAACTTCCCCTATAAAGGCTTGGAGTTATGTTGTGATATATCTCTGATAACAAGCAAACTTTTGTCCTTCGACACCCATAAAGACTATTGGGTGTTGTTTGTCCCCTTGGGAGGGGGCCAAAAATTCCCTGCAATGTGCTCTAGTAATGAATGGAAAAAACTTTTTTCTTGTTGACAGATAAGTGATGCAGTCAAAACTGTACGTACGTGTCGATGTTTACTAGGTTTTTGGTGTGAGTTCGCTTGTTTTGTTTAAATTATGCTTTATTTCAAAGGTTTAGGTACTTATTTTTAAGGTTCATGTGTCCTATGTCAAAATCAACGTACCTAATCGTAATAGTTGAATATTGTAAAATGTATATGCGGCTACAGCAAATGAATTATTTTAATTTCTAATATTGATTTAGAATTAAAGATTGTGTAGCATAATAATTTTCAATTATAAATATGTTAGATATAATTATATCTGTAAATTTTAAATTAACATACGGACTTGCAGATATAATTATGCAAGGGTTTTTCAAACACATTTTGGCTTGACGATGATGTTATTTGTAGGTACGGAAAAAATAGCTTTATTAGAATAGGTATGTGACTAATGACATTTTTGGCCAGTAGCTATATTTTGGGATAGGTCTCTACGTAATATTGTAACAATAGGCCTCTTCTGTTTATTTATGCTTCAGGTATTGGCACTGCTTTACCGTACGCAAAGAACACTTTATACTATTTCTAGATGTTTCTGGTTTTTTGGTAACTTCGGTAATTCTACTTTTAATTCGAAATGGGCGTTAAAATAATTTGGCTCCATTATTTGAATCTATAATATTTTTTAAGAAATTTTATAAACAAATATCCTGTTTACATAATAGCTAATAGCACCTAGTAGGTACTTTTCTTAACATTTAATGAGATTTTTCTATTTTTGCCTTCAGTTTACGCATCGGCAAATTAATATAATTAATTAAACTTGAAAATTAAGCTTGAAGCCGACGACACGGTCCTGTCAAATTGCGTCAGATTAATTTTGATTCATTTTGTGTTGCTTCCACCTGTTCCCAATTTAATTACGACAGAGCTTTCTTGATAAGTAGGTATCTCATTCCACATGATCCTGAGACACGAGCATTAATTAAATTCTTTACAAGACAGACACCAAATAACGACGATGTTGATCGATCGTCGGATACTGTAACCGATACTTATTGTTAATCATCTTGAGGAGTTGACTATTACTGAGAAATAACTGTATCCAAAGAAAGCTGGCTTTATAAGTCAAAGTCAAAACCATTTATTCAGTTTAGGCCCTAGAAGGGCACTTATGAAGGTCGAATTACAGAAGTTACCACCGGTTCGGAAGTCAGCCTTCAACTGAGAAGAACCGACAAGAAACTATCCTGTATAGTTTCTTGCCGGTAATCGTTAAGTGTATCCAGGTGAATATTCCGTAACTATTACAGATATAAAAAAAAACTGATATCGAAAGTACGTTACCTAATCAGTAAAATGACATCAATTACTTTTTTTTAAATCAAACGATAAGTATCCAAAATTTTAACATTAAACACTCCCATACATTTAGTACCTATGAGATTGCACACAAATGCAATTAAAAAATATGTATTTCATTATGTTAATTGTACGTTATTATTTGAAACATAAATAATATTGAGAGTGTGAACAGCGTAAGTGATTACGGTAGCCGATTACTATCAGACGAACCTTATACTTATGCCATCTAGGTATTATACAAATTTATAGTTAATTCTGTGTAAAACTCAAAAGTATTTTTATTAAATGAACACATAAGTATTATCGTCACTTGTTTAATATTATTATCTATTTATCTAGGCTTTGTGTGCTTACCACCTACGGCCACATCATCACTTACCATGGTGAGATTGTGGTCAAACACAAGCTTATCCAGAATTAAAAAAATATATATATACCGTAAAAAACGTAGGTATAACTTAAAAAACGAGCTGTCCTTTTTAGTTTTATATGAAACTTAGAGATTTCTAAAATAAGAAAATACCGTAACAATTTCCCCTGTAAATATCCGATCTGAAACATTATAAGAGATAAATAATAATCCTTCACTGAACACTGAAAACTCACACGTGTACTATCTATTGTTAAATACATTTTGAGATCAAGAGTAAGGGAATATCGTAACATTTTCCACAGCGACCCTCACGACTTTTACTGAAGCACCAGAATACTTATATGTACTTACTTACCAATATACTGTAATATTTATTGAACAAAGTGTACACTGTATTGTAAACTAACAATAACTCTCGCTGCCCACACCTGCGGGCCCTGTACGTTCCGAGTTCCATCGAATTCATGGAAACTTACGATGTAGGAGTTTCACATACAAAGTCTTAAGCACACATACAAAAGTTATTTATTATTTTGCCAAAATTTTGTGGTTGTATATTTAAGTCTTTAAAAAATCTTTTTCGATCTTTGATTAATTTTATAGTGATGTAGGTTGTTACGTAAGTACTTCTAAATGAAATATGAAATTTACTTACTTATATTTACATAAAGCGATCTTATGAGACTGGAGTCTGTTTAAAAATCTTGTCTGCATAAAAGAGGAGCACTCTTCTCTTTAATGCTGTTTAAAACTGTACGCATAAATATAATATACCATTATTTATGAGACAACGAGATAGTATTTTGTGAAATATGATACGTTCATGTAAATACGCATTTGTTTCGGCTAGTTTCATACCTATTTCTATCTAAAATATTGAATTTTTAGTCACACAAATCAAAAATGGTAACGTACAGTCTTGAATCTTAGTTTAATCTAAGTCCAATAAAGCTATAACCCTCCTTATTAACCTTGTCATGCATGTTTTTCCTCGTATTTAGTCCATCTTTCTATCAAACCATGGAATCGTCACACTTTACGAGCTAACGGGTTCATGAGAGTGTTTCCAGCGTAATATATTAATACAAGCACCGTAGTTTAACGTTGCCTGCAGTGCAGACGATGAAACGTTATGAAGACCTTGTCACGAGTAAGCGCAATTATTTATGTATAGGACGCTTTAATCTGCAATATTTGGCGCGATACCATAAATAATGGCAAGATTTCCTCGATGGCAGCTAATAGGTGCCAGTTAGGTCGTTATCCAACCGTCTGATTAACAATAAGGGAATAAGAGGTTTTATACCACTGATTTGCAAAGTTTACTTTTCTGGGTGGCAGTTAGACTGTCAGGACTTCTGCCTCGAGAAGCTTCAGTTTCTATAGATATTTTTTGATTATATACAATCAATGCAATTTGCAGCCTACCCTTCCTATTTATCACCAAGTGTGACGAAAGGGAGCGCTGTGGTTGACGCTGGCAGGATATCCAGATGGAACCACAAACGCTGTGTCCTTAATAACCTTCGAAAGATTAATTAGTTAACGAAAAACAGGGGTTTCAAGGTTCCTCGAAATCTTTACTCGGGTTTGAGAGTATATATTATGGGGTTTTTACGTGTTTTTGCTGTGTATTTCGTGAATTAATGATTGATGGGTCGCTTGATGTGGTTGGTTAACCCACACTAATCACGCCACCAGTTTTTGGATTCGATTCCCATCCAGGACAGACATTTGCGCATGAACAAGTCTATTTGTCCCGAGTCTGGGTGTAATTATCTATTTATGTACGTATTTACAACAAAAAAATATATGTAGAGTATATCAGTTATAACTGCATTCTATAGCTCAAGCTCTGTTTAGTTTGGGATCAGAATTTTAAATTCTAAATTGGTGCGAAGTACCTACATCTACATGATATCATTAAGAATCATTTTCGTGACGTGCATGTTTTTTTGGTAAAGAGTATCAGACATAGCATCTATCACATCAAAGGCAGTCAATTATCTTGATGCTTTCTTACAAACAACATCGTATACTCCAAGTTGATTCCAACCTAAGAAAACCTATAGTTGGACCTACTTTCACAATATTTTGATCTAGTTATATGTTGTAAACGTCGATTGGTGTAAGTTTGCTCCGATATTGGGAGTACTTCACTATCGTCTATACGTTCAGATAGTTCATGAAATATCTTGGCACATGAAACGAATAGCGCCCCCGGGCTATTGAGGACGTAGTTTGTTACCAACTTTTCAAACAAGTATAGTGAGCGTTTCTTATCGATTTTTGGTTCATTCGAATGATTGTGTCCTATATAAAACTTACAGGTACAATAACTAGCTTCTATTTTCATTGATATTAGTATTGACATGTTAACTTCGTAAACGGTTTTCACTTAAATGTATACGATTTGAGTGCAATCTGAAAAAAAAATCATACAGTAAGCATAAACTATTACTTAAGATTTTATGCTGATAAAACAAATATAAATGGAATTTAAAAAATAAATTAAATTAGTAAAACGCACCTTAACAAGAATATTTTAAAATAAAATTACGTACTATCCGATTAATAAATGTATTTGTCTATCCTACTAATATAAAAATAAACATATGTATGTAATTTGAATTACTACCTACTATTAAAAATCTCTAATTTTAAGCAGCAAATACAAGTACTTAAAAAAGCATAAAGCTATCAGCATTATAATGAAATAGTTACCTAACTATTAGTTTATTTGAAATTATTGAAGCGGACTGTATTTAATTAAATTAAATATTTACATAGCCACCATATAAAAAAGAATGTGAGTGAATATCGTGTTGTGTATTATTTACCCACCAAAAACATAAATGTAAAAAAGGAGAGCCAAGTTCAATACAAAAATTATTCTCTGCTGTGGGCTTCGCCGCAAAAAGAATGGAGATCTGAGATTGAGTGCCAAGTTCTATGCAAAATCCAAATATGTAGTCTAAGGGCTGACTTGGCTGGTTTTCCCATACGAATTACATAGCCTTCGCATGTTCTAAACCTGTTACCTTTCGGTTATTATTTTATTATTCCGAAAATTTGGCTTGCTGGTAGAAACTACCCATCGAACATAAGGCTCTTCCATGACTGTGTAAAAGTAGGTACTTAATAATAATTCGTATGGGAAAACCAGCCAAGTCAGCCCTTAGACTACATATTTGGATTTTGCATAGAACTTGGCACTCAATCTCAGATCTCCATTCTTTTTGCGGCGAAGCCCACAGCAGAGAATAATTTTTGTATTGAACTTGGCTCTCCTTTTTTACATTTATGTTTTTGGTGGGATATCATTACTTTTTGTAGGTAAGTACATATCCTCGTAACGCCGTGGGTCCTTTTAAAAGGACAAATTCAAAACTAAAAGTAGACTTTATAAATATAAAACAATTGCATTGCCAAGCCCACAGCAGAGAATAATTTTTGTATTGAACTTGGCTCTCTTTTTTTACATTTATGTTTTTGGTGGGTAAGTATATACACCTACCTACTTATAACTATAAAATTATTATTTATTTAAACTATTGCCTATACTATAATACTATACGTACGTACCTACTTATTAAAGAAATTGTAATAATAATATTACTACAAATTATAAGTTTTCCTTAAGAAAACTTAGCAATTTCGCAGCATAAATCGCAACCTTATAGGTCAGATATCGAGAGACAACCGGACAGCAAGACGGCGCTCGCGCTTATGAGCGCGGCTGCCGCTCGCTCGGCGACTTTCGCGTCAACGGTTCGATTCAGTTGTCACAGCGCCCCACCCACCCCGCCCGCGCCGCTCCGGCGTCACTCAGCGCGCGCGCGTCGTGTATATACCGAAAATCTAAATGCCTATTATTTTATCATTATTTATGAGTAGGTAATGATTTTACACTATTGATGTGCGCTAAATATAAAAATAATAATTAATCCCAGTTAATAACGTAGGTACCCTAAGTAATATTAGGTATTTATGTTAAGCGTTCATAATAGAATCTAATTATTTAAAAATTGCCAGTTTTTTATTTATTCCTTTGTATTCATCTAATTACCTATCTGCATACCAAATTTTAACTCTCTAGGTCATCTGGAACTGGGTTAGAGTTTTGGTCTATAGGTCAGTCAATGATAAAAATGAGGAATTTTGGACATTAATATCTAAATAACCGTTTGAGATTAGCTTATGAAATTTAGAACACATATGTATCTCGCAAGTCTCAATATATGAGCCAAATTTGATACGTTTATGTAAAATAGTTTTTGATTTATGAGGGGGTCAAAAGTGGCTCCAAATGGTTCGTGTAATATTACACACGGTGCGGCTCGCCAGTTCTGTTTCTTGAACTCGGCTTGACACGCTCCCTCGTGTCTAGATAATATTGTTGTATTTTCGCAATATCGCTCAGTTGTGGAGTGTAAGATGAAGAGCTAGTTACCCGCACCCCGCCGTTGATTGTCCCGCGCCCAGTTTATAGCGTACTTCACTATAAACCTGTAAGTCCCATAAAACATTTGTTCCTAGAAACACAGGCCAAATATTTGTCTCTAATATAAACTAAATTCTAGGTTAATAATGTAAGTTTTGCATGGTGACGCAGTCTCTCCTATCTGCAGTCTGTTCTATTTTTTCTAATAGGTACATCTGGCAATTCCATGAATGTTTTTCTTTAAAGGTGTTATAATTTCCTACGATTCTTTTTATGTCTTTAAACGTGATAAAACATATCCACTGCGCCGTATTAAGTGGGTAGGCTTTAGAGGATAACATTAATATCGGTGTGCTTGGCACCTCATTTGCCCGATAAAAGGTAGAATTTCAAGTCCTAATGACAGAATTCAAGCTCAGCCTTGCCATTAGCGAAATGGCTCAACGTCAAATTCTTTCATCGTTAACGATTCTACGTAAAAAAATCTCAAACATTTGTTATGTATAAAAAAACAGATTCTCAGTTTATTACAAGTCGATTGTTAAAGTATTACTGAATCTTATGTATATTATAGTGACGTTTCTTATTTGTAAAACAATACATTTCTCTTATTTATTAAAGGTTTTTAGCGACCATTTACATCGTCAGTGAACATTAATTCCATTTTCGCTAGTGGCAAAGACTTTTAACTTATACTATCTTTAAATCTATTTGGCTAGTGGCAAAACACGCAATAACGTTCGTCAGAACATAAGTACCTAGTACATGTTTATATACTGGTTAGTAATAATTGATATTTGACAATTTAGTTATAATGACACCGGAAAATTTATAAAATAAAATTATTTTTAAAAATAAAAAACAAAAACCGACTTCAAAACTGTAACCTATACCTAGTACAAACATAAACTAAACAGTAAAGAATAATATTTTAATTTCAAAGCAAGAGCCTTAAAGGACAATCAATAAAATTATTGATATTTATATATCTATTTAATATTTATAAACAGTTCTTTTTGGAGTCGGTGCCTTTACATGTTACGAGTTATGGTTCAGCTAGTGGGCCGAACGACTCAGCATGTCATAATGGTAAGGAATGTGACATATTATAAAAGCGAATACTAATTGAATTGTATTTTGATACAGAATACTTATGTAAATAAAATACGCTATCGTATTAATTCCCGTTGAAAATTTGCTTCGCAAACGAAACTGCGACCCAGTTGTCTGAATAATTCGTATACATAAGCTAGATATCCTGTTATCCCGTGGCGTGGCACGCGGCACGCGGAGTGGCGGAGTGGCGGGACACATCTCTGGCTCGTATCCAACCTGTCCGACGGCCGCTCATCTCATCGTATTCCGACATAGCCCGTTGGGTCTTGATGTCCCGTCACATGGGACAATAGCGTACCGTCCCGGTGTCACCCAACTATGACTCCAATTTGCTATAAAGCGGTGGTTCGCCGCAGTCAGTTAGTGCTAGCCGATTTTGTGGCATGTCATAAAATCTTTATGATCAATAGTGCTTTGAAGGTGGAATAAAGTAAACAGTTTAAAAAATATATAATTAAAGACTTTCTTTAGAATATTTTATTAAACCTATCGTGTTTCCTTGCACGTGATGCTAGATCGTCTCATCTTAAATATTTGACGTCATAAAGCGAGGAGCGCTTCAGTGCATTTGGCAAAATGCGTCATCCCAGAGATAAATCAAACAGTTTTCCAGAATTCAAATAAACGTTTCTATTTAAACTACGCGTACGGCCAGATGTAATGAAGTAATCTTGAATGACTCTAATCTATGTTTAGTTACCTATTTAAAATTGTTTTATAATAGGACACTCTCAGTTAAAGTTAATAAATATATTTCTGGCGGTAGGCCAAGGCCTGACAGCCAGAGGGCGGGCGGAGGCGATTCTACGCGACTGTGATCCTCTCACTCACTAAAAGGGTGACAAGGACCCTGCGCCCACTTGCCGGGCTTAAGAGACCCTTCAAAATACTTTTCAGATCCGTAAATGTAATGTTATAAGTTTTATTACTGTTTGCTTATTTAGGTTGCTCTTATTGTTTCAAATAATATCTGGCTGTTTATCTAGAATACCTAAATTAAAAAGACTATAAATATTATACTTATTATAGGTGAAATAGTGTAAAGGATAATCTTCCATTAATACTATATTATGATGTCACATCCATCACAAGAGAATTGGCCAAAACATGATCACGACAAACCCTATATTAAAAAGAGCGACAATACTCGTAATTAGATTCCGTTTTGTTGTTAGTATTGCCACAGCAGCCTTTCCTTCCTTTTTGTCACCTGTGAATTAGGAATTTAATATTAC
This sequence comes from Ochropacha duplaris, assembly GCA_951361185.1. Lineage (NCBI taxonomy): Eukaryota > Metazoa > Arthropoda > Insecta > Lepidoptera > Drepanidae > Ochropacha > Ochropacha duplaris. The sequence continues at coordinate 7,506,684 of OX592707.1, read as the reverse complement.
ATACAATATTTTCTTAAATAATACATTCAATAGGCTTGATCCTTGTCTTCAAAAGTATTCTTAATCGCGCTTTTGTAAAGTCTGGTTCATATTTTTGATACTCACAAGCTGACTATATACGATCCAATATTTTCCAAGTTTAGAGCTTTGAAAGCGGTTGGTACCACATTTTATACACTGGGGGCCAGTAGTGGCTCATTATCTGCAACGCTGCGGGCTCGGCCGCCCCATCACAGAGATGTGGCTGCGATAAAAGCCCAACATTTTATATCTTCACTAAATGTTTTTAGCTCTGAACATAAAGGGCCTTTGAGTGGCAGATTCCAGCGGTTTCAACGGCTAGCGCTATCTAATCAATCGATGGAACGCTATGCCGAAATTTTTGTACAAAGAATTAAATTTTCCAGATGTAAAGCCCAAATTTTTTATTTGGGATATTATGAGTATGGATATATTATATATTTACGGAGCTAATACATTAATGTAAGTATGTAGGTATAATAACAATATTTAGCTAGTAATTTTCTTTATTGGAGTTGTTTAGAGGCGTTCACATTTTTTTTGTGTAGAAATCTATTTGCGGTTCTCGCTTTAATTCTTTAGTTAAAAAGTACAAACATATGCACACCGTACATTATGTTGATTCACCAAAAAAAAATGTTCAGTTCATTAAAACGTTATTTCAAGACAATTATTAATAACTTGAATTGCGATTCCTTGTATAACATATTTTATATGTATTTTTGGGACGACCGTCCCATCTGTGAGTCAAGCCTCGAGTTCAGCTATCTCCGTATTAAATTCCCTTGTTTTAAAATCACTCGAGCAGTCAAAGTTAATTATAACAATGAAATGTTCTTGTATTACACAAATGAAAACAAGACATTCGAGGATTATTAAGATTTAATAAGATACCTTTTAAATGGGAAATCGAGGGCAAACAATAACATTTCGCTTGTCGTATTTTTAATTAAATTGAAATATTCATTCATTCTTGCGTCTCTTACGGACATTTATCTAAGGACAAAATTCCTCGTAACAAAGAGCCCTTAGTCAGATTAAATTTCCGGCGGGGTCCACTCGAGCCCTAGAATGCCCTTTATTACCCCGTTACAAAAGGCTTCACCGGTACAGCACTAGAATATTAGAATCCCCATTCATTTCCGCGTCAGTTTGCTTTTAATCACTTCGCAGAAGTTTTAAAAGCATCACGCCATGTTTACCTACGGGATGAATACCTCGATGTGCATTTTAATCGTACTTTTATTTTGGATGTAAATTTGATTGCTATTTTCATTTGGAAGAGTATTATGCAGTTAACAATATAAATAACAAATTGTTGGAATATTTTCTATGTGATACGAAATAAATTGCCTAAGTATTCCTTGAAGAAACATGTTATATGAGACTGGTGCGTCAAAATGTCACAATACCTAGAGGAACGTAAAAAATATAATTTTCACATAGTGTCGTCACAACGGATCCATATGTTTATCTTCCACATTCCTTTTATTGCACGAGTTGAGCAATATCCGTCGAAACGAGGGTGTTTCACGACAATGTTATTTTGGGACTTACTAACGCTGCGCAAACTGCCACTAAACACTTTATTAAGTTACAATAAAGTGTTTCAGAGAGTACATTAAATTATTATATGTATAAATGCATCAATTAGTCCATATTTTACAGTTGGATAAAAACAAAGCACATGTCATGTTGATACAAGTACCTACATGTGGGTGGGTGGGAGTATCAAGAAATGCACTATGGGTAACATACACAAGCCATAGAGCGAGTCGGAAGTTCGGGACACATACCTATCTACCTAATGATTAGGGTTGTCCGAAACATGAAGGGCACGTATCTAAAGGTAGCATGCGTGCAGCGGGAACTGGTAGGTAGCGTGTGGTGGGTTAATAAGTTAATTTGGATGAAATAAGTTACAATAGAACAACTACTTTAAAATATATGTATATTGATAGTACATACATACATCCTTAATTTTATTACATATTATAAAACAAAGTCCCATACTGCGTGTGTCTGTATGTTAACGATAAACTCAAAAACTACTGAACAGATTTTAATACGGTTTTCACCAATGGATGGAGTAATTTATGAGGAAGGTTTTGGTGTATAAATCATTAAGGTTTTGTGTATATTGGCTGAAATATGATGATGATTATTGAAGATGTCGGAACAAATCATGACGACTGAGTGGGAGATTTACTATCGCAAAGATTCGAATGCCTTTTTATTCATTGAAAATTCATTTAAAATTAAAATTAAAATTTAAAATTTTAGTGATATTTCGGAAAGATTGCTAAAAATTAACATGCATTCGGCTATCACCATAATCAGGTACTGCTGTTTTGGCCCTAAATTTAACTACATATTGCGTGCATCTCATCTTTGGTCACATTCACACCTATTAGAAAAAATTGATAAAATTATCCGCCATACTTTAACATCCATTTTAAATGTGGCTTTGGACGACCGAGCTTGGACACAAGCTACCCTCCCTATCCGTATGGGAGGTCTCGGCGTCCGCAAAATTGCAAGTATAAGTTTACCGGCTTTTATATCCTCGGTCCATGGGACTGAAAAGTTAACCAGGAAAATCCTAGCTTCCACACTGGTTGACTTTGAGGTACCGTGCTTCACTGAGGCTATAAGCGCTTGGAAAGCCACTTGTCCGAATATTGACCTACCCGCCACCATCTTCCCAGAGGCAGTGGGACGAACCGCTCAGCAAAGGTATACAAAAGAATCTTATCGACACGTCACCGTGTAATGCTGAGCGAGCGCGCCTACTGGCTGTGGGTGAGTGGGAGTCGGGTTTATGGCTTCTAGCACTACCGTCTTCCAACATAGGAACTATGTTGGACGACACTACTTTCCGCCTCGCTGCTTGTCTGCGTCTGGGAGCACCCTGCTGTTCTCCTCATCGCTGTCACTGCGGGGAAGCTGTCAACAGCCTCGGGCACCACGGCTTGTCATGCAGTCGGAGTGCGGGCCGTATAGCGAGACATGCGAACTTAAATGACATTATCCGTCGTGCTCTTGTTGCCGTCGGCGTTCCAGCCATATTAGAGCCAAATGGGTTGGCACGCGACGATGGCAAGAGACCTGACGGAATGTCATTGTTTCCATGGAAGATGGGTAGGCCTTTAGTGTGGGACGCAACGTGTGTCGACACTCTTGCGCCATCCCATCTTCCTAGCACAGCGTGTCTTGCCGGCGGTGCCGCTGCATCTGCTGAGAACCTCAAGCGGCGGAAATATAATAGCCTTATAGGTAATTATATTTTCGAGCCGTTTGGGGTTGAAACTCTCGGGTCGTGGGGCCCGAGTGCTCATTTCCTATTTAAGGATATTTCCAAAAGATTGGTTGACGCTTCCCGTGACCAAAAGGCTGGCTTTTACTTTGGCCAAAGATTAAGCATTGCCATTCAACGTGGCAATGCTGCCAGTCTTTTGGGAACGTTACCAGTCGACGGCGATGCGGAGGAATTCTTCGACGCACTTTTATAGTTTATTTTAGGTAGTTTTTAGATTAGATTAGTTTTAATATAGTTATAAATGTAAATATTACATCAGTGAATAATATTATTCTCAAAAATAAGCTAATTGAAAATGTTTCTCAGAGGTAAGGTAAAATACTTTACATAACAAAACAACGGATATCCCTTCCCCTAATCCCCGTTGATCGATTCCAGCGACGACACAAACTAAAAGACGAAACATTTTCCTCTTTTTCCACTTTTATGCTTTCTAAATGACGTAAAGAGTTGTCCGATTAGCGATAAGAAAAACATTTCCCTCAGGATCTTATTTTTTGCTTAAAATAGAATAAAGGTACATGTTTCTACTGAGATTTGTAAAAGAAATTATCAAGACATTTCCTGGGAGCTGATGGTTGATCTCTTACCTACTAGCGAATGAAAAAGTTGTAAGGATTTTAGTTATTCATTATTCTAGGTAAATATTTAATCAGCGACGAAGATTTTTTATTGTTTTCCCCTAAAATATCACCTATAGACTGTTATGAGTCCATCATTACGTGACATATTTTTATTTATTAATGTTACTCACTGGTGATGAGGCGCTAATTAAAACGAATCTCACGACTCTTGACAATCCAGGAAAAGTTGCCTCCCTATCTACGAGTATATATAGGAATTATACGACCTGATTAAATTTTTAACCAAACCAAAAGACACCGTCAAAAGTTCCACCCGTACGTTGTTAACATATCGAATATATTATATTATATTATATTATATTATATTATATTATATTATATTATATTATATTATATTATATTATATTATATTATATTATATTATATTATATTATATTATATTATATTATATTATATTATATTATATTATATTATATTATATTATATTATATTATATTATATTATATTATATTATATTATATTATATTATATTATATTATATTATATAGCGCTCTTTACTATGCTGTAAAGAGCGCACTCGACGTACACAGATAAACCCTGTGAGGTTTTCGATGTGCGTCAGTCTTTTATTTTTGTATGTTTTTTGATGTATATTGAACAAATAAAAAAAATATATAATAAATATATTATGGATATAAAATTATAACTTAATCCATTTAATATTTACAACAAATGTACAAAATATACATGCAAATGTACAATTACAATACATAAAAAACATCTTCGAGGCTGCCGCTGCTGCCGATCGGCAAGGTTCCCAGAAGGCTGGCAGCGTTTCCTCTTTGGATGGCCAAGCTGATGCGTTGGCGGAAAAAGCTCCCCGCCCGCCGGTCACCCGAGGCCTCGATTAATTTTTTACATAAAATATTTGCGAAACGACGAGCTTCAGACCCCCACGGACCCATGGTCTCAACCGCAAAAGGCATAAATTGATAATTTGGACCAATACAGGCGTACTTTTTGAATTTTGAATTTTCCGCACCTTTCGCAGCCGCTCCCGCGGCTTTACAAGTCACCGGTAAGTGAGATGGCGCAAGTGTATCGACACAAGTGGCATCCCACACCAACGGCTTGCCGACACTCCACGGGATCAAAGTCATACCATCCGGCCTCTTGCCGTCGCCACGCGAAATACCGACTGGTTCGAGTACAGAAGGCACGCCGGCGACAACAAGAGCCCTACGGATAATATCATTAAGAGCCACGTGGCGTGAAATACGACCGGCGCTTTGAGAACACGAAAGCCCATGATGGCCGAGCTCATTGACAAGATCCCCACAGCGGCAGCGATGAGGATGATTGGACCTGGAACCAAGACGAAGACAAATGCACAAGCTTAATGTTATGCGGTCTAACAAAGTCCCGATATTACTAGATGGAATGGCTTGCAACCAGTGACCTGATTCACTCTGAGAGACAGCTAACAAACGTACAATAAAATTATTGTATAATATATTGTCCAAATACGGACACAACGTTTTGCAACGTCGTTTATAATACGGACAGCGAAGGTATGGAGCTTCCTTTCAGCGTCTGTGTTTTCTGGATAATACAATCAAGGGACTTTCAAGGCCAGAGTAAATAGCATGCTGGACAAACATGCTAAATAAAAAAACGCTTTTCCTGCTAAATAGTTAAGAACAGACCTCATATAGAGACCGAGCTCTAGGTCCAACTCTAGAAATCCTACATGGTCAAAAAGTAGGTATGGCTTGACCATTTTAATTGCTTTTGTGTCTTTCTTTAAAAACATATTACTCAGTCTGTTTAAATAATTATCTTATTGGAATCTATGAAAATTGCTATGCTAATGTAAGATTACCGTATGTAGAAAAGTACTTCACTGAAATAAATACCTAAGTATACATATAGTGTATCTGAATTATGTAACTAAATGAAACATGATTGCGTTTCTGCTGCTACTCTATCTACAGATGCACGATGTGTAGGCGCAACTAGGCGATTATGTGACGACGCTTTTGATCTTTTGGACGCACATCCATTGGATTGCATCTCTACATCAAAGTCTTGAAAGCTATCTCGGTAATGGCATGGAATGTAGCCTTGTGTAAGGTAGAAAAAATGATATTGATGCAAATTTCAAATGGTGTCTATCTATCTAAAAAAATCGTGACAGTCAAAAAAATATATAGCACCGTTGTATTTAGTCTGGTAAAGGACTTACTTAATATACGATGATTTTTAAATTTAATCCAAGTAATTTTTTACGTCATTAAAGCCTATATTTAAAAGGCATCCCGCATCTTGTAAAATTTAGGCACTGGCGTCAATTTATTAGTTCACTTCCTCTCGTGTGATGTGATGAGAAAGTTAAAAATATTTAATTGCACAAAAATTACCACTATTTAAGTAAAAAACTACGTATTTAACTAACTTAAATTACAACTCTCTCGTCAAAAAAAATGAGTCAATATGTTTTTTTTTTATTCAATGTATAGTTAAACTGTCACAGTATCGTCGTTATAAAAACTTACAGCTGTATTTAATTGCATTCTGAATAAACGGTTCGTAAAGCGTTGTTCACACCAACGATTCTGTAACGTCTGGACTGGAAACTAATGCAATAAAAGACACGAGTCACGTGAAATTTGAGCCAGCTTCGTGTACGTGAGAATACTACTGGATCGCTTTTGAACTTCGACGAGAGTTCGTGACCCATTTATGACCATTCGTGACCTT